>OY992532.1:124720616-125928543 GCA_963921185.1 Dasysyrphus tricinctus
TAATAAATTAAAATTGTATGAGAACATACATAAGTGGCCAATTGCTAAAAAAAGTTGTCTATTTAATGCACTTTTCAAAATGGTATAACACATGCTTGTGTATTAACGAAATAACCAAGAAAATTTGTCAATCATCTAATAAAGCTGCTTTTAACATTTTGGCAAATGTCTATCAAAATGTTACAATAACCTCTAAATTTGGGTTGGACAAAGATTTTCTCTTTTGATGTGTAAAGGGGTTCAGTGCAAGTATAAAACTCTATTTTAGGTGTTGAAAGACCCACCATTTGGCCACCATATTGAAAAACGAGTTCTGCAAAGTTTTCCATGGCAACTTAAATTTTATTGGTCTTAGAAAAAAAAACTTTGGTTCAAATTTGTAGCAAATTCAATTCTCTTCAAATTATATTGACATACTTTTCACCCTAAAGTTATAAATAAAAAAGTTATAATCAAAAACATATGAATTTTTCAATGTTTAAATTTTGATTATAACTTTTTTATTTATAACTTTAGGGTGAAAAGTATGTTAATATAATTTGAAGAGAATTGAATTTGCTACAAATTTGTAACAAAGTTTTTTTTCTAAGACTAATAAAATTTAAATTGCCATGGAAAACATTTTAGAACTCGTTTTCCAATATGGTGGCCAAATGGTTGGGCTTTCAACACCTAAAATCGAGTTTTATACTTGCACTGAACCCCCCTACACATCAAAAGAGAAAATCTTTGTCCAACCCAAATTTGGAGGTTATTGTAACATTTTGATAGACATTTTGCCAAAATGTTAAAAGCAGCTTTATTAGATGATTGACAAATTTTCTTGGTTATTTCGTTAATACACAAGCATGCGCTATACTATTTTGGAAAGTGCATTAACCTCTTCAAGGATACTGGCACATATGTGTACGTTTGGTTTTTCTCTCTGTACAATTTTTCTAAATGAAAAAAACTTAAATTTCTGTTACAGTTCTTTTCCTTAGAAACCCTCCATGGTAAAATAACAACAAAATATTATTTGGCAGCACTAGTAGCGTTATTATTAACTAGGTAATTAAGTAAGCCATACAATTTGAATGTGGCCTCCCGACAGAAAAGCTCATTCGTGTAATTTGAAGAAAAAAAATTATTTAAAAAAAAAACTCAAGGGAATTAGAATATACCTATATATAGTATTCATTAAACGTATTGTATTAATTTCAAGTCACTAGTTAAATTTAAAGTTCTATTTTAATAGAAAAAATAAATGTCCACATGCGTGTACGGTTATCGTTGACCAGTACTTTTTTTACTTCATAATAAATAATATTTTGTTCTTTGTATTTGTGCCGAAGCTATTATGCGTGTAATCAAAGTTTGGAAAGGTGGCCAAATAGTTGCAAAAAGACAGAACAACAAAATTTAATATAAAATTGCTTTTTATTTCTTGAATGAAGAAATCGCCAATTCGTGGATTTTGCTTCATGAAGGCAAACAAAAGTCATATCCGTCTAAAAGAATTTAAAACTTCATTGGCTAACACAAAAATTCAAATTATTGATCAGAATTGAAAACTAGTCAAATCCAGCTCTGCATGGGAACCGCCTCCTGAAAAGTAAAAAGCTGGACTTAGGTTCTTACACAAATCAGAATTGACTCCATTGGACATTTTCCAAAGAAAATGCAACTGAAAAGCCCTCCAAGGTGTCGTGAAAAAAATTGCATCAAAACAACTCGCTATATTTGCGAGGAACGTTACGAACCGTTGTGCCCAGAATGTATGAAATCTTTTCACTCATAATGAGAAAAGATCCATTAAAGCTAAACGGCCTCATATGTGTACATTTTATATTTTGTGAAAAAATTAAAAAAAATATTTCTTTTTTCGACTAATGAATTGTTTTTGATATTATTTCAATAAATTAAAAGTAAAAATGAATTAACTGGATTTGGTTTTCATGTGAAAAAATCGTCCCTGAAGAGGTTAAATAGACAACTTTTTTACGCAATTGGCCACTCATGTTCTCATACGATTTTAATTTATTAGAGGTGGTCACTTTTTCGAAAATACATTTTTGAAAAATTTCAAAAAATTATAATAAAAAAAATGCAATAACTACTGTTAAATTCTACCACTTATCTATTACAACAGTTATTCTAGAAAATTACAAAAATATTAAAATAGTAAAAATTATTCATCCATGGTCGTAGCGTTCACGTAGGTAGTTGAGGAAAGTTGTTAACAACTTTTGGAAAAAACATCATAACATAGTAACCACAGGGAAAATATTTTGTTTATATTTTTTCTGGAAAGGTCATAAGGCGTGCTACAATCAGTTGCAAGGTTATCTATTATTTACAGGACACCCTGTATACATACATCCATATCGAACACATGATCTATAGGGTATAGGCTATTGAATAGGCCTGAAGATGAGAGGTATAAAGGAACAATTACGTGCAAGAAAAAAAGGTTCTCGGAAATCACAGTATACACAAATCTAAGGTACCTATTATACTGCGCAGGTTTCCTGTCGAAAATAAAAAATGGCTGTGAGCGTGAGGAAGAAAACACACGTAAAAACAACAACAAATTAAAATTGAAATTGTAAGAAATAAATATGGCTGGAAGCGTGATGACTTAAATACACGTAAAAACAGCAACAAATATTGACATTTGACACAAATTTTGATATATGCGCAGAAGAAACAAAAATCAAAACTCTAATAGACCGAGAGCCCACAGCAGATTTTGGGTGTGATAGTGATAGCAAAAAAAGAAGTATAGGCGTCGAAAGCTTCATTAAAGGCGATTCAAAACAATCAAGGTCTTGCAGTCAACAACTTACTTGAAAAAAGAAAAAAACAAAACATGACCAAAATTAAATTAAACTAAGATTGTTGATTTAAGAGATATGGGATGATGTTGAAATAACTTTGTAAAATATTGTTTTTTTTTTTTAATTCTGAAATTTTGCAAACAATAATTCGATTTCGAACAGCGAAAATAAAATTAATTTTGCCTAACACAACCTTCTTGTATGATTGTTCTTGAAATCAGAAAATGTGTTTGCTATTTTCCATAAATAATAAAACTCTCCACTCGAGAAGCAAACGACCAAATACTGTTTTTTTTCAATTTCTCTCCATTTCTTTAAGATTTTCTTTAAGAAATAAGAAATCAGAATGGTAAAGCTTTTGTGGCATACCTACACTGCCGTGTTAAGAAGAAAAAACGTATCTGTATTTTTGACATTTCGAGATACACGTTTTTCTGTTTTGTTGATGAGTGTTTGCTTGTCGTATTTACAAGTAAATCATTTTTTTGCCTTGATTACACAAGTTTACAAAAATTTGGGTCATGGTAGGGTCCTTAGAAAAAATATATTTTGTAGACTAATTTTGGGTCACTGTGGACTCGAAATTCAAAATTGTTATTTTTTTCCAAAAAAAAAGCGTTTTCGAGATATGCGCAAAAATCATTTTCTCAGCTATTTTTTCAGATATTCCCATAAGTCTCGCTAACCGCTTAGCTAATTTACATAAAATGTGTATTTTCTGAATGATGTGATCTGTCTCCTTCCGACGATGTACTGCTTGTATAAGTCGGACTGAGATTTTATAAGTTACAGACATTCAAAGTTTCCAAAACGAGTATTTTTGAAAAATTTCTAATTTTTGGTGATCCATATAGTAGAAAAAAATATTTAAAATAATTTAAAGGACTGAAGTGAAAAAAAATCTTTTTAACAAAGATTTGAGCCAAAGTTTTTCAAAGTCGGACGATAAATGCAGAAGTTATTAAATAATTAGTAGAAGAAGGTAATTTCAATTTTTTCAATAAAAGTCATATAAATGTATATTATGTCTGTTTTTCTCCAAAATCATTTTTTTAAATTAGAAACTCCTACAGTCAAAGTTCTATGCCCTAAAATTAAGTTTTTGACCAAAATTTGAAAAACTTTGGCTCAAATCTTTGTTAAAAAGATTGTTTTTCAGTTTTCTGGGAATCACACATATACAAACAAACCCTCATAATGTACCTACTTACATTTTGCTTATGCATTATTCCCAAAATCAACTGTCAACTCTTGAACTATAAGCTCTTTTAAGGCTTCTTTAAGGAATAATCTTGAACTTGACATTTAAAACCTTGACGTATTTTAATGAATTGAATGTAATGAATAAGGATGCCTCGGGCGAGTGGCACGCCACACCGGCCGGGAGCTAAAGAAAATAAAATGCACGACTGGGTCGCACGGACTTGCCCTTATATGTTCAAGATACTGCGGGTTTAAGAAAATTGTACATATATAAAAACATGGAAACTATGAGAGAAAAATGAAGAGAAGCATGAAATACGACATTTAAATTGGCTAAAACAACTCTTTTGACAGTTTGAGGTGGAAAAAAAGAATGCCATCTTAATTCTTGATTGAATATGATTGTATAGGAAAAAAAAAATTAAAATCGTTGGAGCGGTTTCTTAAAAAATTAATTTTTTATATATAAAATTCTTATAACATTTTTAAGAACAAATTTTGGTATGCAAATCTAAAGTATATATATTTGTGTATATAAAAACAAAATTTGAAAAAAAAATTGTCAACCCGTTTTTGAGATATCGAATTTTCAAAAAAAAAAATTGACACGTTTTTTTAAAAATCCAAAAACTTTTTTTTTTGAAAATTTTGAAATGCAATATTATTTAATCTTATCTGAAATTTGTATATAAAAAAATTCATCTTAATCCGCTTAGCCAAAAACGAGAAAATTCAAAATAAAAAAATACGTTCCATGACAGGTACTATTACTAATTGCTAAGTTTGAAATTTTATAATTTTTGGTAGTAGATCGTACTATTTTAAGTGTATGAAAAAAGTTTAATCAAAATCGTAGGAGTCGTTTTTAAGCAAACAAATATTTTCCTTTGTGGTTTTTTTACTTTTGTATGGAAGGTACCGTTATTTTTTCATAAATGTAAAATTATTTCTAAAAATATTGTAGAGAATACTAAAAAAACTCTTAAATATCGAGTTTCAAAAAAATCGATCACGTCGTTTTCGAAATATTTGATTTTCAAAAAAAAAATTTTAAACATTTTTTAAAATCCAAAAAATATTTGTTCAAAAGTTTTGGTAGGCAAAACTGTTTATATTTTTTGGAAGCTTCTGTATAAAAAAAATAATTGAAATCGGTCGTATTGTTTTGAAGAAAATCAAAAATTAAAAAAATGGTTCTTTGGGAGGTACCATTAATAACCATTTTTGAAAAATGGTTTTCCACCCAAAGGTAGCCTTTACAAAAAATAAATTTACTGAATTTTTTTTAAGAAAAGTTGTCGAGCCGTTTTTGAGAAAAATAAGATTATGTAAAATTGTTAAAAAAAATTGTATGGCAGGTACCGTTGTTTTTGGTTCTAAAAAAAAATTTAAAAAACGTGTGGGCATAATCACCAAAAACCACTATGTACCAAGTTTGAACAAAATCGATCAAGCCGTTAAGGCTGTAGACGAACAGACAGACAGAATTGTGCCACCCACTTTTTTGGTGTTCTCTATCATCGTAATATCATGTTTGATTGTTATCTCAAAAAATTTTTTTTGCACGAATCCAAAACTTGCCTTATATTACCTATAATCGCAAGTAAAAAGGGGTGCAGGGAATTAACTTCACGGGAACTATCTTCACATGGGAATTTACTTCACCACTAGTGGGAATTAATTTAACCTTTTTTTGGGAAGTAATTTCCCACTAAAGGTGGGAAATAATTTCATACGAAAATTGTGGGAAGTTATTTCCCTCCTATGATATGATTAAAATTACAAAAATGTAAAATTGTGTTTCCTTAAATCCCGATTCTTTAAATGCAAAAGAAACTTGCATACACCCAGATCCTATAATGTGCCCAAGAAGGGGGGTTGCACATACCTCACTCTTTATTCGCCGTAATGCTTGCTGCTAGCACTGTATTTATGTAAGACAAAGCATTACGGCGAATAAACAGTGAGGTATGTACAACCCCCCTGCTTGGGCACATTATAGGATTTGGGGTAGGTGCGAGGCTGGGTGTATGCAAAGTTTCTTTTGCATTTAAGGAATCTAGATTCAAAGAAACGCACATTAAAGTGAAATTAATTCCCACAAAAAAGTGAAATTATTACTCACTTTCACTTCAAAAAAGTGAAATTAATTCCCACTAGTGGTGAAGTTAATTCCCATGTGAAGGTAGTTCCCGTAAAGTTAAGTCCCTGCAACAAAAAAAAAGTTCTCGGAAATCACCCCGGCGAAATTATCCAAGTTTTGTTGATTTGCAACAGTTGTCAAAAATCTCCAAGCAAATTCTGTTGTTTTTTTTTAAGTGCTCAAAGGTCAATTTTTCCTTAAAAAAAAGCATGGTTCTCTGCGCGAACGTCATTTTTTTAAGCGTTTTTAACCATTACAAAAGCAAGTTAGGGCTTTTATTTTTAAAGAATAAAATAGCAAACATGTCAAAACTGGTCCTAACTCAAAACAGCCATAAATTCAGTTACGTTTTTTCTTATTAACACGGCAGTACAGTAGGGATTAGGGTTGTAATTCTGATTGGGTCAAAGTTTTTTTTTTTTTCAAAATCCTACTTTAAAAAAAATGTTTTTCAGAATTCTTATCATCAAAATTCTGCTAAAAAATTAGAAAATTTGAAAAGGCAGACGCTTATAAAACTGTCGAAATTTTTCTTTTAATTTTAAAGAATCTTGTTTGAATAAATAAAATATTGTAAAAAAAAGAAAAATCGGTAATTTACCCGTTTAGAATAAAGTGTGTCGACCCTTGCCAATTTACACTCCATTTCACCCTATAGCTGTGCAATGATGAGTTCGTTTACCTTTTTTTTGACGTGACACAAGCCAAAAGATCAATTATTCTCCCCGTTTACGCTAGCAGCTGTTCATCACTTGAATTATTTATTTCTTCAGTTTTCATCATTTTGAAAACGCTATATTTTTCCTTAAACCAACCTCATAAACATTTTCAATTTTAAAAGCCAACAAAATTTTACTGGTTTATTTCCAAAAGGAGAAAGAAAAAAAACGCCTGTAATTTTATTACCTACTGATGGTTTATTTAATTTATTTTTCAAAGACAATACTATCGAACGTCCAACAAAACAAAACAAAAAAGAATATGGCGACATAATAAACCCTTTTCAGGATTCCATCAAGTTTGCATTTAAGTATCTCTTAATAGCAAACAATGATGTCAACGATTTGATATTCGATACAAAGAACGCATGATGAAATTGACATAATAAAAAGACCTTGACAACTTAAAATTGCAATTGATCCTTATTTCTTCCATATAATCAGTTCCATTTTACTGTCTGTCTGTGAAGTCGAAGAGTCCAGACATGTTTCTATTTTATTCTTTGTGCGAGCAAGATCAAAGGTTCGATAATGCCCTTGAACTCAGTTATGCAAGCGAAGAGGAACTAGACAAGATGATTGGAACAATCGTGCAATATCAAGCTCTAGTGAAGGATGATGAGGCAGCAGTTTCATAAGTGAATGTTCTAAAATGGGCATAGTAAGTCGATGCAGCTGCCTATGACTGACTTTTGTTGATAATGAGTCATAAAAGAGCGTTGAACTTGAAATCCAAAAATGCAGTAATAAATCAAAGTTTGGCTAGCGACTGCATCTGAGAGTAGTTGGCCCAACTCTGTCTGTCTGTCTGTCCGTCTATCTGTCAGTCTGTCAGTCTGTCAGTCTGTCAGTCTGTCAGTCTGTCAGTCTGTCAGTCTGTCAGTCTGTCAGTCTGTCAGTCTGTCAGTCTGTCAGTCTGTCAGTCTGTCAGTCTGTCAGTCTGTCAGTCTGTCAGTCTGTCAGTCTGTCTGTCTGTCTGTTCGTCTACAGCCTAAACGGCTCGATCAATTTTCTTCAAACTTGGTACATTTGATTTTTTGTGATTATGCCCACACGTTTTTTTTCATTTTTTTTAGAACCAAAAATAACGGTACCTGCCATACAATTTTTTTTAGCATTTTTAAATAAGCGTACTTTTCTCAAAAACGGCTCTACAACTTTTCTTAAAAAATCTTGAATACATTTATTTTAGTAAAGGCTTCCATTGGGTGGAAAACCCATTTTTCAAAAATGGTTATTAATGGTACCTCCCAAAGAACCATTTTTTTAACTATCGATTTTCTTCAAAACGATACGACCGATTTCAATTATTTTTTTTCATACAGAAGCTTGCCAAAAATTTAAAAACAGTTTAGTGTACCAAAATTTTTGAAAAAATATTTTTTGGATTTTTGAAAAATGTTTCAAAATTTTTTTTGGAAGATCAAATATTTCGAAAAACATGATCGAATTTTTTGAATCTCGATATTTAAGAGTTCTTTAGTACACTCTAAAATATTTTTAGAAAAAAAATTTCATTTATGAAAAAATAACGGTACCTTCAATACAAAAGTTAAAAACCGCAAAGGAAAGTACTTGTTGGTGGTGACTTTAATGCAAAACACACCTTCTGGGCCTCAAGATGCATATCTCAAAAAAGTCGAATGCTATATGAGGCAGGAATGGAAAATAGTTGCGATTTTCATTCAACTGGAAAGCCAACTTATTGGCCAACTGATCCGTCAAAAATACCTGACCTAATCGATTTATTTATGGTAAAAGGAATACTCTCTAACTATGTTGAAATTACAGAGAGCTTTGATCTCTTCTCGGATCATTCTGCCGTCATACTCAATACGAGCGAAAGTCTTATAAAAATTGAAAAACCACCCAGGTTAACAAACGGTAAAACCAACTGGGATGTATTTAAGAAAGATATCGAGGACAGCGTTGAATTGAGAATATCATTACAAACGTCTCTCGAACTTGAAGACGCAGTAGATACCTTTGTTGATATGATAAAAAAGGCCGCATGGAATAACACACCTTATCAAAGGGAAATGCCGCACCGCAAAGATATAAAATATCCGCAAGAAATAAAAGATTTAGTGAAAGAGAAAAGAAAAGCACGCAAGAAATGGCAGCGAACCTGTGCTCCGCAACACAAAGCTAATTTAAATCGATTGTGTAATTTGCTTAAAACGAGAATATCAGATTTTAAAAACGGTGAAGTTGAAAATTACCTCGAAAATCTGACAGCAGCAAAAGATTCTAACTACTCACTTTGGAAAGCTATAAAAGTAACAAAAAGAACAAAGCTTCCAGCGCCTCCTATTAAGGAAGGCCAAAATAAATGGGCTAAAAGTGACAAAGAAAAGGCTATGGTATTCGCCGATTACCTGGAGGAAACATTTAAGCCTTTCGATGGACAAGCACTCAACGAAAATTTTAATATGAATTTAACATCAAATGACAGCTACATAATTAGAAATGCTACACTTGCCGAGTTAAAAAGAGAAATAAAGAAGCTTAAGTCAAATAAAGCTCCAGGTTATGACTTAATCACGGCAGAAATTCTAAAAATGCTTCCTCGTAAGGTTTTGATCTACCTTCTTTATATAATAAATGCCGCCCTTAGGTTGGAATATGTTCCGAGCCAATGGAAAGTTGTGGAAGTAATAATGGTTTTGAAACCTGGCAAACCATCTCAGGAAAAGAAGTCTTACAGACCGATTTCGCTTCTTCCTGTAATATCAAAAGTTTTTGAAAGAATACTACTCCTTCGCCTGCAGCCGATAATAGAAGAAAAACAATTAATACCTGAACATCAGTTCGGATTTAGAAGAAAGCATTCGACCATTGATCAGGTGCATAGGATAACTGACGTAATTGAGAGAGCTCTTGAAGAAAAGAAAATCTGTTCGACGGTCTTTTTGGATGTGTCGCAAGCGTTTGACAAGGTGTGGCACGAAGGCCTCAAATTCAAATTAAGACAAGTTCTGCCTGAAGGACTTTATAAAATTATAAACGAATATCTAGAAAACAGACTTTTTCGTGTAAGACACGGAAATGAATATTCTAATTTCAAAGAAATAGTGGCTGGGGTACAAGGTAGTGTTTTAGGTCCAATTCTGTACCTTCTACACGTGATATACCTCAAACAGAAGACACTATCGTAGCAACGTTTGCTGATGATACTGCAATACTAGCAGTAGGCAAAACGATTAACGAAGCTACGATTAAATTACAAAATGCTCTTAATAATGTTAATGAGTGGACAAAAACATGGCGAATAGCGCTCAATGAACAAAAGTCAGTCCACGTGGACTTTACGTATAAAAAAATAAATAGATTGCCCGTCTTTCTTAATACCGGTCGTGTACCATTTGCGAATGAGGCAAAATATCTGGGAATGACTCTAGACGCGAAATTAAAATGGAAGCCGCACGTTAAAAAGAAATGCGAAGAATTAAAAAGTAAATTAAGAGATATGAACTGACTGCTCGGTAAATATTCCAAGCTTAGTATTGATAATAAGTTGATTTTATACAGGCAGGTACTTAAACCTGTCTGGACTTATGGTATACAACTCTGGGGTTGTACCTGCGCACTAAGGAGCATTTTACCTCAAAAACCGGACAAAATTGAAAAAATCAAACTATTGTGAAAGCCCCCAATTTGGTTTTGCTTGTAGCTGATTAACCGTACTATCTTAAACCAGTCTCAAAATTGACCCTCATCACGCCACCTCTTCGGGCAGCTAGTCAGAATCTAGACCAATTTAGTAGACACGCCTGCATTTGCAATGCGCTCTATTTTAACCAATTTGAAGTTGGTGTTTTATGTTTTTTGAAGTGAGTTGAAAAAAATTTTATCAATGAATGTTAGAGACCATGGTGTCTACTTAATTTCAACGTTTGATTTATTTGATTTCATCGACTAATTTCTATGTTCTTGGGCAAACATTGATTCATCAAAAAGTCGAGAAGTTTATGTAATTTTTTTACAGTTAAGTGTTTTTGTTATATTGCCGGGTGCCATTGCCATTTTTTCCAAAGGTTTTATTTTTGAACAATTTTTTTTGTTATAATTCGAAGTTATTCGAAAGTTTTTTGAATGCAATATGGCAAACCAAACCTTCAACCCTCGACTAAAAAAAATTGACTTGATTATTACCTTTTTTGGTCAAAAATCTATTAGCAGTTTCACACATATCTTAGCCCATGGGTAGAAAAAATTAAAAAATAACCCACAATCATTAATTTCTGTTTTAAAGAATGGAAATGCCTTACAACGGTATAAATTTAAGTTTCAGATGACAATTAGGTCATTAAGACAAAAAAATAATTTTGACCAGTTTTTTCATGAAAATGCTCCTATGTGCTGCGATACAAATTTAAATAACTTACAAACGTTTGAAAATAAATTGCTTAGGTCATTTGTAAATGCACCATGGTATATAAGAAACGAAGATCTTCACAGGGATCTCGGGATTCCTACGGTTCGAGACGAAATTAAGAGTTTCGCGCGAAAACATAGAAATCGGCTATTAGATCACGCTAATCCAACGATTATTGACATTCTTGACGAGTCGAATTTAGTACGCCGTCTGCAAAGAACAAAACCTTCCGACTTGGTGCGGTGAACACAAAACCGCTTTAAAATTGCGGAATAAGCAGAAACTTTTACCGGAAAGTTACCTGCACCACGTTACTTAACTTCGTTAAAAATAAATTGCTAGATAAGTTTCAACTTAGTTGCAATCGGGAAGTGGAGGTGGTTTTAGTGTAGTAAGAATCTCACACTTCTATGAGCACGCGTTTTCCGGTCCTCATAGAGCCTGATGCAGGTTTTGCACCTACCCACGGACAAAAAAAAAAAAAAAAAAAAAATTTGGAAAGTACATTAAACAGGCAAATTTTTATAAAATTTGCCACTAATGTTCTCATACATTTTTTTCCCTTTATTATTTTTCACACTTTGGTGAAAAAAAATTATTATAACACAAAAAATGCATCAGCTGGTGTTAAAATTTACTACCCATCATTTAGAACGGTTATTCAAGAATATTATAAAAATACAAAAATAATGAGAATCGTTTATGGGTGGCCGTTGTGATTAGGTATTTTAGGAGACCCTGAATTTTTAAAAATTTTTCGAAAATAAATTATACCATGGAGACAACAAGAAAAATATTCTTTTTATATTATTTTTTTCTGAGCAGTCATAAGGCCTGCTATCACCAGTTGCAGTATTATCCACTCATTACGGGACACCCTGTATACAATTTTATTAAGCCCGCAGTGTCTTGAACATAAGAGCAATAGACGGAGAGCCCACCGTCAGATCACTTAGCTCATAAGGTTAGAGATTTTAATACCACTTTATCGATAGATCTATCTGAGAGAAACTTAACGCACATGGGTTGCCTAGCAAAATTTGGGTGGATGACGTCTTAAATGGGCCACTTCCGGTACGTGTTTTCGACCATGACTTAGCTCATCGAGTTAAAGGTTTAAACTACTCTTAAACTGTAGAGATTGACGAGATGGAAAGAAAAATATAGGGTTGCCTAGTGTAAAATAGGTGGATGATGTTGGCAACCCTCTTTCAAAATCACTTTTTTTCAACCATAACTTAGCTCATCGAGTTAAAGGTTAAAACTGGTATCAAATGAAAGATCAGATGGTGCTGAAAAAAAGGAAATAGGGTTGCCACTTTTAAAATGGGTGCATGTACGTGGCAACCCTATTTAAAGGAAAAAAGTGTAAGAAACACGTTATTTTTCATAACTATTGATTTTCTTTGAGTTCGGTAATCTGTTGCATACCAAATTAAAGCTTAGGATCTGTAGAAAATTAATAAAATAACCTTATCGGAAGTAAAGTCTTCCAAACATCACAAAAACAAATTAATATGGCAAACTTGAAAATTTTCACAACGATTTTTATTTAAATAAAATATAGTTTCTATAAACTCAAGTAAAACGGAGACCAGAAAATTAAAGCTTACACTCTACTCTATTTGAAAAATATAGGTTGCCTGCGCTCAACTAGGTGCATGACCCTGGCAACCCTGTTCTTAGCCAAAAATATACCAAAAACAGTACCTTTTCAACTTAAGTCTATGAAATTTGGTAAGGTAAGAGCTTGAAACAGGCATAAAATAAAAGCTTACACTCTACTCTATTTGAAAAATATGGGTTGCCTGCGCTCAACTAGGTGCATGACCCTGGCAACCCTGTTCTTAGCCAAAAATATACCAAAAACAGTACCTTTTCAACTAAAGTCTATGAAATTTGATAAGGTAAGAGCTTGAAACAGGCATAAAATAAAAGCTTACACTCTACTCTATTTGAAAAATATAGGTTGCCTGCGCTCAACTAAGTGTATGACCCTGGCAACCCTGTTTTTAACCAAAAATATACCAATAATGGTACCTTTTCAACTATGGAATTTGATAAGGTTAGAGCTTAAAATACGCATCAAATTAAAGCTTACACTCTACTCTATTTGAAATATATAGGTTGCCTGCACTCAAATAGGTGCATGACCCTGGCAACCCTGTTTTTAACCAAAAATATACGAAAAACAGTACTTTTTCACGTTTAATATCATCGACTTGGCTCTTATAGTGTATAAAATTATATCAACACATCTTTTCCAACAACACGGGATAAACTATATGCATGTTGTATATGTAGGTACATTAGGGTGATCCTCATATTTTGTTCATATTTTTATTTCACCCCCCTGGTATCCCTATTTTATTTTAAGGTACAAATAATGTGGTAAGGGTGATTCTCATAACGCAGCAAACAAGTCAGAACTTATAGATTAGATTCAGTCGAGAAAAAAATCGAAGTGGAGGGGGTCTATTTTACCTCCTTTAAGCGGGAGGGGTAATTTTCTAAAAATTTGACCCAAAATAGAAAACAAATATTAAAAACAACGAGACCACTTACAATGACATGCTATAGCTTTTTTTAAAGCCACTCTCTAATAAGCTTTTTTAATTGAGTCTTTATTGTAAATAGTTTTAAAAAAAAATTATTTTCAAACTTAAAACTAAAAACAAAAATAATAATAATAATAATAATAATCAATAATTCAACAAGTCCAATCCTTAATGAAAGACAACCGGATTTGAACAACCCGAGATGAATCATCTTCATAGTATTGAATAGTATATAACCATCAATCACAATCTTTTAAATAGTTTTAATAAAAATAAAACAATGAATAAACTTAGGCCCCTTATGTGCCAAAACAAATTAAAATGTCAATGTTATAATAATTTACAAATAGAATTAAGAACCAATTGTAAATATTAATTTCCGTTCAATAAAAACTAAATCCAATCCTTAATGCTAAGTCTTCTACTTGGCTGATTTATTTCAGTAGTATATAGAATTTGTATTATAAAACCTTCTAAATAATAATTGTTTTCGTTTGAAAATATTTTTTTTTTCAAAAACAATTTACAATAAAAACACTTGATTTAAACAACATATTAAAGTTATGATACATGGCTTTAGAGTTAAGATACATGACTTTTTTTTCTCGACTGAATCTAATCTATAAGTTCTGACTTGTTTGCTGCGTTATAAGAATCACCCTTACCACATTATTTGTACCTTAAAATAAAATAGGGATACCAGGGGGGTGAAATAAAAATATGAACAAAATATGAGGATCACCCTAATGTACCTACATATACAACATGCATATAGTTTATCCCGTGTTGTTGGAAAAGATGTGTTGATATAATTTTATACACTATAAGAGCCAAGTCGATGATATTAAACGTGAAAAAGTACTGTTTTTCGTATATTTTTGGTTAAAAACAGGGTTGCCAGGGTCATGCACCTATTTGAGTGCAGGCAACCTATATATTTCAAATAGAGTAGAGTGTAAGCTTTAATTTGATGCGTATTTTAAGCTCTAACCTTATCAAATTCCATAGTTGAAAAGGTACCATTATTGGTATATTTTTGGTTAAAAACAGGGTTGCCAGGGTCATACACTTAGTTGAGCGCAGGCAACCTATATTTTTCAAATAGAGTAGAGTGTAAGCTTTTATTTTATGCCTGTTTCAAGCTCTTACCTTATCAAATTTCATAGACTTTAGTTGAAAAGGTACTGTTTTTGGTATATTTTTGGCTAAGAACAGGGTTGCCAGGGTCATGCACCTAGTTGAGCGCAGGCACATATTTTTCAAATAGAGTAGAGTGTAAGCTTTTATTTGATGCCAGTTTCAAGCTCTTACCTTATCAAATTTCATAGACTTTAGTTGAAAAGGTACTGTTTTTGGTATATTTTTGGCTAAAAACAGGGTTGCCAGGGTCATGCACCTAGTTGAGCGCAGGCAACCTATATTTTTCAAATAGAGTAGAGTGTAAGCTTTAATTTTCTGGTCTCCGTTTTACTTGAGTTTATAGAAACTATATTTTATTTAAATAAAAATCGTTGTGAAAATTTTCAAGTTTGCCATATTAATTTGTTTTTGTGATGTTTGGAAGACTTTACTTCCGATAAGGTTATTTTATTAATTTTCTACAGATCCTAAGCTTTAATTTGGTATGCAACAGATTACCGAACTCAAAGAAAATCAATAGTTATGAAAAATAACGTGTTTCTTACACTTTTTTCCTTTAAATAGGGTTGCCACGTACATGCACCCATTTTAAAAGTGGCAACCCTATTTCCTTTTTTTCAGCACCATCTGATCTTTCATTTGATACCAGTTTTAACCTTTAACTCGATGAGCTAAGTTATGGTTGAAAAAAAGTGATTTTGAAAGAGGGTTGCCAACATCATCCACCTATTTTACACTAGGCAACCCTATATTTTTCTTTCCATCTCGTCAATCTCTACAGTTTAAGAGTAGTTTAAACCTTTAACTCGATGAGCTAAGTCATGGTCGAAAACACGTACCGGAAGTGGCCCATTTAAGACGTCATCCACCCAAATTTTGCTAGGCAACCCATGTGCGTTGAGTTTCTCTCAGATAGATCTATCGATAAAGTGGTATTAAAATCTCTAACCTTATGAGCTAAGTGATCTTACGGTCGCCGCTTGGACTACAAGTAAGTGCGACCCAGTCGTGCATTTTATTTGGTAAGTTCTTGGAAATATGTGCAATCTAGTTGAATTTACAATTGGGGTTTTGTCAAGATCTTATGGTGAACTTTTTCTACTGTTATAAGCCTTCCATTTCTTCACCACACAGCTGGAACAACAAGTTGAGCCCAGGTTAATTCAAGTTGAGCCCAGGTTAATTCAATTTGCTTATTGGTTAAAATGATTTGTTAAGAGTTTAAAGTCTTTGCGTATAATTTAACTATATTTGCGTTTTGTTTAAATCGAATTGCGATTGGGTTAATTCTATTTGCGTTTGGGTTAAATCTATTTGCGCATGGGTGAAACTTATTTACGTTTAGATTAAACCTATTTGCGATTTGGTTAATTTAATATGCGAATGCTATATATAATCTTTTATGTGATGTACACCTCTCCTTATATGTGAAGATTGAGAAAGGATTGTCAAAGAAATAGTTGGAAAATAGAAATAAAATGTTCTAAATATTTTGTCAGAAAGCTGCTTTTATAGCTCTCAAATGCAGCGAAGCTATTTATCAATGTAAGAAATTTTTATTACATTTTTTATGTTTCACATTGAATTTCATGTTCGAAATTAATATCAGATTTTTTAATACAAATGCGATCAAATAATTTAATAGAAAGTTTTTCACCGATTTTCCAAGCAAATACTCTGAAAAGCATAGACTTTTTGTCA
Organism: Dasysyrphus tricinctus; assembly: GCA_963921185.1. Lineage (NCBI taxonomy): Eukaryota > Metazoa > Arthropoda > Insecta > Diptera > Syrphidae > Dasysyrphus > Dasysyrphus tricinctus. The sequence goes on from OY992532.1 coordinate 124,737,278, forward strand.
ATTCTCAAGTCAGGTACCACAAGAATCGATTGAAGTACATATACGAGAGTCAGAAAAACTTGGTTAGATGTCACCATGATCTGGACCGGGTTTTTTAGACGCCATTTTTCAAAATGGACAACACACATCGGTGCACTTTGTATGGAAGGGCGGACAAAAAATGACATTTTCAGGCATAACTTCTAAGAAAAGAAAATAACACATTTAATTCTCCGCCCATTGCCACACCCACTTCTTCTAAAGAGTAATTTTTTCTGTACGCACAGTGGTTCAAAAGCGGAAGAAAATACCAAAAATGATATTTGTAATATAGATTTTTTTTCATTTATTTTTGTATAGAAATAGAACTGTTCTATGTTTTACCAAAATTTGGGAAATGTATGTCAAGGAATATGCGAGACACAGAGCTTTGAAGTTACCTTTTCCTTTAGTTTTCAAATTCATGCATTTTCTTGCAATAACTTTTTGGCATGAAAAGTAGCACTTTTATGACTGCTTGTTAAAACTTAATTTCTTTAGTAAATAACATGGTTATTAAGCTTCAAAAATAAAAAGAACAAAAATAAAATCTTCCTTAAGCTGTGGTTAGGACTGAGTGCACTAGAACTAATATTTTAATCTTCTTTCCTTTGAACTACAGTTTAAGCTCTATTAAGCTCCACCTTGTGATTACACTTTTTAGAAAGCTATAGTATTCAGCTAACTATTTTTTAAAGAATTGTATCCGCCCTGATCCAACAAATATGTTTCGCTGAAACAGATTTAAAAAACACAGTTTTGATCTTAGTAATGTTACAAAGATTATAATTTTTTGGCTAATATTGGCTGGAAAGAATGCAAATAGGGCTTAATTTTTGGAGAAAATATAAATATTTCTTTAAAATATAAAATAAAATGAATACATTGACGGAGCTCTTAGATATTCGATTTTTAGCTCAACCGTTTTTTCTTATCGTAATATTTTTCCAATTTCCAACTTATTTCTTATTAGAAATATGTGGTTATCATATATTTTTTTATGGTGAATTTAAATAAAATATTGGTACTTAAAAGAATATGTGCCTAAATATTTTAATCCAACAGTTTTTATCCGGCAAAAAGTAGGTACAAGAAATAATAAAAAATGGACATTTTTGTATGGTTTTTACCTGTACACAAGTTCGATCCGATCCATTTATAACCCAATTAAGACCTGAACCGAAGAAAAAACATACCGGAAGTGGCCCATTTAAGACGTCATCCACCCAAATTTTGCTAGGCAACCCATGTGCGTTGAGTTTCTCTCAGATAGATCTATCGATAAAGTGGTATTAAAATCTCTAACCTTATGAGCTAAGTGATCTTACGGTCGCCGCTTGGACTACAAGTAAGTGCGACCCAGTCGTGCATTTTATTTGGTAAGTTCTTGGAAATATGTGCAATCTAGTTGAATTTACAATTGGGGTTTTGTCAAGATCTTATGGTGAACTTTTTCTACTGTTATAAGCCTTCCATTTCTTCACCACACAGCTGGAACAACAAGTTGAGCCCAGGTTAATTCAAGTTGAGCCCAGGTTAATTCAATTTGCTTATTGGTTAAAATGATTTGTTAAGAGTTTAAAGTCTTTGCGTATAATTTAACTATATTTGCGTTTTGTTTAAATCGAATTGCGATTGGGTTAATTCTATTTGCGTTTGGGTTAAATCTATTTGCGCATGGGTGAAACTTATTTACGTTTAGATTAAACCTATTTGCGATTTGGTTAATTTAATATGCGAATGCTATATATAATCTTTTATGTGATGTACACCTCTCCTTATATGTGAAGATTGAGAAAGGATTGTCAAAGAAATAGTTGGAAAATAGAAATAAAATGTTCTAAATATTTTGTCAGAAAGCTGCTTTTATAGCTCTCAAATGCAGCGAAGCTATTTATCAATGTAAGAAATTTTTATTACATTTTTTATGTTTCACATTGAATTTCATGTTCGAAATTAATATCAGATTTTTTAATACAAATGCGATCAAATAATTTAATAGAAAGTTTTTCACCGATTTTCCAAGCAAATACTCTGAAAAGCATAGACTTTTTGTCAATTCTCAAGTCAGGTACCACAAGAATCGATTGAAGTACATATACGAGAGTCAGAAAAACTTGGTTAGATGTCACCATGATCTGGACCGGGTTTTTTAGACGCCATTTTTCAAAATGGACAACACACATCGGTGCACTTTGTATGGAAGGGCGGACAAAAAATGACATTTTCAGGCATAACTTCTAAGAAAAGAAAATAACACATTTAATTCTCCGCCCATTGCCACACCCACTTCTTCTAAAGAGTAATTTTTTCTGTACGCACAGTGGTTCAAAAGCGGAAGAAAATACCAAAAATGATATTTGTAATATAGATTTTTTTTCATTTATTTTTGTATAGAAATAGAACTGTTCTATGTTTTACCAAAATTTGGGAAATGTATGTCAAGGAATATGCGAGACACAGAGCTTTGAAGTTACCTTTTCCTTTAGTTTTCAAATTCATGCATTTTCTTGCAATAACTTTTTGGCATGAAAAGTAGCACTTTTATGACTGCTTGTTAAAACTTAATTTCTTTAGTAAATAACATGGTTATTAAGCTTCAAAAATAAAAAGAACAAAAATAAAATCTTCCTTAAGCTGTGGTTAGGACTGAGTGCACTAGAACTAATATTTTAATCTTCTTTCCTTTGAACTACAGTTTAAGCTCTATTAAGCTCCACCTTGTGATTACACTTTTTAGAAAGCTATAGTATTCAGCTAACTATTTTTTAAAGAATTGTATCCGCCCTGATCCAACAAATATGTTTCGCTGAAACAGATTTAAAAAACACAGTTTTGATCTTAGTAATGTTACAAAGATTATAATTTTTTGGCTAATATTGGCTGGAAAGAATGCAAATAGGGCTTAATTTTTGGAGAAAATATAAATATTTCTTTAAAATATAAAATAAAATGAATACATTGACGGAGCTCTTAGATATTCGATTTTTAGCTCAACCGTTTTTTCTTATCGTAATATTTTTCCAATTTCCAACTTATTTCTTATTAGAAATATGTGGTTATCATATATTTTTTTATGGTGAATTTAAATAAAATATTGGTACTTAAAAGAATATGTGCCTAAATATTTTAATCCAACAGTTTTTATCCGGCAAAAAGTAGGTACAAGAAATAATAAAAAATGGACATTTTTGTATGGTTTTTACCTGTACACAAGTTCGATCCGATCCATTTATAACCCAATTAAGACCTGAACCGAAGAAAAAACATCTTCCTTTGAGTGAAGAAGCTCTCGAATTAATAAAATAGTTTATATACTTATTTATTTACTGATCTATTTATTTATTTATTTCCTATGTTTGATACCTATATGATAGTATTATTATGAATGTATTTAATTAAGGCCCATTGCTGATACGAAACTTTAATATTTAAGTAGAACATAAACGCTTATGTGACAGTTTACGCAGAGGAAAAAGTCGAACATAAGCTTTTAAGTAGAACATAAATGCTTAAGTTTCGTATCATCAAACGGGTATAAATAGTTTAAAAACAAAACCAAAAACAAATACAATTTTTTTTTTTCATAAAAGTCAATAAACTCTACAATTCTGAAAAATGTCAATTACTTTTCTTCTATTCCTTTTTTTTTAACCAAATTTTGTCGATATGTGTATAAGCCCAATCCAAACATGTGTGCCAAATTTCATTCTCTCCATTTTATAGTTCGGATTTTATAGATTTTTTTCCGCTCTCCCATACAAAAGGCACCACTGTGCGAAGGCCGGCCAGCATGGTGTACACTGGTCACTTTGTTGAATTTTGGTTGCAAATTAATTTCCATGCCAGAATCTGGTTCAAAATTTCGAAATTCCAAAAATTCACTTTCATAGACAAGAATTGGTTAAATTTATGTTTAAAATGCCTTACAGTTTGTGTTCAAATGTATACTAATAATGAAAGTGGTTTCAATTTAGATTTGTACCAAATTTAAAAAAGGCAAGTCCGAAATGTTGCCGATTGTTTCCAAAGGTTTACACCGCTATTGCTTTGATTTTTGTTTAGTTAAAAGTTATTACCACACCAAATCCGATTTAAACTGATCAAAATTTGACAATTTCGACACTAAGTTTTAGGTCAAGGTCACAAAAACATTAAAGCACATATTTTTAAACATTTCAAGTATAAGTGTTATTTTGTTACTGGCGGAGACAATGTTTTGGCAAAAACTCAAATTTGGAACCATATTCTGACCGAAATAAGACAGTTGCAATTGACCAAATCTGATAAATTTAAGGTCAACGACTCATAGATATTGAGGTAAGCACTACTAGCGTATTTTTGTGAATTTTGAAATTTCGAACCGTTGAATCGTACTAAATTTCTTTGATGTTTTTCAAGAAGTGGCGTAGGAAATTATTCTTGTGATCAAAATTCAACAGAGAGGCCACTGCTCAGCAGCGCATTCAACCCAAAATTTTGGGTGATACTTGCTCTCCTGCATAATTTCCATTTAAGTTTTAAGGATTAAAACCGACTTAATACTCCTTTCTCATTCAGACATTTTTTCCAAAATTCGTTATAGAATATTTTCCAACCCTTTTTTAAAATTGGTGTATAATTTCTTCCAATAGAACATAGAATTTTAGTGAACATATAAAATATATAGTTATTTAAAATATTATCATTTTTATTTTCAGTACCAAAGGACAATGCAGCATATGATTTTATCATAGTCGGAGCTGGACCAGCAGGCTGTGTCCTAGCCAATCGACTATCAGAAAATCCAAATTGGACCGTTTATCTGCTAGAAGCTGGCGGAACTGAAAATATCGCTCATTCCATGCCTGTTATGGCAGCTTTCCTGCAAGGAACACACTCCAATTGGAATTATAAGTCAACACCACAAAAGAGATCCTGCTTCGGTATGAGAAACAATGAGTGTTTCCTGCCACGAGGAAAAGTTGTTGGTGGAACGAGCTCGATCAACTACATGATCTACAATCGTGGAAATCGACGTGATTATGATAGATGGGCAAAAGCAGGAAATGTTGGCTGGTCCTACAACGAAGTGTTGCCGTACTTTAAACGTTCGGAAATGGCAAATCTACAAGGTTTGGAAAATTCACCGTATCACAATCGATCCGGGCTGCTTAGTGTGGAATATGTTCAATTTCGTTCAGCAATGGTTCATGCATTCGTTCAGGGCAGTCAACAAGCCGGCCACAAATATACCGATTACAATGGTGAGTCACAATTGGGAGTTTCTTATGTCCAGGCGACTACTCTTCGTGGCCGAAGACACAGTGCGGCTAAATCTTACATAGATCCAATTCGATATCGGAGGAAAAACTTACACGTAATTACTTTGGCCAAGGTTTCCAAGATACTTATAGATCCTGAGACCAAATCTGCATACGGAGTGGAATTCATCCACAGGCGTAAGCAATACAGCATACGAGCTAGAAAAGAAGTCATAATATCTGCTGGATCGTTCAACTCTCCACAACTACTTATGCTATCAGGCATTGGTCCTAAGGATAACCTTCAGACAATTGGTGTGCCACAAATTCAGAATTTGCCAGTCGGCCAAAGACTCTATGATCACATGTGCCATTTTGGACCAACATTCACAACAAATGCCACAGGAGCTACACTTTTCGCCAATCGCATATCACTGGGTGATGTGACACAGTGGTTATCGGGAAACCCCAGAACAAGAATCTCTACAATTGGGGGTGTAGAGTCATTGGCATTTATCAAGACCCCCAACTCCGAAGAACCAGCCGACTATCCTGACGTTGAGTTAATATTGGTAGCAGGAAGCTTAGCATCTGATGGCGGAACTGGTCTCAAAGAAGGTGCCAACTTCCGCGATGACCTTTACAACAAGGTTTACAGGCCTTTGGAGAATCGGGAGCACTTTTCATTCCTCGTTATGCATTTTCATCCAAAATCAATTGGTCGACTTTGGTTGGAAGATCGAAATCCATTGAATTGGCCAAAGATTGATCCTAAATTTTTCAAAGAACAAGAAGATGTTGAATTTATTTTGGAAGGCATCAAAGAGTCTATAAGGATTTCACAAACTCCTGCCATGCAAGCGATTGGCACACAATTGTACAAAGAAAAAGTGCCCGGCTGTGAGCAGTTCGAATTTGGAATCGATGACTATTGGAGATGTTCGATAAGGGTGCTGTCCTATACGTTGCATCATCAGGTGGCTACATGCAAGATGGGTCCTTCTTCGGATCCCACAACGGTTGTGGATCCACAGCTGAAGGTGCATGGTATGAGGAGACTTCGAGTGGTGGATACAAGTATAATACCATTCCCACCAACAGCGCATACGAATGCAGCTGCATTTATGATTGGCGAGAAGGCAGCAGATATGATTCGGAATGAATGGGTGAAGTGATAGAGTAGTCATAAAAGAGAAATGTTTTATGAAATAAAATACATAAATGTGATTGATTGATAAGAGAGAATTTGTTTTTAATTATTATTTGCATGGACGTAAGGGTATTGAATTGAAGTTAAATTTGGTATTCAATGATTTTGGTATGCTAAATCAAAGGTCATTGCCTTTTTGCCTGTTCAAAATGGGGGCTTGAAAAAAAGGTAAAAAGAAAAAGTTAAATTTATGTCTGAAATGTCTAAAAATATGTTCTAAAATGTTACATTTTCATGGGATTTCAATGCAAATTTGTACCAAATTTAGATAAGCAAGCTCTAAATGTTCCACACGGACTAGAACACATTTGTTTCTATTTCATTAATTTTTTTTTATTTAAAATGATAAACAAACCAAATTTGTTCAAATTTGATAGAAGTATGACAATTTTGAAAGATGAAAGTTTTCAACCAACGACGAAAATTTGTACCTTTTTGTCAAAAATTAAATATTCAACGGTTGTTTCCCAACAACTGTCCTGTAATACAACCAGAAAAAATAACCTTCTTGAAAGATTTTTTCCATTATTTTGAGTTTTTGAGTGTTTGATCTAAAATTTGGTTAACAACTTCGTCAAAATTTTTAAATTTCTTTCAGATTTGTTCAGTTTTGGTCTAAAAATAATTGTCAATCAACAAATTTCAAAAAAAATATCACAGAAATTAGTTCTAGTCCCCGTGGATCATTGCCCAGCATTATGGATCCGTTTTTCAAATTTGGTACACAAATTCTCGTATCTACATGGGAATCACTTTTATATGAAATTCTACATTCAAGCTTATATTTTGAGACATTTCAAATATAAATTCGACTAAATTCTTAACTAGGACTGTTTCCTTTTATTAGTTTCCGACTATATTTTGACCTTAGTTATGAAGCCTTTATTTCAAATCCATGGGAAATGATTTTGTGGCAAAAACGAACCACTGTGTACTGAATACTTCAACTATTGATAGCTATTACATTAATTGGTAAGCTTTAAAAGATATTTAAAATACTTTAAACCTCTAAGTATGTATTAGAAAAAAAAAACAAGCAATTACTTACGATCACGTTGTGAACTTTATGGTTCTCGTACTAACCTGCAACAATTAAATTAATGGTAGCAACCTTATTTTTCGTTATTCTCGTTTGTAATAAATCACATTTTTTAAGCAGGTACCTGAACTGTTTGATAGTACCGACCTGTTATTTTAAAAATATTATTCAAAATATTATTCAAAGAACATTGAACTCAGATTCAAATATTTTCAATCTTGATTATAAAGAAACTTTTCCAGTTTTTGTTTTTTTGGGTATTTATAAATCTACATTAAACCCAATTTACTTAGTTGGGGTTTTTGTTATAATCTTATTAAAATATTGAGAGCTAAACAAGATTATGAATTAAGAACGTTTGCTAACTTATTTTATCATTCGAAAATAAGATTTCAAATCAGAGTATTCAAGGGCCGGCCGGCTGAATGTGTGTGTAGGTAGGAACTCTGGCGGAAACCACACGGTGGGATACTTTGTAGATTCATAGATTTGAGTATACTAGCAATTGGAAAACGAATGGAGATCATGAAATAGTTATACAAAATTTAAATTATATCGTGGTGCAGTAACCAGTATCTATCAGGCGGTGTAATACAGCCGAACTCCAAATAAATAGAGATCTGGTTTTACCAATTCTGGAGTCTATCTTAACCAGTTGCTTAGTACTGGTCCATATTCCCTTGTCTTGGAGAGAAGTCAAGGTTGTGTTTATAAACAGAGCTGGTAAATGTTCCCAAGTAAACCCGAAAGACCTCAGACCTATTAGTCTATCATCATTCCTTCTTAAAACCTTTGAACGTCTGAATGATATCCACTTACGTACTAGCATGATAGACATGCCGCTATTATCTACTGCTCAACATGCTTACTGCAAAGGGAAATCGGTGGAAACTGCTTAACATACTCTAGTACGATCCATAGAATATATTCCCTCCATCATAAAGAGTACACCATGGTTGCTTTCTTAGGTATAGAAGGCGCTTTTAACAATGTCGACACATCTGCACTCGCATCTGCACTGACATCCCTGAAGGTAGATGGTTCGCTTGGTGAATTGTTTCTTATATCCGTAAAATACTGTTCATAGGAACATACATACATAAGTACCGAGAGTAAGGTTTGGATGGGTTCAAATGATGTACCATTTTTTACAAATTCACATGCCATTTCGTTTCCGTGTAGGTACTATTTCACGGTTTCCTGGCTGACTGATTTTTTCGCAAAGCAGTCTTAACTCCCCGCGGCAACGAAAAACCAAATTTGATTTCGTGACGATTGAGGTAGTAGATTTGAATGGCGCTTGATTGTCTGATAGTTTTCCTATTGACCAAGACCAGTTAACATGAAGTGCTGCGCAAGGCCATCAGATATTAGGGACGGTCTAAATACCCACTTATCATTGAAAGGATCATAAAAGAAGCACTTCCAAGCTTATCGGGAGTCAGACATTGCTAGACATCGTCGTTCGTCGATGGATAGACGCTCAAAACAACAACGACGGGGAAACGATTTTTAACTGATGATATAACAATAGTAAGCAACACTCAGTAGTAATCGTCTGACAACTAAAGCCTACGTTTAAATATTCCCATCAAGATTGGACCACTTTTTCTCTATGTCCAACAGGGTCCTCATCTTACTTGAATTACACACGATACTCTGCAGCGTCTCAGATCATGAAGCTCTCTCTATAAGTTTCCGGCAATAGATCATGGAGATCCGAAGTTGGGTAGGTACATCAACTATTCGACATTGACGAGTTAACATCCTTCCTCCAGAAAAAAATCAATTAAAATTCAAGACACAGATACTGATGAAGCATTAGCTGTCCTGGCAGATGGAGTCAGCAGCTCACTTTTGATAAACAGAAACAAAGGATAACATCACCGCACAGGTATCACAATTTTTGAATGTATATTCACCTCACTCGGATCTCAATGGATCCATTGTGCTCCCCAGGATGTGGGAAATATAGGAAATGGAAGGGTAAAATGAAAGGATTTAGTCAAAGTGTTAGGCATGAGGTTCCTCCTTGAGCCATCCTGATTTCTGGATGAAGTTAAGGTTGTTTTTAAGTGGTAAAGATGAGACGTCACCCAATTTGTCGAAGAAATTTTCTCCGAGGGCATTTTGCCTAGTTCTGGTTAGGCTGGGGCATTCACAAAGGAAGTGAGATGAGAGCTCTTCTACATCTTCGTCCTGACACCCTTTACATAACTCAGACGTGCTGATACCCATTCTGTGAGTTGTGACCCGTAAGGATTTCAACCAAGAGAGACAATTGAGGTCTGCTAAGCTTCAGTAAATATTGTTTTTTCTTTAAAGTATTTGATCAAAGACTTCTTGAAACCCGACAGGTATCAATCGTTGACCATCGATCGTTAGCGGCTTTGAGGAAACTTTGGTGAATTCCAGGGTACAGTTTGGCTCGATTCAAGTGATGAACCGTTTTTGGGCAGTTCATCAGCCACGGTGTCCTGGAACTCATCGCAGTGTGACTGAAATTTGTTTCGCCGAGCAGTCTTAATTCCCTACGGCAACGATTAACCAGTTTTGACTTCGTGACATTTGATGAAATGGCTCTGATTGACACGGTTATCTATGAAGATGTCAATGTTTTTGTTCGTCAGTTCACATGTGGAAAGATATTTTGTGGCCTCGCAAACTGCGAGCACTTCCGATTGGAAAACACTGCAAAAAACTGGGAGCTTCAATGATATATTGATGGGTTGATTATCTGAGAAGATGCCTGACCATACCCCAGCGTCCATTTTGGAACCGTTTGTAAATACCGATACATGATTTGCGTTAAGGACACGGTTTTCCTTCCTTAGTTCCCTTGTCAGGATATCTGTAAGTGCGACTGGGTTAAAATCTATGTATGGTGAAATATAGGATGTTTTCTGGCCACTTTAAACCAAATCCACCATCATATCCTGAGTTCTTGCATGAAGTCAACACATCAGTGGAACGCACCGTACACTTCAGCAATACCAATCCCAAAAACGACCCCAAGGGCCGCCACGAGTTCACTACTCTAGAAGAAATCGAGAAAATCATTCATAGAAGCCGTCCAAAGACGTCAACAAGGCAGGACAATATCTTTAACTTCGTTCTGCCTCAGTGGGTGAGGATCTTACTGGTAATTATCCCCAACAAATAGTGTTTTCTGGAATGTGAAGACGCTTCTTGGCAATGGAAGTTAAGGTTCTCTAAGTCCTCAAAGTCTTACATTCCTCCAATAAGAGTAAGTGAAATTAGAGGATTAGGATCGGGGAAGTTAAAGTCTCCAACTCGTAGAACTGTACTAATCAATCCCGGAAAGGCTCCTGGAAGTTTTAATCGGGATTTCTTGGGAGCCTCAAGATGACACGATCCTGAAAGCCAGGTTCCGGACTAAAGTACGCCACCCCAACGGAGCTCTTTTTTGTCGAGGAGGCGGAGACCTTTTATATCCGACTAAGTGTTGCTTATGCTAGTACGTAACATCATATGGGAGACATCATAATGGTAATGATTGGCGACAGCAACGACAATGGTGAACATTTTGCCAATTTTTGCAATGCGAATCACCTTGTTTCCAAGTTTGAGCAGAAGAAGTGGCACACCGTCAGTTGCGTGTCGACGGACAGACAAGCAACCTCCAACCACTTTGCGATCAGTTGGCAATTTAGAGACAGTCTCTAGGTGCAGACATGGGAATGGCCCTGGACCACCATCTGATGGTTGCTACTATAAGAACGCACCGCGGCAGTTCGGAAATCCAAAGAAAATACCCGAATGCCTTAGTTAAATACCGATACCTTAAAGTATGCCGCAGTCCACCGAGAACTAGGGGACCACGTTTCACAAGGATTGGAAGCAATCAATAGCACGAAACGTACCTCAATCGTTTCCATTGGTATGCTGTGAAAAATGTGTTCATATTCGGGGCTGAAAGTATAGTAAGTCGTTCGCAAAGAACACACAGTGCTTGGCTTTCCGAAATAGCTCGAAGAAAGAAAGCATCGGAGCTACTCCAGAAGCAGGGAGAAACGAGCTATAGTCTACATACCGCATGAAGATGGTAGAGTGGGACGTGATATGCGTAACGCATTGACTTCAGAAGTCGAAGATGGCACAAAAAGTTGTGACAGTAGGACCGTCTACAGAATTACTAAAGAGCTCAGAGGTGTCCACAGCTCAATACAACAACTGGTTAAAAAAAAACTTAGACACGGATCTCAAAAAGGTGGAAGGATCACTTTTCTGCGGTTTTAAACCATGTTTTCGTCAGCAACAATGTAACGTCCAGTGACAAATTCCCGAATACCCGAAACACTGTTTCATCCAGTAATCTTTACCGCAAAGCGCTCAAGAACAACAAAATTATTTTACTTGACAGTATTTCTGCAGAGCTCTTACGAGCAGAGCCAACAAGTTTTCCTGGAGAATGATTGCCAAGCTCCTAAAGAAAGGAGACCTTACGTAGTGCAAAAACTTAATAGGAATTTTCAAGCTGCTTACAGTAGCCAAGGAAATACCTACCAAGAATTGAAGTGGAACGGATAAAATAGCACCTACTACCACCACACCAAGCAGGATTCGACATTGGATCTTGTTGTGTGGACCACATCAACACTTTGCGGATGAGTGCGTTGAACATCGACCACCACTTCACCTACTACTGTTCATTGACTTCGAAAAGGCGTTCGACAGTGTCAACAGAGAATTTATGTGGCTTGCTTTGCCCAGGAAAGGCAACCCAGATAAATTGACTGCAATTATCAAGGCTACATTATATGATGGATCCAAATTTTTTCAGATCCAAAGGTTTTCAGAGGAGTTTGAACTCCAAAGTGGGGTTAGACGAGGCTGCATACTGTCACCAATACTATTCCTGTTAATGATAAGTGATGTACTACTGCACGCAGCTCTTTCGATTGGATGTAGAGGAATTCAGTGGACTCTGCAATCACACCTCAAACATCTAGTCTACACTGACGACAGATGTATGCTAATAGACCAAGAGCCTACAGCAAATTTTGGGAGTGGAGGTATAACCAAAATCGGAGTATGAGGGATTATAGGTACATGTATCGTGATAAAGAATATGAAAGTCTGGAATTTCTCAGCCTTTGGTGGGGGTGGGGGTTTAAAAACCACTTGGTTTCCTTTTTATGTGGTAGGGTCATTAACACTTCAACGCACTTTTAAAAAATAGGATACCTATGATGTTCTGTCATTTTCCTTAAGTCTCAAGACTTTTATCGTTGTGATTCGATAAAAAAGACCCATGATTAAACCTTTTTTAAGCAAACCTTATTTGCGTTTTTGTGGAGACTTTATTTTTTGATTTTTTGTTTTGCTGAAAATCGCCAAAAAAGGGATGATAAGGTCCACGTAAAATGTTTATATCTTGAGTTCTATTAATCGGACCCTCAAGGTTGTGGTGTTTGTGCTTAGAAAAAATGACAGGGAATCATATCCGATTTTCTTAAAAATAAATTAAAGAGGTTAAAACCCTAAATATAAATCAGGGGATCTAACACTTTTTAACCCCACCCCTCCCAAAGGCTGAAAACAAAACCTTCCAGTCACGATACATGTACCTATAATCCTTCATACTCCGATTTTGGTTATACCTCCACTCCCAAAATTTGCTGTCGGCTCTTAGACTATTACTCTCTCATAAGATCCATCAAATGACAACAGGTGTGGAGAGAGAAGTTGAATCGTTCGATCAGTACGGCAAAAGCAAAAATTATCAGCCTTGGAACTTCTTCACCTAACCAAGTTAATATATAGGTATTTCTGGACAACCAGTTGGGATGGTAGATCTTGGGAGTACCTGGAGTCTCTACGAATAGCAGAATCGAACTATATATATAATCAGCCGAATCAGGAAAGCAAAGGCTGTGTTTGCAGTCCAAAACAACTCTATAAGCTTAAAGACCTAGCTACAACATTTCTGCTTCAATGTTGAAGCCGTATTTTTTTATAGCTAGACCCACTGTCACAAGAAATATGCAACAGTGAAAAATGATAAACCTCATGTGAGAACAGCTCAGGAACCCATAGACTCTATCGTTCGAAGACGTAAGTGGCAGTGATGGGATATTCGCTTCAAAAAGATAACGAGTGTATTGGGAGTCAATGAAACTAGAAGTACGGTCGAAGAGGAATCAGCACAACAAGGGAAGAGTTGGAAACAGCCGAGATACATCTCCAGAAACCGTACACGATGGCACGTAGGAGTAGTTGAGGTCATATGCCCCGCAAGGGGAACCGCACGGACGTAACTGATCCGAGGACTCTAAGTAAGTAACTAAGAGAGCCCTACTAAGGTCGGATCGAAAAAGTTTGGTTTTGCAGCACAATATATTGTGATCAGTTCACAAGTTGCCTTGGCCCAAAAATTATGTAAATTTTCGTTTCAAAGCTACCCAATCTGGGCAAATGTGAACAGTTATCTAGTCTAGAACAATTAAAAGACCATGTTTTTTCTTTAAGTTAAAAAACAAGAGGTTAAGTTAAAGTTCTTAAAAAATTTGGTCAACATTTTATGATTTCATTTGTTGATGCGAATCATCCTGTTGCCATAACTTAAGTTAAAGTTTCCTTCAAAGTGAGAAACAATTAAAACCTCTCAATACTTGCGAGTACTTTACCCCCTGAAATTTTATTACCTACCACTAACAAAAAAAAAGCTGTTACGCAAACTTGTTTCAAATAAGTTTCTTCCTTTGTCGTGGATTACTCAGTCCAGTTCACATTACAAAATTAATTACCAGCAAGCCCATTCCAAGAAGACATTACTGACTAAGACAATTTCTAAATTTTATTACACCTATTTTTTAAAGAACAAATTGTTACGATTAATTTAAAACAACGAAAAAAACTCGTTCATCATCGAAACCATTCCAGAGATAATTTGGCGTCAAACATTTAATTCAATTACCTTCTCAATTGACGTGCTATTTATCCTCATTAACAGTTTTTTTTTTTTTGCTATCGAGACGTGTTAAAATTTTTAATATTAACTCAACCTTGCTATCAACATTTAAATGGGGTTTGCATAGAAGCAAGCACAAGCTTCTTTAAACAACTCCTCTGTCATTACTAGGGCATACATATTACACGTCGTAATTTATTTTATTCTGTTTACACCTTTACATTGGACAGATATCGACTTCGGTAGAGATAGATTTTAAATAAAGCCCGACCTATGACAACTATTTCATTTATTAAAAAAAAGCATTAAGAACCAACAAAATATATGACACAGTTTCTATTAGCAAAAAAAAAGGTTAGTTGATGAATAATTCATTTTTATCTGCTGTTGGGTTGTATATCTACAGTTAAAATTGCTTAAAATATGGAACGGGAACTAAATATATTTACGATCAATCAGTGATACCTGGTATTTTGCTCATGTCATTTATTTTTGACTAGTTTTGGTGTCTTCTTCTTTCTTTTTCTTTTTGGGTTCATTGCTATTCATTAAAAAGTAATAAAATTTTGTTGTTATTGGACACTCAAGAAATAATTTTTTTTATTTTATTTAAAGTAGTTTTAGTATGTCCAGTGGATTTATAGAACTTTTATTTTTTTTTTTCTATACAATTTCAATCTCTTCTTTGTTATTTTCTTTCTCATACTTTCCCTTCTATTACTCGTAACTTCGCATTACTAAATACAGTTTCAAAGTTCAAATTTGTTACATCGTGTTATAAATTGTAATTTGGGAGTACATAAACGATTGTGTTTGATGACCTGAATGCGAGTTCGACCTCAGACCTGCTTCATCTGAATTGGATTTTCGAGATATCAAGTCTTTTTCGGATGAGACCCTCGAAATTTGTAAGACTTAGGGGCCATGTTTGTAAAGCAAAATCAGTCAAATTTGTTGTGAGTTGTTCAGTATGGATAATCAAAATGGAGGATAATAGAGTTGAAAAACGTGTGCAAATCACCAAATTTTATTTTCAAAATCCTTGCTCCGTTGGAGAAACTTTCCTTGAACAACGTGAATTTTATTCTCCTGCCAAATGATTCACTATTGTGTTAAGTTTAAACAATGATAACTAAGTCCCCTTTCACACGAAGAAACAAGTTGCTGGAGATTTTTTTGACGTTTTCTTTTAATCTCCTTAAAAATCCCTTGTACTTTTCACACGAGGAAACAAATCTCCAGGCGATTTTTGAAATTTTCTTTGAAAATCTATTGGTTGAACACACCTAAACCTAGATTTGAAAGGAAATGTCAAAAAATCTCCTCAAATCCTCGGCCGGGGAGATTCTGTTCGCCCCTCTTTCCTCCTGCCCTTCTCACCCAGGAACTCAGTTTCTTCATGTGAAAGGGCACTAACTATTCATAATTAAAACATAAATATAATCGCTCGTGTGAACTAGACTTTAATGGTATGTGTGAATTGATTATTGCTTTTTATTGCTGAACGCACTCATCAATATTTCAGATAGTCTAAGAGCCGACAACAAATTTTGGATGTATAACCAAAATCGGATCGGATTATGAGGGTTTATAGGTAGGTACATGCATCGTGATATCGAATACCAAAGTCTGCCAGGTTTTATTTTCAACCTTTGGGGGGGAGCTAGGTAAAGTGCTAGGTCCTTTTCTTTAAATCATTTTAATAAATTGGATATAATGCTCCGTCGTTTTTTCTTAGCATAAACACCACAATCTTGACAGTCCGATTAATAAAACTCAGGATATAACCATTTTAGGTAAACCTTATCATCCCTTTTTTGGAGATTTTCAGCAAAAAAAAATCTACAAATAAAGTTTCTACAAAAACGCCGATAAAGTTTGCTTAAAAAGCTTATATCATTGGTCCTATTTATCGAATTAATAAGGTAAAAGTCTTGAGACTTGTGGAAAATGGCAGAGCACCATTTCCCATTTCTTACTTTCGATATACACACATATACATAGGTACTATAGGATTTGTCCAAAAAAAACTTGACAACAATCAAACGATGATAGAGAACACGAAAAAAGTGGGAGGCGCAATTCTGTCTGTCTGTCTGTTTGTATCTGGTCATACAGCCTAAACCAATGATGCGATTTTGTTCAAACTTTGAACTTAAGGTTTTTTTGTAACTCTCCAGAGGGGAAATTGAAATTTTTTTTAGCTCTAAAAATAACGGTACTTGCCATACAACTGTTAAGAAAAAGCTAATTTATCTCAAAAACGGGTCCAACGATTTTAAAAAAACAGTGTATTATTTTAGATATGGTGTACTTTCTGGTAAGAAAGAAAATTACAGTTTTCTCATTAACCGCTTATCCGATTTCAGTAAAAAAAATGTATACAAAAGCTTCCTTAGAATATAAATAATACTGCATACCAATATTTTGGAAAAAATAAATTTTGGATTCTTAAAAAAAGATTCAAAATTTGTTGGAAAATTCAATATTTCAAAAACGGGTTGATGAATTATTTTGAATTTTCATATAATATACAAATGTTATTATTATATTCTCAAAATTTGCATACCTACCAAATTTTTTTTTGGGTTTAGGTTAAATCTATTTGCGCTTCGGTGAAACTTATATGCGTTTAGGTTAAACCTATTTGCGATTTCGTTAATTTAATTTGCGAATGCTATATCAATTCAGCAAAGCACAAAAAAAAACATAGACAAAATTGAACGACAAATTCGAAATTGTCACAACTAATTGACGGCAAATTAATCACCTATGGATTTTTCGATTCGTAAGTTGCTTAGCTAACTTGAAACTCATATCTTTATCTGTAAAATCGCAGTTTTCGCCATCATATGCACTGCGGTGACGGTGAAGTGTTTTAAAATAGGGGGCGAAATTTTGGTGAAAATTTCCCAGTCTATGATGCCATTTAATAAACAAATGTTTTTCAATAGTGCTGCCTTTTGCCGAGAGTACAAAAATCCTTTATAGTAGGGGAGCCCACTAAGGGATTTCGGGATTTACTCGAGCGCGTCAGATTAGTATAAGGGGGGGTACCTTGCACCCTGCTGAGTACCTCCACCATATATCAGTCCTCTATGTAGGGCCGGGCGCCTAGGGCAGGTTGTCAGATTAGTAAAAAAAAAATCGATAGCTCGAAATACTCGAGCGCGTCAGATTAAGATAGGGTAGGTTAATTATATGCTAAAAAGTGTGTATTTCAATAATCTGACAATTTGAGTATGACATAAGGTAGTGGGAGGGTTGCAAAAAAAAATTGTCACCTGGACATTCTCGAGCGCGGTTGAATTTTTTTTTATTGCGAAGCAAATAATTCTAGGATAACGGGAAAAGTATAATCTGCCATTTTTCTCGTCCCGGTTTGGAGGTAGAGGTTATTTTCGAAAAAAACGACTTAAGTGGAAAAATAAATATTAAAAATCAACGACAATACTTAAAATGCAAACAAATAACAGTTTTAAAAGCCAGAAATCTGTTCTTTAATCCTACATTTAAAATATATTATTTGTGTTAATAGTTTTCAAAACATTTGCATTTAAACTCAAAATTTTTATAAAAAAACGCAAACAAAAATGTTTGGATCAATTTTTCTCAAAATTGTGGAATCATCATCGTGTCCTGTAACCCCGGCTGGGGCATAGGGCGTCAACAAAACGTCTCCATCCTTCACGGTCTGCTGCAAGGTACTTAAGCTGTGGCCACGTCTTTCTCTGGGATTCTGCTTCCGCTAAGACAGTTGATTTCCATGTTGTTCTTGGTCTTCCAACCCGCCGTGCACCCTGAGGATTCCATTCAAAGGACTGCTTTGCAATTTCATCGTTTGGTTTCCGCAGTGTGTGACCAATCCAACGCCATTTACGCTTTCTTATGTCGACGTCCAGCCGCTCTTGACTTGTCCTGCGCCACAATTCCTCATTTGATATTATTTGTGGCCAGCGAATCTTTAGGATGTGGCGAAGACAGCGATTCACAAAAGCCTGCAATTTCTTCGAAATGGTAGACGTGACTTTCCAGGTTTCACAAGCATATAACAGCACGGATTTGACATTGGATTCGAAGAATCTCAACTTAGTGCGTAAGGAGATTTGACTGGATTTCCAAATTGGGGACAGAGTACCGAAGGCAGCACGAGCTTTATTTATTCTACTTTTAACGTCCAGATCCGTACCACCGTTTGCAGAAACAATACTGCCAAGGTAGTTAAATTGTTCCACTACTTCAACTGGCGTCTCCTGTAAAATAATACGCTGCTGTGTGGAGCGGCCTGTGAGCATTATTTTTGTCTTTTTGCTGTTAATTCTTAGACCACTCGACTCTCCCTTCACTTGCAGTGTTTGGCACATCCCGTTTAGCCCACTGATGTTATTTGCCAGTAGACATACATATGTCATCGGCATAGTCTAAATGACTGAGCCTTTCGAACGGTCTCCATTGAATGCCCTGTCGCTCAGCTGTACCAACACTGGCCGTCAATACGTCGTCCATCGCCAGCAGGAAGAGAATTGGCGATAGAACATCCCCTTGTCTCACACCCTGTTGCACTACGAAGGAGTCGGATAGCTGCCCATTGTGCAAAACAAAACACCTTGCGTTGTTGTAGGACTCTTTTATAATGGCAACAATTTTTGGTGGAATTCCTCTACCAAGCAACGATCTCCATATACATTCTCGGTTAACTCGATCAAAGGCTTTCTCAAAATCCACGAACATGAGGTAAAGCGGTGATTGAAATTCCATCGACTGCTCGAGGACGATACGCAGGGTGTTGATATGGTCGACACACGATCGACCACTGCGGAAGCCAGCTTGATGCCTCTTGAGTGTAGACTCGATTCTATCCTTTATTCGCTCGAGTATGATTGTTGCCATTAGTTTTGGGAAAACGGACAAAACGGTGATACCACGCCAATTGTTGCAATTCTTTAAGTCACTTTTCTTTGGCAACTTAACAATCACACCATCCTTCCAATCCCTGGGATAGCTTTCGTTTTCCCAAATGTTTTGTATCAGCGGATGTAAAATACTAGCCGCTGCTACGGGATCGGCTTTCAGGAATTCAGCTGGTATTCCGTCCAGTCCAGCTGCCTTGTTGTTTTTGAGGAGATTTATTGATGTACGAATTTCCGATTCTGACGGGGGTTCGATGTCAATACCCCTATAGGACCTGCGCATCTCGTTTAGTTGGGGCACTTCAGCACTCTGCTCAACTGAATCCTCATTTAGCAGTGCACAAAAATGGTCCTTCCATCTACGAAGCTGGATCCTCAATTCATACCAAAAGTGTGCCATCCACATCCATTACAGGATGATTGGTGTTGCTTTTTTTCCCGATCACGTCTTTGACTATTTGGTACAATTCCCGGATATCTCCTCTTCTGGCAGCGATTTCCGCATTATCTGCGAGCCCATCTAACCTCACCCTCTTGTCACGTCTCACACAACGATAGACCATCTTATGTGCAATGCGGTACTCTCTTCGCAAGTCAGCCTTTCGTTGAATATCTGCTTCAGCATTTATTTGGATTTTCAAAGATTTGCGAAGTTCGATCTTATCCCAGGTGTCTTGGGATATCCAAGAGTCTCTACGTCTCGTTCGCTTGGGTACAGTTTCTGATCCAGCCTCCATAAAAACACTTTTAATTTCACCCCATCTCATCAATTGTTGAATGCTGGATTCCGTTTAATGACGAGGCTCTGTCGTTAAGGGTGGTGACATAGTTTCGACATATGTTGGGGTCATTTAAAGCATTAGTAATGAATTTTGAGCTCCTTGCTGCATCCTGCGCTGGTTTTTGTACGGCAGCGGTTCGTAGTTTGAGACTCATCAGAACCAAATGGTGGTCGCTTCCCACATCGGCATTTCTTATACTCCGGACATCACACATAGACTTCCTCCATCGCTGCTGAATCATGATATGATCAATTTGGTTTTCGGTTTGACCATCCGGATGCACCCAGGTAATTTTGTTGCACGTCTTATGTTTAAATACAGTCCCACCAAATTGTGGAATAAAAAACTAAATTTTCTTTTCGTGCTCAATGCCTCGTATTAATTTTGAATCGAGCACAAAAAACCGGAAGCTTTTATGTCTTCTAGTTTTAAAGAAAATTGTAAATTACTGATACTCTTTTTTATGAGATTATTATATTATATCATTATGTAGCTGTTCCATTAGTAGCTATTGACATTGGAAACAGAGAATACATTCAAAGTTATAAAATGCAAACGAAATTTGGCAAATACCGAACATCGCACATACCCCAAATCCTATAGTGAGCCCAAGCAGGGCGGTTGCATACATAATCTTACTTTTAAAACGCAGCCGTAATGCTGGCAGTGCAAGCAAATTAAAAATATCTCAAAAATGTAGGATCAGTAACTTGCAATTTTTTCAAAAACTAGAAGACACAGAACCTTCCGGTTTTTTGTGTTCGATTTTAAATTAATATGAGCATTGACCACAAAAAGAAAATTTAGTTTTCACTTCACAATTTTTACAAAAATTGATCCCAACATTTTGTTTGCGTTTTTTTATCAAAATTTAGAGTTTGTATGCGATTATTTTGAAAACTATTGACATAAATAATTTAATTTAAATGTAAGATAAAAGAACAGATTTCTGGCTTTTAAAACCGTTGTTGTTTTAAATTTTAAGTATTGTCGCCGATTTTTAACATTTTTTTTCCATTTAAGTCGTTTTTCTCGAAAATTGCCTCTACCTCCTTAACGGGGCGACATAGATCCCCCCTCCCATAGGAAGAAATGCTTGTACATATTTGACCCTTCTAAAAAAAAAACCGTTTTCAATTTCTGGCGCCCAAGTTATTATACTCTCCCCAGTGATTGAAAAAATCCTGAATAAAAATGTTTCTTCCTTTCAAATCGTCAGATTAAGAAAACCCCTCCAGACAATCGTCAGATTAAGGTTCAGCACATGTAGGACATCAAGTTGAACCACATATGTATATCAAAATCTGACGAGCTTGAGTATTTCAAAATGGCGATTTTTTTTTTGCATTTTCAAGAAGCTGCCGCAAGCTTGCGTCACATCCGAATCGTCAGTCTTTTGAATTAGAGCATCCTTGGGGGCACTTAACATCCACTATTAAAATCTGACGCGCTCGAGTAAATCCATTTGTTTTCCAATTTCTACACTCCCATACAGCCACCCCCACCACGCAAACCGGCAGATTAACATACCACCGTTATTAGAAAGACCCAGGCCATATACACTATCAATATCTGACGCGCTCGAATATGTCTACGTGACTGTTTTTTTTAACATTTTTGAACACCTGTACATAGATGCTCCCCCCACCGATGAAACGGTAAACTTTACTAACATTTTTTTCTCTCCATCATCAAATCTTCAAAATCCATTAGGTCCCAACGACGCTCGAGCAAATCCACATTTAGCATCGTGGGCTCCCCTACTATTAAGAATATTTCTTGTCACAAATAAGTGCTTCTTGTCTTAGCCGTTTAGAAACTGAAGAGAATAAGGGGGTTTACATGGAACAACATTGCTTGATGGATTCGGAACAGGAGATTATACCGCGGAACCAATTTGGGTTTAAGAGAAATCACTCGGCAGTGCACGCAGTTACAAAATTGGTTTCAGACATTAACTGGAATCTAAATGCAAAAAGGTGTACAGCTGCCTGCCTAGTAGATATCGAAAAAGCCTTTGACACGGTCTGGATCGACGGGTTAATTTATAAACTTATTAGGTATGAATTTCCTCCTCATCTCACGAGGATGATAATTTCGATGGTTTATGGGAAGAAATTTGTCGTAACAGATAGAGAATACACGACTACTGAAGTTTTTAGTGTCACAAATGGTCTTCTGCAAGGCACAGTAACTGCACCACCTCTTTTCAATATCCACATTTCTGAAATACTTAGGGAGCTTGATGATTCACTGGCGTTCGCCGACGATGCAACTCTGTATGCAAGTGGCTCTAAAATTGAAGACATTCAAACTCAGCTTCAAAGCAAGTTTGATAAATTCCAAGCATTCTGCTCAAATTGGAAGCTTCAAATAAATTATGGGAAATGCGAAACCATACTGTTCCGCACCCCAATAAGACGCGGTAATTCAGATTTGAGACGCAACTGGAAAAATCTAAGAATAACGAGTTCAAATGGTCTTCACATCGAATCAAAGACTACTGTGAGATATTTGGGTGTTCATCTGGACAAGTTCTTGTACTATAATGAGCACATAAATACCCAGCTAGATAAGGCAAGAAAGGCATTTATGGCCCTCAAAAGTCTATTTTATTCCAAGTGTCTTAGATCCGATGTGAAGATTATATGTTACCAAGCATTCGTTCGTCCAATTCTGACTTATGCGAGTCCAGTGTGGTGGAACATTAACCCATCATATATGGAAAAGCTTCGAGCTTTCGAGCGCAAATGTCTAAGAGCTTGTATGCAGATGTATAGAAGTGCACATTCTGACTTTCGGCACTACGTTTCTAATAAAAAACTATTGGATGCTTCCGGAGTGTCTAGAATTGACAATGTCATACTAGACCTCGGGAGGAATCACTTCGCAAGATCGGCGAGCGTAGTGGAAAACGAGCTTATTTCCGGTTTATTCTACCCGAATCCTGGGTATTTCAGGAATGCCATGGAGACTGGATACATACCCCCAGAGACATTCTTGTTTCTGGATGCACATGGCTATCTATCTGACTCAACGAACGTACCAATAATATATCATGCTGCAAGGAGAGCAACAGATAAAAGAATCCTCTATGAGCCTTTTGAGTCGGGGGAAGGGAATACTAATCTGAGATACTGCATTAGCATACCTGAAAGAGATAAAAATAACAGTAATCGGTTAAATCGGGAAAAATATTGGTGGCTAGACTGGGTTGAAGCTAACACTTAGGTTAAGTAAAACTAGGCCCTGCCATGTGATCTATGGTCTGACGATGGGTGGTAGGAGTAGGCTTATGTTCTCTTCTCTCTGCTAATCGGCGGACCAGCGATCACATGACAGGGCCTGGCCCTAGATTAAGATAGGTTTAGTTAGTATTTAGTTAGTATTTAAGGTTTAGTTTTTAGTCAAAATACAAATTAAAATTGTTACGGCTGTGTAATAGGTTTTATTCACATTTTCCTATAGTCAAAATAAAAAATAAAACAAAAATACTTTGAAATAAAAATTGAAACAAACAAAAACTTCTGTAAAATTACTATTAAAAAAAATAAAAATCATGTAATGAGAACCGTAAAGGTCATTTACTCAAAATATAAAAGAAAATATGTATTAGTTTTTAAGTTTATTTAGGCTATCATTAAGAAAAATTGTAATAGATCTAAGTGAATAAATAAACATAAAAAAAAAAAAAAAAAAAAAAAAATTCGGAACAGTTTTCAAAATATTTTGAGAACCATACAACAAAGTTGGGCAACATGATTGGTTTTGCGTTTAAATGATCAAACATCGAGGATTGTCAAGCAACGTTGGACAACATGTTGGCCCATGTAAGCCTCCCTTATATTAGATCCCCTACTATCTTCCCACTAATAAGTCACACACAGGAATAGTTGAGAGTTGTAAGCAGGGTTGACACTTCAAGAAAAGAGAAGCGCAGTAGTTTCAATTTTTCCGCAGTTTTTAGTTCCGTAGTAAGCACCTCCACTGACTATTAAATTTTTTTTTTTTTGCAATCTATACAGTCCCTGTAGTGAAGTCCCGTAGAAATCTCCGTACTGATTTATCTAACCGCCAGAATCGATTAAAGTACATATAGGAGAGTCAGAAAAACTTGGGTAGGCATCACCGTTTTCTGGACGGGGTTTTTTAGACGCCATTTTCCAAAATGGCCGACAAATAGTAGTATAATTTGTATGGGAGAACGGAAAAATCTCCATACAAACTAAACCACTAAACCGATTTTGATGAAATGATCAGACATGATTAAAAGCAAGACGAGAAGCCAACATAATTAATTTCCGCCTACTGCCACGCCCACGTTTTTGAAAAAGTAATATTATTCGTCAAAATTAATACAAATTCGGATGTTGCTTTAGTTAAACTCATAAAAATATTTTTGTATGGAATATAAGCTGTATAAAGTTCCTACCACGCTTATTTTGTGGGCGTTTATTATTTTGTGACTTATATGGAGTTCGTTTTAGTAAGATAAAATCTGAACCACTTCACCCAGTGTAATGAAATTTTCACACATGATAGCGAACAGTATAGGGAATGATTGCATACAATTTCCGCCCATTGACACGCCCACAAAAGCCCATCTTATCACTCTTCCTCATTAGCTGCTAAAAGCCGAAGGATACGATATCAATTAAGATGCTTTTTGAAGTTTTTTTTTTTTTATTGATATTAACTTAAGAAAATCTGTTCTTTTTGATTTTTAGTAAAAACAAATTTTAAAATTATAAAAAATGCAATTACATATATTTGCACATCATTTGTATACACATTTATCTCGTACATTGCTCACCACATTTGCAGTACTCTGTGCATGTCAAATACTTAAATTACATTAACACCTTTAAGTAGAACATGTTGTGAAATTGCACGGAATTAATAGTTCAGAAGGCATTATGTTAAGGCACTGATCAGGCCTAAGCACACCATTTGCATCTTTGGAGAATGCATAATCTGGCTTGAATCTGGAAAATAGCTCTGTGATAGGCTTAAGCATACCCTTAAAACAAAAACGCATTAAAACAAGAAAATTAAGCGATTTGACTTTGACATTGACCAGTCACTTAACGAATGTGAAAGAGAAAGAGAAAAAATTCTAGATCCAATCGAACTGATAAATATCAAACAGGACACGCGTATTCCTAGGCAGATGGATAGATTCAGGTCTTCAGGTAAAAACAAAGAGATGCTCGAACTAGCTGCTGCTTCTAGCTTCATTGAGAAGGCAAAAGTGACTGACTTCACTACAGCTCTAAGTGGAACCCTCACAGGTGACAATGATAGCAGGGATGCATTAATAATACTTACTTACTTACTTAAGGTGGCGCTACAGTCCGGGGTGGACCAGGGCCTCAACCAACAAGCTTCTTCCAGCCGGCTCGGTTTCTAGCTAGCTGTCTCCAGTTTCGCACGCCAAGTTGGTTGAGGTCCTCTTCCACTTGCGTGCGCCACCTTTAACGCTGTCCACCTTTACTGCGTTGTCCCACGGGGTTGGTTTCAAAGACTTTCCGTGCCGGAGCATTGGTGTCCATTCGCTCTAGGTGACCCAGCCATCTTAGTCGTTGGCTTTTCACTTTTGTGGCTAGGTCGGTGTCGCTGTACAGCCCATACAGTTCGTGGTTGTATCTTCTCCTCCATTCCCCATCTATGCAGACGGGACCAAAAATCACCCGGAGAATTTTCCTCTCGAAACAGCCTAACGCGTTCTCATCCACCGTTAGCAGTGTCCATGCCTCTGCACCATACATCAGGACCGGGATGATAAGCGTCTTATACAGGGACAGTTTAGTTGCACGAGAGAGGGCTTTGCTTCTCAATTGCCTTCTTAGCCCGAAGAAACAGCAATTGGCAAGAGTAATTCTTCGTTTGATCTCAGCACTGGTATCGTTCGCTGAGTTTATAGCGGATCCTAGGTAGACAAAGTCTCTGACCACCTCAAAATTATAGCTGTCTATAGTGACGTTCTGTCCTAGACGTCGGTGTTGGGTGTCCTTTCTTGTTGACAGCATATACTTCGTTTTGCTTTCATTCATCGTTAAACCCATCTTCTTGGCTTCCTTCTCAATGCTCACGAAAGCACCACTGACATCACGCTTTGTTCGTCCGATTATGTCAATGTCATCAGCGTAAGCGAGTAATTGGACGGACTTTTGAAAGATTGTGCCTCTAGTGTTGACGTGAGAGTTTTGCACTATTCTTTCAAGAACGATGTTGAAGAAGTCGCATGACAGCGCGTCGCCTTGCCTAAAACCTTTTTTGACATCAAAGATGTCGGTGAGGTCTTTGCCGACCTTGATGGAGCAGCGTGCATTCTCCATCGTCATCCTGCACAAACGGACGAGTTTGGCAGGGATGCCAAAACTAGACATTGCTCTATATAGCTCGTCTCTATAGATGCTGTCATACGCGGCCTTGAAATCGATAAAAAGGTGGTGGGTATCGATTTGAAACTCCTGGGTTTTCTCCAAGATCTGCCGTAGTGCGAATATTTGGTCGATGGTGGACTTCCCTGGCCTAAAGCCACACTGATATGGACCTATCAGGTTGTTGACGAATGGCTTCAGGCGTTCACAAAGTACGGCAGAGAAGATCTTGTAGGCGATATTAAGAAGGCTTATGCCTCTGTAGTTGGTGCAGTCCAGAGGATCGCCTTTCTTGAGGATCGGGCAAACAATGCTGAGGTTCCATTCATCGGGCATGCTTTCCTCCGACTATATTTTACAGATGAGCTGGTGCATACTCCTAACCAATTCATCGCCAGCCGCTTTGAATAGTTCAGCCGCAAGGCCATCAGCTCCAGCAGCTTTATTAGACTTAAGTTTAGATATGGCTATCCTCACTTCGTCAAGATCGGGTGGACGGAATTGTTGGCCTACGTCGTCCAACTTGAATGGTGCAATTTGCATGTTAGCGGAATTCGGTTCGTCATCGCCGTTATAAGTAGGCTACACACTGTCATTTTTTCACATCATTTCAGCTGAAATGATGCAAAAAACGATAGTTTGTAGATGTAAATGATGAAGGAAATGATGAAGATCAAAATTTTTCGTGGGTATGACTGGAAATGACAGTTTTGGAATGTCATTTAAGAAATGACAGTGTGTAGCCTACTTTATACAATTTGCAGAAATGATTTTTCCATATCCTCAGCACCGACTGCGATTCCACCATGATGTTCCCCTGATCATCTTTGCAGGCTTCGGTTCGGGCCTTGTAACCTTGGGAGGTTCTTTTTACTTTTTGGTAAAACTTCCGAACTTCCGAAGTTCGAACTCTCCGAACTCTCTCCTCTTCTGCTCGTAGAGCTCGCGAGCAGCTCTGGTCCTTCTATGCAGCGCCGCTTTGTATGCCTGTTGTTTGGCTGCATGTACTTGCCGGCATTCTTCGTCGAACCAGGGGTTTCGCTGTGGTGGTCGTGCAAAGCCCAGCACGTCAGAGGCGGCATCTCTGATGCCTTCCTGGCAGTTTTTCCACTGGTTCTCGATGTTTGCAGTTGGCGGCAAAGGACTAGTTAAGAGGGCGCGAAAGACTCGATCGGAAAAGGACCTGGCGATTTCTTGCGACTGTAGCCGTCCGACGTCGAACTTCCTCACAGTATTTCCCTGTTTTGGCTTTAGTCTGGATATCCGTAGCACTACCTTTGCTACAACGAGGTAGTGGTCCGAGTCAACGTTGGCTCCTCGGAACGTTCGGACATCCTTGATACTGGAGGAGTGCCTTGCGTCGATCGCAATGTGGTCAATTTGGTTGGCGGTTGATTGACCAGGAATTCGCCATGTCCCCTTATGTATATCGAGATGCGGGAATTGCGTACTAGCTACCACAACGTTTCGCCCCGCAGCAAAGTCGATTAGCCTGAGTCCGTTATCGGAGGTGGTGTCGTGCAGGCTGTATCTTCCGATTGTGCCACCAAAGACGTCTTCTCTTCCTAGTTTGGCATTAAAATCACCCAAGACAATTTTAATGTCATAGCTAGGGCATTGCTCATATGTCTTGTCCAGGAGCTCGTAGAACTCGTCCTTGGTGTCGTCATCTTTCTCCTCTGTGGGGGCATGCGCGCATATCAGGCTGATGTTGGCGAATTTAGCCTTGATGCGAATTGTCCTGAGGCGCTCGTTCACATAGTTGAAACTCAAGACTTCTTGCCTAAGTCTGCCTCTAACGACGAATCCACATCCAAAGAGACGCTGCCCTTGTGGTCGGTAACAGTCACCGTAGTAGATATCGCAGTCTTTCAGTTTTCTCTTGCCCGGCCCATCCCATCGCACTTCTTGGATGGCGGTGATGTCTGCTTTGTAGCAGTCTAGGGCCTCCGCTAAATGTTCGGCTGCACGTGGTCTATAGAGAGACAGAACATTCCACGTGCAGATCCGAAGTTCGTTGTCCTTATTTCGTTTGCTTGGTTCGTCAACAGTGAATCCGTCCGTATCCGAGGCTTGTTGGTGCTTCGCAACTAAGATAGCTAGCTTTACGTGGCCGGGAAGTCACCCCAAGGGCGGGGAGCCGGATTAACCGCTCCTTATAGGCCTGAGCTCCGAATATATCGTAGTAGCCCGTATAAGGTGTTCACTAAGTAGTTCAGCCTAACTGGAACTGTAGACGCCATCGTTGATTCCATCTTGAGAATTCTTCCGCTGCCGCCTGGATGAAGGAGAAGTGCCTTAGTGGGAACACTCCTCCCCCCCTCTCTCGTTTGCTGCCCCCTAAAACCGTCCACAGGGATTGGAACCCCATCTTCAGTTAAAGGTACTAGGCACCTGATGTTCACCACTTGGAGGTGAGAGTAGGAGTTGATAGGCAGAGGTTCGCTTTGAAAAAAAAAGCTTGTGGACGCTGCATTAATAATATATTACAATAACAAAGAACTTCAAGCGTGCTCGGAACTTCAAATCTTTGTTGAGGAAGCAGATAGCAGAATTATAATCCAACTGTTCAATGCCGTCCAGTCATGCATAAAATGCCTTATAGTGTTATCAAATGACACTGATGTCGTTGTTCTCATCCTTCCATATATATTTGAACTATGTATTCAGTGAGGGATTGCAAGAATTGTGGATCAAAGTGGAAGTAGGTGATAAAATGCGCTATGGGCCTCTACACACTCTTGGGGAACAACTGGGAGCTGCACTTTTCCACAATTTAATTAAGGCCCACATACTTACAGTGGGTCTATTCTCGATCCGTGAAACTGTTAAGTGATAAATATGATAACCCGTTCTCGAAGTGTGAAAAAATGAAAACAATGTTTTCATATGATGATTATTTTATCACAATCAATTCATTCTGCGAAAACATATGAAACCTATGAAAAGAAAAATGATAAACAGAAACAAATTGTGCTCATTTGATACACCCAAGCCGCCATCTTGGTCTTGCTCTGACGTCACAATCATCTTTTTCTATGAGCAAGTGGTAGATTTTTTTCATTTTAGTACTTTTTAGTACTCACTTTGACAGCTATTTCTCATAATGAGTTCAGGAATCGCCTGCTGCGTGTTTGTGAAGTGATTAAATGATAAAACTCTGTGAAAACTGAAATGATAACTTTGTTTTCATTTCACAGTTTCACAGATCGAGAATTGACCCCCAGATTGTGATACCACAAGCAAGATGGGAACAAAATCATCTGCAATTAAAGCATCGCCATAACCGTTAGATACTATTTCGATTTGCAGAAGATAATATTTTATCTGATGAAATACTTGACAAAATAGAGGAATGCCTTGTTCAATTTTTACATTCATCAGCAAAGTGTAAGACATTCGTAAGCTTCGTTATTCCTTACATAAACAGAAACATATATCAGAGTTACCACGCTTATCTTTTTCAATTAGAAATGGACATATCCGAAGATGATTTTTTGTTTTTTAAGGTAATACTTAAGCCTATCACAGAGCTATTTTCCAGATTCAAGCCTGCAGCTGACAGATTATGCCTTAACATAATGCCCTCTGGGGGTTAATTCTCGCTCTGTGAAACTATGAAGTGATAAATATTATAACGCCTTTACGCCAAATGCGATTTTTGAAGTGAAAAAATGAAAACAAATGCCAAAATGTTTTTATATGATGATTCGTTTATTACAATCATTTCACTCTGTGAAAACCTGTGAAAAGAAAAATGATAAACAAAAACAAATTGTGCTCATTTGATACACCCAACTCGCCATCTTGGTATTTCTATGACGTCACAATCATCTTTTTCTATGAGCAAGTGGTAGCATTTTTCATGTTAGTTCTTTTTAGTACTCACTTTGACAGCTGTTTTTCATAACGAGTTCGGGAATCGCCTTGCACGTGTTTGTGAAGTGATAAAATGATAAGACTCTGTGAAAATGAAATGATAACTTTGTTTTCATTTCACAGTTTCACAGGTCAAGAATTGACCCCCTGAACTATTAATTAAAAGTGTAAATTAAAGGTGTAAATGGTAATTTAAGTATTTGACATGCACAGAGTATTGCAAATGTGGTGAGCAATGTACGAGATGAATGTGTATATACAAATGATGTGCAAATATATGTAATTGTATTTTTTATAATTTTTAATTTTTTTTACTAAAAATTAAAAATAGATTTTCTTTAGTCAATATCAATCAGGAAACTTCAAAAAGCATTAAATTGAATTTTTTTTGAAGAGTGGCAAAAAAATCCCAGCTGAATTAACAGGGAAGCTAGTAGAGTCAATCCCCAGACGCATAGAAGCTGTCCTAAGGGCGAAAGGGAAGCAGACGAAGTATTGGTTTTAAGTTTTTCGCTTTAATTGAATAGTGTACACTTTCTTTTGGCGCCATAAAAATGAAGTATTTTTTGTTATTTTTGTATTGAATTTTTACTATAATATTTTTTGTTAAGTTTTATATGTCAATTTATTGAAGATTTACCGCTTTGAAAAATAAGAAGTATTTTCCTAAAAGATCGAGTCTATTTTCTTCAACAGAGTTACAAAAACGCAGTTCACAGCTGTACACTTTTTTTTGACGCTCACAGTATATTGAAAAAACTGTCATAATATTTTTTGTAGAGAATACCATAACCTATTTAGTGAGCATAAATAAGTTGACAACTTCGTCATTTAAGACTAAAAATCTAAAAGCCGTATTTTTTGGATTTTGACGAACTTTTCAAAATATTAAAACCTTCGAAATTTTTATTTTTTTATTTTTGTATCATCAAACAAAGACCATATTCCAAGATAGAGTTAAACGCCAAAAACCGAAATTTTCGTCATATTACACTTTTTCGAAATGGTGACATCTTTTACGGGATCAGTTGAAGTAGAAAAAAAGCCTCAACCCTTTCTGTAGAAAATCTCATGATATATGTATGTATGTAGGTACAAGTTTTACATAAAACATTTTTCGATAGCGTTAACAATTTGAAAGTTATATGCGAAAACAAGCAATTTTTTGACATTTGACCTTGCATAACTTTTGATGCTCATATGATTTGACAATATATTTTTCAGTGAGATTGCGTTTAAAAACACCTTCACTTGGATTTATACCACTCATCAGCTTTTTTTTACATTATTTTGGGCTAAGCAGGCACCAAGTTTCATTCTAATCTGTTCAGCTATTTGAACGTTATAATATTTATAGTCGAATTAGGATCGTTCTACTAAAATTCGATCCACTTAAGCACAAGAGTATTTTTTTCTAATTTTTTTCATATTCAATATTGGAAGTAGGATAGTACGATAATTTACTAAGGTTCATACCAAATCTCTATTTCCTCTAATTTTTGTTTCTTCATTCGCATTTTTTATATTTGCATATTTATCATGTGAATGGCTTGCACCAAGTAGGTCTTAAAAATCGTTCTAAAGATTATATCTCAACAACAGCATTAAGTTGCATTGAAATATTTTTATTAATTTTCGGATGTGTATATGTAAACTTATATTTTGTTGTACTTATCTCCTAGAGCCATCATAAGCATTATTGCATTCCCTACTATGAACTATACCTACGCTATAATGTGCATGCATAGCAATTAAAAAAAAAAGTCCTGTTGCACTCATTCGCAGGCTGTTTTATAGATTAAAAAATATAGTTATACCACATATAGTGACGTACACTAGGTACATATTTTGCACAAGTCGCATATTATAAGGGGTGCTTTTAGTGCTCTATAGGCTTGAGGATTATACATATTATGCATGTGCATGTACATCTACATATATATAGAAATACATACACACACTCTCTGGAAAGTCTGACAGTTTTAATGTGTCATGCTTTTGCTTTTGATGCTATTGAACGTTATATAGAACACACTAGAAAGGATGTTAGGTTTGCTTGTCGGTTGCGTTATGGGGTTGTTTTTTCTAGTTTTCCATTTTCAACTTTTAATTTCATCATCAAGTTAAGTAGATGCCTCAACTTGACGTAAGCAATTACTCTTTGTCTATTCCTAGTAGTGACAATTTTGATTACTCGTTTAACTACATATAGTCTAAGGGGGTGCAATGGCCGCTTTACTAGAAGCGTTGGCTTTAGTATAGAGCTTCTGAAAATGTTCTGTTTTTGAAGAACAGCGATGAAAAGGAGGAACATAAAAGGTCACGAGAATCGTGAGTGAGTAATTTGAGCTCAGTGCCCGGTTAAATAACTTGAGACACTCCTATTGTGAATTATTAAATTGCAGAAAGCACTTTAGATATCGAGAAGAATTTTCCATGTTTTTTTTTTTGTTTGAATTCATTTGCCTTTATTCTGTAAAAACTGTAAATGCATTACCCCTGCAGATGGTAACACGGGACTTTTTCATGATGATCATGATTTAGTCATTTTTAGTGCGAACCAGTACAATTTTTCACTTGCGGAACGGGTTCGCACTAAATCTGGCGTTCTGAAACTGTTTGAAGCTCGTTAGGGAACAAGGCGAATAATAATAACGAAAATAAACTCTTGACATTTCTCTGCGTTCACCTTTATTTACCCAAAGGTCTGAATAAAAAAAAAATATGTGAGAACTGAGACGTTGAAGCTATGTAAACATCCGTTTTCGCCTCAGGGATCAGGTTAATAACCGTGAATGGCAAACATTTGGAATCTGTAACACAAGTACTCAAACAAAATGTACGCACGTCACAACATCGAAAACACAATGAATGAAAACAAAATATATTTGACCAATCTAGCCATAGCTGGCAGTCCCAAACTATAATTATTTACCGAACAATCCCTCCCGAAAAAATCCTTCACAAATTCACGAACCATTTTAAAAAAATGAAAGAATTGATTGCATGAACCCAGGAACTTTGAATAAGTTTCTATTTCCGGTATGAAGTTTTTGTATGTTATCAAAACATTTGATTTTATCTGCGCTCGGCAAATAATGCTACACAGATGTGGGTGGATGTAGTGCTTGACTGCTAACTTAGAGGTGTGGGTTCGAGGCCCATTCTAGGCAGCATTCCTTTCTATATTCTTCCTGCTTAACTGGACGCCACCCGTGAGATTTAATGAGATAATAAACACCTTGATCTCAATCCACTGTTCCAAATATTTCCTATCTTCCTACTCTTTCCAACTAGTGCCGTGCAATTCAGGTTGCATTTAAAAGACCTTAGGTCTTACAGGCATTAAGTTAAAATTATTATTATATTATTATTGTTAATGTTATCACAACAAAAACATAATTGTTAAAAAAGGAGCCAAGTTGTTATGTGTACAAGAAACCTGTGCGTAAAAAGTCAGCCAAAAAAAGTAATGAGATCTAAAATATATGCCAAGTTTTAAGTTCATGAAGTTTAATATCAAATATCTTAAGTAGAGTAATATCGAAACAATTCCAAATCATGACAGAAATTTGGTAATTAATGATTACCTACTGATTAAAATTTGGTGGGTTCACTGGTCAAGTTTTCATACATTTTAAATTTGTGATTAAGTATTTAAGAGAAAACTTGCCAGTAAATCCACCAAATTTTAATCAGTAATCATTAATTACCATATTAAGCTTCATGAACTTAAAACTTGGCATATATTTTAGATCTCATTACTTTTTTTGGCTGACTTTTTACGCACAGGTTTGTTGTACACATAAGAACTTGGCTCCTTTTTTAACATTTATGTTTTTGTTGTGATTTCACTCCTTTTAGCAAAGATTTATTTTGCCAGGTGAAAGTCAAGCCCTACCGCTCTACAGTTTCATAATTCTACGACAACCGAAAGTGCTCCATACAAATAATAGCAATTCTGATAAAGTGGGTAGATTGCACCCCCCGCCCCCTGAATGGACAATTCCAAATTTTCGATTTTTTCCCTTTCTAAGTACTTCAAGCCCTACCGACCTACCAATTTTTATCGTTATACAACAATCGGAAGTGCTCCATATAATTTATAAGAATTTTTAAGAATGTGGGTGGATGCCACGCCCCCTGAATGCAAAATTCCTAAGTACTTTAAGTCCTACCGACTAAGTACTTTAAGTCCTACCGACCTACCAATTTTCATCGTTCTACAACAATCGGAAGTGCTCCATATAATTTATAGAATATTTAAGAAAGTGGGTGGATGCCACGCCCCCTGAATAGAAAATTGCAGATTTTCGATTTTTTCCTTTGTATGTACCACAAGGCCGACCGTTGTGCGAAATTTCAAGTTTCTACGATGTCGGGAAGTGCTCCATAATTTTGATGATCTGTCAGTGAGTCAGTCAGTTGCGGTTTTTGCGATTTTTGAAGTCCTATATCTTGGGAACTACTAATGCTAGAGAGTTGAAATTTGGTCAGCCACCTGTGTTTGATCAGTTCAGCAAATACTCCGAATTTGAAGTTCCTGACTTTATTGGTACTGAAGTTAGAGGGGGGTTGAAAATCGCCTGAGTTTGTTCCTGTAAAAAGGGTGTAGTGCCGCGAACTTGGCTAGGCACTATCGTGCCCTTTGATTTCATTTTGTATCGCAACTGCACAAGACGTAAAAGACTATATTGCAACCGCAAGCATGTAAACACCATCACCACCGATCCACAAATCAGAAATTATCTCTTAACGTGCATCGTATAAACCTCGAGTGTTTAGGTACTTAACATCTACTAAATCACGAAACTTCAAAATGCATGGCTACAGGAATCGTGGTATAGGTGAGAGTTGATTGATATTCACCATACATATACAGAAAGAACTCACGTATTTCGCAATTAGACTCACATTTTGCTAAGTTTGGACTTAACTAAAGTAGGTAGAGAAAATAGTCTGATTTGTTTTTAAGTTTTTTTTCACTGCAACTTAGACCATCTGTAAATGGGATTAATATTTCTTAATTAATTCCTAAATTAAATTTTGACGTGTCCACGTTTACATCAAATTCAATAGTGTCAAAAATAAAACTTGGCATAAAATTTAGTGCTATTTTAATTCAATTGACACACGGTCTTAGCATAACATAATTGTATAAGTGTGTTAAAAAGCTCTGAATATTATTAAGTCGGTAGATATTCAAAACAAAAAAAAGTCTTTGCATTGTTACAAATCATTAATTTAGTTGTACCGTAGTGATTCATAAGGACTGTTATCTTTTTTAATTAAAAAATCAATATCAAAATTTCCCCTAAGTTAAGGAGAAAGTATAAGTTTTTACATTTTTACTTGCGATATATGTATGTATAGGTACCTACTATAAGGCAAGTTTTGGATTCGTGCAAAACAAGTTTTTGAGATAACAATCAAACATGACATTACGATGATAGGGAACACCAAAAAAGTGGGTGGCACAAATCTGTCTGTCTGTCTGTTCGTCTACATCTACAGCCTAAACGGCTCGATCGATTTTCTTCAAACTTGGTAGATAGTGTTTTTTGGTGATTATGCCCACACGTTTTTTTTCATTTTTTTTAAACCAAAAATAACAGACCTGCCATACAATTTTTTTAGCAATTTTACAAAATCGTATTTTCCGCAAAAACGGCTCCACAACTTTTCTTAAAAGAAAATTAATTAATTCATTTTCGTAAAGGCTTCCTTTGGGTGGAAAACCATTTTTCAAAAAATGGTTATTAAAATTTTTTTGATTCAATTAAATGTAAAGATAAGATAGGTACCTTGTTTATTCAGCTTTAATTCAGTTTTTTTTTGCTGTACGATTTTTTTTGCATGGTTTATCTGACTTTGAATGAAAAAAGATACTTTTAGCGATGATTACCAATATCTAAGCAAATAATGACGTTATAAAAAATTCAAAGACAGTTTAGGAAATTTGAGAAAGCGTTTTACAAGAGTTTTTTTAAGATTTTGTACAAATTATTTTTTTTAACCGTTAACCGTTAGTTTGAAAAATGTACTAAAAACCAACTTTTTATAGTCTTTTCGTAAATCTTTTTTTTTCTTTGCAAATATTGATTGTATGGCTTGCGCTGGTATGCAAATTTGTAGAGTTTTAAAGCATCAATATTCCTGTAAATTTTCAAATTGATTCATTAAACCGTTTTTTGTCCCTAATTTTTCAAAGTCTTACAAACCAGGTAAAGGTTGTTCCTGAGCAATGCGTAGTCGTCATCAAAATGACAAGAATCCCGCAATTCCAGTAGATTTTTTCACAGTTTTGCATTAGTTAGATGCTTTTTTGACTTGAAATTAAATAAAAAGTAAAGTTTTCCAAAAAAAAAAATCAAGCTTTTTTGTTTGAAATTTTTTTGAAATTAATTTTTTTTTTGTTAGATGTACTTTTTAAAAAAACTGTGAAAAAAATCTACTGGAATTGTTGTTTCCTTGTCATTTTGATGACGACTACGCATGGTTTAGGAACAACACAATTTTTTCCTTTACCTTCCTGGTTTGTAAGACTTTGAAATTTTAGTGAGAAAAAACGGTTCAATGAATCATTGTGAAAATTTACAGGAATATTGATGCTTTAAAAGTCTACAAATTTGCATACCAACGCAAGCCATACAATCAATATTTGCAAAGAAAAAAAAGATTTACGAAAAGAATATATAAAGTCGGTTTTTAGTACATTTTTCAAACTAACGGTTAACCGGCAAAAAATTTTTTTTAACAAAATCTTAAAAAACTCTCGTAAAACGCTTTCTCAAATTTCCAAAACTGTCTTTGAATTTTTATCACGTCATTATTTGCTGAGATATTGGTAATCAAGGCTAAAAGTATCTTTTCTCATTCAAAGTCAGATAAAACATGCAAAAAAAATCGTACGATAACAAAAAAAACTACATAAAGCTGTAAAATGCTTTTTGTTTGAACTCAATACGACCACTCGCCACAAAGAAAAATTTGATTGCAAGAACTAGGTAACTCAATTTTCAATTTTAAAATATCTCGGCAAAAACGGTATTATTTTGTACAGTTTTCAAGATTATTCACCCAATTTTTTTCTATTCTAGACAAATATAGAATATTTCTGAAGTGTAAGAAACATACAAATTAAACTTTCCCTCGTTCTCTTGTAGTTAGGCATCTTATAAACGTTGCTATTTCCAAAATTTATAAAATTGAGTTACCTAGTTCTTGCAATCAACATTGCACAACTGTGTTGCGAAATAGCGCAGTAGTTAAGGTATAGGACTGGCAATCAGAAAATTGCAGGATCAAAACGCAGTAAAGACAACTTTTTTTTTTTTGTCTCTCGAGGAAAAAGCTTGATTAACTGGCGAAGCCCTAGAGAATTTCTAGAGTTTTCCTTGCTAGTATCTATGTAGAACTTTCTAGCCCCTCGCCAAAAACTAGATTGTGTTTCCAGTCGGGAAATTTGTCCTTAAAAATGTTTTAAGATTTTTTTATAACACCGCTCCATCGATTTTAAATTTTTTTTCATGCAATCATATTCAATCAAGAATTCAGATGGCGCATTCTTTTCTTCACCTGAAACTTTTAAACGAGTTGTTTTAGCTACCTAATTTAAATGTCGTATTTCATGCAGTTTAACTAGGTACCTTGGCAGTATTGTTTCTGCAGACGGTGGAACGGATCTGGACGTTAAAAGTAGTAGAATAAATAAAGCTCGTGCTGCCTTCGATACTCTGTCCCCAATTTGGAAATCCAGTCAAATCTCCTTACACACTAAGATGAGATTCTTCGAATCCAATGTCAAATCCGTGCTGTTATATGCTTGCGAAACCTGGAAAGTCACGACCAACATCTCGAAGAAATTGCAGATTTTTGTGAACCGCTGTACATATTCTAAAAATTCGCTGGCCACAAATTATATCAAACGAAGAACTGTGGCACACGACATGTCAAGATCGGCTGGATGTTGACATAAGACAGCGTAAATGGCAATGGCTTGGTCAAACACTGAGGAAACCAAACGATGAAATTGCAAAGCAGTCTTTTGAATGGAATCCTCAGGGTGCACGGTGGTTTGGAAAAAGAACAACATGGGTAATCAACAGTTCCCAGAGAAGACCCCATGAAGACCATTAAGGATGGAAACGATTTGTTGCTGCCCTATGCCCCAATCGGGGTTACAGGACTTGATGATGATGATGATGATGATTTCATGCTTCCATGTTTTTATATGCAATTTTCTTAAACCTGAAATGTTTGGAACATAAGAGCAAGTACGTGCGACCTATCGTGCATTTTTTTTCTAAATACATACAGTACAATTAAAAGACTATAAGGAAAAATTTAAATAGAAATTCATAACACAGACCATATACATATGTTTATGTATTGAGAAATATAATTAACCACATTGATGCCCTTGCATAGTCAGTAACACCCTTTGGATGTAATGAATGCACGGGTTGATGAAATAAAATAATTATAGCCTCAAGTATCGAAGTACTTTAAAGCCAATCCAGGGACGGGTTTTCAGGCGCAAAAAGAAGGAAATTTTTATATGTTTATAGTCTTAGGGAATTTTTGCAAAAAGTAAACCCGTTTAAGTAACAAAATAAATAAATACAATTATTATATAAGTATACTTAGTCACACTGTATTCTAAGGCCATTTTCTGATACGAAACTTAATAAATTGGAGCATAAGCGCTTATGTGAGTATATATATATATATAAGTAGAGCATTAGCGTTTAAATAGAACATTCAGTGACGATCAAAAGTGGACAAATATTTTCACTTATTTGTAAAAGTTGGTGCGAACGTAGCATTGTAATCCGAAAAAATTTTTCAAATCAAATTTTATTTTCTTCAATTGCATATTAAAAACAAAAAAAAATATAATAATACACTGAAAAAAAAATGTTAAATGAATTTTCGGACTTGACCACTTTTGCCCGTTTAGGGATAAGGTTTTTGTCCCATTACCACCAACTTCTTCAAATAAAAGAAAACATTATGTCCATTTTTGCTCGTCACTATAAATACTTAAGTTTCGTATCAACAAACGGGTCTAAATTCATTTCCCTCAAGTGAGCAGAGCAAGGTAACTAGAACAATTTGTTGGTGACAACAATAACACTTCATGACCTTTGGTCAAGTTTTTCAGTTCGAGAACACCCTATATTCGAGATTTAACCTGAGTTAACTCCTGAAACAATTTCGTTTAAGTAGTTTAAGATCCCGAGTTTACTTTGAGTTAATTCGTCCAAATTGGAAGAATTAACTCAGGAGCCGATTTCCATTGTGGCGCCATCTCGATTTCGATAGTGCAAAGGCAGTATCTACATATATTGTCGCATTTAGATTTCAATAAATTTTTGACAACAGAAAATTAAACTTGATCCTCCAGTGAAAAACTTCTCTGAGTCAACTCGGGATTAATTTATTTAAGGGATTAACTACATCAGATTTAACTCAGTTAATCCGTACTGAAAAACTAGCCCTAAGAAAAACAGGATTATGACCTCCGAAAAGAAAAATTGGTCAAATTAAAAAATCAAAGGGCACGGTAGTGCCATTGAATAAATATAAATAGAAGGTGACACCGGGCAAAATGTCCGCATCGTTTTCAAGTAGCTCTGCTTTCGCTTTAAATATTATGATGAGGTTGGTGTATAACATAAAAATTAATTTCCTTAATTATAAAAAGTTGGTGTATTCGAAAGGGAATTTTTCAATAATAGCATTGTTTGTTATTTTTTGTTTATTATGAATTGCTATGGAAACGATGGGTCTCAGGACGATTGTAGTGTCTGCTTTGGATGTTAGTTGTGTTCTAATATGAAATTTAAATTTTCTTTAGAATTTGTAGTTTTGAATGATTTTCGTTGCCTTTTCAAATTAAACTTTTTTTCAAAGCTTAGTATATAAACAATAAATGTACTGATTTTCTTGATACGAAATCTGCATAGCATTGCTGAGGTATACAACTTGAGTTCAATTGATCTGATCATTTGGATAAAGTTCTTGATATACAGGAGATAAAATACCTAAGCTATATTCTAGTACCACTTTTTTGAGATAGGCATGGGAGAAGAATATAGGTTGCTACACAGAATTTCCAAACGCCAAAAACTTTTTATTAATTTTTAGAAAATCGTTCGATTTTATGATGAATATTTTAAAGATAAGAAGGTTTTTGTATACATAATACAAATTCTATATACTACTGAAAAAAATAATTCAACAAGTCCAATCCTTAATGCTATTTCAGTAGTACTATATATAGAATTTGTATAGTAAAAAAACCTTATAGGAGCTATGCCTGGCCCCGGACAAAAAAACTTCCAGCTTAATGATCAGGAACTCTAATCTTGTTAGATATAGTTTACAGTGGTTATTTGCCAAAAAGTTAAACTAAACTTAATACAAATTGCGTATGACAAAGGCCCGCACTATGTCACTGATGAGTCCAAGTGAGTAAGCCGGACGAAACGCCATTTTTTGGACTAAAGGCCATAAAAAGCTATTTTAAATATACAAGGCTTTTGAATAAATAATTAAGTAGATGTTAAGATGTAAGTATAAGAACTAAAAATAAAAACATTACCGTCATTTACTTTGAGCGCTTATAGTAACAGCTAGTTTGTTTGTGGATGCATCACCACAATATGAATATAGGGGTCTGGTACGTGCGTTTTGATATCGAATAAATCGAAAATCGAGGAATTGAAAAAAAAGAGATATAACAGACTAAATTCTTGTACTACCTTTATTACAATTATTTTGTTTATGACATCAGTGACGGTGCAGGCGTGTTGTTTATCAAAATAATCAAATAGGACCGGCGGCGCGGCGGCGGGCGGTTGAAAACGAAATTAAGATCTTTATGGGGCATATTCATAGATGTTGTTTACGCTATTACTAGACAAACCTGATGGAGATTATCTTATAGAGTTATAAGGTTTTGATTTTTAGGTTTTTTAGAAAACTTTTACTTTATTTGAGACTGACATAATTTTTTGATTGACTAAATAATAATTAAAATAATGTGATTCTTAGATGTTATGGCCATAAAAAGATAGGAGAACTCAAAACTAATACGACAACTACTGAGCAACTAAAATCGTTTCGAACTTTAAATTAGGTAAATTAATTTCAATAAAATGTCGGAATTGTTACCTACTAGTTCACTAATTTATATCAGGATAGTTCTTATTTTAATTTAAAGTCATTCAGAAAACAATAAAGCACATACGTATCCTTTTGTCGAAACGCCCCAATACTACACAACACACCGCGCCACTGAGGCCTCATGATTAGCTCACGATTATCGTTCAAAATTAATCGTTTTCGTTACATTGCGATTTAGGCCAGTCAAATTGTATTTTTAGCATGCAAGCTGCAGGGTAGTGTTGATTTGTTCCTTTTTTATGTTTTCGGGGGAGCTGAATCCGAATCTGAGGTTTTCGAACAAAATTTCGTGACACAACGTGGACAAATATGCAAAAAATTAAGCAAAAGTGCATTTTTTGGGCGGATTTTATACTTATGGCTCAAAACTATCCATTATTCGTGAATAACATCACAGAACAATTGGAAGCATAAACAATTTCCAACAAATGTCTATCTTAGGGTTTTTTTCAGCGCCAACCCATTTGGACTCAAGCGCTTGTTGAAAATTGACGTGTTTTTACTGTTTCCGAAAACCCACTAGAAAACACTAATTTACTACTTAGCGTGACAAAATTTGAATTTTTGTCTTTAACATTAACCAAGATATACTTTTCTAGTGGTCTTTGATGTGCTGATTTCGAATCTGGCTTTGAAGTCGCTCTAGCACGTCACGGTTTTAAGATATTCAAATTTAAAAATAAAAAAGGAATGCATTTTTGTTTTAAAAAAACTCGCGGTAATTTTTTTTTTTTCGAATTAATGTTTATGGTCATTCTAACTAAAGTATGAACATTTTGCTTCGAAATTCTCTTTGAATCTTCCAGTTGTTAGCTTTCGTCTTAAACAAGGATTTCTTTAGAGAGAAAAAGGAATAGCCCAGGAAAATTAGACAAAAAAATGGCAAAACTTCGAAAAAATTCCGACAAAGCTGAAATTCGGTGGAGAGCTTTGTTTTGACGTCTTCAGCATTTCCTAAAAAGTTCGGTAAATTTGGGCGGGGGCTTAATTTTTTAGGGGGGTTAAATTCAGTTTTTTCTTTATTTCACGAAAACTAGCAGATTTTTAGAAAAAATGTGAAGGTACAAATTATAGCTTATGCAAATTTACACGAAAAAGATTAACATACTTTTTCATACAATTAATAGATTCAGAGAAAATCATGCAAGAACTTCATGGTGGAGCTAATTTTGTCAAAAAATTGATTAAAATTTCATTAATCGATGGGCAAAATATTTTCAACGATTTGTGTTTGGCTATATCTCCCCAATATAAAACCAAGTTTGTGAGTTGCCCGCGGTAAGGGGAAGGCTGCCATCTTAAAAAAAAAGTGATTTGGTTTTTATTCAACAACTTGATCGAATTTCATTTTACAAGAAAATAATGACAGAATAACATTTAGACAGTAAAATTATCTTAAAAATGAGCTATAAACAAACTCTGTAGGTTAATTAATCTTGAAGTTATAGCGTGTCAAAGTAACACTTTTGATTTTGTACTGTAAAAGGGACATATTACAGTTTTTTATAAATATCTCAGTGAATGCAAATTTTTTTCAAAAAATTAATGAATTAATATTATTGTTCAAAAAATTCTACACAAAAAATATTGTTACACTTTTTTTCGTAGAAGCAACAGATATTAGAAAAACGTGCACAAACCCGCTCATTACCTATTTTACCCAAGCAATTTCATTATAGTAAAAAGCTCTTATTATAACGTCTCTGTCGATTTAATTTTTGGGGAAGAAGAAAAAAAGCTTTAAAGGAAAAGTTTTGAAAATTGGTAATTTTTATTTGTACTGGGATGCGTATGTAACTCTATTATCTGTGTTACTGCGCTTCTCACGTTATGGATGAAAATTGTATAGTTTTCTATGGCAATAAAAAATCAACTATAGACGTTTCTTCATGGTCTATAGTACAACCTCTGCGCAGTGAAGGAGGTTCTAGTGATTTCCTGGCCTATACAGAGTCCGTATTGTGGGCTGCCATTGGCATAAATGGAGAGCGCCTACGATTTTCTACTGACTGTAGCCGGATATAATTGATATAATCTCTCGAAAATGGCGGGTGGTATCTGGTATAAGCTAATATTCGATGCTCCTACAGAGGAGAGAGATTATGAAATTAAAGACATCAATCAGAGCTTCTGAGCAAGATGTTATAAGTAATGTCCTAGCAATAGACCTGCTGCACTTCTCATGGTTGAAGCCACGCACTTTGGCTGCCGGAAGGAGACCAAACGATTTCAAAAACAAAGTGTTTGACTTACTCTATTGAGCCAGTAAATATGTATGTACAGTACATACATATGTACATAGCTACATCCCCAAATTAAAATCTGAGAGCAAAAACTATTTTTCACAGA
Organism: Dasysyrphus tricinctus; assembly: GCA_963921185.1. Lineage (NCBI taxonomy): Eukaryota > Metazoa > Arthropoda > Insecta > Diptera > Syrphidae > Dasysyrphus > Dasysyrphus tricinctus. The sequence goes on from OY992532.1 coordinate 124,781,218, forward strand.
AATTATACAAGAAACAAAATGAAAATGAACCCTCCGCCCTACATAAATAATCAAAATCAACAAGTCTCTAAACTTCCCGCATATATTTTTGTTTGTATCTAAACACATTATGAAATAATAATAAGACTATCCTCAAATAATTTTGTTCTATATTTCAATAAGAAAAATAAAATCTTCTGCTTAGCTTGAAAAATCATAGTCATGGCAACAAAAAAAACAAAAGCAACCAATACCACCATCCCTTGTAACACAAATTGTAAACAAAATTTAAATACAAAATAATAAATTGACCCATAATCGTCATGGAAACCAGTAATAAAGGAAATATTAAATAAATAAATATCCCTTTGAGAATTGGTTTGCGTACGCAAAAGTTTCATAATTTCTATTTATTTGTTTCTATTGGCCATACACCTTCTAGTAGCGCTTTGAGTAATGCGGTGTCACTTCTATTTATATTTATTCAATGGTAGTGCCCAGCCAAGTTCGCGGAACTACACCCTTTTTACAGGAACAAACTCAGGCGATTTTCAACCCCCCTCTAACTTCAGTACCAATAAAGTCAGGAACTTCAAATTCGCAGTATTTGCTAGGCTGATCAAACACAGGTGGCTCACCAAATTTCAACTCTATAGCATTAGTAGTTCCCAAGATATAGGACCTCAAAAATCGCAAAAACCGTAACTGACTGACTCACTGACTCACTGACAGATCATCAAAATTATGGAGCACTTCCCGACATCGTAGAAACTTGAAATTTCGCACAACGGTAGGCCTTGTGGTACATACAAAGGAAAAAATCGAAAATCTGCAATTTTTTATTCAGGGGGCGTGGCATCCACCCACTTTCTTAAATATTCTATAAATTATATGAGCACTTCCGATTGTTGTAGAACGATGAAAATTGGTAGGTCGGTATGCCTTGAAGTATTTAGAAGAAAACAAATCGAAAAATTGGAAGTTTCAGTTCAGGGAGCGTGGCATCGACCCACATTCTTAAAAATTCTTATAAACTATATGAAGCACTTCCGATTGTTGTAGAACGATGAAAATTGGTAGGTCGGTAGGACTTAAAGTACTTAGTCGGTAGGACTTAAAGTACTTAGGAATTTTGCATTCAGGGGGCGTGGCATCCACCCACATTCTTAAAAGTTCTTATAAATTATATGGAGCACTTCCGATTGTTGTAGAACGATAAAAATTGGTAGGTCGGTAGGGCTTGAAGTACTTAGAAAGGGAAAAAATCGAAAATTTGGAATTGTCCATTCAGGGGGCGGGGGGTGCCATCCACCCACTTTATCAGAATTGCTATTATTTGTATGGAGCACTTTCGGTTGTCGTAGAATTATGAAACTTTGTAGAGCGGTAGGGCTTGACTTTCACCTGGCAAAATAAATCTTTGCTAAAAGGAGTGAAATCACAACAAAAACATAAATGTTAAAAAAGGAGCCAAGTTCTTATGTGTACAAGAAACCTGTGCGTAAAAAGTCAGCCAAAAAAAGGATTGAGATCTAAAATATATGCCAAGTTTTAAGTTCATGAAGTTTAATATCAAATATCTTAAGTAGAGTAATATCGAAACAATTCAAAATCATGACAGAAATTTGGTATTTAATGATTACTGATTAAAATTTGGTGGATTTACTTGGCAAGTTTTCTCTTAAATACTTAATCACAAATTTAAAATGTATGAAAACTTGACCAGTGAACCCACCAAATTTTAATCAGTAGGTAATCATTAATTACCAAATTTCTGTCATGATTTGGAATTGTTTCGATATTACTCTACTTAAGATATTTGATATTAAACTTCATGAACTTAAAACTTGGCATATATTTTAGATCTCATTACTTTTTTTGGCTGACTTTTTACGCACAGGTTTCTTGTACACATAAGAACTTGGCTCCTTTTTTAACATTTATGTTTTTTTTTACACTTCAGATTCTTTGTTGTAGTGAGCTTAGAGCAAGCTGCATTCTACAATCAGAGGCTCATCATGAGTGCATGTGTTACTGGTTAGTAAAATTAAGCAAACTAACACAAGCACATGTATAACTACAAAATTAGAACAAATACAAAATTAGATATAATATGGGTATTCATACAAAAGCGTAAACTCATCGTAAACGTTGTAAAGATTAAAACTTCGTAATTCTGTCACAATTTGTATAGAAAATTTGACAGATTTACGAAGTTTAAAACTTTACCACGTTTACGACGACTTAACGCTGTTTCATGAATACCCTTAATATAAAAAAAACATTTAAACTAAACATACAAAGTTAAAACAATTAATACATTAACGAGAGTGGAGCACTGGTTCGAAATAATGTTTTTAATCCTATTTTACTCATGTTAAAATCAACAGATGAGGCGTTCAAGTTAAAAAGTTTGCACATGCGATTGAGTGGCTCGTGTGTGCCATAGTTTTTTCTGTGAAAAGGAACGTGGAAAAGTTCAAATCTTCGCAGGTGGTGGGATCCTCCTCGGTAATTAATTCCTACATGGGCTAGCAAGTCAGGCGCATCAGTTTCACCATTGATAAGTTGATGAAAAAATACCAAATCATTATTGACACGCCTTTGAGATAAAGTTTGAAGTTGCAGAAGCTGAATTCTGTGTTCATAGGGTGGAAGGTTATACGGATCAGCCCAGGGTAGACCTTTCAAGGCAAAACGAATGAATCTATGTTGCATTGCTTCAATACGACTTTTATGAATTTCGTAGAAGGGTGCCCATACTTAAGAGGCGTGCTCAAGATGGGGTCGTTCATAACAATTGTATAAGGAAAGGGGAACATACGGATCGTTAAATTCTTTTGCCCAGCGTTTTATAAATCCAAGCATGGAACTTGCCTTATTTACAATATAATTAATATGTTCTATGAAACATAGATCAGAACTAAAGTGAACACCCAGATCTTTGAAACTAAAAACACGACAGAGTGTGTGTTGTGAAATGGAATAATCAAAAGCAGTCACTACTCGTTTTTTAGAGAAAGTTATAGTTTGACATTTAACTGGGTTAAGAGAAAGACCGTTCTTCCCACACCAAACATTAAAATTGTCAAGATCAGCCTGCAAGAGAATGTGGTCAGGACTAGAATGTATTGTTTTAAAAATTTTCATATCATCAGCATAAATAAGAATATCGCTAAAGTGTATACATGAAGCAACATCATTTATAGCAAGAATGAAAAGTAACGGGCCCAGATGGCTTCCTTGGGGGACACCCGAGTGAGCATTGAATGAGTTTGAAAGGATGTTTCTAAATTTTACTTGGTAAGATCTATTCTCAAGGTATGATTTTATCCATGCTATAAAAGAAATCGGAAAACCAAAAGCTTTGAGTTTGAATATAATAATGTTGTGACTAAGCTGGTCAAATGCTTTAGAAAAATCAGTGTATATACAATCAACTTCATTCCCGTTTTCTAATGCAAGCGAACATGTATGCAAAAACGTAAGAAGATTTGATACCGTTGATTTTCTTCTCACAAAGCCATGCTGTTGATCACATATTATATTCTTAGTATGAAATGCTAAGCTGTCGCAAACAACTTGTTCGAATAGTTTTGGAATGCAAGAGAGCTTTGCTATTGGCCTATAATTTTTGATATCAGTTTTTTCGCCCTTTTTAAAGATTCGTGTAAGAAACGATTTCTTCCATAAATAGGTAAACTGCCTGTCCTTAAAGAAAATTCAAACAAAAATTGAAGGGGTTGAACTAGTAGTATATGTTTACACTTTTTCAATACTATAGGCGGAATTCCATCTGGACCAGATGAGTAATCATCATTTAATGATGAGAGAAGGTCTAAAACAGTACTCGGGGGTACTGGGATATTATTACAGCTAGTTTGGGCATATGTATGTAAATTTCTAAAATAATGTTCGTCAACATCTAAAGGCTTGTCAATAAAAGAATTTCGAAAATTATTCGCAAAAGCGTTACAAATATCAACGGTATCCTTCAGCGAACAATTTTCATAAATGAAATTAGCCGGATAACCATCTGAGTTTTTTTTCGAATTAACAAACCTCCAAAATGTCTTTGGGTCATCTTTTAGAGAAATACCCATTTCGTTAACATGGTGTGTATAGATTTTTTGAAAGAGTTTTAAACTCTTCAAAAAGGGTAATGTATGAGTTGTGGTCTACAGGCGAGAGAGTTTTTAAATATACTTTCCATGCTTTGTTTCTTTTATTTCGGAGTGCTCTTAGCTCTTTCGTATACCATGAATGGCAAAAGGGATAGTATTGTTAATGCAGTTGTTAAGGATAGAATAGAATTTTTTTGTTGTGATATACTTGTCATGAATAAGTGCTGCTCATTTAGCCGTTCGGATTCGGCAAAAAACTGTAGGTCCCCTCCATTCCTGCCAACAAAACACACACAGGAATGTTTGAGAGTTGTAAGTCACTAGGCCCTGGTTCTCCACGAGCTGTTGCGCCACCCAATTTATTTATTTTTAAACTTTAATCTAGCGAGCGGGCGTCTGATTAAAAAATTAGTTTGGCAAATAAAGGACAACCCTTACGAATTATGAACACTGCCATTTTTTTAAACATTTGGTTTGGCACAACTGTCGAAGGTCGCTGCTTTCAAAATAAACTAAATTTAAAAAATCTGAAATTTTGTGGATGTGCCTTGCCATTATTTAACCCAATTCAATCCGACCCTTACGATTTCCATTGGTGGTAAGTTTCAACAATTTCTATTCCATGAAAATCTATAACATTGGCAACCTTCAGTTGATGGTTGGAGCTGGGTGGACAGGAAACAGACACATATATTTTAGCAATTCCATTCGTCATTCTCATAGCATAGCCACGTCAACCCCTTCACGGCGATCAAACAAGGACGATTAATACAAAAAATAAACCACACACAACCTAACAAACTTATTGAAATTGTGTTTTGCTTCCCTTGTGGATTATAATGACTGTCCATGACCACCTCCTGTGCTCCTTCCACTGCTCTATTCAAATTTGAAAACAGCCAAAACAGAGGGCGTTCGTTAGTGACGTACAAAAAATCAATGACGTTTAAAAGAGGGTGAGGGGTTATTTTTGAAATAAATTCTATTTTGCCAACTTTCTGCTTGGAGATTCATTTTTTTTTCATTGCCATTTAATATAAAAGATGCATGCGATGTATGTATGTACATTTATTTAAAGCTGATGGGTTTCACAAGGGGACGAAAAAGATGACTCATCTCAAGTTGTAGTACTGGTTTTGTTGTTGTTTTTGTTTGAAATTAATTCAGAGAATGATATGAAGCAGGCCCAGTCGGCCTATTGCATCTTAGCCAAAATGAGAGGGGTTGATGAACTCATTCGAATTTGTAAATCATGTTGTTTGTGTTCTTCCTTCGTCTGTGTATACTCGAAATGGGATATTGTATCGTTTCGTTCGTAAAAAGGAAGTTTTATTGATGGAGTCTTTTTCATAAGGGATATATACAAGTATACTTACATAATATGTATATGTATGTATGTCCTGAACATAAATATTATAGTGACGCCAGGAATCGTTCCAGACTAAATAATAGCATTTAAGCTTAAACTTACAGAGCTTATGTTTTACCCTGTGTTATCTGTAAATAGTCATGAACTCATGGTGTTAGACAGAAATCGATGCTTGTAAGGTTATCAAATTCGGGGGTTGAAGCAAAAATATCACATAAAATGAAAATTGAATTGAAAATTACAATCTAGTTCATTGTTGTGAATTTTTCAAGATAAAGACCTTCTGCTGTACGAGTACTTTAATGTTGTTATATCTGCTTCGTATTACGTATTTTCAATATCATCAAATCAAAAATTAACAATTGTCTTGCTTAATCTAAAAAGTGCACCTTTCCATATTAAGTTGCAGGATACTCAGCAACTTACACGTTTCCAATATTAGACGGAACTATTTCTGGTAATATTGTAGTGGATTAATAAGATACCATGTCGTTTCGAGATACTCAGAAATTGCACCGGACTACACTTTAACCGGTGGAAACGGAAACACTACAGGAACGAACACCTCAACATAGAAGCAAACATAATCCCTCTGGACAGGTACCTACTGCTTTTTGCAAAGAAGCTAGTAGAGAACATCAACAGTCACCCAAAATCAGATAATGAGTAAGAAGGATGACCACCGAGGAACGACAACCCGAGTACCGCGGCTCAGTGTGATGGAAACCCTATATTCTGTTCAATAATAAAAATGGAATTGAATCTCATTTCGACATGGAATTCTTGTAAATAAAAAAATTACATGATTTTTATATGTCCACAGTGTTTTTGTTTAGAAAAATTCGTGCTATTTTAACAGGGTCCCTTGTAAGTTCTAGTAAATAGGACCACAACAAAAACATAAATGTTAAAAAAGGAGCCAAGTTGTTATGCGTACAAGAAACCTATGCGTAAAAAGTCAGCCACAAGAAGTAATGAGATCTAAAATATATGCCAAGTTTTAAGTTCATGAAGTTTAATATCAAATATCTTAAGTAGAGGAATATCGAAACAATTCAAAATCATGACAGAAATTTGGTAATTAATGATTACTGATTAAAATTTGGTGGGTTCACTGGTCAAGTTTTCATACATTTTAAATTTGTGATTAAGTAAGTATTTAAGAGAAAACTTGCCAAGTAAATCCACCAAATTTTAATCAGTAATCATTAATTACCAAATTTCTATCATGATTTGGAATTGTTTCGATATTCCTCTACTTAAGATATTTGATATTAAACTTCATGAACTTAAAACTTGGCATATATTTTAGATCTCATTACTTTTTTTGGCTGACTTTTTACGCATAGGTTTCTTGTACACATAACAACTTGGATCCTTTTTTAACATTTAAGTTTTTGTTGTGATTTCACTCCTTTTTGCAAAGATTTATATTGCCAGGTGAAAGTCAAGCCCTACCGCTTTACAAAGTTTCATAATTCTACGACAACCGAAAGTGCCCCATACAAATAATAGCAATTCTGATAAAGTGCGTGGATGGCACGCCCCCTGAATGCACAATTCCAAATTTTCGATTTGTTTCCTTTCTAAGTACTTCAAGTCCTACCGACCTACCAATTTTCATCGTTCTACAACAATAGGAAGTGCTCCATATAATTTATAAGAATTTTTAAGAATGTGGGTGGATGCCACGCCCCCTGAATGCAAAATTCCAATTTTTCAATTTTTTCTTTCTAAGTACTTTAAGCCCTACCGACCTTCCAATTTTCATCGTTCTACAACAATCGGAAGTGCTTCATATAGTTTATAAGAATTTTTAAGAATGTGGGTCGATGCCACGCCCCCTGAACTGAAACTTCTAATTTTTCGATTTTTTTTCTTCTAAGTACTTCAAGGCCTACCGACCTACCAATTTTCATCGTTCTACAACAATAGGAAGTGCTCCATATAATTTATAAGAATTTTTAAGAATGTGGATGGATACCACGCCCCCTGAATGCAAAATTCCAATTTTTCAATTTTTTTCCTTCTAAGTACCTTAAGCCCTACCGACCTGCCAATTTTCATCGTTCTACAACAATCGGAAGTGCTCCATATAATTTATAAGAATTTTTAAGAATGTGGGTGGATGCCACGCCCACTGTATGGAAAATTCCAATTTTTCAATTTTTTTCTTTCTAAGTACCTCAAACCCTACCGACAATTCAATTCAATTCAATTTCTTTTATTGAACATTATATATACAATCTGGCTTATAACTAATATGATACTATGATAAATTTACATTTGTTGGCACATAGGGGGCCTAACGTTATACAATGTCTTAAGTTTAACAAATTATAGATATATAAATTACATGTCAAAAAATTTAAATTAAAAGTCGGCTGACTTAATCGTCCTCAGGGTGTTCATTCCCGGTTGTCAATGGAAACCCTACCGACTTACCAATTTTCATCGTTCTACAACAATCGGAAAGGCTCCATATAATTTATAGAATATTTAAGAAAGTGGGTGGATGCCACGCCCCCTGAATAGAAAATTGCAGATTTTCGATTTTTTCCTTTGTATGTACCACAAGGCCTACCGTTGTGCGAAATTTCAAGTTTCTTCGATGTCGGGAAGTGCTCCATAATTTTGATGATCTGTCAATGAGTCAGTCAGTCAGTGAGTCAGTGAGTCAGTCAGTTACGGTTTTTGCGATTTTTGAAGTCCTATATCTTGGGAACTACTAATGCTAAAGAGTTGAAATTTGGTGAGCCACCTGTGTTTGATCAGTTCAGCAAATACTGCGAATTTGAAGTTTCTGACTTTATTGGTACTGAAGTTAGAGGGGGGTTAAAAATCGCCTGAGTTTGTTCCTGTAAAAAGGGTGTAGTGCCGCGAACTTGGCTGGGCACTACCGTGCCCTTTGATGTTGACTTAACGTTTTATATAGTTATGTCATGGTTTACTTGATCCTGGGGTGGAATCAGCTCAGATGATTTGTGATACTTGACAGTTACAACAAACAAATTCGGTCTGCTTAAGGTGATTTTCACATGTGACAATCATATTAATTACAACAAAAAGCAAATGTGTTTGTGACTGTGGAATTGTTTTTAAAATGAAATGAATAAATGCGAAAAATGAAATACATACTTTCAATAGAAATGTCTAACTCTTAATTCTCAAGAAAAGAACCCCAAAAACATATTAAATAAATTAGATCAACCACACACATATTAATTCATAATTTTTTATGAATAATTAGCCATTACAAAAATAATAGGTTCATAAAAAACTTCCAGGTACCTAGTAAAAGATAAACGAAACATAAAAAAAAAAAAAACAAATTAATGGATTTATGACAGCTCTTAGCACTTGTCACTCAAAGTGATGGCAATTTTTGACGAACTTTTTGTGATCACCTTACACAGACAAAAAATTCAATGTGATCACATTTGAAAATCACCAATCACCCTAGCCGATTCCACCCCTGGTCTTGGGCTAACTTTGCACTGTGTGTGTTTATGTAAACATAACATCTTGCTGATGTTTTCGCTAAGCAGAAACCACCCCCAGTGCCGCTATCCATAATACCACGATTATCCTCGATGTTACATTTATATTTTTTTTTTTTGATGCACTATTTCTAGCAAAGGCCCCAGTTGTGGACTGCAAGACTTTGATTTTCTGAATAGCCTTTAATGAAGCTTTCGACGCCTATACTTCTTTTTTTGCTATCACTCACACCCAAAATCTGCTGTGGACTCTTAGTCTATTTACCATTGAGCCCAATTTCGAATTTACTGTCTAGTGCAGAGATTTTTAGCCGAACAACATGAATGTGGAATGCTTTACCCTCCCATTTTGATGTTCAAAACTTCAAAACTTATGTTCATCGGTGTCTCTTTTTAAACCCCTCCCTATTTTCTAGTGGTCACACTGTGTTGAAAGGGAAGTCAAAATTGCTTCATGCGCGCATAGTTTAAAAAAAATACGTCAAGTTCCTAAATTTAAAAGTACGGTAGCACTGCACAATTCATGTCCCATTTCTACTCGCAAATACTGCTGTTCTTACTTTATAAGAAGCGTGGGTTTATGCTCTCAACAAAAACTGTGTACACAAATAGAACCATCTTTTAACAATGGTTTTTGACAGTAATGCAGTATGTTTTACATTTACAAAATTGGGGATTGTATCTATAAAGGTAGCATTAAACGACGAACATGCTCACCGAACTTGTTCGTGCTCGCTTTATTTTTCTCGTGTGTGGGCTGGTTCGCGAATGGTTCGCTGTTGGCTATTTTTCGTCTTCGTTGGCTTCGATGTTCACCATGTAGGGCAATATTCACGAGCAAACTTCATTTTTGCTGTGAACTGTGCTGTGAAATAACTGTAAGCGCAACCACTTGAGCTTATTTATTGCACATGTTTTGTTGACGCTTATCAACAAGAAAGGAATGTTCGCCGTGTAAGGGACAACGCAAACGAACAAGTTCGGCCAGCACGTTCGTCGTTAAAGGTCTTAAGAAATGAATGTCAAATGTCAAATGAAACATCATATAATCTCAAAAGTCTTCATTTCCATACAATTACCTAAAAAATTTCGCTGTTGTTTGAATTTTCATTCTACCTGAGAGTTCCTGTTGTGTTAAATGTTCCTGCTGTGTTAAATGTTCGATGCTCCCAGCCCCTGTGTGCACTGGCAAACGTCAAAAGACTGCTGGCTGCTCGGGGTTTGATTTCACATCGAATGCTAAATTTGTATGATACAAAGGTTTATTTGATAGCTACTATTTTGTGCAGCTTCAAAACCTTAATTCATTGGCATTTTGTTTATAAATATATGAATTAATATATAATAAATAAATTGGGTGGCGATTTAGCAGCTTTAATTTCATTTCCAGAGGGAAAATCTGGGGTGCGTGTGAGCAAATTCAGTGCTCGCCCCTAACACATATCGAACATAGTGCAAATACATTAGTGTGAAAAAATGGACACATAAAACACCTGAGAGTGAGTGCAGGCCGAGCCAATGCTCCCCAGTGCCGACATCGAACAAACATTATAATAAGAATATGAACTTACGAAAGGGGCAAATTTCATATAGGAGCTTGAGCCAACAAATACAAGAAAACTGTTATACGAAAATCTTATTCATGTTGTAGGTACGTATAGATGTTAGAAACCAGATCCGTAGATAATAACGCAGATAATATTCTCTCTGAAATTATTACCACTTAGGTAACTAAAGAAGTGTCGCTCTTAACATATAATGTTAAAAAAGTTAAAGCAAGTCATAAACAAACTAAAAACATGCTAATCTAACGTCAAATTTTGATATATTTTTGTTGACGCTGAGTGCAAAATTGAGTACATGTGATTTATTTATTTTTTTTTTTTTTTAGAACTTGTTACTTTTCGTTACATAAAAATAAAATCATTTGCTTTATTATTTCTGTTTTTATGCAACAATAAATATACAAATAATGCAACAATGAAGTACTTTTTGTTCCTGTTGTGAACATGTAGGTAGGTACTCGATGAAGTCTTGGTAATTAGTAAAACTCGAGTAATAGAACATAAATGGTTTCGCCTTTGTAGAATAGAACGAGCACAAGTCATACAATGGTTATTTCCACCTTCTTGAAGCAAGAAAATCGTATTTTATTTCTGAAGCAAATCTGTGATGAGAACGCAAAAACCACAAGTGAAGCTACAAGAATCAAATGAATATAGCAGAACTAACAGAGAGTAATGAAAATAAAACGAACGAATGCAAGAAAAAACGAACTGGTTGGTTTTTGTTAACTTTCCTTCCTAAAATATTTTTGTATTACATTTTTTACACCAACGATTTCGATAGAAAATTTAATTCTGAACAAAAAGTTTCATAGGTAAAACTTATTTATTTATTTCGTTAAATGCTAACGGTAGATGCATATACAAAGCTTAAATCTATATAACATTATAGTTGTTTGATTTAACATTAGGTTTGTTCGTTGAAATTTACCCAGGGTTGACCCAGGTTTTCTTGACAACCACAAGAATTGTCAAAAAAACTTGAGTTTTTCGGTTCTCAAAAAACACCAAAAGCTCTTCCATTGTGTTGTTGAGCTGAGAGAAAAACAAAATTTCTTTTAAAAATGGAAAAAAAAAAACAAACCACAGTTTTTATTTTCTATTTCTTTTTGTTATTATTAAAGTAAGCTTGTGTATTCCTTGAATTTCCATTTCAAAAACTATAGAATTATCTGCAGCAAAAAACCTAGTTCTATTTCAGGGCGAGTTCAGGTCGACCCTAGGTCTCAAAAACACAGAATTTGCTGACCAGGGCAAGTTCAGGGTTTTCAAAAAACGCTTTGAGGCGACCCCATGGTGACTTCAGGGCTCAACGAACAAACCTATTGTTATTAATGGAATTAATGAGATTATAATTATTATTAAAAATATCAATTAAAAGATTTAGTGGACTATTTGCACCGTAGTTTGATCTACTATAAATATTTTTAAGTGGCATTTGTGTTCTTAGATTAAACTGCAATACATTAAAACTCAACCGACAAAGGACTGAAGGGGCTGAAATAGATTAATTAATTAAAATTAATTAATTATCCATATGATAAAACAAAATTGTAAGTACCTACTCTCTATGACTTAAAAGCGATGGAAGATTAATTAATTGAAGTCTATAAGAGTAAGGTGGCAATCCAGTAATTCTATCTGACCAGGGAAGAAAACGTAAATAGAATCTCAAAAATTTTCTTTGGACGCACTCTAGCCTGTTAATATGATATGAACCGTATAGTATGGGGCCCACATCGCACATCCGTATTCTAATATTGGTCTTACAAATGAGACAAAGTCAAATTCGGCTCAGTTTACGACTTAAATGAAACATATTGAGTGGCTATATATTAACATCATCATCAAGTCCTGTAACCCCGGTTGGGGCATAGGGCGCCAACAAATCGTTTCCATCCTTCTCGGTCTGCAGATAGATATTTTAACTGTGGCCACGTCTTTCTCTGGGAGTCTGCTTCTGCTAGAACTGTTGATTTCCATGTTGTTCTTGGTCTTCCAACCCGCCGTGCACCCTGAGGATTCCATTCAAAAGACTGCTTTGCAATTTCATCGTTTGGTTTCCTCAGTGTGTGACCAATCCATTGCCATTTACGCTTTCTTATGTCAACGTCCAGCCGCTCCTGGCTTGTCCTGCGCCACAATTCCTCGTTTGATATAATTTGTGGCCAGCGAATTTTTAGAATATGGCGTAGACAACGGTTCACAAAAGCCTGCAATTTCTTTGAGATGGTAGTCGTGACTTTCCAGGTTTCGCAAGCATATAACAGCACGGATTTGACATTGGATTCGAAGAATCTCAACTTTGTGCGCAAGGAGATTTGACATGAGTTCCAAATTTGGGAGAGAGAACCGAAGGCTGCGCGAGCTTTATTTATTCTACTTTGAACGTCCAGATCAGTACCACCATTTGCTGAAACAATACTTCCAAGGTAGTTAAATTGTTCAACCTCTTCAACTGGCGTCTCCTGTATTAAAATACGCTGATGTGTGGAGCGGCCTGTGAGCATTATTTTTGTCTTTTTGCTATTTATTTTAAGACCACTCGCCTCTCCTTTTAACTTCAGAGCTTGACACATCCCGTTCAGCCCGCTGATGTTATTTGCCAAGAGACATATATCATCGGCATAGTCTAAGTGGCTAAGCCTTTCAAACGGTCTCCATTGGATGCCCTGCCTCTCTGATGTTCCAACGCTGGCCGTCAAGACATCGTCAATCGCCAGTAGAAAGAGAATTGGCGATAGAACATCTCCCTGTCTCACACCCTGCCGCACTTCGAAAGAGTCGGATAGCTGCCCATTGTGTAAAACAAAGCATCTTGCGTTGTTATAGGACTCTCTTATAATGGCAACAATTTTTGGGGGAATTCCTCTACCAAGAAGTGATCTCCATATACATTCACGGTTGACTCGGTCAAAGGCCTTCTCAAAATCCACGAACATGAGGTAAAGCGGTGATTGAAACTCCGCAGACTGCTCAAGAACGATACGCAGAGTGTTGATATGGTCGACACAAGACCGCCCACTGCGGAAACCAGCTTGATGCCTCTTGAGTGTAGACTCGATTCTAACCTTTATCCGCTCCAGAATGATGGTTGCCATTAATTTTGGAAAAACGGACAAAACTGTAATACCTCGCCAATTGTTGCAATTCTTAAGATCACCTTTCTTTGGCAACTTAACAATTACACCATCCTTCCAGTCGCTGGGATAGATTTCATTTTCCCACACAGCTTGTATCAACGGGTGTAGAATACTAGCCGTTCTGACAGGGTCAGCTTTCAGGAACTCGGCTGGTATACCATCAAGTCCAGCTGCTTTGTTGTTTTTGAGAAGATTTATCGAAGATTGAATTTCCAGTACTGTAGGGGGCTCGATGTCAATACCCCTATATGATCTACGCATCTCGTTAAGCTGGGGCACTTCAGCACTCTGCTCGACAGAATCCTCATTAAGCAAGGCACAAAAGTGCTCCTTCCACCTGCGCAGCTGATCTTCGATTGATACCAAAAGTGTACCATCCACATCCATTACAGGATGATTGGTGTTGGTTTTCTTCCCGACAACTTCCTTGGATATTTGGTACAATTCCCTCATGTCTCCTCTTCTTGCAGCGTTTTCCGCATTTTCTGCGAGACCGTCTAACCTCACCCTCTTGTCTCGTCTCACACAGCGATATATTAACATATGTATACATATTTAGTAGCATTCGGTTTTAAGCATGCTTATACCGCAAACAAACATAATTCAATAATAAAAACCTCCTACTTATACCGCTAGCAAACATAATTCAATTATAAAAACCCTTAACGTAATATAGTTCCTTATTAAAAGGTATATAGGAATTCAATAGCCTACATCTTTAAAACTAATTTCAAAGAACACTGTTTGAAATAGAATGTTCAATAATGTAAATCCGTGCTTTTATTCTCTAAAATAATAAATCGAAGGCCCACAGCAGATTTTGGAGGTGAGTTATAGCAAAAAAAGAAGTAAAGGCGTCGAAAATTTGAGTAAAGTCCTGAGACAGTACATCGAAAAAAATTATGAATGCAACTTCTAGGGTAATCGTGTTAGCCGAAATTGGTGTTCACCCCTCCTCAGATAAGCTCCTCGGAACACATATTACGGAATCTGAAACTTTTGACTGTATAGTGCGCCAAGCTAGCCCGTTTCAGAAAAGTGAAAAACGGTTTTTTTTAAACAGTCTTCATTGACCGGGCCGATTTTGTTCAATCCCCTTCCCCCGTTTCTCTCTTCCCTAACATTTGAAAGTTGCTTATATTTATGTTTCTTATTTCGTGCAAATTTGGTGGAAATTTTATACTTTTGGATCTAATGTTTGTTGAACGACATTCAAATAATATTGCATACAAAACTTCAAAAAATATTTAAGGAATTAAAAAAAAATAATATTTTCGATTGCACCCTTCTTTTTTTTTATTGACGACAATTTTTCACGCACATGCATATTATGAGGCACGTATGTACATATGTATATACATATGTATGTATATATTTGAAGCACTTACAATCTATAACAATAAATTATCACCGATTCAACTACGAGCTGCAAGCATTTCAAGATTTTTATTATAAACAAATATTATACCTAAATCAGAACATAAATAAACTTCAAGTGAAGACACTTTTGAAGTGCATACATTACCGATTAATCAAGTAGGCAGTGTATTTGTCTTAAAAGAAAAATAGTTATTTTGAAGTCGCTACTTGATTCAATGATATAGATAATCCTTTCAAGGAAAATTTCAATGGTTCCATTTATGGTATTTACGATTCAAGATAAGAGGTACATATTCAAATCATAAATTGGGCTAAAATGTAACAAATGAGATGTACCTATATTGGTTCTAGATTTAAAAAAACAAAATTAATGTATACCTCCCAAAATACCAAATTGTTTAGCCTTCATGGAGAATATCGATTTCAAAAATAAAAGCGGCAAAATGAGGAAAGCATTGAGAAAGGGAATACGCTATTTTTGTATTATGCTTTGGAGGTCTTTTAGGAGTAAAAATATATAGGTACACATAGCCTGTGTCAAATTATTGTGATATACCCGCCATTTATTCTATTTTTTTGTCTTATTTGATTGAACTATTATGATGCAACAAACATTTTCTGGGAATTGCTTTGCCAGCTTGAGATAAAATTTGTATTGCTGGGTTTTAATTAGAATTTAATAAGCGCCTAATGATGCCACCACAAAAACTTTGTTCTGCTGATTTTGCGATTTTGCTCCCCTAACATAGGCGATAATAATTATGAAATCATCATTGAATTTGTTACAGCAGTGAGAATGACATAATTTAACTTTAATTTTGATTGCCTTTTTTTACTAGGTATATTTTTTTATAGACAAACAAACAGCTGACTGCAAATTTTTGGTTTGAACGCATAACCAAAAAAATGAATACGTCCTCATATAATATGAGGGTCCGTAGGTGACATCGAATACTATTAATCTAGTTCTAGATCTATTAATCCAATCGAACCTGTTACTTTGCCTAGTAATAATAGTGAATATGATTTAATATTTGTTAGCATTTTTTGATGCTCAAACTCAAGAATTTGTCTTTATTTTTGTATTATTAGAACTTCTTGAACTGTACATCCATTATAAAGAAGAAAATATTTCAAGGACCCCTACGTGTACAAGGTGTTATGAAATAATTGCACGGAGTGAAACTCTTCGCTGCAAACAGCCTCAAGAGTTCAATCAAAGCTTCCAGAAAAGTGTTGCTGTAATTATTCCTGTATTGGCTCCAGCGATAGGATGAACCTCTTTGTTCATTAACTTTTTGCCCTTATCACATCAATTGGCGTAGACGCAATTGCATTTCCTAAATTAGCTACAAAACTAGAAACAAAAAGATTAGCTACAGATATCCAAAATACTACATAAGACGAACCTTGCTGCATTATACGAGAAGTTCATTAACATTAACTAATACCCAAAATGATCATTCATGCAACAATGCAGGATATCTTCGATCATCTTCTATAGACACGTATTACATACAGTTCCTCAAAGTGTCAATAATTGGCACTATACTTTGACTGGGGCCCTGCTATGTAACTTTGTTCTACTTTCGGATACATTTGGAAGTTGTTTTTAATTCTTTTTACAGGTGGTGGGTAATATGTATGAAAGTGGGAACTAATTTGAGAAATTTTAAGAATTAGCGAGCTGAGATTTTGCGAATTCGAACGTTTTTTCGAGTTATATAGCTAGGCCCCGCTGATTAACACCACAGCTCCCTCTGGTGCTAATGTCCGTCCGTTGTATAATATTTTTGTTTTACCTTTCGAATTAACGTTCAGTTTTTTCGAAATCATCGGCATGTTATAATGTAATAAGTGAGATTGTTATGCATGGGCAAGATCCCACCCAATCCGGTGAGTTAAATACCGCGCACTCACAAGCATGCCAGCCCATTGCATACAATAGAACTTTCCTCAACTTTCCTCAGTTAAACACAAGCTTATTACAAGCGCTTGATGTCATTTTAAGCTTAATTTTTCAGGGGATGCTGACGGTGACGAAATATGACGGTGAAATAAAGTGAACTGAGCTGGAAACCTGGTAAGCGAAAAAGGGGAAGTCAATTAAATGGTCAATGACTTCCAAGGTAGGGTGAGTAAGACCAACGCGGGTAACACCACCGCACCCCCTAAATGGTAACGTCCGTCTGCCTTTCCAATTTAGTTTAGTAGTTTTTTTTTCTCGAATATCTTTTGGCATGATTAGTGTGAAGTACCTAATAGGTGAGATTGGGTAGATTGAGCAAATTCCCATCCATTTCCGGTGAGCTCTAGCCGAGCACCGACAAGGATGCCACGCTCCTGATACTCAATAATCAGTACACAAAATTTCAACCCCTCATCCCTACCATGGGCCCCAAAAAAAGCCTGCTAGACTTTTGTATTCGATGTCAAGATGCATGCACCTAGAGACCATCATAATCATTTTTTGGTTATGCGTTCAAAAATTTGCAGCCAGCTTTTTTATTATTAGGTGAACATAAAACATACATTTTCAAATAGCTCATCCAATAGTGCCAATATACCGTTAGGAAAAAACACTTCAATCTTTCATAACTAACATTAGCACAACAATTGAAAACAATTAACACATCCTGACCAGTAAAATCGGAAAATCTGAAAACGTGTTTGGCTCCCAAAAGCCAAATTTTTGGCATCAAATATATTGTATATATGATAAACACCCAGCAACAGCAACAAACGGCTACCATGTCCATTTGAATACCAACAAAAAAGGAAAAAGGTAAAAACGGTGTTTCTCCCTTGTTCTTATGTCTGCTTTTGGATAATAATCTTGTTTTTCCTCATGTAAAGGTTGTTGTATGTCTACCCTTAAGCATAGTCTTCGGCAACTTTATACACTCAAGTTCAAAACAGACACTCAACCTTCTTAGTACCAAAGCCTTTGTGATTTCATTTGATATTTCAAAGAGAAAGTATACCTACAACTTAATTTTTTCAATGAAATGGGTTTTGTATGATAATGATAACTTACTTGCAAGGGAGGTTTTGGCACAATCGTGTGAATATTGTAGAATTGGTTGTAAAAACAACAACTTGAGTGATCCAGCATCAAGTTTTTATAGGCTGGAGCTAGATATTTCACGGGTGCGAAACTGATCCGCATACTACCTTAGGGCCAGTTCTACAAATATGTCTTCTATTACACGATGATTCTTTGCGTCTGACTCTTGTCAAAATTCAATGAGTGCGAAGGTGAAACCCGATGCTTTTTCTCCTTCGCACTCATGAAAATTCGAAAAGAGTCAGACGCAAAGAATCAGCGTGTAATAGAGGTCTATTTAACTCGTGGTTCAGGAATTTTAACTCACCAATTTCGGAGAATGGACTGAGGTTTTTAACAATCGTTGAACCTCAGTAATTCTGCCGATATCAGCCAGTAAAACTTGTTGAACCACGGATCAAAATTTGAACCACGTTTGTACAACTGGACCATAGCGCCTGATTAGTCTATGATGTTCATTTTAGTCGAAAAATGGTCTTCAGAATCATAGATATGATTGTGTTAGGCGCTACCGAAGCCACCTGATCAGGTCCATCGTAGTGCAGGTTTAATTCCTTATCAATGCAATGAGTCTAGTATTTTTACTAGCCACACTAGGTACTTGGTTTTTGTACATTCTTTCTCCGTAATTAATTTATAAGCCAACAATTCGATAGGCTTTTTTTTTTAATAATTACCTTAATTTTAAAGTTTCATAGGTGTCTTGAAATATGTATGTAGGTTCTGATGAACTATACATGTATAATGCGCAGAATCGTTTAAGCGAGCTCTTATCGTGATCAAAAAAACAACTATGGATGCAAACCGGTGCGTGAAGCCTATTCCTTTGATTATGTGAAATAAAGAGGTCTTTAAACTTTTTAGTGAGAAATTTTGGTTGTATCTAATTCTCCTGATTTATCAAAGTAACAAATCGGCTTTTTAAGAGGTCTATATAAATAATTATAAATTCGTAAAAAAATTGTTTAAAAAATATTTTTACTGGTGGAACTTAACTGTACCTATTATATTTAAATTTATCAACGAAACCCAATTTTAATATTTGAAGTAATATTTTTATGAATAGCGAATCGAACGTTCGCTTAGAAGCGAATGATTTAGCGAATTCCCTTATCACGGTATTATCTATTCGCTTCAAAAATCAATGCTGCTAGCTGCTAGCATTGATTTTTGCCTACAAAAGCATTGATTTTTGAAGCGAATGTGGAAGCTCGCTATCGATAATACCGTGATAAAGGAACTCGCTAAATCATTCGCTACTAAGCGAACGTTCGATTCGCTATTCTTAATGAGGGCCTAAGTCTCTAACTGCCGCTTTGTCGATGGAGATGATTTGTATGTTTCTAATTTGTATCACATTTTTTGGCTAAAACATTAACCTGGGGTGGAATCGGCTAAGCTGATAGTCGTTTTGACGATAGCTATCTCTATCATAACTATAGGGAAATGTAGAGAGAGCAATCGTCAAAACGACAATCATTTATTAAAGCGATCGCTTTGGTTTTACGCGATACGGGCCCTGATTTTAAAAAAATTTGGCCCATAGATTACTTGATCTAGAAAACAGATACAAAAACATCGAACGAGCGCAAAACTATTTAGGTACTTTCTAACATGATTTTCAGAAGCGTTATTGAGATTTTGTATTACCAGGCCTAGTGGTACCAAGGGATACTATGCTTCCTTAAGACTAATACAAGATATAGGTACCTAATAAATCAAAATACCCGCGAGAACTTTACTTCAAACTTACAACATATTTACCAAACCAAATCATTAAGACTATTGATAAAAAAAATTAAATTTGGCTGCCCAATAATAGTAAGTACCTACACTTTGAAAATAGGAGAGAAATAAGAGATAACTTTACTATTTTTGATGTGAACTTTTCCCACTGGATGTGGGAAATATCTTTACTTTTTTGTCGGAAACTATTTCACATTTAGGGTACGCTGAGCTTATTTCAACAGACGAAAATAGGATGACACCTTGAGTGGCCAGCTTCACGCATTCAAGAGCAATCCTTCTTTAGGTACTCTGTACCGGTCAAATTAATTGCTCCGCTTGACTGCTATTCACATGAGAGCAACCAAAAAATACGGATAAAAGAAAAAATGATTCTTAAAAAATTTCTTCGAAAAATTAACAAAACGGTTTACGATAAAGTACTAAAATTTGCATTTCAATAGCTAAAATAACAGAAATTTGAGTAAACACATTAGAGTTGTATAAGATTGCAATATTTCGCGAATGCAATCATTAGAACCTTAATTAAAAAATTGCATTTTTTACATTCTTTTTTGAGAATGACACTTCAAAAAATGCAGTCGCCATTCGATCTTTGTTGTTTCCAATCTTTTGTCACCATCAACTGATTGCAATCTTTTTGTTCAATTCAATGAGAGATTTATATAGACCGCATTCACAAAGATTGCAATCCTTTTCAACTCTGAAACACATTACAATCTATCTACAGTACTTGGGGTGAGCCGTGTGGTCTTATCTCATTCCATTTTTAGGACCATATTTAAATTTTAATGTGAAATTAATTTCCTCTAGAGGTGAAGTTATATTTCCCATGTGAAGGTAGTTCCGTGAAGTTAGTATTTACCTAGCACAGTTTCTTTAGCTCCTTAGTGTACCTACTCACTAAGAAATGTTAGACATGCCAAAATTTTACATGCAAAAGCTACACGTAGTCATTGGATCTTCAGTAACTTAATATGGCTCAATGTTGTGAATTTCGAACTGTGCACAGCAAGCAGCAAGTAGCTAGGAGGAGATAATATGCAACAAAATACTTTGTTAGGTGTTCCCTATTCCTTTAATTTAGGGCACGAAAAGGAAACAGCAAGGTGGTTGTCTGATTTTGCACCTAACGTATAGGTTAATAAATCCCAGCGAAACAAGGAAGCAAAAACAGGTAGGCATTCGCTTTTCGGACGCACATAATAGTGTATGTATAATATATGTAGGTATGTATGTAGATACCTACCTACACAGCCAAGGACGCGAGCACATGTTAAAAAGGGAATATCATTATTTGTTCTGCAATTTATTGATTTTCCTTCCTAGCTACTCATGGAACGAAAAGGATAAATTGTTGAGACTTTTCAGGAAAGATAGGCAAACGGTGCAGGTAGGTATTATACTTCTTAAAAATGGACTTTTCAAAAATAAAAAGCAGTTTAAAAAAAACTTACCTGAAACAATAAGCGCCTCATTTGGACCGGTTGTATGAATGTTTCCCATTTTCTACTGCTCTTGTTGTTTATCCTTTTTATGTTTGATGAATATCCTTTTTTCAAATTTGATTGGAACCGACACGAATACACAAAATATTGCACAAACAGGAAAACTTTAAACACAATTTTTTTGTTGATGCTGAACCTAAAAATACACACAAGGGCACAACAAAATTAAAACACTTTGATTCCAAAGCAAAAGAATATGAAGCTAATTAAAAAAAAAAAAAACGTAGGTAGGTATGAAGTTGATTTTAAATAAACAAAATTAAAGTGATGAATAATTTGTTTCTTCGAAGATTCTGACAAAAATTAAATAAATTTATACTGAGCCTAGAAGTAGGCTTTGCTTAGCACACTTCATTGAACAATTTCCGACTCGAGTTAGAAATGGATGCTCGGTGTGAAAAGATCCCGCACTATCAACAATCATCTATCACTGTTGGTCAGAACATACGGCTAAAGGGAGACAAATGGAATTCCCAGAAAATTTAGGTATGTACAAAATAGGTAAAAAAAACGAGGCTAATAAGAATTTACAACTTTCTGGGGAATCCCTGAGTGGGGAAAATATAGAACACTTCTTTCTACAAAAAAAAATAAATCTATTGATAAGAAAACGAAAATTACACAGAAAACCGGTTGAGAATGATGAGATAGGTTAGTCGCACTCGCGCCAATCGACCACTGACAGAAGCCGAAAGTGACAAAAAGTCCAACGAAATCGAAAGGTCACCGTCTAGCTAGCGTTTTGCTTTGAGAAAAAAAAAATATATATACATATGCAGGGTGGTGGCGGCGTAAAGGGTCGGTTTTTGTTTTCAATTTGGGGTGTGGAAGTGGGAACTTTATCAAAGTTCGGCTGTTTCTGATTCCGAAAACGATTACAGATTTGTTTTTTATTAGCGGGCGCACCTTTTTTCTTAATTCAATATATCTTTTTTCTAATTACTTCTCTTTTTGTGGCTTTCAATTTCAATCAAAACAACGGTACGTACCTTACTTGTCAGACTACACTCACAGAACAGACTTTTCTGAATTCGGGTTTCGGGTTGTCGTCGGGAGAGATGCTAGATGGTTTAGTTGGATTATTTTGCTTGCTCATTCGTGGTATCAAATTTAGGAGGGTTGTTGGATTTAGTCAGTATGACGTCATGCTTTTCTAATTGTTTTTCTTGTACGCTTTTGAGACTCGGGTGAATTACCATGTATAAAAAAAACAACGAATACAGTTATTTCATTCACACCAATCGAAAAGGTGTATGAAGAATATTTGGCACGAGTTCATGCTTTATTTACTTATTGTTGTTGTTAGTGGGAGAGGAGCGTGCGCATTTTGAGAGTGGTTGTCTTCATTTTCAACCAGTTGAAATTAAGCCAGTTTATATTTCTGAGATCTCAGAGGACTCCGTATTCTCATAAATACATATGAACACAGTTCCTCAAATTTGCTATCAGCAAGTGGAATAAAACTGTTTAAATTTGTGGCTTTCAATATTTTTGTCACCTCACAGTTTAATTAAATGAAAGAGTTGTTTTTACTGCTAAAATCTGTTTACATTCACAGCACACATTATATAGGTTTGTGAACTGTGGTATATATTTTATTGTCCTGCTCTGTCAAGGCGACTGAGAGAAATCTATGAAATGGAAATTCCAGAAATATAAACTGGCCAAATAATGGTGGTTTGGTTTGAGGGTTTGAGTATTTGATACATTTTAAAACTACTAGAAAAATTAGAGATGTGCGTTAGTTAAAATTATCGAAGTAAAATAAATGATCGAAAATAATTAGCCAGTTTATACCTAGTTGTTTTTTTGCATAGGTATCCGAATAAAATTGTGTGAAAAAACGACAGCAAAACAAAACAATGTACATGTTAAATATAACAACAGCCCTGTTTTTAGTGCACTTTTATCTTCGCTTAGAAAAAAGTAGCATGTTAAATACAACAACAATACGGAATTATACCAGTTTGTTGTTGTAATTAACATGGTACTTTTTTCTAAGCCAAGATAAAAGTGCACTAAAAAACAGGGCTAACAACTATGTCCATATAGAGTTTGCTAAGTCCAGATAATTAACTGGAGTTAGACGGTGTCCACATTGGGTAGGAAAAAGTGGATTTTTAATGACTTTTCAGTATTCACATCTCACTTCAATGAAGGAGTGGGAGCGAGATATGAATACTGAAAAGTCATTAAAAATTCTTTTTTCCATACCCATTGTAGACACCGTCTTAACTTTTGTCCCGATAAAAAAGGTAGTGCCAATCTGCGATTATCGATAATTTATATAGAAATATCAAATGTTTGTTGGCAGGGTTGCCAGTTTGAAGGTTTTCCCCCCAAATTTAAGCTAGAACTATAGTGCTCGGAGGGGCACTTAAGTGGTCGGAAGAAAACAAGCGAATACACGGAAAGCATTTGACGCGACTATAATTGCGAAGTGGAGCGTTTCGTCAAGTTTCGTTCAACTTTGGTTACGGAAGTGAGGTGCGCTCCCGAGCGCACCTCACTTAAGTAAAACTGACATTTGGTGAAATAGGAATGCCAAAAAGAGAAAGATTATAGTTTCATTATGGGTGTATTCCCCTTTTTTCGGTACGGAAAGCTACTTTTCGTTGGTTTTTGACATTAGCTTCAGTGCCCTCCCGACTATTATAGTTCTACCTTTAGGGTTTTTTTCGTCGATGAGGGGAAATCTGGGGGGACGAAATGTCTGGGGGGAAATCTGGGGGTTATTATTTTTAAGGCTAAAAATTAAATAAATGTATGCCTGCTTAATTTTCTTCATTCAAAAAATTATGTTGTCGTGGGACGAATGCTTGAAACTTTCACGAGTGAAATGTACTTAAACGACTGCCACAATGAAGATGCCGATCGTAATATTCTTGAATTTTGTATATAAAGTTGAAGTGTATAGACATTTTCATATTTATTATATTTATGATGTTTTTGGTAACTTCTGCTACTGAAATTATTTATCTACTATTCTACTTAAAGTTGATTTTTTAATCATCAATTAAACATTCAGTTAGCTATCAGAAGAATAAATAGGAACACATTTTTGCTCTATTCTATAATATCTGATGTTTTACTGCCTATTGCAAATTGGCTCTTACATATATTTTTTCTTTGTTACTTTACAGAGTTTGTATACTGTCAACAACTTTTGCGAAAAAAGGCATTGAAAAAGGGTTTAAAATGTAATTTCTCAAAACTATAAAATTTGATATCATTTTTTTCTTAAATTCGTGGCTTTAATTAATTTTTAATCAAAAACTGAAAACTAAAACCTCAAGCTCAGATAAAGGTAACCTTTCAAATAAACATTTTGTCAATTTACCTTTAAATTACAAAGGAGACTACAGGACATGAATGGTAACTCGTGTTTTATTGGGAAATGCATAGCTAGCACAGTAAAATTTCCCTTGGTAAACAACAACAAAGGAACATTTTTACTGATTTATTTATCGACACTTTTCAGAATTTGTTGTTGTTTGCTGAGGGAAATTTGTATGTGCTAGCTATAATAATTTCCAATAAAACACGCCTAGATATTCAAAAAATTCATTATTCGCTGCATTTTATTATCCACGTGATCTGATCCGGATCAATTTCTAACACGTGATTACAAAAAAAACATGGGATTCTGCTTTTTATCTGGATCTATTTCAATGATCCAAAAATGACTATTGTGAATGTGTCTCAATAGTGCCAAGAAAAGAGACAAACAGGGGGGTCATTCCGTAATTTTTAAAACGATAATCGTCAAAACGATTATCTATAACGATATCGTCTATAATTTGCTTCACGTAACTCAATCACTATCGTCTCGTCTATCGTTTTTTATTTGAATGAACAAAATGAATTTGAAAATTAAATTTTGCTGTCAAAACTAAAAATCCTTGTCGTTTTATTTGAAATGTCACGTTATTCTAAAAATTTATTTGCAATATCATCCGTTAAAAGTTGTATTTGTGGATAAATTGATTCTTTTCGGTATACGCAACAATATAGAAAACGTTCTTAAAGTAGCTGGTCAATCTGAGTGTCCCCTTAAAAGTACGATTTAAGCCTACAAGCAAAAAATAAATCTGGTGGCGCAACAGCTCGTGGAAAGCAGGCCCTAGTGACTTACAACTCTCAACCATTCCTATGTGCGTGTTGTTGACTGGAATGGAGGCGACCTACAAATTTTGCCGAGTCAGAACGGCTAGATGAGTAGCACTTATTCATGACAAGTATATTCTTGGATGATTTGTCAGTTCCTCTGTTTATAGGTGGCAGTGGCTGGTAATCGAAGCAACACCTTCGGCATGACAGTCCAACGCACTAAGCATTATGGCAAGAGGTAATACTAAAAATATTAAGGTACCAAGAATATCCGATCGAATATACAGCTTGAGGTATGATTTTGCAGCAACAAAATGCCTTTAATCACGGTGCTGCTTTCTAACGGTTGCCATTGGCTCTCCTCTCAACCTCTAAGATTTCCTCTTCTTTGGATAGTTGATAAGTGCAAAATTGTCAAAAGATGTATGATGTCCATCAAAATTATTTAATATTGAATAAAGTATTTGCATCAGTTGTAAGCCAAGATATGCTTTTTCGTTCCCTAACTTATTGCTTTTTTCTCAAAACCATATAGAGTAGGAACCCCTTAGCATAATGGATATCGCGATTAACTATGCGTGAAGACGATCAACGTTTTACGCGATGAGAGCCCAGTTGACATAGGTGCCTGTATTGATGACCGATTATTTTGGTATAAATGGTCGAACTTTGACCACTACAGATACATAAATACTTTTTAATTTTTTATCCTATTGGGTAGGATTTGTTGGTAAGATTTTTCTGAATAGTCGAAACTATATGAACTGATATTAATGCCATAATTATTCAATAATTATTTTATTTTTTATTCGTATTATTCAAAAAACAATGGTTAAGATCAACTAACAACCAATTATCGCTCTTAAAACATTCAAATAATTACAAGACGATACCTATTTAGCTATCGTCTAAGCTCTATCGTTTTGACGATAGCGTTTTGACGATTATTGACTTACGTACAGCAAATAATTCATCGCCAAAACGAGATCGCCAAGACGATAGTCATTTTCAATGTTACGTAGAGCAAGACTATCGTCTAAACGATATCGTCTGGCGATAATCGAAATACGGAATGACCCCCCAGATGCATGACAAATAAACAAACATAAGGCAAAAAGAAACGGGTATATAACTAAGATCCTGTCTGTTTTATTTATCATGATCTGATCCTGATCAGATCATGAGGATTAGGATAATAAAATGCGGCTATTATAAATAGCCTATTGAATAGACCGGAAAATGAGGGATATAAAGGAACAATTACGTGCATGGGTTTTTATTACTGAATATGTTTGCTTGGCCCATAAGCATGCTAAAAACCGAAAATGCTACTAAATTCACCCATGAACTTCTGAGACAATGGTCACACTGGCCACTTTTCAATATTTTTGGTGTAACTCGGAAACTAAGCGATATTTGACAATTTTACACCTAAAATTTTTTGTTTAAAATTAGATTTTCTGTTGGAATGGATAGTTTAAAAAATTTTATAAAATAATTTAATTAGGAAAATTAAACAAAAACCAACATAAAAAAATAAAAATCCAATATTTATAATTTTTTTAAGAAATTGTGCATAACTTTTTTGAAGCATAGGTAGGATCAAACCAAATAAACAAATAAAGTAGAAACAAAGGCCTTTAATGGGGCATGTTCAAAAGTAATTTTTATTCAAAATTGACAGAGATATTATGCCCATTCAAACTTAACCATTTCTTATAATTTTTCACAATTTTGACCGAAAGCCTCTTTTATGGTACAATATGGCAATTTTCACAATCGTAAAAATATTCGAAATCAAGATTTTAATATAATATGACATTACGACCACAAAGAATATTAAAAAAGTATGTTGGTTCGCTATTTTGTTTTTCGGCTGTTTTTAAATGCTTTCAGACCTTCAGACTGAACGGCTGCTCCGATTAATATAAGATTTGGTAATAAGTGCTAGGAATGTTAAATTTGTCATAAAGTACCAAAAAATATGTTTTCGGGCAAAAACTTTGAAAAATAATAAGAAATGGTAAAGTTTGAATGGCTATATCTCTCAGTTTCCAAAAAATATTGCTTTTTTAACATGTGATATTAAGGCCCTAAAACTCTACTTTACTTTGTTTAAGTATGTCTTGAGCGTATCTTCGCTCCGAAAAAAGTTATGCGCTATTTAGAAAAAAAATAAAAATCATTGATTTTTCGATTTTTTATTTTGGTTTTTGTTAAATTTTCCTGCTTAATTTTTTTTAAGAAATTTTTTAACTATCCATTTCGATAAAAAAATTAATTTTTAACAAAAAATTTTAAGTGTTAAATTGTCAAATTCGGCTTAGTTTCGGAGTTAACCAAAAATACTGAAAAGTGGCCAGTGTGACCATTCTCTCTGAAACGCATGTGTGAATTTAGTAGCATTTTTGGTTTTTAGCATGCTTATGGGCCAAACAAACATATTCAATAATAAAAACCCTTGCACGTAATTGTTCCTTTTTAAAAGGTCCATCAATAGGCTAAAATATTGGGAGTTGATAATAGATTCCAATTAAAGGCAGCTTAAGGGAGTGATATTTTCTCATTCCAAAGAGAAAAAAAAGTATAGCCCATAATTTAAGCTTTCTAAGGTTCAGTTGTACAAAGGTGGTTCAAACTTTGATACGTGGTGCAACAATTTTTACTGGCTGATTTCGGCAGAATTATTGAGGTTCAATGACGGTTCAAGGTTGGATTATGTTATAGTAGCCAATTTAATGCCTGCACCAGCGTTAAACTTCAGTTAATTTGCCAAAGTCAGTGAGTTAAAATTGCTGAACCACGAGTTAAATATTTGACAATTGGCCCTAAGCAATCCTTATTGGCCTTTTCAGAAACAAGAAAATGTTCGCATGAAATGTTTATATCTTGAGTGATCTTAATCGGACCGTCAAGATTAAGGTGTTTATACTTAGGAATAATGATAGAGCATCATATCCAATTTGATTTTAAATAACTAAATGTGGGTTATACTTCCAACTCCAAAAAAAATAAAGAACCAAGCTCCTTAACCCCCTACCCATCATGTCTTCTAGAAGGCTGAGAAAAAAACCTTTTTATGCGAACCTTCTTTATGTTAGAGACTTTTTCATTTTTGCTGTTGAATTCTAATTTTTTTAAACCGTACAAATTTAAGTTTGTGGATATAGGAAAAATGAAAGACCATAATTTTTATTTTTAATAAATGAATTGGGGTACAACGTAAAACCCCTGGCACAGAAACTATAAAACCCCTATTTTCAACCCCTCCACGTGCCGTGGAACAAGTTCTGCCAGAATTTTGTATTCAATATCAAGGTGCATGCACCTATACATACCATCATGTTCATATTTTGGCTATGCGTTCTCCCTCTAAGTTTGCTGTCAGCTCCTAGTCTTTAGCTGTATTTTATTTCACTCCATATCTGGTCTGGATTGGATTTGCAAACGAAAGAATATTTATTACAAAAACAACACAAAATCCAACTTTGCTTTTGGATTTGGATTTCCAAATCCATTCTGAGCACGCACTTTGCTGCAAAAATTAGTTTTTGCTTTGATGGGTAGATGGCTTTTTATGTTGAAAATAGGGAGAAAATAAAGAATAGAGTTGAGAGGAAATACAAAAAATAAGGATAAACGGAGATGGGTATATAACACTCTTGCCACAATTGGATCCTGTTTATATTATTATGATAATCTAATCCGGATCAGGGGGATAGTAAAATGCAGCTTATAATGCCTTCAAAATCAAATAAAAATAAGTA
Source organism: Dasysyrphus tricinctus (assembly GCA_963921185.1). Classification (NCBI taxonomy): domain Eukaryota; kingdom Metazoa; phylum Arthropoda; class Insecta; order Diptera; family Syrphidae; genus Dasysyrphus; species Dasysyrphus tricinctus. Next base: position 124,810,476 of record OY992532.1, read on the forward strand.
GAAATAATGACATAACATTTATTGTTAGGTACATGTACATATTCATATTAATAATAAAGTAATTATAAATAAATAAAAATCGAAAAAAATCATCCTTATACTTCAATTTCTTTTCACGTCTGAAACCTCTGGCTTGGAAAAATACGGGTTGGTAGACTATGACTATAGAGAAATCACTTCGCATGATATGTCAGCACTGGACTGCTAGTCGAGTCTCATTTGCATATAAGAGTTGTGCTAAAAACTCAAGGACCTCAGGTCAGGATTATGTGGACAGTCTTCTGGGAGTCACCTTCTTTTTGTATTTATTCAATGGTTCTTGATATGGCTTTGTGTAATTAAAAATAAGCCTTAGATATAAACTAAAAGATGTCTTCTATTAATGGGTCTTGTGAATAAAAAAAAAGCTAAAGCCAAAACTTGGATTTTTAAGTCAAAGCTAGGTTCGGTGTGATTAAAACAAACTAATTTCCTCTAGCTTGAGCTTGTTTTTCCAGCTTAAGCTCCAAATAATGTGATTAATAATAGCTTAAGCTAGAATATTATAGCTTAAGCTTCAAAAATATCAAGATTCCTGGACCCCTGTCTAAGAAGGTTTGACCAGTTCTTTTTATATGAAAACAATGGGTCTTGTGAATAAACAAATATGTAGCTTAAGCTAAAACTTGAATTTTTAAAAATCTCCTTGCATTGCTTTTCGGTCCCAAAAATAATAGTTTTAGCTTAAGCTTCTAGGTCAACACATGTGAATAAACAAACGAAACCTAGAAATATTAAGCTTAGGCTAGAATTTTCTAGCTAAAGCTGTTTGTCGTAATCTTTTTTTTTATTCACATGAGACAAAGCTTAATCTAGAACTGTCTAGCTTTAGCTATACTAGTAATAGCTATGACTAGCTAGCTTTAGCTTGCTCCAAAAATAGCTTAAGCTTTTTTTTTATTCACAAGGCCCAATGGGTCTTGTGAATAAAAAAAGCTAAAGCTAAAACTTGGATTTTCAAGTCAAAGCTTGGTATTGTGTGATTAAAAACAAGCTTTAACTAGAAACTAAAAGATGTGTTCTAGTGAGCGACTTCTGCCGTCACGGGGTCTCCTGAAGCAAACAAGCTCCGATTTTGCTGAGTTGATCTTGATGCCCCATTTCTTGTAGAAATCGAACAGTCTGTGTATGTGAACCTCTACTATCCGGACTGCGATGAGTGGTGACATTGAGGTAGCGTATGTGAGTGAGTCATCTGCAAACAGCAGGTTTTCACAGCCAGTTGGGACGGGTTGGTCTGATGTCATCAGGCTGTAGAGGAAGGGGCCAAGCTTCGGACCTTGTGCTACTCCGGCTTTGATGTTCTTCACAGTTGATGGGCAGTTTCCAAATTGCACAAAGAAGTTCCTGGAAGAAAGAAAAGAAAAAAGAATTTTTATTAGTGGTGGGGGTAAACGTAGCAGATATAGTTTGTGTATTAGAGCATCTATCCAGACGCTATCGAATGCTTTCTCGACATCCAAAAAGCATATGACGGTGACACGATGACTGTTGAGGGCTACCCAACTAACAATTTTTCTTCTATAAGGTTAGAATTTTCTGTTTATTGAAGTAATTATTTCCATATGCCTTGTATTGAGTTTGTGTATCGAAAATTAAAACTTTCGAAGCTACAATTTCGTAAACGGCTTCTTTAAAACTTATTAGAAATAGAATTTAAAATTTAGTACAAGAATAAATGTTCACAGTTTCATTAAAATTTCAAAAAAGCCAGCTGATATTCGATTGTAGAAGCATGAGCAATAAAAGTTTATAAATAGCTTCCATTAAAAGGCTCTATGGACGAGTTTGTATTAGACCTGCTCACAAAATCCTTAAAGACGTCACACATTTTTTTAATCAAATCGTAAAATACTAAGATTCTGTAACAGCCCTATTATTGACACGATTCAAAACTAGTTTTAATGTAAAACTAGTTCTATAGGGATTTCGAGTGGTAGGTTTTGAACATATTGGTATTATTCAAACAAAAATTGACATCTAAAACTCTGATTTCGAGTTTTAGATGTTTTTTTTTGTTTGAATAATACCAATATGTTCAAAACATGAAACTCAAAACCTCTATAGAACTAGTTTTACATTAAAACTAGTTTTGAATCGTGTCAATAATAGGGCTGTAAGTGTTTTGTAGTCAAATCTGATAAAAGCATAACTTAAAGCAAATAGATACAAAAATTGTATTTTGATAGCTTTTTTTTTTTATTTTTTTTTTTTTACACTATCAGATCTTTGCCGAAGAGAGCTTAGTACAAGCAACATCTTGCGACCAAAGAATTGCCAAACACAAATTAAGTGCTTATCAGGCTCATCACTTAGTGTAGTGTTAGTAGTTAGTAAGCAACAAACTACTTAAAACATACACTTTACAAAATAAAATTAAAAACAATAATTATAAAATGACATTGAAAAAATTAACAATTACAAACATTTAAGAGCGTGGTACACTGGTCTTCAATGAAGCTTTGAGTCTATTCTTACTTATATTAAAATCAAAAACATTAGAGTTCAAATTCAGAATGATGCACATGCGGGTAAAAGGCTCATGCATTCCATAATTGGTACGGTGTTGAGATATATGCATTAGTTCTAGACTACGAGTGTTGTGACCTCCACCACGGTAGTTAAGGCTAGTACAAGATAATAAATCAGGTGCATCAATAACGCCCGTTAAAAGTTGATGAATAAATACAATATCATTATTAATTCTCCTTTGTGCCAAAGTTTGAATCTGAAGAAGCTTAATCCGGTGTTCGTAAGGAGGAAGATTATAAGGATCGGACCACGGTAGTCCTTTCAAGGCGAAACGTATAAAATTACGCTGTACTGCTTCTAGTCTATTCTTATGGACATCGTAAAAAGGAGTCCATACCTGTGATGCGTATTCAAGATGAGGGCGAACAAGACTGTTGTAGAGAGCGAGGGTAACATAAGGATCCTGAAATTCCTTAGACCAACGTTTAACAAACCCTAACATAGAGTTTGCCTTGTTGACTATTAAATTTATATGCTTCGTAAAATCAAGATTAAAAGTAAAATGAACCCCTAGGTCTTTGAAACTATCAACACGACGCAATGTGTGCTGCGATATTTCATAATCAAATGAACTAGGAACTTTTTTTTTAGAAAAAATGATCGCCTGACATTTAATAGGGTTGAGATTTAAACCGTTTTTACTACACCAAATAACAAAACTGTTAATATCTTCTTGCAAAAGTAAACGATCACTCACAGATTTGACGCTTTTGAAAATTTTCATATCATCCGCAAAAGCTTTATCTCAAAAAAATTATGTCAACTTCTTTTCCTTTGTTTAGTTCCTCTAAAAACAAGCCCAGTTCAAGTTAACTTCATGTATTTCTTTAAGTTTGGCTCAGCGAAATTATACTAAATAATTTAATTTGTATAACCTCTTTTAGCACAAGCCCCACAAAAGCACAATTCTATGTACAGACAGGCGCACAAACTAAAAGCATTTATTTCGATGAGTTTGTCTCAGAGAAGTGATTTTTAGTAATTATATTTGTAGAAGTCCTGTGAGCACAAACCCAAATGAAGCATAATTTTGTTTGCTGTCAGGCGCATGCGCGATAAGCATATATTTCGATAAGCTTGTCTCCAAGAAGTTCTGTTTACTTATTTGATTTGTAGAAGTCCTGTGAACACAAGCCTGAAACAAGTATAACTTTGTTTTTCAATAGCCACGTCTGAAAGTTGGACTGACAAACTTTCCGATATGCGCTCTGAAATCTTGCGTCCAGGAATCTTGAAATTTTTGTAGCTTTAGCTATAATATTCTACCTTAAGCTATTATTAATCACACCATTTGAAGCTTACATAAGCTGGAAAAACAAGCTAAAGCTAGAGGAATCTAGCTTTAGCTATTTTAAACTAGCTTTCACTAGAAGACATCTTTCAGTTTCTAGCTTAAGCTTGTTTTTAATCACACAAGACCTAGCTTTGACTTAAAAATCTAAGTTTTAGCTTTAGCTTTTTGTTATTCACAAGACCCCCTGACTAGAAAGCTTTGACTATAGTTCTTTTTACATGAAAACAATGGGTCTTGTGAATAGACAAATAGCTTAAGCTAAAACTCGGTTCTTTAAAAATCTCCTTGCGTTGCTTTTCGGTCTCAAGAAAATAGTTTTAGCTTAGGCTTCTAAGCCAAATATGTGAATAAACAAACGAAAGCTGGAAATTTTAAGCTTAAGCTAGAATTTTCTAGCTAAAGCTATTTAGTATCTTTTTTTATTCACATGAAACAAAGCTTAAGCTAGAACTGTCTAGCTTTAGCTACTAGTAATAGCTATGACTTGCTAGCTTTAGCTTGGTCCAAAAATAACTTAAGCTTTTTTTTTTATCCACAAGGCCCAAGTTTCATGTGAACAAAAAAAAGATTACGCTAAATAGCTTTAGCTAGAAAATTCTAGTTTAAGCCTAATATTTCTAGCTTTCATTTGTTTATTAACATGTTTTGGCTTAGAAGCTTAAGCTAAAACTATTATTTTTGGGACCGAAAAGCAACGGAAGGAGATTTTTAAAAATCCAAGTTCTATCTTAAGCTATTTGTTTATTCACAAGACCCATTGTTTTCATGTAAAAATAATAAGTCAAAGGGCCTTGTGAATAAAAAAAAGCTTAAGATATTTTTGGACCAAGCTAAGGCTAGCTAGTCATAGCTCTATTACTAGTAGCTAAAGCTAGACAGTTCTAGCTTAAGCTTTGTTTCATGTAAATAAAAAAAAAGATTACGCTAAATAGCTTTAGCTAAAAAATTCTAGCTTAGCTTAAGCTATATATTTCTAGCTTTCGTTTGTTTATTCACATGTTTTGGCTTAGAAGCTTAAGCTGAAACTATTTTTTTGTGACCGAAAAGGAACGCAAGGATATTTTTAAAGATCCAAGTTTTAGCTTAAGCTATTTGTTTATTCACAAGTCCCATTGTTTTCATGTAAAAAGAACTAGTCAAAGCTTTCTAGTTAGGGGTCCAGAAATCTTTATTTTTTTGTAGCAATAGCTTTAAAATTCTAGCTTAATCTATTATTAATCACACCATTTGGATCTTAAGCTGGAAAAACAAGCTTAAGCTAGACGAATCTAGCTTTAGCTATACTAGTAATAGCTATGACTAGCTAGCTTTAGCTTGCTCCAAAAATAGCTTAAGCTTTTTTTTTATTCACAAGGCCCAATGGGTCTTGTGAATAAAAAAAGCTAAAGCTAAAACTTGGATTTTCAAGTCAAAGCTTGGTATTGTGTGATTAAAAACAAGCTTTAACTAGAAACTAAAAGATGTGTTCTAGTAATAGCTAGTTCAAAATAGCTAAAGCTAGATTCGTCTAGCTTAAGCTTGTTTTTCCAGCTTAAGATCCAAATGGTGTGATTAATAATAGATTAAGCTAGAATTTTAAAGCTATTGCTACAAAAAAATAAAGATTTCTGGACCCCTAACTAGAAAGCTTTGACTAGTTCTTTTTACATGAAAACAATGGGACTTGTGAATAAACAAATAGCTTAAGCTAAAACTTGGATCTTTAAAAATATCCTTGCGTTCCTTTTCGGTCACAAAAAAATAGTTTCAGCTTAAGCTTCTAAGCCAAAACATGTGAATAAACAAACGAAAGCTAGAAATATATAGCTTAAGCTAAGCTAGAATTTTTTAGCTAAAGCTATTTAGCGTAATCTTTTTTTTTATTTACATGAAACAAAGCTTAAGCTAGAACTGTCTAGCTTTAGCTACTAGTAATAGAGCTATGACTAGCTAGCCTTAGCTTGGTCCAAAAATATCTTAAGCTTTTTTTTATTCACAAGGCCCTTTGACTTATTATTTTTACATGAAAACAATGGGTCTTGTGAATAAACAAATAGCTTAAGATAGAACTTGGATTTTTAAAAATCTCCTTCCGTTGCTTTTCGGTCCCAAAAATAATAGTTTTAGCTTAAGCTTCTAAGCCAAAACATGTTAATAAACAAATGAAAGCTAGAAATATTAGGCTTAAACTAGAATTTTCTAGCTAAAGCTATTTAGCGTAATCTTTTTTTTGTTCACATGAAACTTGGGCCTTGTGGATAAAAAAAAAAGCTTAAGTTATTTTTGGACCAAGCTAAAGCTAGCAAGTCATAGCTATTACTAGTAGCTAAAGCTAGACAGTTCTAGCTTAAGCTTTGTTTCATGTGAATAAAAAAAGATACTAAATAGCTTTAGCTAGAAAATTCTAGCTTAAGCTTAAAATTTCCAGCTTTCGTTTGTTTATTCACATATTTGGCTTAGAAGCCTAAGCTAAAACTATTTTCTTGAGACCGAAAAGCAACGCAAGGAGATTTTTAAAGAACCGAGTTTTAGCTTAAGCTATTTGTCTATTCACAAGACCCATTGTTTTCATGTAAAAAGAACTATAGTCAAAGCTTTCTAGTCAGGGGGTCTTGTGAATAACAAAAAGCTAAAGCTAAAACTTAGATTTTTAAGTCAAAGCTAGGTCTTGTGTGATTAAAAACAAGCTTAAGCTAGAAACTGAAAGATGTCTTCTAGTGAAAGCTAGTTTAAAATAGCTAAGGCTAGATTCCTCTAGCTTTAGCTTGTTTTTTCCAGCTTATGTAAGCTTCAAATGGTGTGATTAATAATAGCTTAAGGTAGAATATTATAGCTAAAGCTACAAAAATTTCAAGATTCCTGGACGCAAGATTTCAGAGCGCATATCGGAAAGTTTGTCAGTCCAACTTTCAGACGTGGCTATTGAAAAACAAAGTTATACTTGTTTCAGGCTTGTGTTCACAGGACTTCTACAAATCAAATAAGTAAACAGAACTTCTTGGAGACAAGCTTATCGAAATATATGCTTATCGCGCATGCGCCTGACAGCAAACAAAATTATGCTTCATTTGGGTTTGTGCTCACAGGACTTCTACAAATATAATTACTAAAAATCACTTCTCTGAGACAAACTCATCGAAATAAATGCTTTTAGTTTGTGCGCCTGTCTGTACATAGAATTGTGCTTTTGTGGGGCTTGTGCTAAAAGAGGTTATACAAATTAAATTATTTAGTATAATTTCGCTGAGCCAAACTTAAAGAAATACATGAAGTTAACTTGAACTGGGCTTGTTTTTAGAGGAACTAAACAAAGAAAAAGAAGTTGACATAATTTTTTTGAGATAAAGCTATCAAAATACAATTTTTGTATCTATTTGCTTTAAGTTATGCTTTTATCAGATTTGACTACAAAACACTTACAGCCCTATTATTGACACGATTCAAAACTAGTTTTAATGTAAAACTAGTTCTATAGAGGTTTTGAGTTTCATGTTTTGAACATATTGGTATTATTCAAACAAAAATACACATCTAAAACTCGAAATCAGAGTTTTAGATGTCAATTTTTGTTTGAATAATACCAATATGTTCAAAACCTACCACTCGAAATCCCTATAGAACTAGTTTTACATTAAAACTAGTTTTGAATCGTGTCAATAATAGGGCTGTTACAGAATCTTAGTATTTTACGATTTGATTAAAAAAATGTGTGACGTCTTTAAGGATTTTGTGAGCAGGTCTAATACAAACTCGTCCATAGAGCCTTTTAATGGAAGCTATTTATAAACTTTTATTGCTCATGCTTCTACAATCGAATATCAGCTGGCTTTTTTGAAATTTTAATGAAACTGTGAACATTTATTCTTGTACTAAATTTTAAATTCTATTTCTAATAAGTTTTAAAGAAGCCGTTTACGAAATTGTAGCTTCGAAAGTTTTAATTTTCGATACACAAACTCAATACAAGGCATATGGAAATAATTACTTCAATAAACAGAAAATTCTAACCTTATAGAAGAAAAATTGTTAGTTGGGTAGCCCTCAACAGTCATCGTGTCACCGTCGGATGCTTTTTGGATGTCGAGAAAGCATTCGATAGCGTCTGGATAGATGCTCTAATACACAAACTATATCTGCTACGTTTACCCCCACCACTAATAAAAATTCTTTTTTCTTTTCTTTCTTCCAGGAACTTCTTTGTGCAATTTGGAAACTGCCCATCAACTGTGAAGAACATCAAAGCCGGAGTAGCACAAGGTTCGAAGCTTGGCCCCTTCCTCTACAGCCTGATGACATCAGACCAACCCGTCCCAACTGGCTGTGAAAACCTGCTGTTTGCAGATGACTCACTCACATACGCTACCTCAATGTCACCACTCATCGCAGTCCGGATAGTAGAGGTTCACATACACAGACTGTTCGATTTCTACAAGAAATGGGGCATCAAGATCAACTCAGCAAAATCGGAGCTTGTTTGCTTCAGGAGACCCCGTGACGGCAGAAGTCGCTCAGCAGCCACTTGCAGAAACTTAGTTCTGAAACTTCCTGATGAATCCACCATTGCCACCAAAAGAAACACCAAATACCTGGGGGTCAACTTCAACGAGTTGCTAAGGTTCAATCCACACTCAAAAAGTGTACTCAGAAAAGCGAACTGGGTATTCCAGACTACACCCTTTGATGAGGAGAAGATCAGGACTAAGCCAACAGATGAAGATACTTGTTTACAAGCAACTCCTACGACCAGTAATCAGCTATTGTTTCCCAGTCTTCGAGGGGAAGATGCTTAAGAATCTGCACCAGGCTCCACTTCGACCGGCAGCGAAGAAAGCATTACAGGAACGAGTATCTTTACAGAGAAGCAAAGATTATACCACTGGACAAATACCAAGCAAATTTGGCGAAGAAGCTAGTACAGAGCACCGTCAATCACCCGAATCAACCAATGAGAAGGATGGCCACCGAGCAACGACATCCCGAACCGAGGTACCTCAGTGTGATGGAAACACTGGATGCCAATATTTTCTCCGACAACGACGAAGCAGCCGTTTCTTTTTACGCTGACACAGGGTCAGCCTACAGACGTGGCTAAACGCCAACCCTTTCCACCAAACCACACCCAAACCACCAATGGACAACCGGGACGGAACATCCCGAGAACATCAAAGTCAACCGACTTTCAATTTTAAGTTGACATGTATAATATATATTTATATCCTATTAACTCTAAGACAGTGTATAACAATAGGCCCCCTATGTGCCATAAGATTTATATTCTTCAGTGTATTTAATAGTTGTAAGTTAACTCAAATTGTATATAAATGTTCAATAAAAAATCGTTAATCGTTAATCCCTTCACCAATGAACAATTGATCGTCTGTGGAAAAATCGGGTGGTGTAAATAATGCCGACATACAGATGTGTGTGAAGTTGGCATAACATTTTTGAGCTAGACCAATGGGACCATGGCAGGAATTTGCAGTTTGTTTGCATTTTCTTATGCATTTCTATTCCGGATTTTGTAGTTCACCAAATAGTGGGTTTAACCGACAGTACTGCTAACTTCACTGTGAAGTTAGAACTGGGGAAGCTAGAAAATTGCAGTTAAGGTCCAAATTTGCAGTTTTTCATGCACTTAAAGAAAAAATGTAGTTCAAATTTAGAAGTCCAAATTTGGCAAACAAATCGATAAGTTTACTTTGCACTGACGTCACTGTGAAGTTAGTAGTGCGCGTATCCTTTTTTTAGCAACTGAGCCAGCTAGAAAATTGCAGGTAAGGTCCAAATTTGCAGTTTTTCATGCACTTCAAGAAAAAACTAAGCTCAAATTTTTAACTCCTAATTTGACAAAAAATCGAAAAATTCACTTCAGTTTCACAGTGAACTTAGCAGAACAGTCCTTTTGTCAGCAACGAAGTTTGCCATAAATTCGCAGTTAGGTCTCAAATTTTCAGTTTTGTATGCAATTCAAGAAAAAAACTCAGTTCAAATTTGACAAAAAATTGCAAAATGTATTCGGCACTGTTAGCTGTTAAGTTAGCATGACATTAATTTTCGCAGCAATAAGTTTGTAGTTATGCTTTATAGCAAAGGAAAAACATTCAGACAAGGCCAAATTGCGGAAATGCAATAATTTTAATTTTGGTATAAGGAATACTTACCCAAAAGTCTATTGATAAATCGTGTGCCCGTTAGAAGTTATTCAAGGTCAAATGTCAAAAAAATTGGCTTTTCGCTTATAACTTTTAAACGGTAAATGCTATCAAAAAGTACTTCAAACAAATATTGTAGATCGTATAATTTTCTATTAGAAATTTTACGTACTTTTTTTCTTCGACTGATCGTTAAGGAGATAATGCCATTTAAAAAACACGTTATTTGATGAAAATGTCTGTTTTTCGCCTGTAACACATCAACGGTGATTGATATCGAAAACAACATCATACCATGTTTTTACACTATTAAATTCTCTACAAGAAAATGTACCTTTTTTTTCTATGAGTGATAATTAAAAAGATATCACTATATTAAAAACTTCGTCAAACGTTAAAAAATCTGGTTTTTTGCTTTTTGCTCTCAAATGACGAAGTTGTCAAAGATAAATTTATACCTACTTTATGTGTTATGATATTGTCTACCAAAAATACTGTTCAACTTTTTTCATAGGAGTCATCAGTTAGAAGATATTAGTACTTCAAAAAGGTGAAACGTTCAAAATATGGGTTTTTTGCCTATAACTTTTAACCAACAAATTTTATCAAAAAAATTTGTACACAATTTACAGATTATATGACTCTCTATAAGAAAACATTTTCATATTTGTTGTAAAATTGATCATTTAAATCATATTACTATGTCTAAAATTGGTCAAAAGTCAAAAATACCGGGTCTTACGTCTTTTCTCTTTAATGACGACGTTGTCGAAAAATAATTTATGATCATTGTTAAGATATTCATATTTCCAACAAGAAGTATCATCATAACTTTTTTGATACGAGTGTTCGAATTTCGAAAATACAATTTTTTCGGTGTATATACCTTGAAAACTTCACTGTGAAGTTAGCAGTACAGTATGAAATTTTTGTATGTAAGGATTTCAAAATTTGGTTTTTTCTTTTTCTTGAGCTGCAAATTAAACTGCAAATTCAGAGCCTTATTTCAGATTCCTAGCTATAGCCCGGTTGCTGAGAAAAGGACAGGCACTGCTAACTTCACAGTGAAGTTATTAGCAGTACAGTCGGTTATGCTACATTTCCACCTAACGCTAATCTGAGATTTAATAAGATTTACCTCAAATCTCCTTCAAATCTTGGAGATTTACCATACAAATTTATTTCGTAAATCTTGAAGATTAGAAATTAATCTTGTTAAATCTTCCTAGGACAAATAGTTTTACAAATCGAACTAACCTATTCTTGCATGATGCTGAACGATTCATTCGAGACTCGCACTCAGTTCTTCATTGTTTGACACGAATAAAACATTCTGTCTCATTCGCACTTCATAAGAAAAATTGGTACGCCATTTGCATTTTTGAAGGTGCTGTCAAATTTAATCTTTTTTAAATCTTTTTTTGCGGTGGAAACACCAAAACGATCTATTTAATCTTAACTGAGATAAACCTTTGGTGGACACATAGCAACACCCACTATTTGGTGAACTGCAAAGTCCGGAATATAGATATGCATACAAAGTGCAAAAAAACTGCAAATTTCTGCCATTGGTTAAGCTCAAAAATGTTATGCTAACTTCACACATGTGACATACAGTATGTGTGTGTTCCAAATCTGCTCCTTCTTCAAATCGGGAACAGAAAAGGACTCCGAAAACAGTACTCCGAACAGTGAATCGAAGGCTTTTGGAGTAGATGGAGTTAAAATGGAGTAGAAAAGGCGTACTCCAAACGTCCAATCGAAAACAACATAAGCCGTTTTCCTTTGGAGCTGGCAAAGTACTTATGAGTAGATGAAAAACATAATCTAGTACTACCAACTGCACATGCTCTCATGTGCGAGTAGATACATTTTACATGGGATAGCAGTTTGATGTGTTCCATTGAAAAAAGCTAGCAAAGTACTTGAAAGTACTTCGCCACCTCCAAAGGAAAACGCCTAAAAATGAAAGAATTAATCGATCTGAAATGGTTGAAAGGAATCCGACACATCTCTAGATCGATATAAATCCCGCTAGAAAATAAAAAAAAACAAACAAAGCACACCGCCATTTAAATTCGGAACAATTCGACGCATTATTTTTTTTTTTTTCAAAATGGCCGCTTCACAGCAAACTTCATTCGACATTTTAATTTTTCATTTCTAAACACAGTCGCAAACAAAATTACGTACGAATTCGGGTGCTCTGTTGCACCGTTTAACAAAGTTTTCACATTAAACTTCTTTTTTTTTGTTTAAATTTGCAACTAATTCGGCTTTAAAAAGAAAAACACAAGGATTTGTTTATTTATCATCAAGGTAAGTTGTGTGTGATGTAATTTGATTGAAGAAAAAAACGTTTCGCATCATAGAAAAAGAAAATTTATAAATTATTTAATGGGGAAAACCTTTCGATGGAAAATGTCAAATGAAAAATTTTCACTCATGATTCAGTGGTGCAGTGATGTAAAGAAGCAACAAAAAGAACAAATACAAAATTAGGCTAATAGTTTGATTGAGAAAAATATGATGCATTGATTTCTCGTTTTGGAGAACATTTGCTCCAACAATAAGGAAAATTTACTGTCGGTAGAAATTCCTTTTTGGCTCCGGTTATTCTTTATTTCGTCGTTTTTGCTGGTGCTGCTTTTGCTACTTGCTGCTGCTGCTGTGTTGTCAATTATTGTCGCGGAGGCTACTCTAGCAGTTCCATTAAACAAGGGGCGGCAGAGGTATTGGTCACGTAAGGCTTTATTTTTGTTTTATTTATAAATTTCTTATGTTTGTTGCTTATTTGTTTTTTATTTATACCTTCGAACGTTTATATCTTACGCGCGTGAAAAAGTTTCTAAATTATTCACAAAAATCTTTGTCAAGTTTCTGGCTGTGGTGGCGGCGGCGGCGGCGGCGTCGCCGTGATAATGATCCAAGAAGAGTTGTTTTTTTCCTTGAATATGTACATATATCTCGTTTTGTTGTGCATTGGAGTGTGAGGAGACTGATGAAATTCTTGAGGTTTCCTTCGATCGACAAAAAAAACTAAATCGTTTCATTTCTGGAGTTTCAGTTGATTGAACATATCGGACATAACCCAACTTTCTTTAGACAAGGATGACTCGTTAAGTGTCGTTCAACTGTGCCGTATGCATCCTGTCATTTCCAAGTAGGTCAGGTTTGAGGAATACTAAATACCTACTCTTCTTTTTTTGTATGTGAAAAATCTGAAAATATGCATTTGTGCAGCTGTAGTATAGTGAAATGGTGAAATCATGTCTTCAGCTCTAGAAGATGTCTCTACTAATTAAGTGAGTGTTTTCTTTAATGTTTGTTACAATTTGTAAAATCTTAACATGCATACCTATTGTGTGGTATTAAAAGTGGATAGGTACCTTCTCTTGGTACATTTATTTTTTCTTGAAAAAGTAGGTATTATTCTTATACCTACCTAGGTACATACATACTTAGTTCTTATTTAAGTCTACAAACCACTATGGATTGCATAGGCTGTTAAAATTAATTCAAATTCCTTTTATTTTGTCTATAAGACCTTCTAAATTACCGAAATAACAATTTGTTTTGTTTATATTTGTTAAGGAATACCATCGTGATAAAAGAATAAATTAGTGACGAGACGTCTCGTGGAAAACCAGCGTCTATTGGCTTATTATCTCAACCATTCCCTTGTACGTGTTGTTAGCCGGCAGTAATGGAAAAGAACTACATACAATTTTCTTCCAAACCCGAATGGCCAAGATGAGAGTCATTTAATGATGACGAGAGATACTCTTGCTGGATTTGTCAGTTCCGCGCAAGAGGTAGTACACCAGAAAAGAAAAACAGTTAGGGTGAAACGGGCTGTTTTCGAGCCGAGACGTCTGGCGTGATTGTGCCAAGTATGAAAGTTTTGCGCTTACCCATCCTAAAATCAATTCTGGTGACTGGTGACACCCTATGCCGTCGAAATAACCCTCGAACTATTACGCTTTTCTACGATGCTTAACATTTAAGGATATGAAATACCTAATATAAAAAGGCAGTACCTATTTGTATGTTTTATGACCTTTTAAGCTTGTTGGTTTTTGGGCAGCAACAAAATCTTGCGAGTGGAAACAGTACTTTTGTGGCTTTAATTTTTTACAAAATATGTAAAAGAAAACTCAAAAACGATAATACAATTCCAATATGTGTTCGAATATCTTTGGATAATGAAAGCTATGTACAGTGGCTCTCAGCTTATTTGATACGGTGTCCGTTTAAAATATTCAGATCTTTGTAACTGCAAAGCTAAGAGGTGTACCATTAAAATTTGAATGCACGTTTGTCAATATATATTTGAAGGATGACCGTGCAAAATTCGGTTCACAAGAACCCAATGTGGGGAGAAGCAATTTAGTAACAAAATACAGCTCACAGCTTATTTGATACAGTTAAATGCATACTTGTAATAATTACTAGCTATGAGGTTTTGTAATAACTTTTATATTCCATAAGGTAGATATTTTCTTTTACAAGAGCTTTTAGTCTTTTTGGAATTTCATTTAATACCGTTATTGTAATAAATGAAGTGAAGTCGTTCGTCCAGAATGGCTCAATTCAAATAATTTTTGATTGAAATCCAAGGTTGTGGTCAAACGAAGAATGCATATTTTCAAGACGTTTATATCAGGTGACTGTACTAGCAGTAATATTAAGTGGATGCAGTCTAATTTGTTCCAGTTTTGCACATTTTGACAAAATTAAAATATTTCGGTAATACCAAGATTGTCCAACCTTTTTGTGGACATTTTGATTACATGAGGGTACATATTTCACTAGTCAATACACTCAAAAACCAACAAAATTTTAACGCGAGCATTGACAAATGGGACCAAAACAGCATAGTTCGCGCTTCCTTGTTTCACAGCAACTTGGAGTATAAATTTCGTAAGTGCATTGTTTGCCTTAAGCCTGACATTCAATGGATCAATAGCACTCTAAATATTGTATTTGAACTCGTTCTTAAAAGTAACTGAGTTCAAGAAATTAGATCTCTTTCAAACATGCTCCTCAACATAGCATGTTGTCGTGTTTTTGTTCTTTTCAGCTTATAAATGGCTGCTAATGAACTACTCGCTCATTAAAACCATACTCGCGATGCAAAGCTGGATGGTATCCGCAATATATGTTTTTCATAATTCATATTAAAACTTAGAACCTAATTTTGGACCCGTCAACTTTGGATTAACTCAGGTTTTCTTTGCAATTTATCACTCGTCAGCTGCGTTGAGAAATTTGTTGAGTACTCTTCTTGTTTTATATTCAAACTGAATCTCACGAAAAAAGTGCTTAATAATATGATGTACTAAAGGGATTCTCAATTTGACAAATTGATCAAATTTGAGAATTATCATTCAAGTTTTACGACAACTGTTGCATTACGACTCATTTTTCAAAAAGTTGGTTTTTGACCATTATGTCTGCTTGATCAAAATATTTAATTAAATTAAACCAATTAAAATTACATACTGAGTGATTTAAAAAAAAACAAACGCTCATAATCCATGCGAAAATATGATGTTAATGTGTAACAAAGTTGCTGTATCAAATAAGCTGTGAGCTGTTTTTTGCTACTTAATTGCTACATCTCTCTTTCGGGAAGCAGACGAATATTCTTTTGAACCCAATTTTGCATCGTTTGTCGCTGAAATGTGCATTTACAAACCGGCATTAACATTTTGGTGCTACAATTCTTACATTTGAAGTTACAGGGCTTTATATTTCTAAACAGACACTGTATCAAATAAGCAGAGAGCCACTGTATGTCTCGGATTTTTTTTCGAGTTAGTCGAATATACTTATAGGCAACCTCCACCGAAGCTCGCCGGAAATTACTTTGAACCAGTTTCGAAATATTTTGAGAGAATTATTTTCGTTTGTTTTCTTTCAGCTCACAAGTTTTCATGTTATTTAACCTATCTATTGCACGGTGTATCTTTTTTAATTTGGTTCTATTTCCGTACAGTCTTTCCCTATAGTTTTATTGATATGTAGCAGATTTAAGCACATATATTTTTTAATTGAATGGTATTTTTGAAGAAGGCAATCAAAAAAACTTCGATAGATTTCGGTATACCTCCTTTAACCGTTTACTTTGTTGCTACAGCTTTTTCTTCTTCAGTTATAGAAAGTTAAACATCTTGGTTGGTACCACCTACGATTCTATTTTGCAGGCCCTAAGCAGTTAAGCTAAATTTCTGCCAAGCTAAAGAGGTCCTCTTTGTCTCTTATGGTAACTCCTTGCTATATCTAGATTCTTTTCCATTATTTCAACAATTTATTTAATTAATTGTTAATTGTTTTTTATTTTATTGTTAACATAAACATAAAAAAAACTTGTGTCTCAAGACGAAATTAAATCTGGAAAATTTTAAATAAAGACATGTACGTAACTACATGCTTTTATTTAAAATTTTCCAAATTTCATTGGGTCTGATCCTTTACTTTTTGCAAAGATACTCATAACTTATTTTGAATTATCTCAATAGTTTTCAAGCTGCCCAAAAGTAAAGGAACGCTAATTCACATAGACAAAGCCCACAGCAGATCACATTTTGGATGGGAACGGTAGCAAAAAAAAGAAGTATAGGAGTTGAAAGTTTGAGTAAAATTTATTCAAGAAATCCAAGTCTTGGCGTCAATAAACGGGGGCTGTGAATTTCAGTCAAAACAAATTTCTAGGACAGAAAATCACAGATAGGAGAAATTTTTTTACCCTCGCGAGCGTTCTCTTTTGTAAAAAAAACTAGTTTTTTTGACTACGGGAACGGATTGGACTGGAAATCACAAAAATTAACAGAAAATCACAGAAATTCAGAGTAAAAGAATGGATCTATTAAAGTTCCTTCGAAAATAGTTCTGCAATGATTTCTTTTTCATTTTTGTCTGTTAAGATTGGAACTTGTGATGGAAAATATGGCGCAGGGTGAAAAGTCCATAAGTCAAAAGTCTTGGGTGGGTTAAAAGTCCATAAATGCATAATGAACTTATAACCCACCCAAGTGGGCCAAAAGTTCAAAAAAATTCTTATGCATTACTGGCCTATCGTTTATGGAATTTTGGCCTAGAAGACAGTTAATTATTATTGGACATACATATTATGTATAGGGTAAAATCAAAGCTGCATTAAATCCAGATTCTTTAAATTCAAAAGAAACTTTGCATACACCCAACCTCGCACCCACCCCAAATCCTACAGCGAGCCCAAGCAGGGGGGTTTTAATCAATGAAATGAATTTGAAAATTAAATTAAGTGGTCAAGACTTAAAATCCTTGTCGTTTTATTTGAAATATCACGTTATTTTAAAAATTAAATTGCAATATCATCCGGTTAAGTTTGTATTTGTGGACAAATTGATGCTTTACGGTGCACAGCAATATAACAATAAGCCCTGAAATTAGCTGTTTGAGTGTCCACTTAAAAATACGATTTTGGCCTACAAGCGGCCCAGTGTTGAATACGAATTTGAATATACAAAAATGTCCGATCAAATATACAGCTTGTGGTATTATTTTGAAGCAAGACAATGCATTTAATTACGGTGCGGGTTTCTAACGGATGCCATAGCCTCTCCCTCTCAATCCTTACGATTTTCACTACTTTGATTTTTTGAAAAGTGTAAAATTGTCAAAAGATGTATTATCCATAAAAGTGATTTAATATTGAATAAAAGATATTTGGCTTCAAAGCACCAAAGAGAAAAATAACAAATATCTCCTGAACTTCCCGGACTACAATTTAACGGCTATATAACAAAATACAGTACAAAAGTACATGCAATAATATTTACAACGATGTACAACACATTACTGCGGACTTGGTAGACTAGCTCCCTAAGCGGAATTGCAGTTATTTGAAGGAAATGCGATTAGTTTGCCATCTTCCAGCAAAAAGTCAATTATTTCAAAAACTGTAGAGAAAAAACGGTTTCAATAGGCTACGCTAAGCACATAAAGACTGGCTGTTTGTGTTTTAGCCCATTTGAACCGTTATTCCTACATAGTTTCTGTAAGAATCAGCTTATTTTCTGGACGGTGGCAAGAAAATCACATACAGTGGACTCTCGCTAACTTGAACACATACGAAACCACGTCTGTTCAAGTTAATTGATTGTTCAAGTTACTGGAATAATCCATAAAATGCTTCTGTTTCTTGAACTTTTTGCCCAAACTTGACACTTTTTCATTTAATATTAGCTTTTGTTTTGCTTCATAAAAGGTAATATAAAATAAATAAATAAGTTCAACATAAAAAGAATTAAATAAACTTTTCCCTTTCTTAGTGTGCTCAATATTTATTCCTGCCCTTAGCTTGAGTTTCAAAATTCGAATTTATTTTACCGTTTATGAACGTAGTGAGCTACAAAAAGGAAATTCAAGTTAATCAAATGATTTTTTTTTTAATTTCTGTTCAAGTTACAGAGATTGCAAATATCTTAACTGTTCAACTTATAGAGTTGGCAATGAAAAAATTCAAGTTACCGAGCCTTGAAAATTGCCTATTCAAGTTATAGAATACCTACAAGGGAAAAATAGAATTTTCAAGTTATTGGATCGTTCAAGTTATCGTATGTTCAGGTTAGAGTCCACTGTATCTTTCAAACGGTGCGACGTTGGGTCATCGTCGAATCGTATTTGTAATGTTGATTTCCAACTTTTGGATCAAAAGTGTAGATATCCTTCTTGGCTTTTTTCTGTTTTTTTATAAAGATTTCCATTATTTTTCGTTCATCCCGAACCGTTCTTTCCCGTTTTCGTCCGGATTTTCCGACCATATTGATATTTTGTCCATTGGAGAATCCTGCCAATAAATTTAGGTAGGTACACGCATTTGATTTCGGTATATTTATGTGTACCGAGGCTTTTCTTCGGTACACGGTACACAGCGTTCGGTACTGTACCGGGTATTTTGGAGGTTTTTTTATAATACAATCGAAGGTTTTTTTATAATACAAATTCTATATACTACTGAAATAAATCAGCCAAGTAGAAGACTCAGCATTAAGGATTGGACCTAATGAATTATTGATTCAAAATTGGCGTTTCGTTTGGCTTACTTTTACTTTTTTTATCTTAAAAACAATGAACTTTAAAGTAAAAAAGGAAAATAGGCTAACAAAGTAAAAAAAGGCAATCAAAATAAGGCATTAACGGATAAAAAAGGCAAAATAAGATATATTATTTTTGGAATCAGGAGGACGTGAAATGTATTTGTATAAAGTCGATACTTTCATACGATAACGCACAAAATAAGCACAAAATGGCAACTGAATTTGGAAGACCTCGACAAAATTCGTCGGTGAGCGAACGGCATCCCCGATTGATTTCTTTTCAGCAATTTTTGTCGAAGCTATAGGATGATGCTTCATCGCCAAAAGTGGATTAAGTTCATATACATATGTATGCGTTGCTGTCTTGATAATCCAGGTCAAAAGTCGTAAAAAATCATTGCACCAGAATGTTGACGATTTAATTCCATTTTTATCTGTGAACAAAATTTTCAACTCACAAACAAACAAATTGCGCTCAAATATCAAAACAATCTGGAGATAGGCACAGTTAAGAATATCAAACTTTCCAGTTAAAATATTGCACAGGACAATACTGGGTGTTAAGTGTGGAAATATAAAGAACAACTTTTCCAAAATTGGCTCTAGTTTCAATTAGTTTCAATTGTTTTTAATACAATGAATATAGAATGCATATACAAGCACATATTATGAGGCATATCTTCTACATAAGCATTAAATAAATTTTGTGGTACCATTTTCTCAAAAAGTATTCGGCCGATTTGGATGAATTTTATATGGTTGGAAAGCCATAATCACGGGGAGTGTGCGAATCACAAAATTAAACACGGAGTCCATTTTAGCTAAGCACCATTTTATACTGCCGATCACTGTGTTCATTCAAAAATATTAAATAAAACGAAAAATTGTTTTGAAATTGAATTGCGAAACATTCCTAAATTCACTAAGCTATGAAAGGGCTAATTGAATAGAACCAAAAATTGACCTTAACATATTGGATACCCTATGCCTTGACCACACTTTACTTGGTAGCCTAATATATTGAATAGACACTACCTAGACAATTGTATAATTCTTTTTGAGAATGGTTATACTTGGGGGATAGTTTTATGGCTAATATTTTTTCAAAATACTCATAGGGTGAAATTGGGTAAAAACAAATGGTTTTCGATTTTTAAAATTCTTAAAAAATTTTGTTTTGAGGTTGAATTTAGAGGATTGCTTAAAATTAAAATATGTTAAAAAATTCGATATTATAAGATTGAAATGGGGTTAACATAAAAAACTGGTATCCGAGTCGTATTTGTCTTGAAAGTGTGATCATACACTTCGCAGTTTCATAGATCGAAAACTGACCCCCCTTATCTCCATAATTTATGGTTGCAAAAGGACTTATAATTGAACTGAATTCAGTACAGATGCCTTTACTAAGTCGCAAGTACGTACTATTACCCTTGTTTTTTTTTAAAGTTTGGCTTTTTGTTGGATGTTTAAAACGATCAAAACATAATATAGCGATTGCGAAATATTATAAAAGTAGGTTACAATATAATTGACTGGACCAGCTGTAAGGCAAACTGCTTTTATTCCTCGGATTCCAGGGCATTCATTCAATAAAACGACTATCGCTCGATGATAACGTTTTGACGATAGTCTTGCATTCTGTTTAATTGAAAGTGACTATCGTCTTGGAGATATCAGTTTTGCAATCAATTATTATTTGCTTCACGTAAGCGATAATCGTCAAAACGATAGGTATCGTTTGCATTGATTTTCATGCTCACTTTTTTCATAATTGAAAGTAAGTAGCCACTGTATTTTGAAATCATATCTTTTGTCTCACGTTCGTTTTGACGATTATCGTTTTGAAAATAAAGGAATGACCCCCTAATTATAACTTTGTGTTTCTCTAAATGATTGTCTTATGGGGTTTTCTTTTGGTAAATTCATTTTATTGGTGGATAATTTGTGTCTATAAAGCTATAGCGATCTAGACATATCAAACTGATGGCTTTCAATTTGTTCTAGTGTGTGTAAAAAATGGGTAAATATGCCGAAAAATCCAGATTGATTTTCATTCAAAAAAAAAAAATTAATTTGTTGCCCATTGGAAGGCTTTAATTGCTAAAGTCTGTGCTTTGACTGATCTGAAGGGGGAAAAAATTAATTTTTGTTACCAAAAGAAAACCCCATTAATGCGGTTTTTTTCTGGCCAAATAAAGCTTCGTACATCCAGTTTCCTTGCGTACAAATGGGACTATTCTTTACTGGAAACTTTACCGGAACCTATTTACCCGTCTCAATCTGTGTTCATCTAACCAAGTCTAAATTCAATTAAATACATATAAGGACAGTGAGTTTATGATGTCATTTTTTGTCGAAGATTCCGATGAAACGAGTTTGCCACTGGCTAAATTCACTTAAAGTTCATGCCAAACTCACTTTGAAAGGATTAAGCAAATACAAGCACCCCTACTACGATTGTCAATTATTATCAAATTGATAAATATTGAAGTTTGGACGTTTTAAAAATCAATTTATTAAAACACTGATCAACTATTCCTTTTTTAATATTATCAATTTTCTTGTTATTAGTATCGGTCTGCGTCGTTCTCAATGATGAAAACTTTTATCAGTTGAGTTTTTTAATTTCGAATTTCAATATTAATTATATAATTGATTATCGTATTGGGATGAAACATTTGTCGATTGTTGGTTTAGATACGACCATTGATTTTTGTTTGTTTCGAAAAAAATGTATTCTTCCTTGTTGTCAAAGGAATTGCATATAATTTTTGTCTATATTTCACGCCTAGAAAAACGTTAATTTTTGTATAATGAAGTACATATATATACGAGGGCTGTTCGATAAGTCTCTAACTTTTCATAAAGGAAGCACTTGAATCTCATGAATAATTTGTTTGCCGAAATATTGTTCTATTTTAGTCAAAGGCAAACAAATTCAAATAGATACAACTTCTTTAACCCTTCCAAAAAAATTAATTTTTCAAACTAATTTTTTTTATTCTTTCGATGACGTTTGTTTTAAGAAGTCCTGCGCTTCGTTTAATTAGAATTTCTGGCGTGTAGTCGATTTTCTAGGGGTAAGCTGTAAAAATAGTCTTCATTGAAAGTTGAAGAGACTTTAATACTGTTATGAAATTTGAAAATGATTCCATTTTTGATCCATTTTTTTAGCATGTGGGGAAGCGTTTTACCAAGACCAAATATTCATGCAGAAAATGAATATTGCTCTCATTTGAAATGGCTGCAATATTAACTTTCACTTTAACCTTGACCCGAAGATCGTCCAACACAGTTTCCTTGATTTTTTGACCATTTCTCCCAACAGGACAAGATTAAGTTGCCCTGGTTTTTACCGCTTTCTTGAGTTCGCTCGACCACCAAGAAACTTGTGCCAAAAATCATTCGAGAGAGCAAAGTCTTGAGATAGTTTTACCACCAAAAAATAGTGGAAACCACGAAATTATTTTCTTTTATTTTAAACAAATGCGGCAGAGTTTTTCAATGCTCAAATGGTGATGCAGAAAAACGAATGAAGCTCTGTTTTAAAATGGATGTAATGTTAGCAATCACCTAAACCTTGATTCGACGATCGTCCAACACAATGTCGTCCATTTTTTAACAACTTTTCCCAACATGTCAAAATTTGGATGCCCTCGTTTTCGCCGTTTTGCTAGCTCGCTCGACTCCTATGAAGCTTGTGCCTCAATTCATTCGAAAGAACAGAATCTTCGGAATATTTTCAAAACCTTTCTTTCTAATACTTAATTGTTTTACCACCCAAAAAGGAGTAGTTTATCAACACATAAAATCATTTTTTTTTCCACTAAGGCGAAAAAACTTAGACAGTAAAAATATTGGTCACTGTAAAAGCCAACATTTTTGACAGATCTATTTGATTTATTTTTTTGTGCATGGCTAAAAAATAACATTTATTCCGGGAAAAAATCATTCATGAGATTCGATATGAAAAGTCACTGACTTATCGAACAGGTTTGAACTAGGTTTAACAATATTTATATATTTATATGCAAAAATGACCATCAAAAGCCAAAGTAACCCAAGCAGGCCAAAATCACTTAAATTGCCAGTACAAACCGGGGTTCCAGCACATAACTTGATATAATTGAGCATAGACATCGAGCAATCGACTAAGCCAATAGCGAACTACCTATGCTCGATTTTATGAAACTACGTGATAAACCTCCAGTCGTATTTTTGTGACCTCAAGAACAATCGCTGATCAAATGTTGTTTATTATAAAACAATAAAATGTCTAGAAAACAAACATTTGCATTTAAAATGTTTCCGCGGCTCGTCTATTCTTCATATGCAACTTAAACCAAGTAGCGCCTGATTTACCTTGCCGGCCGGTGTGCATTTATACAAATAAAAATAAACGAGTAGCAAAGAGCGTTGTAATCAACTAACTTGACGCAATTCAACAAATTACATTTCAAATGAATCAACTTTTGATATCGACTGTTATCAAATAATGATAAAAAAACACTAAAGCTACCGCATGAAGTTGAGTGTGAAAGCTTTTCTGCTCGAAGTGATCTCATAATAACAAGAAGCGAATTTATTAAACAATTGCCACACAACCAAAAAGGTCTAGGTCACTTAAAACAATATATTTGTTGCTTCCGTTTGATGTGTTTATATTTTGTTTAAAAAAAGGAGTGAGCTACTAAAAAAGAAATAGTAAATTTATTGAAAACAGTGAAGCTTGTATCGGTTCAATGAAAAGATGTGTCTTCGAAGTGGTAAGAATTATTCTTGTCATGTAATTTTTGTTGTTGTATCTAATATTATAATCTAATACATCTAATAAATAAATGGAAAAGTGCCTTAATGTGTGTACCCAAAAAATGTGTATTTGAAAAAGAAAGCTTCTTTTTGCATACTTGCAGTTTGTCTAGTCGGCTTTTAAGATTGATGGGATTTTCCTCTGTTTATATAATTTATTAATATATTTTACGGCGGCATTATTAGGCAATAGGTTAGTTATCTATTTTATTGTGTGTTTCTTAATTACCTTTTATTTGATGTCTATCGCGGCGAAATTTTGCCATGTACAGTGACGGTTGAATATCCAAGGTGTCTTTGAGGTCAAAGTTACTTAAAGAAATAGTGCAAATGTCTTTTGATGCGTAAAAGATCAATGATCTGCTGTCAAATCGTTATACGTGTCTGAATTGTCAGAATTGTGCTCATGGTCATGACAAACAGAGTTAATAAGTAATTTTAAAAATGTTGCTCATAAAAAATGGGGAACTTTTTGTGTTTAAAGAAACGTATCTACATCTCCACATTAATTTGTTCGATTAATATCAGTGCAGATTTCCTTGAATTGGATTTATGTGTATTAAGGTGTACGAGATTTGTGTATAGAAAAATAAAATACTAACTAGAATGTCTCCCTTTTGTTATAGTCCGGGAGAAAGCTTTGAAAAATAATTCTTTTTAGTGGTTAAATTCAATTTTATTTGAATCAACTAACAATGAAGTGATAATTCTTAACGTATTTCTGAACAAACATAATCTTTAAATATTGAAAAACTGCATCCGTCTCATAATCTTTTTTTTATAAATAAATCAAATCAAATTTAAATTGAAGGGGATTCAAATATTCTCAGCGAAGTTTTCTAACAAGCCAGAAGCCAAGTTCGAAAACTTTTAATTACTTTCTAGGATAAGTAAACAAACTTTAAAGTTGCCTATTTGTTTACATATATATTTTTGTTTGTATTATTAAAATCCACATTGCGTTCATAAAAATATATTGTTTGTTTAATTTGACATTAAATTTAGGAACAAAATTATAAAAATGGAAAATCTAAACAAACAAAATTAAAGAAATGTTTATCTTGCATAGATTTTGTTGACTTTTAGTCACTTCGCTTCTTGTGATTCTAAACTATGATTATGTCATAAAAGTTAAAAAAAAATTATTACGTTTTAAATTTCAGATAAACTTGCAATCGATTGGAAGTATCGCACGTGCACGTGCCAATCTGCAACTTAAAAGAATATTTATTTTATTAAAAAAGGTTGAAAATAAAAAACTTTTAGCTGAAGATAGGGGTGAAAAAGTTCGTATATTAGAAATGAAAAATATTTATTCTAGCTTTTTATATAGGGTATCCCACAAACGAAAACCATGGGTTTCTGTGGTCATTTAAGGTCGAAAACTTATGAGGTAACTTTTTTCCTTTTCGCATTTATAATGGTTTTTATGGTTATGGCTCCCATTTCAGTTAACTGGCTCTATCTTTGCCAATCTACGACAGATTCTAAAATTCTTTTTTGTATGAAAAAATTGGGCTTTCATAAAAAAAGAAAGAAAAAGAAATATACTCAATAACGTATTATTTTGAATAAAAAGATATGAAAATAAAAAAATCAACTCAACATTTTAAAAATCGTGTTTTTGTGAATCGTGAATTTCTGGAAAATAGTTGCCAACAAAAGAAAAGTTGTATGCCAGGTTTGATTGGCTAAAAAAATCTTGTTTGAATGCAAAAAAGAATTTCGGAATCTTCCAAAAACATACCGTTATAACTCCTAAACAAAGCAAAAACAACAAAATTACCTTCTATTTTTGTTTTCAACTCTAAATGACCTCATAATGGTTTTTGTCTGCGGCTTTGACTGTGGGCCACCCTGTTTATTAAAATGTCTTTGTAAGGAAAAACATTTAGTTTAATACATTTTGAATGCTTGCTAGAAATTTCTAGGTTTCATTATTCAAATTAAGAGAAAAGATCAAAAAATAGCACATTTCCGTTAGATTCAGTCTTCCTTTTCAATTGGCTTTAAAAATGTATATCTAGATCTAGACACACTGCTTCGATATATAGAGTTATGGATTTGATCACATTCAAACTTCATTCTTATTTTCTGGAAAGCTATTATTTCAGACTTTTGTCTTTTTTGTCTAAACGTCAAAATATTATGTCCTTCAGCATTAATATTTCTAATAAATTCACATGTTAGATCGCTAAATTAGTATGTACATTTATGTACTTCCAAATCGTCGGTTATCCTTTTTTTCGAACCAACACAAAACTTTTCCTAAGAAAAAGAATGATCAACTCATTATCACATAAGTTATGCTGCACTTTCCTAACTATTCAGTAATGGTATTACAACGTTACTGTTTAATTATGGCCATATACTATGTTAATTATTTAAAAATCACATGTTAGATTTGAAATGCATACAGCAACATTATTGATCGTGACAAGTGATAGGGTCATTGGTAATGCTTTCTAATTTATGTTTTTATTTGCTCTTTAGGGCAAGTTTTGGTTTCGTAAAAAAAAACGAAATCCAAAAAAGTTGTTTCTGTCATACTGTCCGTCGGTTAGTCCGTCTGAACATCCACTGTACATCCAGCAAGAGCCTTCAAGTGAGCGAAAATGCGCATAACCGGAGAAGGTAAAGGTATTATTTGAGAGTTATTTTATGAAATTAAACTACTATGCAAATTTTGCAGTAAATCAAACACTCGGCCATGGTTTAGTTCTAAGCTGAAAAACTTGAAAAATAAAGGGAATGAAGCACGATAAAAATATAAGAAATCCAGAGCAGATGGAGATTAAAGGGTATACTCTTTATGTTTACTAACTATTCCAACTCATTCAAGTTATATGATGCAGGCACAAGGTCATCTATTTTGTGGTTCTGAAAGTAGAGGAGAATTGGCCAAACAGTGTGGGAGCTGAGGCCTATTTCACCAACTACAAATTACAACAAGCACAATTATGTGCTATGTAGTTCACTTACAAATTAGTAGGAAGGCATTCGGTTTCACCAAGCACAAATAATTGTTTAGCAAATAAGTGATTATTAGAAACAAAAAATACAAAGAGCTTTGAAATTGTGATTTTCTTCAAAATTTTCACCAACGGCAGCCATATTTTCTGTATAGTATGAGTGGATGATGGTAAACCTTAAGACATTTGTAGCAGAGCTAGTCCCTCCGAATTTTGCTTTGAAGTTTTGCCTATAGTAACGTTTACTTACTTACTTAGGTCCTCGGACCTGTTACGTCCGTGAGGTTTCCTTGCGAGGCAAAAGGCGTCCACTACTCCTACGCGTCATCGTGTACGGTTTCTGGAGATGTACATCAGTTGTGCTGATTCCTCTTCGAAAGTTCTTCGCCAAATAGTTCTAAGTCGGCCCACTCATCTGCCTCGCTGCGTGAGAGGGTTCCATTGCATCGCTTGTGTCGCAATGGACTCGTCACCTATCTATTCATGAACGTTTGCAGCTTTCGTGCAACAAAGAGTGTTGCTTTACAAGTGCTGCTACATGCATAAAGTATATAGTACGTTTAGATGGACGATTATGTAGCCATAATCGTTCGAAATGGATGAAACGTACCTACTACAGAATCACTATTTTTGTAGTAAGTTTTCACAATTTTAACTCGTTCAGCGATTACTAAACGACCCCTATTGTGAAAAGGCAAACTTTAAACTAAACGCGAACAGTCTCGAGTGACATACGAAAGTGGTATATGTCATTGAATCAGGGATGTCAAATCAAGATCTCGAATTGGATGACCCTTAAAGATACTTAAAACTAAAATATTTATTGGATGATTTTAAATTTAATACAATGTTAGAGAAACATAGTATGATGCTTAGTTGCATTAAAATCTGAAAATCATTTTCTTACGAAAATGGCTGTAATATTAATTATTCGTCTAATATTTTGCGCCATTATTTGCTTTGCTTTCTGCTTTGAAGATTCCATTTTAAGGAATGGTTACGTCAATGAATAACATTTCCGCTTTTTTAAATATAAATAAAATGTATGTCAGATCAGTTTAAGAATGTAAGGAAGACAACGGATAACAAAGATCTTAAATATGCCAGTGATTCATCCATTTTACGTTGAATTTAAATATGTGCTAAGTGCAAATGGTAGGACTTAGGTTACTCGGTTTTTAATTCCTCATTTGATTCGTTCTTCTATAAAGGGATCGAAACTTCCCAGATATGTGAACTATTTCCCTCTTCAAATGAACTTCTGTCTTGTACATGTCTTGTGTGTACATTGATCTTTTTGGTATTAATCCTTGATTGGGCCAACAGACTCCGTTCACTTGCAGCGATTAACACATTTGCAAAAATATGAGATGGAGAATTACTACTTCACTAGTACTCTAGTAAATGTGAAATGATTCAATAAAAAAAATTCTTGACACTGTGCCATTTCAACTCTTGCATTGATAATCTCTTTCAATGAAAGTAAAAAATGAAAAAAAAAAACCATCGGCAGCCAACAAAATAGAAAACAAAATGAAAATAAAAAATAAATTAAAAAAAAAGCTTGAATGAAATATATCTTTTTCGAATGCACATTAGTCATGTATTCTCTCTGTTCTCGAGACGTTGGGTATTTATTTTTTACTTTATATGACGGTGGCGTTGCAAGTGAAAGTCAATAGGCTTCTTTGGCTTAAAATACGAGTAATGCCCAAAAGATGAAATTCATTATATTCAATAGATTCAGACGGCTGAATGATTATTTTGTTTGATCGTGAATTTGAATGTGTGCATGTGCATGGTTTATTGTCGATGTGTTTTTCTTCTCAAAACAGATGAACAAAAAATATGACGTTAAGGATAAATAAGTGGGTAAACTTAATACAATTATTGCAGATTATTTTTTTTTTTTAAGAACCATTCTCAAAAATGTACGTACATCTAAAAAATAATTTTAATAACTTAACAATTATATTTTTTTACAAGAAATAGTAAGTTTTCTTCAATTTTATAGAAAGTTTTGGAACTTTCTTTTTAGTGATTAGGAAGGAGGTTGGAAACGAATCGGTCCGGAGCTAAGACGTACTGTCTCATGTGATATTTTATTTCCATGAATGAATATTCAATAATAAATACAATACAATGTGTACATACATACATACATTATAAAGGAATCTTCTTGTATCACATAGCTTGCACTAGCCTGCCTGAGCTTTTGATGATAGAGAAGGAAAACAAGATGGTCATGCAATTCTGTCTGTAAGCTTACAACATAAGCGTCTGGAAGCATTGAACTTTTTACAGTTTAAGAAAAAAAAAAAATTAGGACCGAAACCAAGGGAATCAAATGTTTCTTGATAATGGGTCAACGATTTCAATAAAATATTATCTTTAAGTTACTGTAGGTGAGGTCTACATCTTGCAACAATACAATTTTTTCAGAACCATCACATTTCGATTTTCTCAATTAGTACTAATCGATTTTGACCAATTTTTTGTGTGTATAAATAAATACATCAAGTGGTGCGAACGCTACTGGAGATCCATAAAACTACAAGACTAATAATTGTCTGTGTACTTGTAGCTTTGTAAATTACTGGTGAATTTCTGTTGCGTCAACAATTATTAGAATGGACTTAATAACTACAAGTATCCTAGAATTGTAGCTACATGTAAATTTACTTATGCGGCAAAGTATTCTGTTCATAAAAGTATGTGCGCAAATAGTTATTTGTGATGGACTTGTAATTGCAAGTGAATTTATTATAAGAGTGGAAACACTAATACAATCAATTTTATTCGATTAGTTATTTATGAACATGTACACTATGGCGTATGTGGAATATTTTCACTTTTTCTAGAATTTGTTTTTCTTTTCTTAAACTTACAAAGAATTTACACATTCCCAATTTTGTAATAAAAAAGCAGCGTTTCTGGTTATTTTCCGGATCAACAAATCAAGCGGCAATACCCGCTGTTAGTAGATCCTTGAATAGCTTACTACTTTTGTACACCGTATAAATCAGGCATAAGACCACATTTAAAGGATGAAAGAGATAGAATGGAATCACCAAATAATAGTTTTTCCCAAAATACAGATGGGGGGTTATTCCGTATTTCGATTATCGCCAGACGATATCGTTTAGACGATAATCTTGCTTCACGTAACAGAAAATGACTATTGTCTTGGCCATCTCGTTTTGGCGATGAATTTTTGCTTTACGTTAGTCAATAATCGTCAAAATGGAGCTTAGACGATAGCTAAAGAGGTATCGTTTTCTAATTATTTGAGTGTTTTAATAGCGATTAATGCTTTTTCGTTGATTTTTAACCATTGTTTTTTTTTAATAATATGAAAACAAAACAACTATTGAATAATAATGGCGTTAATATCAGTTCATGGTTTGAGTTTTCAGAAAAAAATCTTACCAACAAATCATACTTGTCCAATTATCGAATTATTAAAAAGTACCCAGTACAGTACCCAGATCAAAATTCGACCATTTATACCAATATAATAAAATATAATACAGGCGTCTATGTCAACAGGGCTCTCATCGCGTAAGATGTTATCGTCTGACGACGTCTTTTTCACGTATAGTTAAACGCGATAGTTTTTTGGTTTTGAGAAAAAAGCAATACCTAAGTATAGAAGCAAAAAGGCATATCTTTGCTTTAAACTGATACATATTAGTCAATTAAATATATGGTTTGACCCCGGACAAATTGTAACAAAAGAAAATCTTGTGCGAATAGACTCAGACCACTGGTACTTAAGACATATCCAAAATTAGCCCATGGAACATTGGTATTTAGCCGTTTCCAATATCGCATAATGACAAAATGTATTTAGTTATAAAGTAGATATGTGATTCATCTATTTATAAAGATTTTTCACGCTGATTCGAACTTCATATCAGTTTTTACCAAAATGAATCTTCAAGTAAATAAGGAAAAGAGTCAGTAATTATATCTCATATCCTTACTTATGAGTAGGATCTCTAAATAGAGTTTTTTTTTCGTCATTTCATCAACTTAGTTTTGAGTAGGTACTAGGTTGGTCAAGTTATTTGTTTATATCTTGAAAAATAAAAGTCCTAGCACCATTTGGTTTTTTGTATTTGATTAAAAAATTAACAAAAGCATTGAATATTTATGTCAAAAATAGTTCTTAATACCATAAAATTTAAAAAATCAATTTGAACGATTTATTTTTTATTATGTTTTCAAAATTTTGTGTTTGAAGGTTAATTTTTCAAAAACTATGCAATGCACGTAAGAAACTTAATTAAAAAAAAAACATTCAAGGAAAGATTTCTGGCTTTACAAAAAATTATAGCATAATATTGTACGTAATGTGATTGGGTTTTAATATGGTTTTTAAGATTTAGGTAACATTTTTTATCACTAAGTTGGTTTAGGTCTTTGTTTATATCTTGAAAAATAAAGTCCTAAAACCATTTGGTCTTATGCGTTTGACTAAAAACTGACTATAGCATTGAATATTAAAGACAAAAAATGTATTTAATAACATAAAATTTTGACAAAAATATCAGTTTGAACAATTTGTTTTTAATTATGTTTTCAAAATTTTGAGTTTGATGTTTAATTTTTCAAAAACTGTTCTCTTAAAAAACTTAATTTAAAAATTAATCTAAATGTTCATATGTAAATATATTTTAATCAAATATTAAATAATTTTGATGGACATCATACAATTTTGACAATTGACAATTTTGCACTTTTTAAATAACCAAGGAATTGGAAATTGTAGAGGTTGAGAGGCTATGTCAACCGTTTGAAACCGGCACCGTGATAAAAGGCATTGTCTTGCTGCAAAACCATGCTTCAATCTGTATATTCGATCGGATATTTTTCGTATTTCGTATTCAACACGGCTGCTTGTAGGCCAAAATCGTATTTTTAAAGGGAAATTCTGATTAACCAGCTGCTTTCAGGACTAATTGTTTTATTGTTGCGTACCGTAAAGAATTAATTTATCCAAGAATACAAACTTTAACGGATGATATTGCAATTAAATTTTTAAAATAACGTGACATTTCAAACAAAATTACAACGATTTTTTGTTTTGACAGCAAAATTTAATTTTAAAATTCATTTCATTCTTCAAAAAAAAATAAACGATAGACGAGACGATATTGATTGAGTTACGTGAAACAAATTATAGACGATAACGCTAAAGATAATCGTTTTGACGATTATCGTTTTAAAAATTACGGAATGACCCCCACAACCAATAAACTTCATTTTGCTTCGATTTTAAGTTGAAAAATATCTTAAACGTAATAATTAAGCGTGTAAATAACGTACAAAAATGTTAAATGAACTCATTACCTCCGATTAGCCTAATATATAATAAAATTGTATTAATTTCGTCAATTTTTGAAAAAGGATGCATTCACTTTTTAATTTCCTTGTTCCTTGACAGAGCAAGACAATAAAATTGTCCAGTTTATATTTCTGAGGGCTCAAATACTTTGTAAACAAAATTTTTGCTCCGTCAGTTCAGTGAGCGCTCATGAAATATAAACTGAACAAATATAAACAGGATTCCTCACATAGAAGTCAAAACAACTCTCTTTTTCTTTTCCTCTTATGTAAATTACTGCGACAAAAAATAATTGAGCAAGCGATTCCAAAATTATTCAGTCTCAGTTTTTGAGGGGAAAAGTGAAGAATTTTTGTGAGGAATCGTGTTTATATTTCTGAGCCTTCTTAGATCTAAGAAATATAAACTCGATAGTTTTCTTTTACACTTTTTTTCTCATACACTTGGTTGTGAGAGAGAAACAACCAATTTCCTGAGATACAAAATTTCCCTTTCTACGTTGGTAAAACTAAGAAATTTTGAAGGTCTGAATATATATAAATGTTAAGAGATTAAAGCGATTTTAGTGTTTGTTTATGAAATTGGCCATAGTTAAACAGTTTGTTGTACATTTTTTGTCAAAATTCTGTGATTTTACATCATCTTTCAAATTGAAAATGTTAAGCTGAGAAGCATTTTTTCACTTCCTCACTTTTTCACTCTAAACAAAAAAAAAAAACATTTTATTTTTAAATGGAAGAGGCTGGTAATCGATCGTCAGACATTCGGCGTGCTCGTCCAACGCACCAAATGTCCAAAATCATAATTATGCTTACAATAAAGCCAAAAGTCATTACGACATCTGAAAGAACTTCCTTTAAAACTCAAAATATTGAAATGCTGGAATTATCCGGTTAAACATAGAATTTTTCAGCACCACTTCGTGGTTTTACAGCAACATAATGTATGGATATTATTGGATATACAGTTCGGACAGACATACATACATACATAATATATTTCGAAAGCAGTTTGGTTCTTCCTGGCAACAAAACCAATGTAGACTTTTGCTATAAATCCTTTCATAATGGCTGTCAAGATATTCCAGGTTGCTGATAAATGAATTGTATAATAACTCTTAATACTTTATTACTAAAGAATTATGACAGTTGAAAGACATGAGCTGTTATACGATTATAAATGATTATAAATCATTTTACAACAACAAAACACTAAGTTAAAACAACAATAGATTGATATGAAATAAAGTTCCTACTGATCCGTAAATACAACCAATCACATTTTTTTTTTCAAAAAATAATAAAACGTAAGTTTTTTTTGTGATTATTAAAACAATAACCCATGATAAATCCCTTTTTTTATTTGATTTAATTTCTAACAGCCATTATAATGAATCAAATTGTCTTACAAATTAATTTTCTGTATAAGAGAGGAAAAATTGTGACTATTATCTTTTCGTTAAATAGGTTAAAACCTTTAATTACTTAAGATAGTAAAATTAAGTAAATCAAAAGAGATTAATTTCTTAATAGAATTGTTCTTTTTAAAACTTATCGAAGACAAAAATTAAAATTATTGTTATTTTTGTCTTCAAATAAATTAATTAATATACATAAATGTGCACAATCTTTAGTTTGCTCACATCAAAATGAACCGTGTCGTATTTTTTTAATTGTTTATTGTGCGTGTTGATTTAGGTGGGTCAGCAGCATTTCATTCATAAATTCGAATCTATATTTACAACTCCAGAAATGATAAATATTTTGTGTGTCTATTACGTCATTTATGTATTTGTGAAGTATGGGAAAACAAATATAACCCTGACACAATATTATCGTGCTTTTTCTTGATATGATTTTCGTACATGTTTGAAAATCTTGCATTATTTTAGTTTCGTGATAGGAATCGAAATATTTTATTATTGAACACACTTTTTGTTTGTGTGTTCTTGGGTGTTATTGTCAAAGTGGATTCAAATTGTACGTTGCGTTAAAATTCTAAGCCAAAAGATGTTTAAAGTATTTTTTGACAAGAAGTAAAAAATATTTTATAAAGGGTGATACACAAAAGACACAAGTGTTATACTTGCAGGTAATTAAAAAACACATGCTTTCCCAAAAAGATGAACATGTTTAGTTTAGCCTCATTTCCTAAAATATTTTCATCAAATTATTAAGTTCTTCAACTTAAAATGCTATGTAGAACTTTTTATTGGGGAAAGTTAGGTTGATTTTTATGTTTGTGACTTATTTAAGATTTGTTTGACCACAACAAACTAAGAAATGAATTTAAAAATATAATAAAGATACATTTGTTTATCTCATTTTGACCTACAAAGTATGTTTAGTGGAAATTTTTGGTTAGCAATGAAATTTAAATAGATATAGATGGTAAACAAATCAATCTCTAAGTTTAAGAACTAAAAGTGTAACTGAACTGCACCTACCTTTCTTCTTACTGTGTGTGGAAAGTTTCGAATTTAAATGCATTCAACAAATGTGATGTGTGATGCTGATGTTGCTTACTTAATTCTTTAATGTCTATTAAAAGATTATCTAGGTATGTAACTAATATCTATTATCGAAAGATGCTCTTCAGTAAAATGTTATCACTACAATATTATTAATTTTTTTTTTAAACATTGAGTTTTTTATTTTAAAACTATTAAACCCGTCATCTTTCGAAATTTAAACATTTTGGTGTGGAGAACAGTATGTATTTATATTTTAACTCAATAATTTCTGTGCCTTAAAATTTTACTTTAAATTTGTGAGATTCATGTTGTTTAATTTTCTTTTTTTATTGAAGAAATTGTAAGGCTCACGTTACCCACCGGAAATCATTTTTTATGTTATTTTATGTTTTACTTGCGATTTACCTAGATTGTATTGGGCAAGTTTTGGATTCATGCTTTCATATTTTTATAAAAACGATGATAGAGAATATGAAAAAAGTTGGATAATAAACATTTTTTCTGTCTGTTTGTATCCCGTCCTACATCGTTAACCACGGAGGCGATTTTCTAAAGTTCTGAACTTTAAGTTTTTTGGTAATTCCTTAGAGGAGAAATAAATTTTTTTTTTTTTTTAGCTACAAAAATAAGGGTACCTACTTGAAATACATTCAACAGTTTAGGAAGAGCTTGTTTATTCTTAAGCAACTGTTAAGATTTGTATACACAAAACTCTGTAAATTACTGTAGGCATGGTCTACCTTTTAGTGGAAAAAAAAGCTTACAAGAACTTTTAACGGTACCTGACACAACTTTTTTTATTTTTGAGTATCTCATTAACGGTTCAACCGATTTATATCTAAATTTTTATACGGAAGCTTCTTTAAAACTTTAATAATATTAGTTAGACGCCATCATACCCAATCTAATGGCCTTTCCGATTGGGGACAGAATGACAATTCGTGTTTTTAAAAGAAGAGACAATTGTTCTGGATTTGATTTCAAAATCGAAATTAGAAACGTTCATACGTACTGAATCGGTCTTACGGATTCCCAATCGAAAAAACCACAATACGTACTGTTAGATGGATCATTACCGATATCCATATAAAAATTAATGAGAAAACTCATTGAGATGAGAATTATACCATTCTGAGGATTTTTTCTTAAAGTTAGGCATTTCAAATTTTGGATGTATGTTGTGCTCGTGGTCAGGAGCAGTAAATGAAATTGAAAGGAAATAATATATAGAAAACTTAAAAATGGTCAAGGACTATTAATAATAAATGGTGCAGGGAATTAACTTCACGGGAACTACCTTCACATGGGAATTAACTTCACCACTAATGGGAATTAATTTCACTTTTTTGAAGTGAAATTACTTCCCACTGAAAGTGAGTAATAATTTCACTTTTTTGTGGGAGTTAATTTCACTTTAATGTGCGTTTCCTTAAGTCCAGATTCATTAAATGCAAAAGAAACTTTGCATACACCCAGCCTCGCACCCACCCCAAATCCTATAATGGGCCCAAGCAGGGGGGTTGCAGGGGGGCAGCATGCTTCGGTACATTTTTCTATAGAAACATAATTAAATTTGTACTTGAGATATAGTATACATATTATGTACATACATATTAGGGTGGCGCTTATTTTAAAAAAATTTGAATTTCTTTCTTTCGTTGGTGATTCCCCCTCCTCCCCCAACGCGTCTTTTTATCTGTTTATAGAACCAAAAATAACGGTACCTGCCATATAATTTTTTTTTTAGCAATTTTACAAAATCTTTAATCGAATCCACTTTATTTAAAAGAGATTCAATATACTTCTTTAGTAAATGCTATCTTCCTTCGAATAGGAAACCATTTTCAAATAAAATGCACGACTGGATCGCACGTACTTGCTCTTATGTTCTAGTTGTGTGGGGCTTAAGAACTTTAAAAAATATTCAAGTAATTATAGAAAAAGTATAAAAAGCATTTAAATCGTTCTTTTAATTGTATAAACAGCCTGATAAATAACTTAGAGCTCAAAAAAAAGTATGCCATCTGATTACTTGAAAAAATATGAATATATGCAAAAAAAAATTAAAATCGTTGGAGCCGTTTTCTTAAAAATTAATTTTTTTATATATAAAATTTTTGTAACATTTTTCAAAAAAAAATTTGGTATGCCAATTTTGAGTTTATATTAATATACATTTAAAACTGAAATTTCAAAACAATTCATAAACCGGTTTTTGAAATATTGAATTTTTAAAAAAAAATTTGAATCTTTTTTTAAAAATCCAAAATTTATTTTTTCAAAAATTTTGGTATGCAGTATTATTTATATTCTAACAAAGCTTTTGTGCAAAAAATTTCATTGAAATCGGATGAGCGGTTAATGATAAAATCAAAAATAAAAAAACCGTTATATGGCAGGTACCGTTAATAAATGTTTTCGGTGATTTTTTTCTTACTAAAAGGTACATCATATCTACAATAATACACTGATTTTTTTTATCAAAATCGTTGGAGCCGTTCTTGAGATAAATAAGCTTTTCCTTAACGGTTGTATGGGCTAAAAAAAATTTCTATTTCCCCTCTGGAGAGTTCCAAAAAAACCTTAAGTTCAAAATTTGAAGAAAATAGCTTTAGTGGTTTAGGCTGTAGGTTGAGGTACGGACAGACAGACAGACAGACAGAATTGTGCCACCCACTTTTTTCGTGTTCTCTATCATCGTTATGTCATGTTTGATTGTTATCTCGAAGTTTTTTTTTGCACGAATCCAAAACTTGCCCTATAGTACCTACATATGTCGCAAGTAAAAATGGTTGTTAATGGTATCAAAACGGTATTTCCGATTTCAGTTATTTTTTGTACAGAAGCTTCTAAAAAATATAAATGGTTTTTTAACACAATTTTCAAAAAAAAAAATATTTTTTGAATTTTTAAAAAATATTGATGTTTTTTTGAAAATCGAGTATTTTAAAAATCTTATTTCGAAATTTTTGAAACTCGGTATTTAAGGTTCCAAATAAATATGAAAAAAAAACAATGTTTTAAAAAAAGTTTGAATTTTTTGTCAAAACTCAATTTAACATGCTTTCAATTTTTTTTTTTTTTTTTAAACCCTTCCAATAATTAAAATTTTTTTTACATACTGTGTTTGATCAAAAATTTAGATGGCATTTTCTTTTTTCACCTCAAATTCATTAAGGGAGTTATTTTAGCTAATTTAAATATCGTTTTTTATTGTAGATACGTAAAATATTACGTGATGGAACTACTGCACGAGTTTTTCAATTGGTAACTATGCATGAAATCTTCTCATTCTCATGCAAATCTGGTTTTTATTAGTAAACGTTTTCGAGAGTAAATATTCTATTAATCTGAAGATGAGAATTCTCGAAAACGTTTACTAATAAAAATTATATTTGTACGAAAACAACAGGATTTTCATTTATAGTTACCAATGGTATTTTATGTTTATTAAACATTTTCCTGTCATAAGTCCATGTCTGTATATTAACTTTTTTTTAACCATCAGCCTTTTGAGCATAAGAACAAGTACGCGCAACCCATTTTACTTTATTTTAAAAGTCCTAAGGCTTCCAGCAACAGCATTTCATTTTTAAGCACAATATATTTTTAGTTCAAACATTTCTTTAAAAATTGTTAAACACGCTAGTTCTAAGTTCTTATTAAATTTCACTTAATCACTTAATTTCAAGAAAAAATCACTAACTCTTTTTGTGAGTTTATTTTTTCTTAAATCTAAAATTTACAATGCATTAGTTAGATACTTTTTTGAATTGAAATGAAATAAAAAGTACATTAAACAAAAAAAAAAATTTTATTTAAAAAATTTTTCAAACAAAAAAACTTGATTTTTTTAATTTTTTTTTTTTGGAAAAATGTATTTTTTATTTCATTTCAATTCAAAAAAGTGTCTAACTAATGCAAAACTGAGAAAAGAATCCACTGGAATTGCGATTTTCTTGTCATTTTGATGA
Source organism: Dasysyrphus tricinctus (assembly GCA_963921185.1). Taxonomy (NCBI): domain Eukaryota; kingdom Metazoa; phylum Arthropoda; class Insecta; order Diptera; family Syrphidae; genus Dasysyrphus; species Dasysyrphus tricinctus. Next base: position 124,849,139 of record OY992532.1, read on the forward strand.
CGACTACGCATTGTTTAGGAACAACACAATTTGTTCCTTTACCTGGTTTGTAAGACTTTGAAGTTTTGGTGAGGAAAAACGGTTCGATGAATCAATTTGAAAATTTACGAGAATATTAATGATTTAAAAGTCTATACATTTGCATACCAACGCAAGCCATGCAATCAATATTTGCAAAGAAAAAAAAGATTTACGAAAAGACCACAAAACGTCGGTTTTTAGTACTTTTTTTAAACTAACGGTGAAGGGTAAAAAAAAAATAATTTCTACAAAATCTTAAAAATTCTTTTAAAGCGCTTTCTCAAATTTCCAAAACTGTCTTTGAATTTTTTATAACGTCATTATTTGCTGAGATATTGGTAATCAAGGCTAAAAGTATCTTTTTTCATTCAAAGTCAGATAAACCATGTCAAAAAAAATCGTACGACAACAAAAAAAAAATGAATTCAAGTTGAATAAACAAGGTATCTGATCATGACATTTAATTGACTCAAAAAAATTTACCCATAGAAATGAGGACCTTCAAAAAAAATAAAAAAAAAATATTTTTGTTGACTCGTCTCATTTTTTGCAATAACGCAATAATGGTACTTCAAAAAATTTGTTTGCAAACAAATCTCGAAACAAAAAACATAAAGCTGTAAAATACTTTTTATTTCAACTCAATACGACCACTCGTCACAAAAAACGCTAAAAAAAATTGAAAGAAAATTTGTTCCTTTAATATTGTTGACTAGTGTACATTAGAGCAAGTACGTGCGGCGCAGTCATGCATTTTATTTTCATATTAAATATTTGTTTATTTATTACATATGCATACATTTATTTGTTTTATGCAGTTTAATTGTTTTTTTTTTTATCGTTTAGAAACTTAATTATATAAAATAACCTATTTTCAATTCTTATTTTCGATAAATTAATTTTAATTCCACAAATAAAAAACCAGAAGGCGTTTTTCTTTTCTTGTCAAAACTTTCTAAGAATGCTTTTATTTTTATAATTAAAAACATATTTTTCTTTTATCTTAACAACTTCTGAGCAACTTGATTAATAAGAGCATAATATTTGTTTTTAAAAATAAAATGCAAAACTGCATGATTTATAAGCAAAAACTGTACACAAAATATAGTGGCGAACAGACCACGGTAGTGACCATATGTTATTTTCCTGCATACAAATTCAAACCTTCTATATAAATAAAATCGTAAATTACTACACGTTGTCCGCGAATCACACACTTACTGGGCCTTGTGAATAAACAAAAAACTTAAGCTTAAATTTGGATTTTAAAGTTAAAGCTAGGTTTTTTGATTGAAGCTTAAGCTAGCAAGTAGCTATTTTTTACAAGTTAAAGGTAATAGCTTTAGCTAGTCTTTTACAGCTTAAGCTCTAAATTGGGTTATTAAATTTTAAATATTAAAGTAAAAGCTACAAAAATATCAAGATTCCTGGACCTCTGAATAGAAAGCTTTGACTAGTTTTTTTTTTAGATGAAAATAATATACAAAGTGCAAGGAGACAGTTTTGGTAAATCAAAATTCAGAATTTCGTTGGGTTGCTTCTAAGCCGAAACATGTTTAAAATAAAAACAAACGAAAGCTAACAAATATTTAGCTTTTCTCAAATTTTCTAGCTAAAGCTGCCTAGCGTAATCATTATTGAAATAAAACAAAGCGAAAGCTTGAACTGTTTAGCTTTAACTACTAGTAAGAGCCAAGACTAGCTAGCTTTAACTTTTTTAAAAAAAGCTCTTACTTTTTTTGTTCACAAGGCTGTTGGTATATTAAGACTCGGTCCTTTTTATAACTTCCCTTTTAATAGGTCAGTCGCTCGTTATAAGTTGCATTTTATAATAATATTATAACCAAAAATGCACTCAAATAAGTTTAAAACTGAAGGGGCTTTCTGCTTATTAAGTCAGGATTTAAACGTTCAGACTTTCGACTTTGAAGACTAAGCGAAGCATCGCAACCACGGGTCTAGGTTCTATTTTTAAAATGAACAAAGGGATATAAATATTTTAAAAGGACACTCTATCGACTACTTTGTTGGATAATCAAACGAACATTCAGTTACATCAAAGCCCACGCAGTCGGCTGTTTGTGTTTACCTATGTCGGATCCATTTTGACCCCAGAAAATATATTTGTAGATTGAAATCTTCATCTTTCAATTCATGTTTTCTTATTTACAATAAAATATGCATACGTACCTACAGTTTTATTTCTTTCATTCCCACCTGTTTCTGATTGTACTTGCAACAAAGACTCAAGTCACTGTTGAAAAGAATAGATTCGAATTCGGTCATTCGGTGGCAGAAGTTAAATTCCTTATTCCCAAAAATGTAGAACCAGTTTTCTTTTTTTTATCAAAACTTTTTCTTTTCAATTCTCTACATATTTTCTTTGAAAAAATATCAAAAAGACACACCCTATATACAAATTATCTGTCATTTTCCTATTTTGCTTTGGCCTGACTATACTTTATTTATATTTCTGAACGCTGCACAAGTTACCATCAAGTACACAAAACGTGAATCATGTGACAGGGGGAATTAAACTGACAGCAGCTCTCAGTAATCGTGACACATCCATGGAGAGCAAAGTGGAAGCAAGTTGATTATATTTTTAGGAAAATGAAGTTCAATTTCATTTATATTTTTTGGTGATTAAGTAACACACAATTTAAATTTTGATAAAAAAACGTGTTGGTAAATAAAAAACAATCAAAAATATAATCAAAGACAAAATTAATAGGGTAGTTTGTTGTTGGTTGTGTTATGTTTTATTTGTAATGTAAGTAATGCAATGTGAATGAAAGGTTTGGATTTTCATATTCCATTTGGGTTGGGTGTATTGAAAGTTAGAATGGTGCAGTTTCTTCTCAGTTCGAAGTACAGTATACACATTACACGGCCAAATCAAGTCGCTAAAGGGATGGTCTTTGCCTTGCAATTACGCCAAGTTAGTCTTCTATTATAGCGAATATTTTATTTTTTTGTTTATATGTGTGAGTTGGTGTCGTGAAGCAAACATCGATTTTTTGCGACCATTGCAAACCATCTGACTGAAAAATCGAGCTTTTTCCTTCGTGTATAATTTTCGATTCGAAACTGAGAACATTTAGCTACCTATCCTATCTATGTGCTCTTTGAAAGAAAGTGACTCCGACTAGTACTGGGGGGTTTTGTTTATTTTTTTCTTGATCGGTGTCGGTTTTATATGCGTTGTGCTTTTCGCAAAAAAAAAAAATATTTCGAAACGATAATAATTCTTGACTTATAATATTGTTTATGATGCTAGTAAAGTGGCACTCTGTGCGAGTAATCCATTCGAAATGGGCTTTTATTCCATGTCGCGTTATTACCGGTCGACATTTGTCTAGCGCAGTCTTGTGTCCATCTCTGTACGCCACCCCGAGCAAAGTTTAATTACAGCTTGGCCTGTTAAATTGTAATTTTAGACAAATTGTTTGTTAAAAATGTAAGTAGAACTTGGTATTGCACAAAGAAAAACTGTTTCTTGTTCCCATATTTGTGTGTTCTAAAATTTGCAACAAAAAGTGTGAAGAACAGTCTCCTCATCAGTGCGCGTGTTGAAATTGTCTGTGCAAAAGCCAGACAGTTAAATGAGATGTGTGTCTATTTGAGACAAAACTATTCAAAATATGTAATAAATTTTGTGTAATAGATAATTTCATTCATTGCACTAATTTTATTTGCACCTTTAAGAAAATTAAAGTGTTTAATTTACATCAAAACTTTTGTCGTCGTAATCTCGGCGCTTGTAGGGTGTTTGCCTAATTTTCTTCATTTTTATCAAAGCTTCCTAGTGCAAAGCTTTCCTTACGGCTGACAGACGTCTTCGTCATTGATAGAACCAAGACAGAGAATTGAATAAAATTCTAAAATAAACAGTGTCCACTTGCATTATCTTATCGATCATCTATCTAATAAGTGTGTAAAGATTATTTTGTAACTTTTAATGCATAAAAATATTAATAACATGCATTGGCCTTGGCCTTAAACCAACCATAACACCCCCCACCCAAAAACCTACCTTTCTGTTGTGGCTTTGTTCTTTTATAATGTTTTGAACGGGGTTGGTAAGTAGATAGGTACCTTTGTGTACTCCTTGCAATAAAATCAGAACATTTTCATCTGGATACTACCTACCTATTTGCATTTTGGTTATACAACATCCAATTTTATGTATGTGTCCGTGTTTTTATTTCGGAAAAAAATAATCATTCAACGGCTTCCTAATAATTTTTACATTTTATAGCTGGACCAAGTTTTATTTATCAGAATTTTGCAACAGTTTATTGTGTCGGCTTGTTCCGTTATCGTTATCAAGTTTTTTTTTTTATTAAACTCGGTTTAGAACGATTGCGTTCTTGCCCTCCTTTCCTTACCATAGAATTACGACACTTACTTAGTGGACAGATTTCAAAAGTTGCGAAATTCGAATATTTTAAGGACACCAATAACTCGAATATATGTACATATTTGTATGCAGTCATTCAAATGAATTGGAAAAATGTCTTTGGAGTAGGTACCTAGAACATTTTATTTTATGTGTTTTTGTATTTGATTTCTATGTAAAAGCTCGTTACACCTACTAAACTTACAATTCAGTAGAACATAGTAAGCAGCAGGATAAAATATACATAGTTCTATTAAATAATCTCTTATGGTTAAACTCAATTGCATTTTTGTATCTAAAAAAATTCGATGTTGGCCGGCCTTTTAAGAACGGATATGAGGTAGTCCTTCTAATACATGATGAATTCAAATATGCATTGAATTTATTAGTCACTTAACCATTACTGTTAATTTGTCGAAAGCTTACTACAAGTTTTCATCTTGTAATTTTACCTGGAACTATTTACTTACGCTATCAGAATTGTAATGAGAAATTTATTTGACTTGTTAGTCATACAGTCGATATACATAGTTCTAACCTTTGGCCGACTGAGAAATTCAATTTTAGACCAGACTCTTTTCTTGCGTTTTCACTGAGAGTTTATGATGTGGACTGCAGGATTGCAGGACCTTACTAATATTATCCTAGTTCATTGCTGATTCGCATACATTCTTCAGGTGAACCCGAGTTTCTGGATTTGAATCGTGGAATTTCTAATACCAGCATAGTAGTGGTGTTGTAATATTTGTTTTTTTTTTTTTAATTTCATTCACTTGATTTCGTTCTATAGCAGTTCTTACGAATAACTTTTTCTGTCAGTCCGTTAAGGTGCTTTTCCTTTGCTTTTTGAGAGTACTTTCAACACAAAACTATCGAGAGTGACTCGGATAGCTCTCTACCCCTCTGTGAGCTTATTTTACGTTTTACGATTGTGAATTCTACTCGAGAGTTGCTTGAGAGCTGCTCGCAGTCTTTTTACTCTCAAATGGATACGCATTTAGACCAGAAAGGACCATACATTTTATAATATGCATAAGTTATTATGTATTTAATACAAAACTTATGTGATTAACTGATAACACATAAAATTTGTTGCTATTTTAGAATGACTTAGCTGGAATACACTTCGCATTTTCGCAAGATGAAAAGTATTCTGTGTTGAATTTGGTTGTACCCACCAAATCACAGGGAAGCTCCATTGACTGTGTGGTTTTGTTGAACTTTATTCAATGCGACAGCATTCAATTTTCAAGAAAAATCAGTATAAGTATACCTACCAAGCTGATTAGGTAAATGTAATTATTAAGTCAGTTGAGAAGCTTGAATTTGCAACAAAGACAAAATGTTTTTTTGAGAGCACTTCAAGAAACATTTTTAAGCTGACTAAAAAGACCTTAGAATAATAATAATAATAGAATACATCGCACCTCCGGTGAAATATAGACGTTAGTGTGAAACTGAGTTAAGGACGCCAAAATTTTACGAATTTTCAGTTCCACAGGCCTTAACAGGGGCAGACACAAAACTACAAATCTTGCTCATACAATATGTATCCATCATTACAACCGTCGAAGTCATAGTTATTTACCTATTTATTGTGTTTTATTTTGTATGGGGGTTAAAACTTTAAACGCGATTTATCAAAATTTGGAATATTTGCACTTACGTTGTTATTCCAGTGGAGATGCGACATAATCTTTTCACACATTTCTGATATGTCTTATTTAATCTGTGAGATAGCGAGAAAGTACTTTAATTCGATGTAAAATCCGTTTTGCATCAATATGTCAAATGGAAATTTTTCATCACTTGAACTTGTAATTCTCGGCTGACAATATGTAGTTATTTCATGAAATATTTTGTTAGAATATTTCATAGAACTTTTTTATATCCTCTTTTATGTTCGTATTTCAGAGTAGTCTCTCATTAAATTTAAATCAAAATAATTTTCTTATTGCATCAAACTTAGGCAGGACGATTTAGCTGATAGCAATAAACAAGCACATCAAATTAAAACACATCGATCTTGTGCATATATAAGGCGCATTTAAAAGAAGACCTTGTTTTGCTAAAAAGATATGCAAAAACGACAGTAGTGTAAAAAATAAGACGCTCGTTTGTCTTATGTGAAATTGATAAAAAATATTGATATAAGAAAAAGTAAAACAAAAAGTTTTTAACCCCACGTGATACTTAAATGCGTGGGGCATATTCATAGATGTTGTTTAATCTGTTGCTGGACAAAACTGAAGTTTTCCTGATGAAGTTTCGATATGATAAACTCCAGATTTGCCTAGCAACAGCTTAAACAATATCTATGAATATGGCCCATAGTGTTCAATAACATCAATTTTTGAGCTATGAAGGTGTTCCTTTTTATGAACGATATTAGTCTTTAAAAAATTGTGTCTGTTTTTTTAATCACACAACAAAGGTGTTCAATCTCCAGCACAGAGCGATTGCAGTTATCCTCGTTAATGTCGAATTACATTTTATGTTTTCCACAAGTTTTTATTTTTTTTATTACAAATTTTATAACACGGCTTTTCTTGCGCTTAATCTTCAGCCAATTACATTTTTATTTAAATTGTATGAAGATTTGCTCGTTTTTTTATTTTGGCTTGATTTGCTTTTAGTTGTGTTCAAAATATAATTTTGAACCACTGTTGCACATATTTTAGCACATGCAGCAGTTAATGAAAAATAAAGAGAATTGTTAATCAAAAAATAATCTTAATCTGCTCTTAAATTTCAAGTTCTATTATTTTTTTTCAGTATTTGTTATTCTCTTGAGTTTGCCCTTTTCATCACTGGATAACTGAATCGTTGATCTCTTCTCGGAACTTTTGTTCTTTAAAAAAAAAACTAAAAATCACTGGAGCATTGTATTTTTGTTGTTGATCACTTTGGTTGACGGCGGTTATTTGTTGTTAATTTAAGACTGCCAGGTTGCCTTATGGACATTGAGGTGTGGTTTATAAATACGTATGTTAATTTCTTTCTGTCTCTATTTTCCTTGAAACCAGCATCATCTTATTGATAAGTTTTGTTAGAAAGACGCTCCATCAGTACAATATGTCACTTTTTCAAGGCTTGATTGGATGAGAATCTTGCCTCCACGGCTATATAAATCTTTCCTTTCATGTTCCGAGGAGTCTGATCTCCACACACACACAGACACAGTAATGCACTTTCTTCCTTTTATTTAATTATTCAATATTAAATAAATAAATTCTCATTTTAAACTTAAACTAAAAAAATAAAAATAATTTTACATTTTCTCGAATGCAAATATGTAATAAAAATTGTTCCCATAATGAATTATTTGCACTCGAAAAATTAAATTAAAGATTAAACTCATATTAATAACAAAAAAATTTCGACCGAAATCTCGCTAAGTGGAATACTTTTCTTTCTTCTCTAATCGTTGTGCAGAGATGCTTCATGGCGCTTCAACAAGTAGTAGGGCAAGGCCCCCTTTAAGTCCCTTGGCACTGGCTACTCTTGATAAACATTTACCAAATTTGTCGTCCAACAAACGTCTCCAAAACAAATACAAAGAAATAAAATTCATAACCGAAAAATCGGCGTCATCGTCTTTCATAGACGTGGGATGCATAACTGACATATGCAACAGTGACAACCTCCCTGAAGTCGAAATATTTTCCCTGTTGGAAGAAAAAATTCCTAAATATAAAGTACGAACCGATGTGCTAACTGATTTTGCAGGATATTCAAACGAAGACTGGTTTATACCCGCACCCGCACTTAAAATCCCCGTCGAGGGATTGGGCCTTACAAAGGATCAAACTCGCGAAACATTAAATTACTTTCTTCTATGTGGAAAACGAGTTAGCCAAATGACCCGATCGTACGATGATATCGAAGCCGTAACACGTCTGCTCGAAGAGAAAGAAAAGGATCTGGAGCTGACCGTTCAAATAGGCAAAGAACTCCTTACACAAAATAATCTCTTAGAAAGTCGAGTTGCAGAGCTGGAAGATGAGTTAAAGCACACCTCCGAACACCGAGCACAATTACTGCACGAGCTGCAGAAGAAAAACGAACTAATTGCAATTCTAACAGATGACGAAACTGGGAATGACCCTTCAGCCAATGGTTCCCAGGCGTATGTGTCACTTGATATGCTTCAGGATAAGATTGCCACGCTACAGGAACAAAATACTTCGTTGAAACTCGAGGTGAGTCAACTTGCGGACGAAACAGACGAAGTAGAGGCCCGCGAGCGCAAACTAATGGAAGACATAACTATGGAGCTAAATACGACGCACAGCCAGTTCGAGAACCTCAGCCTGGAAGTGGAGAAATATCGAGAAGAAAATCGCCTCCAACGTGAACAAATAGTGAATATGACTGCCAGATTGGCGGAAGCTGAAGTTCACATGCACCGTTTAGCTCACGACAACAGCGAGCAAGGGTCGTTGCTTGAAATAACCAAAGAAAACCAAAATCTTTTAGCACTGGAGCTATTAGAATTCAAAAAACGCTACCAGGAAGTGATAACGCTACTTGAAGAAGCTCAACAACAGCTGCGAAAACATCAGAAAAAGTTGCATTCACAAGGCCGGAGCTCATTTTTGGCTGGACTGCCCGGAATGAGCGGACCTCATCCGGATTCACTGCAGTCAGAACTAATGGACTCGTCTCTATACTCAGAGAACAGTATCGATTCAGGCATTGTGCGTGATCATCGCAGCGGTAGTCTTATTCCTAAAAGTGTAGGCGGTTTTGGGGCAATGATGTCACCATACGAGAAAGTTTTCGAAACGGTGCGTTGCGCCTCGAAGAGTGGCAACTATACAGACCCTGCTAGCGGTATGTCACAATTAGGAGGTGGTGCCATGTCAGTCAGTTCCACGTCAGGACCACGAATTTCCGCAATGCCATTTATTGGGTCTTCAATGAATTATACGAATCCAGCTGGCGGATACTCTGGCTACCATTCAAACTTCGATAGTGCAGCATCCATGGCAGGAAGTATGTCATCCGACCAGTCTGGCGACGAGGGATATACCACTTTGCCGCCAGGTGTGCCAGGAGCCCCAGGTGCCAAAGATTTAGAAGCGGCACTTAAGAGACTTACTCCAGCAGAGGTACTGGCACGTCGCGCAATGCTATCGCATGCCCCACCTGGAACATACAACTATGACGAAAATCCATCGGCTCGTATGCCTTTGGGTATTCGGACTCCAGACAGCATTATGTCGACTGGATCTTCATCGAATTTGTCATTCTCCAATCGGCAATGGCGTCTTCCGGATAAATTGCAAATAGTCAAGCCTATCGAAGGGTCCCAAACGTTGCATCATTGGTCCAGACTAGCAACTCCAAATTTCAGCGGCTTATTGGAAGAACGACCTGGTGTGACAATACGCGGTGGTCGCAATCTAGAAGAGCTTGGGGTAATTTATTCACTATCAGACGTTGAAGAAGATATCGACGATTTACCGGGCAAACAATTTGAAACCCCCGGTGGCAGCATTTACACGTTCACAAACAGCATGGTCATGCATCCAGACGATGGCTTACTTAACGATTTATCCTTCTTGTCTCAGTCTCAAATATCATCACGAATGGCTTCAGCTTCGACTTCCAGACAGCCAAGTTGCCCACCTACACCAGAGCGGGGCAGGTCACGAAGAAATTCGTGTTCAACATTCTCACTTAATATGAGCCTGGCGTCAGTACTGAATGAACGTGGAATTCGAGCCGTCACCCCCAGTGCTCTAAGTACACCAGCTGGTCCAAACTTTTCGCCAACAGTTACACCCTGCAACAGTCCGGTGGGATCACCCGAAAGATCCATTTCTCCCGAGGAGCGTCGTTTTGGGCTCTTTTCCAGTGGTGCCGATATGATAAAGCGGCAATTCAAGGGTGATTTGCTTCGTGCCAGCCAAACGCAACAACAGCAGCAAAGAATTATGCTGTCAAGATTAGAAAAACGAGCATTGCGTTCACTCAAACTGATAGAAAAACTCGAGAGCATAGGTCTGGAGAATATTATTGCAACTCAGCCTAGTGAAATTCATCATCTCGGAAGAGGTATTGCGAGTCGAAGTTCAGGCAGTCCAATGGCCCAACTTACAAGTCTCAGGCATTTTCCATCATCAAGTGCTGGTAGTAGTACTGCAGAGAGTGTATGCAGCGATTCAAGTTTTGATGATATAAGTATGGCAGATATGCACAAAAGGGGAGGAGCAGCCTTCAATCCTATTAGAAATAAGACGAGCAATATTGGTGCAACAACAATCGAAACAGACAAATCCAACACCGAAATCAAGACACCTACAGCAGGATCAACAAAAGTTCCCAGCACATCACCACCTACAGACAGTCGAATCAGGCAGATGCAACGTCAGAAATCTCGACGAAACCTTAAAAACGGAACAGCCCAACAACGATCCGACTTAGGAACAATAGCTGGCAATGGATCACGAGCTGTTCGCCCAGATCTCGGCATGGTCGAACAACAACAAAAAGCTGACCAGAAAAAGGCAAATTCTGAGAACCATACAGCTGCACAATCGTTTGTTGGTTCCATAAGTTCATTACTGTTTGGTCGCAAGGGCGGCTGGCTATAGTTAATTTGCACTTACCTATATTTAATTTTAAGTTCGATCATATCGTGTACATATAACACACTTTATATATTTTTTATGTTCTAAAATTTGCCGTATAAAACTGACAAAAAATCACACAAAAAAATCCATAGACACCACGTTATATTTCGCAGCTCTGGCAGTATCTGTTCTGTGAGTGACTCACAGAGATCTCTTACTTAAATTAAGATAATTCAGTCCGTGACCTAAAGTGCCTAAATTTAGTCCTATAAGTATTTTTTTTCTGTTTACACACACCGTGACCGATTACAGCCAAGCCATAAGGTCTTTCTTTTTCTTTGAATGGTGCTTAGTTTTGTGTTCCTTATTTTTTTCTATTTCTATTCTACGCCAACCAACGATACTATGCCAAGTATTATTAGAAAGAAGAAAAGCTTTGAATTCATTCATATTGCAGCGATGACCTCAAAATGGATGGTGCACTGTCCGTCTGTACCTTAGGATGGACGACAAATAAAAAAGGAAAATTCAATTAATATGTTTGATGGCGTTTTTAGGTCTATATCGTATATGTATTATGTGTATAAATCGCGGACTAAATTATCGTTAAACAAATTAAACTAGGCCATTATTTGCTCTCCTTATAGCTCGCAGCGAAATATTTATAAATATGTTTTTATTATTCTTAAGCCAATTATAACAGATATTGTCAGAGTGCATATAAAAACACGGTGATATTTTCCTTTATTTTTTTACATGTATCCATATATTTTTATGATTTTTTTTTACTTATAAAAAAATTTCAAGAGAAAAAGATAATTTTTGTTTATTTTTTAATAATGTGACCTTAAGAGAAAAATCAAAAATTGTTTATACTTTTTTGTATTGTTTATTTTTATTTTTTTTTTTTTGCTTGTGAAACAGAAGAAAGTTTACAAATTAACACTTTAACAAGCGAAAAAGTTTTGTGTTTTGAATCTTGTAACATTAAATTCATTTCCTCCCATCCTAATATTCGTGCTGCTACAGAATACTATGTTTTATTTTTCATCGAGTCTAGTCTTAAAATTAGTTTTAGTACGATATGAATATATATTTTTTTGTATTTATTTGTTAACTATTTACCAACTGAGGTGTTAACTTAACTTTTTAATTTCTTCCTACATTTTGATTATCGAATGACACATTCAATCATAATCAATCATTTTTGTTTAAGGCTATATATATAATGTTATACGATCATCTGAGAATGGTGGTGTGGTGCTAAAAAAACGATGCGAGGCATGTGATAGTTGAATTGTATCCTAAAAGCGCATTAAAACAAAGTCAATACAATTAAAATATTGTTTGTTGAAATGTTGTTGCTGCAATTAGCAAAAATTAATTTTTATATTTTTGTTGGCTTTGAAAATATCAGTATTTTTTTTTTATTGTAATAAATTCATCAATAACATGCATATAAAAATATTCTTTTAACGATTGATTGGATTTTATTTATTTTACCTTTTGAAACTCAACCATGTGGTCATTCTACAAACTGCAATACATATTTGAAGACACACACTCTAACAAATTGAAAGTTGTATTTATTTTTATCTTGTCTTTTCTGCAAATGATCAATTCAAGAGAACCGAGCGTCTTTTAACCTTTTGAGATTTTATGGGTGGTTAGTAAAGGAGCGTCGATTCATTTTTTTAAATTAAAAATGGAAACGAAATTCCAAAGTAATCATTGATTCTCAGCGGAAATCTTAAATGCCAGATTTGCACAGCTTTCAAATTTTCAAAAATTATGCCACAAAACTGGCAAAATAATAAACGTGCTGTGAAGATATTAGGGCATATTCAAAGATGTTGTTTAAGCTGTTTCTAGACTTAACTGGAGTTTATCTGATGAAGTTTCAATATGATAATCTCCAGATTTGCTTAGCAACAGCTAATACAACATGCCCCATTGAGAATGAGGAAATTCATTCTTACTCGTAATTATGCATAATTTGAAAAATGATTTTAAGAAAATCAGCCAGCTTATATTTCTGAGATCTCAGTATTTTCTCAAAATTATAAACTCACCTCTTATAAAAAGAATTCCTAACTTTTGCTGTTAAAGTGAGATTGATTTATTTTAAGGGGAAAAAAGTGAGTTGTTTTGAATTTTTGGTGAGAAATTTTTTTAATAATAATAATAAGACATAAAAGTTTAGAACATGGAATAAACTGTCACAACATGTACATACATCGTTAAAATCCTGGATAGTGCAGGATCGAGTGATTTCTTCCATTAATAAATAACTGAGACCACAAACGGCGACTAAAATAAATCTTCAAAATTGCAGAACTGGCAATAAAAACACAACACAATAAAAAGTAGATATCGTAAAAATAATTCGCAAGGCATATATACAAATATAAAGCATTGTGTTTATTTTTAGTTTAACAATTTTATTCTTCATTACAATAATAAACTTGAAAAAGAAACTCAAATAATAACTAAAAAAAAACATTAATTACTGATGAATATGCATATGATCGTGGGAATAGGTAAACCAAAAAATACTAATTTTACAGTTTCATGCAAAAATCAAATTCCGGTTCATGCAGATTTTTTCAGCGATTTCACAATACTACTGTGTTAGCTAAGATTAAAATTGAACTGAAATTTATAAGTTCGGCTACAAAAAAGTATTTAACTAAACGTTTAAAAAATATAAACAAAAGTTTTATTTTCAAATCAAAAGATAATAAATCGGAAAGGATAAGTTCAGTAAACATTACCTAAGTGCTCTATGTAAGTACATACTTTAAAATAACGACTACCTATCAGTATAACTTTTCAAAATGACTTAAAGAAAGATAACAATTTATTCTGATCAAATAGATAACAAACAAATAAATTTATAATTAAATAATGCAACTACGCAAATTAAGTAAAAAAAAAATTTAAACAAAGAAATAAAGAAACCATAAGCTCTGATAGTTAAAGATCTTTAATACGTTGACATTTTAGAGAACAATAATTTAAATAGGTAATCTTCAGTGAGTTTTTTTTTTAATCTCATTTTTCAATAATGATGGATTTCCTTTTTGCTTCTTGGCTTGGAGTTTGCATAGCTTTATTTAATTTAAAAAAAATGTATTATTCTCAATGAAATGATTTTGAAACTTGCCATTCTTGATTTTTTTAATAAAAAATCCATAAGAATCGGTTCACTTACGTTATGATGACTGCGTTCATTGATCATCAAAAGGTTTTAATATTTTTGTCGCATTATATTTTGGACGGTTAAAAAATGTTTGTCATAATTTACAATTATTGAAACACTTTCTTGAAAATTTTCTTTTGAATGCACATATGCAATCCTTTATTTTTGTTTCCTAAAATTTACGGATTCTAACATTTGCTTGCATTTAGACTGAACTGCCTGTGTGGCATTGACAAGTTATAAGTCTTTGATAAAAATCAAAAGCTGTTGTTCCTTTTTTACATTTATGTTATTGTGTACATTTCCTCCGGTATAAAATCTTAAGGATCGAACAAAAAACCTCATTTACTCATAAACTGCCTTGCATATGCTTCGCTAGCATTCCAATAAATAATTTTAAATGCTGCCAATACGTTTCTAGTGCATACATGTATGTACAGTACATACGTAGGTAGGTACTAAAAAGTTTTTGTGTGTTCTTATTAATTTTGTTTAACCTAACCAGCCTATGCTTTTATATCGTATCAGTTTAATCATAATAATTTGGACTAATATTTTACTTTTATCAATCGTAACTTAAGCTTAGTACTCATCTCTCCCGAAATATCTAAAAAACGAATTCGTTTTAAAATCTGTTACATACTCGTATAAAGCAAAGTGCGATTTTTTGTGCATGTGATTGAAAATGAAAAAACCCTTGCTAATTTGGAAAAGTAAAACATTTGCTGATCAACTCAGGAAAACCTTATAGCGATCTCGTATATGACCGTGATAGCAAAATGGAAAGGCATAATTTTTCTATCGGGAATAGAATTTATTATTTGTAAATTAGGGATAGATTGTAGATACACTATTGTTTTTAATTTCACATTTCTCACTGTTCCATTGGGCTCAGAATGAGTGAATCCCTTTGTTGTCCAGTTTTGCAAAACTTAGAAAAATTTTTAATTTACCAAATAGGGATAGTATATTTTCTTTTATGTTTCTTGCTGTCTATCGAATGGAGGGTTGACTTTCCTGCAGTAAGATGACAGAAAATGTCCGTTTGAATTCAAATTAAAAAAAGAAACGTTTAACCAAGGCAACAGTTATTAAATGGAGGGGTAAATCTGCCGAAAAAATTAGATCTACCAAATAAATTATGCAGTTTTTATTTCTGAGGGCTCAGAGAATTTCCCCAGTTTTGCTGTCAAATACTAAGGAACACAAATTTTCGATTCGCCTGCACTGATATACAGGGTGTCCTACAGTCACCGCCACAGAGAGAAATCATAGGTTCCTGAGGTAATTTTAGGTCGAAAAACGTAAAAGGTAATTTTCCCTGGCAAAACGCCACCCGCAAATCTTGGTCACCAGGATCGAGATGCTGCACTTTTCTATAGTGGTACGGGTACATATTGTTCCTTTTCAGTGCTCGCCAGACTGTTCTCTTTGGGACTGCTAGAGTACAAGCTGCCCTTCGAGTCCTCGTTGTAGGATTTTTACCGTCAACGAACCGTATGTCCCAATGTTGGCTAACAACACGTTTTGTCCATAATCATGTCGATGTTCTTCGACTTAAAATGACCTCAGGAACCCATGGTTCCTCTCTGCGGCGGCGGTGACTGTGGGACACCCCTGTATAAACTGATCAAATGAATCAATTTTTTCGACTAACGGGAGTGCATAAATTGTCAAAATCAGCTTTTTAACAGATCCAAATGAAAAATAAATTGATTGATTGATTGTACCAATGAAAAACCCATTCATTAAGTCTAGTTAGAGTGCCACCAGAATATGTATAGAATATCTTCGAATAAATTGCAACTTGATTTATGCCTTCGGTACCGCTGTTTATTTTATTTTTAAAGCACAACAAATACTGTGTTTTCTCATTTCGTTATCATAAATGGGTAATCAGCACCACACCATTCCTATCTTAAATTTACAAACATACATTATAATTTCATGTCCTCAAATATTACTTCTAACTTTTTTCTTTTCATAGAGCCATTCGTATTCCTTAAGAAACATAAAATATTTAGTATTCTTATAATGAAATAGACAATTTTGAAATAAAAACATACATGAGCAAACAAAAAGGCACCCTTTTCGAAATATGATAGATCACAGATGTCAAACAATATTGTCAAAGCAAAATGGTTTTAATTTAATATTATGAATAAAAAAAATAATTAAAATATTACAAAATAAAAACAAAGGATAAAATACAAATTACATAAATGCTTTGCTATTATATAGGTAAACAAAAACTGTTATATTAAATATGTAGTTTAGATGCTAATGAAAACCCAAGATAAAATTGAGAGATACCCTATTAGTGCTAAAGCAATGATGAAGGAATAATAATTATAAAAAAAAGGAAAATGAGAATACATTTATTTTTTCATAAATCATCCGTTTGCGAGGAATTGTTAAATGTCCAAATCAGGCTAGAGTGATTTTTTGTTTGAAGAAAATCGCGTTTTTTTTTTTTAATTACAATCGTTCACACCATCAATGAAACGTTATATGTATTAAAAACTATGAAATCATCCCATATTCTCTTATACAATCTACACTTATTATACATTATTGACTTAAGCATTTGTTTTACTTATAAATAAGAGCTTCAGAATTAAAGATGACGAAGAATTATATTTGGCTTGATTTCTGCATTTTGGCCTTGTTTGGTTATTTTTATCAATCCTCTCATTTCGGTTAGATAAAACATATTGATTAGTTTTTAGATAATAAATAAAATAAACGTTGATCAATCACTGATTAAAAATTATTTGTATAAAATACAGTTCTAAGTTCATTTATGTTATTGAATATGCATGTAAATAATCCGAGAAGAATTGATTGTATGCAATAAAAACAAATATTGAAGTTCTTGACATTAAAAAAAAACAAAACGAAAGTTTTTTTTCGTATATTATTAATTTTCTGTCGTCCACTTTTTGCCATCGTTTTTTATTTAGTCATTCCTTCTTTCTGTGTTGGGAAACAATAAGGAGGTTCATACGGTATATAATTGAACCTCTATTTTTTCAACTTTCAGAATAATTCCAAATCTTCCTGGATCAAGATAAATCATCCATTAAGGCCAGTTTTATACTATACACATACTTACCGGAATTAGTTTCCCCACATTGGCTCTTAAAGCTCTGTTTTATGTTCTGAGTAAGTGACACTTAAATGAGAGACATATATAATTGCAGCTTATTCAGATAAGTTAGCAATGAAAATGAGCTTCACTCCCCATATTGGCCACTTAGATGCCACTAAGGAACTCATGTTGATTCAATTAATGTTCAATCTGGAAGAAAATACAATAAATTGTAAAATGAACTCCTTTTCAAATATAAATAAATATATGTACATACATATGTATATGTATAATGAATAATCCTATCTTCAATATTAAAAACGATGAAAAATAGGTTCTTAAGATGTTAGAAACTGTACCTAGGTTATCAACACAGAAAAGATATTTTTATTTTGTTTGTATCGCCTTTCATTTCCTCCTTCATTAAAACACAACACACTAGTTTACTCAATAGAGGTTGGGAAGTCCACTTTTTTGTCGTGCCAAGGGGTACTTGTAATTTCAGCTAGACGAAAACAAATTTTCCTTATCAATGGAGTAACCAGATTCCAGCAGGCAAAAGTGTTAATCAACTAGCATTTGACTTGAGTGAATTTATACCAACTGGCCAGCCAAACGGCGATTTGGATAGTCAGCTGTTTACATCATGAGCATTACAAATGAGGACAATCTTCAACTGACATTTTTCAATCAATTGTATATCCTGGTTTAGCTTAACATGTACTTCCTATACTTAATTTTTTTATTTCTTTGCAGACATCATCGCAAAAGTAGAATTCTTCGTTGAACCCCCTGGGGCACGGGGCAGGCACACTGACGACGACGTAATTTTATTGGACTGCAAATCATTACTATCAACCACCAAATACAGATATCGATACAGAGAATATTTTTCTTTGAACCGCATATATAACCACAGAGCCAAGTACAAACAAAATGACAGACTATAGCGATCTCGATCGACAGATAGAACAGCTTAAACGATGTGAAATCATTAAGGAGAATGAAGTTAAGGCGCTGTGTGCCAAAGCTCGTGAGATCCTTGTCGAAGAGGGAAATGTCCAGCGTGTCGATTCTCCTGTAACAGTTTGTGGTGACATTCACGGCCAGTTCTATGATCTAAAAGAGCTTTTCAAAGTCGGTGGCGACGTGCCTGAGACAAACTACTTATTTATGGGGGATTTCGTCGATCGTGGATATTATAGTGTAGAAACGTTTCTACTTCTGTTGGCGTTAAAAGTGCGTTATCCAGATCGAATCACATTAATTCGGGGCAATCATGAATCTCGACAAATTACCCAGGTTTATGGATTCTACGACGAATGCCTGCGAAAATATGGATCAACAGCTGTTTGGCGATACTGTACTGAAATCTTTGACTATTTAAGTCTTTCGGCGATAATAGATGGAAAAATATTTTGTGTACACGGTGGACTGAGTCCTTCCATTCAGTATTTAGATCAGATTCGCACGATAGATCGTAAGCAAGAAGTGCCGCACGATGGTCCTATGTGTGACTTGCTTTGGAGTGACCCCGAAGATCAAACGGGATGGGGCGTATCGCCACGTGGTGCGGGTTATTTGTTTGGATCAGATGTTGTGTCTCAGTTCAATCGAACTAATGACATTGATATGATATGTCGAGCACATCAACTGGTCATGGAGGGATTTAAATGGCATTTCAATGAGACTGTATTAACTGTTTGGTCGGCGCCCAATTACTGTTATAGGTAAGTTTAAAATATTATGATTAATACTTAGAGTAGAATGCTATCTTATTTCTTATCAGAGGCACTTAAAACTACCACATTATATACTAAATGAACCTTCAAACTCTTCTTGGTAGATGACTCTCAATATTGTTGATGAGCAAAGCTAATATTATCTTTCATAAATTTAAGTATTTGTAGAACCTTCAGAGAGGATAGATCACTATCTTCTACCAGAAAGTGTTCCAGGTGTTTTTCGTTTGGTGCACAAATGCATTGCATCTGCCCAGTATGTGGTATGGTGTTTCCTCTTAGATGCAGCAGAATCTGCATGTGGCTCTGCCTACTATGTCAAGAATACTAGTTTTCAGTGTATATTAATAGTTTGGCTCGCCTAAGCTTTGGGAGTTCTTTCCAATTTTTTGATCTCTTGGCCTCCAGTAATTCTTTGAGTTGGCTATTAATCTCGTTTTCTCCTATGCCTAGAATTAAGTTAAAATTTAAGTTTAGATCTAAGTTTAGATTTAAGGCACGCTTGTATTAAGCTAAATAAATAAATAAATAAATATGCCAATCGATTGAGATATACTGGCGCAAAAACTGATGAGATATGGTATTCGAGGAGTTGAACTTGAATGGTTTAAAAGTTACTTATCGAACAGAACCCAACGAACCAAAGTTACTAACGAGTTTTCGGAAGTTTTGCCTGTAGCATTGGGCGTACCTCAAGGGGCGGTGCTGGGAACGCTACTATTCATTATTTATATAAATGAGGTAGAGAATGTTCTAAGATATGCAAATGCTAGGCTGTTCGCAGAGGAGTTCATCAATCAACTCAATAATGATCTAAAAAAAGTACAAACTGAACAAACTGAAGCTAAACACTAATAAAACTAAAGCTATTATAATAAATGGCAATTCAATTGAAATATTATCAATGAAGAAACCATTGAAAAAGTTGAAGAAATAAAGTACTTAGGAGTTATCTACATATATCTATATCTATATCTATACTATATTATAAAGATGAAACATTTATTTGTTTGTTTGTTTGTACCTATGTAGGGGGTAATCTCTGGAAATATTCAACCGATCCTTAAAATTCTTTTATAAATGGAAAGATATAATGTCCCTGAGTAACATAGGCTAAATTTTATTTGGATACAAATTAATTGCAACGTTCAAATCTATATATTTGTACTTTTTTTTGGGTATTTGTAAGTTTTTGATTTTTATATTTCGAAATTTCAAAATTTCTTTTTAAGTTTGAAAGGTTATTCTCATGAGTTTACTAAGAGGATGTTGTCTTCATACATAGGGTGAAATGGGGTAGAAATTTAAAATGGGTATATGATTTAAAATACTTTTTGAGTTGGGAAGGCTATTCTTAAAGGCTTAAGGACTGGACATTTCAAAATTTAAATACTTATAGTGTGAAATGGGGTTTGTAAAATATGGAATCTGATCTGAAAGGTTATATGTAGAGGATGTCATTCGAAAATTTTGTCTAACCGAGCAAAGCCGGGGCGGGCCAGCTTGTTATAGATAAAAAGCTAAATTTTGAAAATCACGTTAATTATATTTGTAATAAAATTGCTAAGAAAATTGTTTTTTTTTGTTTTCCACAGAAGAAGACTACGTATCTATGAGTTCTGCAATAAATATATATAATGTTAGATTAAACCCCATTTTGAATATTGTTCAACGGTACTATTTTTAGGATCTAATCAAATGTCAGAAAGATTAAAAAAATTGCAGAATAGGGGAATGAGGTGTATCTTGATGTGCGATAGGTTAACTCATATACAATTTATGCTTGATACTCTAAAATGGCTAACAATTAAACAGAGAACAATAATGAATGTGCTAATTTTTATATTTAAGCCTAGTACGCTGCTGATGCGAAACGAAAAATCCCATACAAAAATGACACAACGAAATCATAAACTAAAAATTTAGTTCTACTTTTCGTTCTGCAGTACGCTGTTCGATGAGCGAAATTGAAAATTGTAGCAGATTATTTGGAGAAGTCTACACTCTTTTTTCGCACACAATTAATTACCCAGACCATTTATTGTGTGCGAAAAAATGGCATTTGTGTTTTTTCGTGTTTATTTTTGTTGTTTCTTTCATTACAGCATGGCTGCTTGTGATTTTTTTGCATTTGCATTTGTTTTAATTTTTTGAATTTATGCAACTGTCAATGAATATTTTTCCGCTTCGTTTTCGTAAGCATTTCGTTGTCTTGTTGGAGACCAACTAAAAATTTCGTTTCGCATCAGCAGCGTACTAGGCTTTAAAATTAAAAATAATATGTTACCTAGTTATCTATTCAACGATATAGTTTATGTATCGGATATTCATCATCATCATCGTGTCCTGTAACCCCGGCTGGGGCATAGGGCGTCAACAAAACGTCTCCATCCTTCACGGTCTGCTGCAAGGTACTTTAGCTGTGGCCACGTCTTTCTCTGGGATTCTGCTTCCGCTAAGACAGTTGATTTCCATGTTGTTCTTGGTCTTCCAACCCGCCGTGCACCCTGAGGATTCCATTCAAAGGACTGCTTTGCAATTTCATCGTTTGGTTTCCTCAGTGTGTGACCAATCCAACGCCATTTACGCTTTCTTATGTCGACGTCCAGCCGCTCTTGACTTGTCCTGCGCCACAATTCCTCATTTGATATTATTTGTGGCCAGCGAATCTTTAGGATGTGGCGAAACAGCGATTCACAAAAGCCTGCATTTTCTTCGAAATAGTAGACGTGACTTTCCAGGTTTCACAAGCATATAACAGCACGGATTTGACATTGGATTCGAAGAATCTCAACTTAGTGCGTAAGGAGATTTGACTGGATTTCCAAATTGGGGACAGGGTACCGAAGGCAGCACGAGCTTTATTCATTCTACTTTTAACGTCCAGATCCGTACCACCGTTTAAAGAGACAATACTGCCAAGGTAGTTGAACTGTTCCACTACTTCAACTGGTGTCTCCTGTAGAATAATACGCTGCTGTGTGGAGCGGCCTGTGAGCGTTATTTTTGTCTTTTTGATGTTTATTCTTAGACCACTCGACTCTCCCTTCACTTGCAGCGTTTGGCACATCCCGTTCAGCCCACTGATGTTATTTGCCAGTAGACATATGTCATCGGCATAGTCTAAATGACTGAGCCTTTCGAACGGTCTCCACTGAATGCCCTGTCGCTCAGCTGTACCGACACTGGCCGTCAATACGTCGTCCATCGCCAGCAGGAAGAGAATTGGCGATAGAACCTCCCCTTGTATCACACCCTGTTGCACTACGAATGAGTCGGATAGCTGCCCATTGTGCAAAACAAAACATCTTGCGTTGTTGTAGGACTCTTTAATAATGGCAACAGTTTCTGGTGGAATTCCTCTACCAAGCAACGATCTCCATATACATTCTCGGTTAACTCGATCAAAGGCTTTCTCAAAATCCACGAACATGAGGTAAAGCGGTGGTTGAAATTCCATCGACTGCTCGAGGACGATACGCAGGGTGTTGATATGGTCGACACACGATCGACCACTGCGGAAGCCAGCTTGATGCCTCTTGAGTGTAGACTCGATTCTATCCTTTATTCGCTCGAGAATGATGGTTGCCATTAGTTTTGGGAAAACGGACAAAACGGTGATACCACGCCAATTGTTGCAATTCTTTAAGTCACCTTTCTTTGGCGACTTAACAATCACACCATCCTTCCAATCCCTGGGATAGTTTTCGTTTTCCCAAATGCTTTGTATCAACGGATGTAAAATACTAGCCGCTGTTACGGGATCGGCTTTCAGGAATTCAGCTGGTATTCCGTCCAGTCCAGCTGCCTTGTTGTTTTTGAGGAGATTTATTGATGTAAGGATTTCCGATTCTGTGCATCTCGTTTAGTTGGGGCACTTCAGCACTCTGCTCAACTGAATCCTCATTTAGCAGGGCACAAAAATAGTCCTTCCATCTACGAAGCTGATCCTCAATTGATACCAAAAGTGTGCCATCCACATCCATTACAGGATGATTCGTGTTGCTTTTTTTCCCGATCACGTCTTTGGCTATTTGGTACAATTCCCGGATATCTCCTCTTCTGGCAGCGATTTCCGCATTATCTGCGAGTCCATCTAACCTCACCCTCTTGTCACGTCTCACACAACGATGGACCATCTTATGTGCAATGCGGTACTCTCTTCGCAAGTCAGCCTTTGGTTGAATATCTGCTTCGACATTTATTTGAATTTTCAACGATTTGCGATGTTCGATCTTATCCCAGGTGTCTTGGGATATCCAAGAGTCTCTACGTCTCGTTCGCTTGGGTACAGTTTCGGATCCAGCCTCCATAAAAACACTTTTAATTTCACCCCACATCTCATCAATTGTTGAATGCTGGATTCCGTTTAATGACGAGGCTCTGTCGTTAAGGGTGGTGACATAGTTTCGACATATGTTGGGGTCATTTAAAGCATTACTAATGAATTTTGAGCTCCTTGCTGCATCCTGCGCTGGTTTTTGTACGGCAGCGGTTCGTAGTTTGAGACTCATCAGAACCAAATGGTGGTCGCTTTCCACATCGGCATTTCTTATACTCCGGACATCACACATAGACTTCCTCCATCGCTGCTGAATCATGATATGATCAATTTGGTTTTCGGTTTGACCATCCGGATGCACCCAGGTAATTTTGTTGCACGTCTTATGCTTAAATACAGTCCACCTATAACAAGACGATTCGCGTTACAAAAGTAGACAAGCAAGTTACCATTTTCACTCCGTGACCCCAAGCCATTTTTTCCCATCACGCGTTCCAGTCCGTAATTATGTGAACCGACTTGGGCATTGAGGTCTCCCATAACGACTATGATGTCGGCTCTCGGAACACTACTGTAAACCGAGTTAGGATGAGTGTAGAACGCGGTTTTGTCTTCCTCTGTCGCTTCATTTGTGGGGCGTAGCACTGAATAATTGTGACGTTACGAATTTTTTGAACGAAACCTTGCAGTCATTAATCTCGCAGAAATGGGCGCCCAGGAGATTAAACTACGCGTCGCTTCTTCGTTCAACATAATTCCGACACCATGCAGTCTTTGGCCGCCCTGTCTTTCATCTTCCCTGGAATACAGCAATCTCGTCTGATCTGTATTCAGCTCTACCTCTCCACTTAGTTTCGCTTATGCCCAGGATACTGACCTTTAGGCGAAGCATTTCACGCTCAACTTGCTCGTATCTACCATCGCTGTACAAGGATCGAACGTTCCATGCTCCGATTTTCGTACGTATGCGGTAGCCAAAAACATTTGCGCTTCTTGAAAGATTTCCTCTATTTGTCAACGATTCATTTATTATTATGGCGTCTTGATTGACGCTCGTACATGAAAGATGCCGCACCCCGAAATCCGATGTGCGGTTTACTACAACCGAAGCTGCAGAAGGATTTTCCATAAAAAGATTACCTCTTGGGGACTCATTTCCATTTGTTGTCATAGTTCATGTATTTGCATATATCCTACCACCATGGTGTTTTCCGAGATATGATTAATAACATACATAAGCTCAGATTTGACAGGCACACCCACCTTTTGTATGGTCAAACACATAACTGCTCGAGGCCGCCCACTATGGGAAAACAGACGCCTTTTGTAGCCGCCCAATATGGGTTACAGACGCTACCTGCTGCAGCCGTTGGCCTTTTACGAAAAAAAGCTCCTCCGCCACCAGACTATCATGCCGTTGACCGCTGCCTGCAGTTCATCCGTCTTAAGGGGGCTTTTAATCATCCCAAGGACAAGTTTGTGCCCTGACCAGCAAAGCTGGGTTGTCTGCTTATCCCGGCATCCATTCGGTCCTCCTGCACGTTAGCGTTACCCGCCCTCTACCACGCGGAGGTGTGCATAGGGATTTTCCTATCATTGAGCTTAGGGCCATATGGCGTCCTAGCACTCTCAAGTACTTTTAGAGGGCTCGGATATTCAGCCTTATAATTTAAGAAATAGGGGAGATTTTAGACTACCTTTCTTCAGAACAAATAGATCTCAGAATGGTTTCAGGCTGTTCAATAATTTGCCAATAGACTTAAAGTCAGAAAATAATGTAATAGCATTTAAAAAGAAACTAATAACTTATGTAAAAAATAATTATAATTAATCAAGCATTTAGATTTTTCTTTAACTAGTTTTTAAGTTTAATTTATAATAAATAGCTGAAGCTAAATAAAGAATCAATTCAATTCAAAAAAAAAATGCCACAATAGGTTTCAGGCCATAAGGGAGTATCATTGGACGTATTTTCGTTAAAGAATGTCTCTTCATTACCTTGGACACCAACTTGACTGGTACCCAATGTAGTGTGACACTAACATTACGGCACATTCCCGCACCACTTCAAGAGCTTAGTGGTTTCAGTTTGAGTGTCAATCTATTGAAGTAACAATATTTTAAAGCAATAGCTGTAATACAACTGATGTTGTTACATTGCACCCATCATTGCGCCAAGAAACTACTCCTTGGCGCAATGATGGTGCTCTTGACTCAATATTTAGGGTGTTGGGCTGTCAAGTCGAAGACCTGGGATGGAATCAGAACGTTAAATATCTTTGGCTAAGGCAAAACCTGATATTATGTACATACATATGTACCTATGTATGTAATTTTTTGTAAATATCGTCGTATTTTCATTACCCCTTAAAAGATATAATTTTGCTCTGCACATAATTTCATTAGATTTTATCTTTTGGTTTAAATGTTATTACAAATTTGCATGGGAAATTAAATGAATTTTCGACTCACTTTGGAGTTTACAGGCGTTGAGATGAAAATGGCGATGGCGGGAAAAGTCCTAATCAAGTGCCAATAAGAGTTTGTATTAAATGTAAGCATCTTTATGTTTTCTTGTAGTAGTGTCCTATAAGCTTGGTTATCAACATTAATTATACATACCAACATTAGTTATACATATTAATTCCTAGATCCCTATAAAACCGTTAAAAAATTTGCTTAAAGCTTGACCAACTATTATCATTTTCGTTCAAGATTATGAATAAGTAATCTGGTGGGGACAAAGCACTAAAAAAATGCATAATCTAGTAATACCATTTACACATATTCTCTGATGTGCGAATAAATGAAGTTTACTAGCCAATTCACTTTTGTGCTCAATTGAAAATAGCTATTAAGGTATTCATTGGTTCTTTGCCGACGTCAAAAGAACACTGCTAATTTGTATTAGGATTGATAGTAACTTTTGACTAATATTTTTGAAATTCTTTGGTTTTTGAATTGAACCTCATCGTTATTTATTTCTTTTTCTTGCAGATGTGGAAACGTAGCAGCAATTCTAGAACTGAACGAATTTCTTCACAGAGACTTTATCATTTTTGAAGCTGCCCCACAAGAAAGTCGAGGCATACCATCAAAAAAACCACAAGCGGATTATTTCTTGTAAGAGGCCAACTATCCGATTTTTCTCTCCATACCAGACGAATTCTGTGGAACTAATGAAGAAGACCATCACGGGCAATTTCTTTATTCATTTTTGCACTTCTAGCCGGATCTACAAACCCAAGAAATATTTTTTGGCATCTATAGAACAAATGTCCTTGCTAATACTGCCAAGCATTTTTTAAAATAATATCTCTTTGTAAACGAGTATCTTGCTCTGCACTGATTCTTGAAAAGAAAACGAAACATTAAAAAAACAAAACCAAAAATAGATGAAGTGTAAAATTGAGAAAAAGAAAATATAACAAAACACGATACAGATTAAAGTTTTATTTATAATAACTAAGGGAGTGTTAAGCATCCTTTCAAATAGTTTTAACTGTCCACTTTATGTATTTTTTTTATAAAATAAGATTTCTTATATTTAAGTTCCTTTTTATACATTTCTGTTTAACTTTTGCCTCTTCCTGAGACCCATCTTTCCTCGTCAGATTCAGATTAACGTTAAAAATTGACTTCTCATTTACTACAAGATATAGTTTTATTAGACCAACAAATACAAAAATGAAAATAAATACAAAAAAAAAATGATAAAAAAAAGTTTTTTTTTGTTACACATATAATACAATTTTGTATATTTTAAGAGAAACAAAATATTATTACTATTATAATTGCTCTTCTATGAAAGTATTTAAGATGATAATGATAATAAAATAAAAATATTATTAAGAGAATATATCGTGCAAACTAAGCATTTTTAAATTTCTACTATTTATGTTTTGTATAATAAATATTAAAACAGCATACTCCGTCATTTGGGAGATTAGGCCTTAATATTCTCAGATGCATACAAAAGACGAGTCGAAAATAGTATTTACTTTTCCAAGTGAATTTGAAGATTTACATAATCAAAGTACATACGAGGGCGGATCAATAAGTACCTGGTAATTTAAACCGATGGTGTTGCCACTACAAATCCAACATTGTGTTTGTCAAGAGGCATCTTTTAAAAGAACGGACCAAAACTTTCAGACAGATAGTTTTACGGTCAGAAGCCATTTTATACAGACTTTGAAGAGTATACTCATGAAAATGGAAAAAAGTGAATTTCGTGTGCTTATTAAACATTATTTCTACGACAAAAAACTATCAAGCCAACCAAACAAAAGCTATGCAAATATGGGGACTCTTCACCATCGATTAAAGAACTATTCATCACTGACTTCTCAATTTCGGTGCAACACAAGAAAAGCCGAACGTTCAGTTGCTCAATTGAGGTCCCTTCAGCAGAAATGGTCGATAAAATACATGATTATTAAACAATCGGCGCGTAAAAGTACGCGAGTTTGAAGATGCAACAGAACGGAATAGTGATTTCAATATTGCATAATTTTTTTGGATATGAAAAAGTATTCCGCAAGATGGGTGCCGCCTTTGTTCACACTCGACACCAAACGCAATCGTTTGACAGCTTCAAGAGTTTTTGGCGATGTTCAATCAAAATACGAACAAGTTTTTTCATTATGGATTTAGTTCCATCCTAGTTACTAAACATGTATGTATGTATGTATGTATGTATTCATTTATCTTCTTATATATAAAAATAAGTTGCCTTATGTTCGGACCAGATAAACTCGAAAATGGCTGGGCCGAATTTTTCAATTTTTTTTTTAAAGTCAGCTATCATATTGAGGATGGTCTTTTTTTGAAATTTGGTTAAAAATAGGTAAAGGGAAAACCGTGAAATGCATTTTTGGTGCATTTTTTTAAATTAATACAAATTATTTTGAAAGGGTCTTCTGATAATGTCTAGGAAGGTTTCTGTGAAGTTTGGTAAAAATTCGGTAAAGCGGTTTGTCATTTATCAACTAATAAGTGTTTTTCATGTAATCATAGAAAATTATTTTCAATTTGTCAATTTAATTTTAACTGATTTAATTAAATTGAAATAAGATTGTAATCTACGGATGTAATCTAACTCGGGTCGATTTTTTTTTAATTCGGTATTCAGTACATCAGAATGGCCAAACAAGTATTTAAAAAAAAGAAGAATGTGAAGATAGAATTCAGGAGATTGGTAAAATAAAAACATCATAGTCTACATATATTTTTTGATTATTCATTTTACACCAAGAGCCGACAGTAAATTTTGGGAGTGGATATATAACCAAAATCGGAGTATGAGGGATTATATATCGTGATATCGAATACAAAAGTCTGGCAGTTTTTTTTCAGCCTTTGGTCATCATCGTGTCCTGTAACCCCGGCTGGGGCATAGGGCGTCTTTGGTGGGGGTTTAAAACTAGCTTGGTTTCCTGTTTATATGGTAGGGTCATTAACGCTTCAATTCACTTTTAAAAAAAAGTAATTTTCCCTAAGTCTCAAGACTTTAATCTTTGTGATCCGATAAATAGGACCCATTGTTTTAGCTTTTCAAGCAAGCCCTTTCGGCGTTTTTGTGGAGACTTTATTTGTTGATTTTTTGTTTTTGTTATATCTTCAGTTCTATTAATCGAACCGTCAAGATCGTGGTGTTTATGCTTAGCGAAAATGACTGAGCATCATGTCTAATTTTCTAAAAATTAATTAAAGAGGTTATAACCCTGAAAATAGAAAAGGGGAAAGGATATATTATCCCCTCACCCCTCCCAAAGGCTGATTAGCAGTAAAGCGATTAATGAACAATGTTATCGAAGCAACTATTTTAATTGGAATGTATAAGGGGGAAGATGTACTAATTCCAAGAACTCCCATGATTCCTTCTGATTTGCCATTTGAATTCAAGCGTTTACAATTACCGATTCGTCTTCCGTTTGCTATAACAATCAACAAATCACAAGGTCAGTCATTGCAAGTATGTGGTATAAATTTAGAGCTTCCAATTTTTTCTCACGGACAACTTTGTGTTGGATGTTCGCGAGTGGGTAAACCGTCCTTAGTGTTCACTTATGCATTAAATGGGAAAACAAAAAACGTTTATCAAAAAGATCTTGAGTAATGCAAATCGTTCATATAAAATTAAAAAAAAAAAATACAACAATGATAGTATTAAATTTAAGGCTGCATGATACACAACATTTTTTTTTCTGCTTCGGAGCGTAAATGAAAAGTGAGGATGGTTTCCCAACTCGAGGACAGGCCACATATAGCTGACGACAAATCGGTTGCAATGAAGGGAATTCGGGGCATTAGGCATTCAAGAAAATGATCTCATTCATTCATTCATTTCATATTTTTTTTTTTTAATTTTGACTTTTCAATTTCAAAAGCTATTCATTTAAACAACTTTATTTAAAAACCAAATGCAACAATGTAGTATTAGCTTTCAAAAAAACTATAGCACATTATTGTATGTGTTTTGTTGATTTTTAATGTTTTTTTTGCTTTTGAAGTCAATTTTCAACAAAACTGCCCCCCCTGCCTCAGGGAGGGGAGATACAACTTTCCCCCCCATACAATTTTTTCTTAGAACCACCCCCTAAATACTTCCACTCAGGTCCGGGACACCCTGTATATTTAAAAAAATTATTTCATTTAATTCGTATGAAACAAAAATTTGTGTAACCGTGCGGAGCCGGGTGGGTCAATATATATATACAGATGAATATCTAAATATGTATTACTTTTGTTTTGTTCATGTTATTATTTTCAAAATTAAATATTTATTAACAACATTTTTTGAGTTTTAAGTTAACATTGTTTTTTCTCTCAGTTTTTATATATTTCAAAAATTTATTTCATTTAAGTAATTAGTAAGAAACTAAGATATTTCCAGCCGAGCGAAGCCGGGTGGGTCAGCTAGTTTAGTATAATTTACTATTTTTCTACAGAATTTGTATTAATTAAAATATTCGTTTAAATCATAAGTTCATTAAAAATTTAAACATTGGTTCTAATAAAATTTATCAATAATCTTTTAAAAACATGAAAATTTGACTCATTCTTAATTTCATTTGGCAATTCATTAAAAAGTTTAACACCTTTATACATGACCATGTTTTGTGTTCTATTATCTCTATAAAAAGGTAATCTAAAATTGTAATTTGATCTCAAGTTATAATTTTGAATTTCATGGATATAATTTAAATTAAGAGATAGATAATCGGGAACCATTTTATTTTTAACTTTAAATACAAAGATGGCCGCGTTGTAGGTTATTCTCTGTTTTATGTTTAGCCACTTCAAGCATGATAGCATAACACTAATCGGCGTATAAAAACTGCATTTTAGGATTATCCTCATCGCTTTGTTTTGAAATTTCTGAAGCCTGTTGATTTCCGATATGTTACCCATGTACAGAATTGTTGAACAGAATTCAAAATGTGGTTTAATAATCGTATTGTATATATTTATTGCACAGATTGTTGATATTTGTTTTCGAATTCTTTTTAAGAATCCAACTTTTTTTGAAATTTTTTTGCAAATGTATTCAAAATGGTTACTGAAATTAAGGTCTTTATCTATAATAACACCCAGATACTTTATATATTCCACTTGTTGGATTGGATTATTATTTATTTTTATGTTTGTAGTATATTCACCGTTTATAACCATGCACTTTGTTTTATCTGTATTTACTTTAAGTTTATTCATATTCAGCCATTCACAAACGTTAATCAAATCAAAGTTTAATTGTTCAGTAATTGTATCTAAATCTTTGCCGGACACAAATAATAAAGCATCATCAGCGAATAACGAAATAGTACCGTATTT
This sequence comes from Dasysyrphus tricinctus, assembly GCA_963921185.1. NCBI lineage: Eukaryota > Metazoa > Arthropoda > Insecta > Diptera > Syrphidae > Dasysyrphus > Dasysyrphus tricinctus. The sequence continues at coordinate 124,880,296 of OY992532.1, forward strand.
GATTATTTTGCTTATATCGTTTATATAAATCAAAAACAAAAGTGGGCCTAGTATTGTTCCTTGTGGCACACCAAACAAATTATATTCACTGTTGGATAAGCACTCGTTGATTTTAGTTCGTTGAGTTCTGTCACTTAAATATGTTCGAAACCAGTTTAGTTCTTTATTTCTTATACCATATTTGTTTAGTTTCACCAGGAGTATCGTTCTATCTATTGTTTCAAAAGCTCTTTGAAAGTCCACAAAAACAGAAATAATTTTATGCTTATCATGTCGTAACGTTTTAAGGGTCATAATTAACCAGTTAAGGGCTGTTTCACAAGAGTGCTCCGATCGGAAGCCTGACTGGTTTTGAATGAGAATATTATTGTCCGATACATATTTAAACAATTGCTCATGGGCCACTTTTTCAATTACTTTTTCTACAACAGGTAACATATTGGTAGGTCTATATTTATCACAGTTGATGTTATTTTGTTCTTTTGGTATAGGAACTATTATTGATTCTTTTAAATTATTTGGGAAAACGCCGTTTTGGAAAGAGTCATTTATTATTTTTAACAAATAAGGTCCAATGATATCAAAACAATCTAGTATTATTTCAATATTTAACTTTGAAGAATCTTTTTTCTTGTTCATTTTTTTGCATATAGCATTGAGATCAGATAAACTTATTTGTTCAAAAAGGAAAGTAGTGCTCAGATCGGTTAAATGATTAAGGTCCAAATTTTGTGGATTTATGGAGTTACTTATATGATTGATACTATTAATAAAATATTAATATACATGAAGAAATGGCTCAGCGGGAAGAGATTTGGGTCAAATGAAGAAGTCGACACCTATTTTGGGTGTATCCGATAGCATCAAAAAATTGAAGAAACGGAGGGTGAAGTGTATCGAGCTTAAAGAAGACTATGGCCCTTATTGCGAGTGTCGTTTGCTTTCGATAAACGACTTTTGTCGAAAGTCGACTATCGAAAAAATTAATTTTGATGTTGAAAATTCTTATCTTTTGAACCAAATTTTTCGTAAACAAGTCAAAACAAAAAATTTCACAATAATAATTAAGATTTTTAACACCAACATTAATTTTTTCGATTATCGACTTTCGACAAAAGTCGTTAATCGAGAGCAAACGACACTCGCAATAAGGACCTATGTTGACAAATAAAGTTTTTTCTTGCCGAAAAAAAATGTGTTCCTTGTTTGAATTATCAGGTACTTACTAATCAACCCTCGTAATTCGTGAGTGCTTAAAAATAAAGAAGAAGGCAACCAGTCAATATCTCCACACATTCTTTACCTGAGTGATTTTTGGAAACTTTGCCTCCCTGAATCTTTAAAAGCACTAGCTACAAGGAGCGAACCAAAGACATTCACAATTTTTTTTGTCCTACCATTAAGGAACTGAACTAATCGGTTCGAAAATAATAAGGGAAGGCACTGGAGGGGAATACGCCCATGTTTAGTTTTTGCCAACGGTTGCTTAATTTTTGTAGAAACAAGTAAAAGTTATCTGCACCTCGTACCTATATCGTGTAAGTTTTATATAAAAAGATGGACCAGCTTAAAATATCTGTGATGTTTGGTAGAAACATTCAGCCTTATTATGAGTTTCTCCCGGAAAATATTTCACCCGAAAAATGGTTGTTCCCCCGGAATTTTTAAAAGCTATTATGAGTTTCGCCCGAACTTCTCTAGGCCTAGAATAAACAACAAACTTGCACAAAGGGCTATATCATAGACTAACTAATAATAAAGACAGGCCGCTTCATATAAAGAAAAAGGACCCGATTTGAGATTGCCTCCACCGAGATTGCCTCCACTTCATACATGTTGTGTACTTGGCGAGAAAAGCTTTTGCTTCATATGAAGCTTTCAAGTTGCATCGAACTGAAATTCATTTCACCATTATCGCAAGTGTACCTGTTTTTGTTGTTGGTTTTTGGGTATTTTGTCTGTTGTTTTTTTTTTTTGCAATTATGAAGGTTGTGAAGCAGTGGTGGTAGTTTTTTTGTCTTCATAGTTTGCTCTAACTTAAATTTTGCTTGTGTGTGTGTACACTTCAAGTAGGTATATTTATTTCATTCTTGTCGATCTTGGCAAGAATTTTCGTTTTTGGGTTTTGGTAGGTTTGAAGGAAAAATGTGTTATTTCGAGGATTTCTCTTTTTTCACGTTTGGGGGTGGATGTTGAGAATATATGACTGTTCTGAAGCAATGGTAGACTTGGTGGCGGTTGTTTCATTTATCCTTTTTTGTGCGCTTGCTTGTGTACTCTTGCATATAGATACATTCATAAATATAATCTCGATCTTCTAGTAATGACATAAGGATTTTCGTTTTTGGTGGTGTCGAGGATTTCTATACAGCATTATGAAGGAATATTTTTTTTTATTTTATGCATTTAATTATTCAGTACCGAAATAAAAAAATGTTAAGAAATACAGGTGAATAACATACCTTATTTGTTTAATTGCAAAAATAAACTTACCGAGTCGAGGAGTATGTTCGCAAATGATGTGTATAGCATCCCTTTTTTTACATATTTAAAGCATAAATAAAGATTCAATATTTCTATACATTCATGTTTTTTTTTTTTTAATTTTCTAGGGAAATGCGCTTGAAAATAGCCATATTTTCACTCTAAACGAATTTGCACTTCTCATAGTAATTTATCATGTTCACTTCAATCATTATAATTTTCTAAAAATATAATCCTTTTTATATTATCATTCATTTCATACCTCAAAAAAGAATTACTGAAGTTATAAACCATTTCCAGAGAGCTTATTCGTGATATTCCAAATCCTGTATTTGTACCTAGTTTGCATAATTTTGGGTTGAGTAATTTTCAAAAATCGATATAACATCATGTGGTTGACCTAGAAATATGTCTGATGCACCAAAATAACCTGTTATTAATCAAAATTATTATAAAATACAAATTTTAAAAATCGTAGCGTTACTCGACTTACATATCGCTCATTTAAAAGAACACCGTCATAACTCAAAATTTGGTGTTTTGAGATAAATGCGATTGAAAGTTTCGTTTTTGTGAAAAATATATGAAAAAACGACTTTGGTGCAACAAACAAAACGTTCGTATGGCAAATGGTGATGAGATATCGATGTTATTTTTTCACAAAAGTAAAGATAACAAGATTAAGCATACCCAGTTCAAAACTGTCAATTTTTGAGTTATGACGGTGTTCTATTAAATGAGCGATATATAGAATTTAATGCAGCAGGATCGAGATTTTTTTTGATTTTTTTTGCTTTACCTCGATCAAAATACAAATTTGCTTGCAATTGATTAATATATATTGAAACTTAACTGTGGAGTTTGTGAGTTGTGAGCAACACACATAAATATACTCGTATATGTACGAGTATAATCAAATTTTAGTTAGGTTATGCAAGATAGAATTTTGGAAAACTAAAATCATTTGGTGGGTGTGGTAATTTTTAAGGAACATGTAAATTATCGATTTAACTAAATTAAAAATATAACAAAATTAAAACCACTTAGCAATCTTGAAATCAATCAGAAAAATAATGCCGACAAAAAATTAAAACTCAAAAAAAATTTAAAAATGCCACAAAAAAACAATAAACTACAAAAAAAACAAAAAAGTCAAGAAAAAGACGAGAAAAACATTGAAAAACAAAAAAATGAACTTTTCGGACTAGGATAGCAAATTGAGAGCAAAAATACGAATAATTTTTCAATTTTTTTTACTGATTGAAACTGAATTTCTATCTATGTACATGCCAACTTTTATGAGCAAAGATCTGTTAGAGTAGAGAAGTGCACTAACAATTTGCCTCAATTATGTGTTCATTTTCGTTTTTTCATTTTTTTTGGAAAATAAGCAAAAAGCAATGGTTGCTCTCATTTCAATTCAGCTGGAGTAACCATTCTTTTATATATGCACCATTTATTTATGCAACTTTTTTTTATTTTTTTTTTCATTTTTGTTACTCTTTTTTATTTTTTACGTTTTTATTATGTTATATTTTTTTTACAGTTTTAATTTTTGAGGTTCTGAATATTTTTATTTTATGTCTTAAGTGTCTTTTTTTCATTTTTTATTAATTTTAGTTCTTCAATTCTCTTTCCATAGTTATACTCGTGCCTATATTTTGTTTTGTGTTTTTTTTTTTAAGTGTTAAAATTTTTTTAAAATAATATTTAAGCATTTGAGCTTCTAATGACTTTTAATTTCAACTCAAATTTTTATTCTATAAAAACGATAAATTCGATGAAATTTTATTCTTACATATATCATTTATATTTTTATAAAAGTTGTAATAGTTCCAATAAATATGAAATTATTGTATGAGCTGTAACTTGGTTTTTAGAGAAAATATCAATTCTTTCGAGCACATTTTCCTGAAAATCAATAGTAAGCTTATCATCATATAATTAAAATCGTAACTCGCTATACGCGTTGTCCTCGCATCACGCCAAAACTATTGGGTGTATTGAAATGCAGTTTTTTGTAATTATTTTTTATTAGCTCAGTGCTCATTATAGGATATATTTTATAAAAAATCAATCACAAGAAGGTACACAAATGCAATATTATGACGAAAAATTCACTCAAATAGTAATATAAAAATAAATTATTTCTACTACATTGTGAAATACTTCTGCTAGAATGAAAGTTTACATATGAATTTAAATTTTAAAAAACAAGTTCATATAATTATTACGAATTGGTTTAACGTCTTTGGATGATAGCAAACTTGGATTCATCACCCGAGACAACCTTTTGGCAAAATGAGAGCGGTTTTTTCTTCAACGTCAATCAAGATTTTTGTTTGAATCGCGTATGGTTTTTGGGAGTAATCCATGCCAAAAAACCTGTTTCTAGAAGCCAATTTCTTACAATTGGAATAAAGTAGCTGCATGGATTGGATATCCTTAATAGTGGCGAAAGGATAAGATTTACTCTGGCAGAAAGTGAGGTGATAATCTTTTGGTATTTTTTTTGTCCCTCTTATTTTCTTTCGGTGTTTTTCACACAAACAATCTGTGTGTACACTCTGAAAGCACCATGTACCATCTGTTCAGAGCATATTATTAGCTCCTTTGAAAATGCTCCTAGAACATTTCATACTGTAGCACTTCTGGACAATTAGTTTCCACAATTTGGGTTCACAGTTCTTATTTTTTTCCATTTTTCAGAGGCTTTGAATAAAACCATCTATTCAAATTAAGAAAAAAATAACCCAAGACAATTATCAGCCGAATATGCATTTTTTAACAAATTTGCCAATCATTATAGTTAATTTCCAATCAAAATCATTTCCAATCTCAATGCATGCTGAAATTTTTCGAAATTTTCCGTTGCTATGCTCATGACATTGAGCGATAAACAAGAAATTACTAGAATTTATCCATTGAATTCTAATTTGTTAATTTTTTGTAAAAGAGACAAATAAAATTATGTATTTTTTTTTCATCGTTTAAGCCTAGTACGCAGCTGAAGTGAAACGAAAATTTTCTGGGGTCTCCAACTCGATAACGAAATTAGAAACGAAGTGTTTGCGAAAAAAATATGGAGAGTTTTATCAGAAAGATGTCAAAATAAATAAAAAAAAACAGTTCAAAATCTTAAGTCAATTTTTCTTCTCGTCTGATGTGAATTCTTGTTTTTTTTTTTTTTTCGTGTCGTCCGTTGTGGTGCTAAGGTTCCAGATAATTGTGTTCTGCAGTTCGTTTCGACGGTATTTTCTTCCATTTTCATTTTCAAATGAAATTCAACAGCAACATATAACAAGCGGTCAAATTTTCGTCTGAAATAATGTTCCGATCAATTAATTGTGTACGAAAAATAAGTGGAGACCTGGTTCGAGTATCTGCTAGGATTTTCTATTTTATTGACATTTCACTGTCGAACTGCGTACTACATAACAAAAATTACTACGAAATTTTTCGTTTACAATTTCGTTGTGTCAATTTTTGTATGAGAATTTTCGTTTCACTTCAGCTGCGTACTATGCTTTATAATTTAGATTTATGTAGATAAAAAACGTTAATTACACTCATTAGTAGTTCGATCAAAAGACTTGATTTTTGAGGATGAAGAAAAAGAGCTTGCAAACAATAATCATTTATTGGCACTAGATGCGATATCTATGTAAGGCGCAAGTTGAAACTCATGATTGAAAAAGGAGAATGGGCAAATTTGTATGAAACATGGGCGTGAGCGGCCAAAAATGGTTTTATTATTTTTTGATGTGTTTTAGTCCTACAATCACTGTTTCTGTGTTGATAATTGAAACTCTTAAAACCCAACAAAACTTGCTAGTTGAATCTTAAGATTTTCTCAAAAAAAGTCCGGGTAAAATAAAACAAAGCAGCCTGTCTTCTCGATAGGTAAAAAGTATATATTTAATAGCTTTGACTTTAAACTATGTTGCGGGTTATGGGAATGGTTATTTACTTTTAACCTTTATAACATTTAGAGGTTATTGGAATGACATTACAAATATGACATTACAAGAAGTGTATTCAGCAGCGATGCATTTCTTAAGGGTCGGTTCATCCCTTTGGAAACCAAAACTTGTATTGCATCGAACATTCTCCCCCGCCGTGAACGCGTTGCAGTTCGCGATCGCCACCATTCTGTTTACAGCCTTGAGTATGGTATAAATCTTTGAATTGTTGACAGCGTTTCAATGAGTGAGATCTGACACTTGAACTCTCTTCCTTCGGTTGTGCTTATCTTGGTTACTATCTCCGTCCTTCACCATCTTTTGCATATATGTAGGTATAGTTTTAATATATGAACAACTTCACAATTGGCCGGACCACTATCATTGTTGTTTACCTGCGCGAGTTGTAAAACAAATTATTATTAAAAAAAACAATAAAAAGTGTTAAAAGTGTGTTAATTTATTGCATTTAAATTGCCAAAGTGAGTTTTGTAAAGTGTAACAAAAAATGATCTGGAGAGTTAGTTTTTTTTTTTTTTTTTTTTACGAAGCTTTCTTTTTTGTTTGTTGTTTGATTTTACAGTTGTGCTCTAAAGATTAAGCGATTAAAGTTATATGGTTTAATTTTATGTTCGATTAGTTATGGTTTTGATTGACTTGAAAGACGATTTTAATAAAGTTTCCTTTTTTTTGTTTTTTTTAGATGACATTAATCTGCATAAGTGCTTTGCGTTAGCGGGATCGAAATTTTTACTTGACTCTGTGTTGCTGCTTGTTTATTGTATTGTATTGTGTATTAATCGTTTTGCTGCATCTCTTATTATATGGAGCTCTCTTTAAAGACTTTTAAATTAATCAAATAGTTTTATCGAAGGCTTTGGGCTGCATTTTTTTTTTTTAGGAGTGTCTTTTTTTTGTTAATTTTATTCAATTTTGTGGACTGTATTTTTTTTACGAATGATTATATAGAGGTGTGTGTGTGTGTATGTGTGTGTATATGTGTGTGTGTGCTATAGAGAATACCTTTTTTTGAATTTCTTATTTATGTGTTTTTTTATTGGAGTTTGCATAAATGTTCCTTTATGATGATATTAAGCGATGTTTGATTAAATTAGATGGTGATTTAGAGTTATTGTGTTGATTAATTACTTAAGGCGATGTTCTTTTTATATACATTAATTGGGTACATTAGTTGGCAATGGGCAGATTTTTGTTATAGGGCGTCTTAGTTCGTTGTTTTCAGTTCTAAGAGTCACGACTCTCGTTAAACCATCTGGTCCAGGATGCAAGCTGATGACTCGGGCTAGGCTCCATCTTAATGGTGGTAGTCGCTCATCTTTCATAAGGACAAGATCTCCTTCCTTGATCGATGGTTGAACTTCTCGTATCCATTTAGGGCGTTGCTGCAATCTGGCTAGATATTCATTGCTCCATTTTGTCCAGAATGATTGTACTAGGGTCTGCACTCTTCTCCATCTTTCTAAATGTGCGATTCTTTCTAACTGGTATTCCGGTTGTGGTGGTGCAAGGAGTGGTTCTCCTATGAGAAAATGGCCTGGGGTTAAAGGCTGGTAGTCATTGATGTCATCTGATTGAGGACATAAGGGTCTCGAATTAAGACACGCTTCTATTTGTGTCAGAAGCGTGGTGAGCTCCTCGAATGTCAATAACTGGTTGCCAGCCACACGTTTGAGGTGGAATTTTACAGATTTCACACCCGCTTCCCATAAACCACCAAAGTGGGGGGAAGCGGGGGGAATGAAATTCCATTTTGTTCCTTCATTTGATATTTTCTCTGCCACATTTCTCCAATCCATTTTAGCTTGACGCAACAAATGTTGCAATTCTCGGTCGGCCCCGACAAAGTTTCTGCCACAGTCACTAAAGAGTTCTCGGCAAAGACCTCTCCTGGCTACCATGCGTCGAAACGCCGCCAAGAAAGCTTGAGTTGTCATATCGCTTACCAACTCGATGTGAACGGCTTTTGTGGCCATACACACAAAAATGGCAAAGTACCCTTTAAGTGTTTTTGCATTTCTGCCTCTCCAGGTTTTCACATCAATGGGGCCGGCATAGTCAACACCGGCAAACGTAAATGGTCTGGATATAGTAGTTCGAGCAGCTGGAAGATTTCCCATTTGTTGGACCAATGGTTTTGCTCTAAACCTGAAGCAAGTTGTGCAACTGTGAATGTACTTCTTCACGGCCGTCTTTATGCTGAATATCCAAAATCGCTGTCTAATGTAGGCGATCACCTTTTCATTGCCTCCGTGAAATGTCTTTTCATGGGCATCGGCTATGATGAGTTTTGAAAGAAGATGGTTCGGCTTCAATAGGATAGGGTGTTTTTTTGAATAAGGAATATCAGCGTTTAACAGCCTTCCCCCGACTCTTAAGATTCCATCACTATCTATAAACGGGTTTAGTGTGTTGTAACCTTTCGTGACTTCTTCTTCTTTATCTTTTGAAAACATGGTTGATTGTACTGCTTTTGCGATTCTTAAAAGTGCATTTAAAAGTTCTTGTGGTGATAAAAAGTCAGTGATTTCTCTAGAAGCTTCCTTGTTGATTCGCATTCGTAAGCAGTAGGCCACGATTCTAGTAAGTTTCGGTAGTGATGAAAATTTGCTAAGCAGGTCGTCGATGAAATTGGTGCTTTCTTCACTTGCCATGCATAAATGAACTTTGACAGTACGAGCTTCCTGCTGCGTTTCTAAGCACAACGGCTGATCTGGAAACGGAACATCCCACTGCTGCCTCAAAAATTCGGGCCCTCTCCACCACAAATCATGATTGATTATCATCGAAGGGAAAATTCCACGCGATGCCACGTCGGCTGGGTTGAGCTCTGAGGGAATGTGTCTCCAAAATGCACCGCTTGCTAGTTTTTGAATTTGTGAAACTCGGTTGGAAATAAATGTCTTCCATTTTGATGGAGGGGCTCTGATCCAACAAAGCGTTATTACAGAATCAGTCCATGCCCATACCGTAACTGCATGCAAATTTAATACTTGTGTTGTCTCATTTAGTAGCTTTGCCAGTAAAACTGCTCCGCATAACTCTAACCTAGGCAAAGTTATAGTCTCCAAGGGTGCCACCTTTGTTTTTGACATCAGCAGATGCATATGAACATTGCCCTTGCCATCGAGAATGCGAAGATAAACCGCAGCCGCATATGCCTTTTCGGAAGCATCACTGAAACCGTGAACTTCAATTTCAACATTGTTCCTTTCGGTGTTGATCCAACGTGGAATTTGAATTTTTCCAATTGACGGCAGTTCTGTACGAAACGCCAACCACTCGCGCTTCAGTTCAACAGGGATTGGTTTATCCCATTCCAGGCATCTTCCCCACAGCTGTTGCATCAAAATTTTTACCTTGATGATGCATGGTGAAATCCATCCCATAGGATCATAAAGTTTTGCAATGGATGAAAGGATCGATCTTTTAGTTACTTCATCATCGTTGTTGATTTCTGCTACCTGAAATGAGAAAACATCTGGAATTGGCAACCATTTAATGCCAAGAGTTTTTACACCGCTCATCTCTTCGAATGGAACCGAAAAATCCTGTTCTCTTTGATCTGGTGGTATATGCCGAAGTACCTCTTCTGTGTTGCTGACGTGCTTCCTCAGGTTAAAACCAGCTGTAGCTAGAAGCTCTCTAACTGCCTTCAATTTATTTTGAGTTTCTTCCACAGTGTCTCCACCGCTGATGACGTCATCTACATAAGTTTCTTCTTTCAGTATAGGTGTTGCTAAAGGAAAATTGAGTGCCTCATCCTCAGCCAGCTTCAAAAGTACCCGTATTGCCAAAAATGGTGCTGGAGATGTTCCAAATGTGACGGTATCCAAACGAAAAATCTTCAACTCCTGATTTGGATCATCTCTCCACAATATGAGCTGGTAGTTGGAATCTGGGACGTCAACGCGGATCTGGCGATACATTTTTTCCACATCTCCAGTAAAGGTATACTTGTATTTTCGCCATCTTAAAATAATGTCTATGACATTTGTTTGGAGTTTGGGTCCAACCATCAACTTGTCATTCAAGGAAGAGCCAAAAAGGGGTTTGAACGTTGCGTCGAACACGACTCTCAACTTCGTGGTGGTACTGGATTCTTTGATGACGGCGTGGTGGGGAATGAAAAAATCATCAGGTAAGCGCTTTGTATTTTGTTGGAAATGTTTCTCGCATAATTTGTCTTCCTCTGCTTCGTACTTTTCATAAGGTTCCTCCTCGATCTCCCAAAATTTGCGGAGTGTTGTGTCAATGTCCAATTGATTGCAGAAACTTTGCACTGCTGGGCAGTTAATTGGTACTTTACCCATAACTATCCAGCCTAAATGGGTTTTTTGTGCTATTGGGCCAACAAAATCATCTCTTCTGATGACATCACCCAAAACGATTTCAGAGTAGACATCACTTCCCAGAAGCATATCGATTTTAGCAGGTATGTGTAGTGTTGGATCTGCCAGCTGGAGACCACTCAGATGAGACCATTTACTCAAATTAATATTTTGAGCTGGAAGAAGCCCAGACAGGGACTTCAAAACAAGAGCTCGCATGGTACCTGCGTACGTTGATATCAAAGACTCGATATTAACATCAACCACCTTCTGCGCGGCTCCACTACTTACACTTCCTAGCCCACGAATTTGAATAAACGTTCTTTTTGTTTTTAGTTGCAGTCGCTGCACTGCATCTTCAGTCATAAACGACGCCTCAGATCCTGGATCAATCAAGGCTCTTAAAGTTAAGAAACCCCCGTTTGATGCTCTGACACTGACCAATGCCGTGGCTAGTAACACCTGTGTATCAGTGTGTATATGGAAGTTGTTTGTTGACCTGTTGGTTGTTGAAGGCTGAAATTCTGGTGCGTTCGGATTTATTGCAGTAGTTTGGAATGATTGTGTTGTAGCATGTTGTTGTTTATCAGTGTTGAAATTTTGTCGATTGTCATTTGGATGTGTTGATGTATTTTGTAAATTTGTAGACGGTTGTATTTGTGTTGAAAATGGGTTGTGCGTGTTCAAGTGAAGTAAAGTGTTGTGACGTTGCTTGCAGTAATAACAAGCTTTATTACTTGGACAGTTTCGCTTGAAATGACTGTAAGCTAAACAATTTTCACACACTCGTATGTTGTAAACTACTTGCTTGCGTTGTGAAACGTCCATTTGTAAAAACTTTTTACACTCTCTCAATGAATGTTGTCCCTTTTTACAAACCTTACAACTTGTTTGTCGACTTTGATCGTCTCTGGTATGGAAAACATGTGTACCTGACTTACTTTTGCTTGAGGTTGAAGCACTACTTTGATTCTCGACTGCTTCTAAAGCTCTGAATCTGCATTGCAAAAATTCCATGAACTCTTTAAGTGATGGCAACTCTTTTGAAGAACCCAATTTTTCTTCCCAAAGCTGTTGAGTGTACCTCGGCAATTTTTGTAGCATAAGGAAGATAAAAATTGAATCCCACTGTTCTACGGGAAGACCTAGATTTTTTAACGAGTGACTAACCTCCTGAGATGTATCATGAAGTTGTTTAATGCAATCTACTGTCTCATTATTATGTATTGGCTGACTACAAAATAAATGTAGCTGCTTGTTAACCAACACCCTTTTATGATCATAGCGTTCATTAAGCAGTTCCCAAGCTTTTTGATAACTACCTTTTTCGATGTGCAAATGTGAGATTATGCTTTCTGGAGTACCCTTTACGCTGGACTTCAAATAATGCATCTTTTGAACATCGGTAAGCAAGGTATTCGTGTGAATCAAGGAAGCAAATATATCGCGAAAAGTTCTCCATTCTTCATAACCACCGGAAAATGTTGGCGGTTGCACAACTGGTAATTTCAGCTCGGTAGCCCTTTTATCGTTGCCGTTGTTGCTTTGCTTATTAGGTTCATTGATGTTCTTTGAAGCCTGCCCTGGTGGTGAAAGTTTATCGATGGCATCCATTACATCAGCCTTATAATCTGTATAAATTTCAAGGATCTCGTCATAAGCTGCAGTTAAAGTCGACACCTTCAAGTCCTGCTCTAACTTTCCAGCGCCTACAATCTCCCCATTGTACTTTTCTGCCGTTTCTAACAAACTTCCCATCAACGAAATTCTCATGTTTAAATAATTAATTCTCTTTAATCGATTGCTATCTGCTTTCTTAAAGTTTTCATAATCTTTCTTGATGCGTCCTAGTAAATCTAATTGTAATTTTCCGAAAGACATTGTATTTTGTGTTGTTTTTTCGTTTTTGTTTTGTATTGTGTTGTAAGTATTGTATATTATGTTATGCAGATATTTTATAAATTATATTAAATTGAAATGAAATTTTTTATTGGTTACAGCTACCCAAAAATAAGTTGGAACGTACTCACTGTGATACAGAAAAATACTTTTAAGTTTGTTGGATGACAGATTTCCTGAGTTCTTCAATTGATGGATGATGTCTTCAAGTACACACTTATTGGTTTGAGTTTATTTTAAATAACTTGTACTTGGTTATTTTATATTATAATTTTTTCAATAAAATGCACACAGCACACAGTGCTTTTTTATGGTTTTTTAATTTGTAAGATGATAAATTAACACACACACAACTCGTAATTTTGTTCAGTTGAGCTCGAAGGACCAAAAATGTTTCTGTGTTGATAATTGAAACTCTTAAAACCCAACAAAACTTGCTAGTTGAATCTTAAGATTTTCTCAAAAAAAGTCCGGGTAAAATAAAACAAAGCAGCCTGTCTTCTCGATAGGTAAAAAGTATATATTTAATAGCTTTGACTTTAAACTATGTTGCGGGTTATGGGAATGGTTATTTACTTTTAACCTTTATAACATTTAGAGGTTATTGGAATGACATTACAAATATGACATTACAAGAAGTGTATTCAGCAGCGATGCATTTCTTAAGGGTCGGTTCATCCCTTTGGAAACCAAAACTTGTATTGCATCGAACAATCACCGTGCAAAAATTTTTTCACTGTGGTGTACTTCAAAACCGAAAAAAATGCATTTTTGTTCTAACACTTTAATAAAGTTTTGATAAGTTTCTGGCTTCTGACCAATTCAAAAACAGAAAAAGAAAGTGGAACAAGAAATCAAGACAGTCTCAAGAATATTTTGTATATAAAGAGGGCCATATAACATCATTAATAAAACGATTAACCATAAAACTAAAATATTAAAAAATCACAATATTAAAAATTCTGAGTAAAATAATATATTTAAAAAATTACAAAGTTGTTGAAATACGTACTGGGTCTGTTTAAACCCGTAACGCGGCCTTGGTATATTCTGAAACCCCGTTAAACACACTACTACATTGTCAGTAGACGCTATGAAGTTAGAATAAAGCATTACACCCACTAAAAATATAATCACTGCTCAATGCAATTGCATTATATTAACATTGAAATATCTTCTTTTCTAAATGAAATGCAATGTAACGTCCATAGTGAAAGTTGTTCCTGAGTAGCATACCTTTCATTTGACACTAATTTCATTAATGGCCGCTAACGCCCAAAAATGCCCATTCTCCTTTAATGATTGATATTGAGACGTATAGAAAACAAAATTATTGATTTTTTTGATGCCAAAATAAAGTTCCTGTCTTAATTGTTATATCTGGTCAAAAAAAATTAATTTGAAATAATAATAAAATAAGTTTTATTATTTCAAGGATGGAACTACCTTACCAATGATCATTGAAAAATTAAAGGTCATTTTTTTTTGGAAAGTTGGGTCTATTTGAAATTTTTTTTTGACTAGAAATATTATAGTCTAAGAGCCCACAGCAGATTTTGGGTGTGAGCGATAGCAAAAAACGAAGTATAGGCGTCGAAAGCTTGATTAAAGGCTATTTAAAAAATCAAAGTCTGGCAGTCCACAACTGGGGCCTTTCCGAGAAAAAGTGCATCAAAAAAAATATGAATGCAACTTCGAGGATAAACGTGTTAGCCGAAATTGGTTTTCACCCCTCCCTAGATAAGATCCGCGGATCCCATATCACGGAATCTGAGATCATTTTAGTGTTTAATTCGCCCTGCCAGACTGTTTAAAAAAATCGGTTTTCACTTAGAATTTTAAATTTTTTAAACGGTCCAGTAGAGCGAACTATACACTCAAATGATCTCAGATTCCGTGATATGTGATATGTGATTTGAGTGAAAACCAATTTTGGCTAAAACGATTATCCTCGAAGTTGCATTCATATTTTTTTTCGATGCACTGTTTCTCGCAAAGACCCCAGTTGTGGACTGCAAGACTTTGATTTTTTAAATAGCCTTTAATGAAGCTTTCGACGCCTATAGTTCGTTTTTTGCTATCACTCACACCCAAAATCTGCTGTGGGCTCTCGGTCTATTAATTAAGTCTTGAGCTTTAATCGTCCATCAAAAAAAATGAATGATTTTGCTTTCTTAACATCTCAAAATCAATTAGTTTAAGAGCCGACAGCAAATTTTGGGAGTGGAGATATAACCAAAATCGGAGTATGAGGGATTGTCGGTACATGTATCGTGATATCAAATACCAAAGTCTGGCAGGTTTTGTTTTCAGCCTTCGGGAGGGGTGGGGGGTTAAAAAGTGCAAGATACCCTGATTTATTTTTAGGGTTACAAAATCTTTAATTAATTTTTAAAAAACCGGATATGAAATCCTGTTATTTTTTCTAAGCATAAACACCATAATCTTGACAGTCCAATTAATAGAACTCTAGATATCACCATTTTACGAGAACCTTATCGCCACTTTTTTTTGAGATTTTCAGCAAAACAAAAAATCAACAAATAAAGTCTCCATAAAATTGCAAATAAGGTTTGCTTAAAAAGGTTAAATAACGGGTCCTATTTATCGGATCACCAAGATAAAAGTTTTGAAACTTAGGGAAAACGACGGAGCATCATATTCTATTTTTTAAAAGTGGATTTAAATGTTAATGACCCAACCATATAAATAGGAAACAAAGCGGGTTTTTCACCCCCACCCCCACCAAAGGCTGAGAAAAAAGCCTGGCAGACTTTCATATTCCATAAAACGATACATGTACCTATAATCCCTCATACTCAGATTTTGGTTATATCTCCACTCCCAAAATTTACTGTCGGCTCTTGGTCTAAATCATTAAGTTTTCAATGATGAGTTTCAATGATAGCTATAACTGGCACCTAACTCTATTATATGTTATTCTATCACCATTTGATGAAAATGAAGTTGTATAAACATCAATTAATACCGTCGTTTAAATTTTCTTATCGCAAATTACAAAGAAGCAACAAAAGCTTGAGGTTTTAATAACTTTTCTCCGAAATTCAGTTTAAAGTAATAAAATTCCAGAAAAACCTTATTGAGACATAATATGGTTAGTTATTTGTTGCTTGATCTTGCGTCACAAATGCTGACGGGTTATAATATTATATAGAAATCCTCGAAATAACACATTTTTCCTTCAAACCTACCAAAACCCAAAAACGAAAATTCTTGCCAAGATCGACAAGAATGAAATAAATATACCTACTTGAAGTGTACACACACACAAGCAAAATTTAAGTTAGAGCAAACTATGAAGACAAAAAAACTACCACCACTGCTTCACAACCTTCATAATTGCAAAAAAAAAAAAACAACAGACAAAATACCCAAAAACCAACAACAAAAACAGGTACACTTGCGATAATGGTGAAATGAATTTCAGTTCGATGCAACTTGAAAGCTTCATATGAAGCAAAAGCTTTTCTCGCCAAGTACACAACATGTATGAAGTGGAGGCAATCTCGGTGGAGGCAATCTCAAATCGGGTCCTTTTTCTTTATATGAAGCGGCCTGTCTTTATTATTAGTTAGTCTATGGCTATATACAATTTAAGTAAAGTATCAATTAAGTCAGATGAGTCAATTCCATTGCTCAAGCTCGACAACAGTGAACAAAGTTTATCAAATAGCTTTTTCGAGATGGATGGCTGTCTAAAGTAAGAAAAATTTATAAATAGGTACGAATATGTATTCTTTTTTAGAATTCTTAAAATAAAAACTTAAAATCTTTTTCTTGAAAATTCAGACATTGGTCGAAGGAGCCAAATTACAAGCATGCATGACATTACTCAAAGCAATTCATACAAAAATGTATCTTGATTTAATCGCTTGAATGTCTGCCTTTCTCAGACACAAAAGTTTGATTTGCCATTACACATAAAAACTTAAAATTGTAACAGAAGGAAATTAATCACTTATTTGTCTATAGCGGTGGTTCCAGGGGACGTACGCTTATGCTGAAACTGGTCAAAGGCAGCACGGCAATGGCAAATGAATCCGTCTTACTGCACACGGCTTTCTGTAGGTGGGTAGCTTAATGCAAGGAGAGTTGGGTATGGGTATGGAAATTGGGTCCAAGGAGAGTTGGGTATGGGTATGGAAATTGGGTCCACTAGACCTTCGTCTCTAGTAAAGAGCTAAAAGTTTGTAAAGTAATTGGTACCTATGTATGTAGATTTGTAATTTCTTTGACTGGCAAACCATTTCGCACAAGATTTACAGAAATATTAGAATTTGTTTTCTCATCCGTAAACAGGTGTGTTATAAACTTTTTAGTTAAAAGAAATAATGAATCTTTTTTATTAATAAACTAAATAAATGGAAACCAATATAACTGATTTAGCATAATCATAATTAATTATAAATACTTCATTAAAATAATATAGGCAAAAAATATCAACATTTTAAGATTCCATTTGTTTTTCTAAATGGGCTTTCAACTGCTGGTTAAAATCGTCTTCTATGTTATCATCATCCCAGTTATCCTCCCAAACATTAACTGCACTATCGTCTTCTTCGGCAACGTTAAAATCTAAAATTATTTTAACCAAACAATTTTACAATTTCCTTTGAACAGTGACAAGCAATTTTTACCTTCAGCTGGAAACTCTTCGAATTCATCGTCTTCTTCTAAGAGCCCTAAATCTCCTTTTGGTTTACTTTTTTCAGCAGACATTTTTTGGATGTTTTTTTTTTATAGGAAATCTTGCTTAAAAGATTTAACGTTTATAGTTTCTTTTAGATTAGAAATCTTTAATTTTGGCTAGATTTAAGAAAAACTGTTTTCTTTATTCTTTTAATTATTTTAATGTGTCATTTGTGTGGTGTCTTGCGTGCAGTGTTGCCATTAATTTTTTTTTTTTTAATCTGCAAAAATGACGAAAAAAATCTGCAACTCGGATTTCTAAAAGAAAAATGTATTCACACAAAAAAACATTTTAATTATATACCTACCAATGAAAAAAAAAAATAATAACATAAATTAATTCAATTAATAAAAATAACATTGTTTCTTTTATAATGTACATTGTAGAAATGTAGAGTTACCTATGCTTAAGGCATTTCATATTTTACCTTAAAGCCAGTGCAGTTATTAAGATTTGATTTTATGGAATTAGAACTTTATATACAGATGACAGCATGCAGCAAAATTATTGAACACTTTTTTAAAGAGAACAAAATATTAAAGTAGGCACGAGTGCAGATATAATCTGCGTTGCAGATTTTCGAATTTCAAAAGTCTGTGGATGGGATGAAAATCTGCAAAATGCAGATAAATCTGCACTAATGGCAACGCTGCTTGCGTGCCGGGTTGGGATAACGAAACAACAAATATAGCAAAGCAATATACCTCGTTCTCCCTTTCGCTTGTTGATAGAAAATTGGGCAGTACTAACCTCTGCATGGGCTAGTTCTGCCCTTATATTCAAACGCCCATCTGCAACCACATTTGGTAGAAATTGGCCGCGTTCCGAAGTATATATATTGTGTTGTTGGAATCACTTAATACTGTTCCCACCAAAATGAAATCCGAGATTTCGGTTGAAATCTTTTAATATTTTGAGTCGCTGGAACAAGGTTTCATATACCCCTATTACACACCGCGAAACACTGTATCGATGCGTAGTGTCGATAAGGTTTTATGGTCGTGTAAAAAGGAGATATGCCGACACAGTATTTCGAGTAGTAATGCACCGGAATAGTTTGCCGATGCTGACTACGTGGTGTGTAAAAAGAAACGGAATGGTTTACCGATACGGTTTGATATATTTTTAGTTTTCCTGATGCTTGACTGTTTTAAAGTGAGTTCATTTGTTTATTTAAGTAGTATTAAAGGATAATGCAATACAAACAGAAACTGATAAATGTATCTGCCTTTATTCAGAAGTGAGTATTTTGACAGCTCCACACCGCCACAATGGGTGTGTAAATGCCCATACAGAATCGAATTGCTTTGTCGGTAAGGTGTTTCGATGCTGGCGTGTAATAGGGGTAATAGAAATTTCAACGAAATATCAATGAAAACTCTGGATTTCAATGAAATCTCAATGAAATTTCGAATTTTTTTAGCTGAAATCTTGGATTTCGTTTTGGTGGGAACATAGTATAAAGGCCTAACTACATTCATTTCACTTTTGTACAAAAGTGAAAAATATAAATATATGCTAGCGACACCTTCCTGCGAAAAAGAGTATGAAATATGAGTTGAGCTGAATGCATTCAAACACGGAATAGGCTAGTTCAGTAACTATTATCGATGTGAGGGACATCTATGGGTCAGTTTTTTAACTGTTTATTTAGATGTAGTTGTGTTTCACTTTTCTGCAAAAGTAAAAGTTAGGAACGCTCTAACTTTGACTTTTGTAAAACTTGAGATAAAAGATGGGATTGAGTAGTTTATTGAAAAAAGACAAAAACTTTTTTCACTTTTGTACAAAAGTGAATTGAATGTAGTTAGGCCTTAAGACTCCATGCATTGCAGATGCAGTACCTTTTTAGTTCAGCTGTAGTGATTCCGGTGGTCGGTCGTGAACCATAGTTACACTAAAGCAAACTCACAAAATTTCACAAACAACTGCTGACAAAAAGAATGACATTTGGTAAGTTATCAAATACACAAGCGCAAACTTTACTATGGTGTATTTTTATTTTACAATAGGGTTGGAGTATAGCAAAAGGGTAAAAGTGTAAGAATTTGACATTCAATATATTTTGTTACACTTTTACACTTTTGCAATGATACAAGACCAGTTACATCGGATCGTGAATACCCCTAAAAAAGTGCCTCTACACTATCCCACAAAGTATTAACACATGTCAGAATAAAGTGGAAAGAAATTTCATACGACTGCCAAATTTGTGAGATGTAACTGACTTTCATATTTTCCTTCCACACTTGCATCAAAAATTAGTTTCACCATAACCTCAAACGCCCAAGTGGGATAGAAAGTGTGATGGTTTTAGAACCGATTCTAAATATTTTCATGTATTAACACATGTCAAATCGTGTCGGATGCGCTGTCAAGTTGTGTGTGATGAAATTTCGTATTTTGTTTCCACACTATGAGCCTGATTACACGATTCGTTTTTTCGGACGTTACGTGTTTCGTCTTTTTGACACATTGGGTGAGGGGTGTAGAAACGTAGGGGGAACGGAAAGACGAAAGCACGTATGACTTTTTCTGGTTGAACTTTGACGTTTATGATTTGACAAACTAGTAGAGGCGGGGGATGCTTAAAAAATGTAAATAGTGAGATTTAAAATTGTTTTTCTTAATTATATAGCTATAAATTTGAACAAGAAGTGATGTAAAAGTATTTTTAATTATTATTACTGCCTATTTTTCCATAAATGAACCTCAAATTTTCTGAACGTCAAAATCACGAATGGATTTTTTTCGTTGTGTGTAATCACGAAGGTACGTACCTGTCAAAAAAACGAAAAACGAAACGTCCGAAAAAACGAATCGTGTAATCAGGCTCTATTATACATGATTTCTTCACACTTTTTTGACATGTGTTAATACTCAGTGGGATAGTGTGGAATGGCTATAATGGGATTCTGTTCAGATGTGGTATAATTTTTTGACTTCTTTTATCGCTTGAAGTGGCCTTAAATACATTTTTATTTCGCTCATCTAGAGGTTTTATTAATTAATTTTTCTTGCTACAGTTTGAGAAGCAAGTGAACCAGACCAGAAACCGAGATCAACTTCAGAAGTTTTTTTGTGGTAAATTAAAATTGTTGTGTTGACATCTTGTTATTTGTTCGTTTTCACCATTCACAAGTTTTCTTAAAATAAAATAATAAATAAATAGAATCACTTATCACATTCAATAAATAATGTCTTCTAAACGTAAAGCTGAAGATGACATCGAAATCATTTCGAACAAAAAGCACACACTCGATTCGGATGAAGAAGATGACAAAGATGAAGAGTACGTTCGTTTCCAATAAATAAATATGAATAAACATTTACATATTTTGTTTAGGGATGTTATGAACGAAAGTGATATTGAAGGTGAAGAAGATGGTATAGCTGGAGTTGAAGATGAAGTTAAAATCACACCTTTCAATATGAAAGAAGAATTGGAGGAAGGCTATTTCGATAAATCTGGTCACTACCACTGGAAAAAGGAAAATCAAATCCAAGACAATTGGCTGGACAACATCGACTGGTTGAAAGTGAGCAACTCATTAAATCAAAACAGACGTGACTCACTATTTAATATTTTCAGATTAAGTCCAAAAAAGAGGCTTCAACTTCAGGCGACGACGATAAGTCTAAAATAGAAGTCTTTAATAGCAAAGAAGCATATGCAAAGATCTTGGAAATGATGAAACCTAATGAGACGATTACCAAAACACTTCAGCGATTCGGAAAGGATAAGTTGAAGCTTTCAACTCTTGAGCGTTTGCGAAGGAAAAAAGCAGGAATCGTTGATGAGGCATCGGAGAGCATAACGAAGCTTTCTGAGTTGGCCCATGAGATCCTAGTTAATACCGGAAACATGGGTATTTATGAGGAGCCATACGAAAAAATTAAAAGCCGTATTGGCTCGGGGGCTAGCACAAGTAAGGCAGCCAATGATTCGCTAGACATGTACGCAGACGACTTTGATGACAAAGAGAAAGAGCGGGTGAAAGAAGAACAAAATACTGAACCGGAAATAGAAGAAACTACATGGGAGTACAAATGGAAAGAAACGGACACAGAGATTCATGGGCCTTTTTCGACGCTACAAATGCAGGCTTGGGTAGACGAAAAATATTTTAAGAAACCGATTTTAGTTCGAAAGTACGGAACTGGAGAAGGATTTTATTCGAGCAGTAGAATTGATTTCGAGTTGTATCTATAGAAAGTTAAGCAAAAACATAAAAACTGAAATGGTAAACAAAAATTTTGTATTACTAAAACCCACTAGAAAGATTTCAAAATTAAGTGATGTTAATAATGCTTTAGATTAGGCTTAAGATCCCACAGCAGATTTTGGATGTGAGTGATATAAAAAAAAAAGTATAGGCGTCGAAAGCTTCATTAAAAGGCTATTCAAAAAATCAAAGTCTTGCAGTTCACAACTGGGGCCTTTGCGATTAAACATTGCATCAAAAAAAAAAAAAAATATATATGAATCCAACTTCGGGGATAATCGTGTGAGCCGAAATTGGTTTTCACCCCTCCCTAGATAAGCTCCGCGAATCCCATATCACGGAATCTGCAATCATTTGAGTGTTTGTCAGACTGTTTAACCGTTTTTACTTAGAATTTTGAATTTTTTAAACGGTCCGGTAGAGCGAACTTTACACTCAAATGGTCTCAGATTCCATGTATGTATGTGATCAGAGAAGCTTATCTAGGGAGGGGTGAAAACCACTTTCGGCTAACACGATTACTCTCGAAATTGCATTCATATTTTTTTTTTCAATGCACTGTTTAATCGCAAAAGGCTCTAGTTGTGGACTGCAAAACTTTGATATTTTGAATAGCCTTTAATGAAGCTTTCGACGCCTATACTTCTTTTTTTTCTATCACTCACACCCAAAATCTGCTGTGGGCTCTCGGTCTAGATTTGTATGTTATAATTCGTTTATATGGTGCTCCAAATTAAATTTCAGATTCAATTAATAGGACTTAATTGATAGAATAAATCCTTTCAACCTATTTTATTTAATAAACTGTTGGTTCTTGAAATTATCCACCAGTAAAGCATCCAGTGTTTCCCCCTCTATAATCGGTACATAATGAGACCAACAAACAAAAATTAATTATTACTACGAAGTTCTAGCTTTCCGATGAGCTAAAACTTGACCAATATGAATATTAGATACACGATATACATATTTAGAGCTTAGATCTTAAATATTTTAAACCCCAGTTTTAAAGCGATTTCATTATTTTTTTTTTGGGTCCATGCACCTGTTTTTGTGTCTCGTTAAGCTCCACAAATTTCCAAGCTTTCGTTAAATATAACCTCGTTCGAAACTTGTTGATATCGACAACCTGCTAAATCTTTTTTCGACATTACCGTACGCGTTTTAGTGAATTTGTATGCATTTTCTTAGTTGATTGCGCACAAAGACGGGTTGTGCTCAAGCCTAGGATGATACTCTCAATAGTAATGGTCACGTTATTTCGATTTGACTTCACTGCCTATGACACCCAGATTGTATCGATTGTAGTGTATTTAACGGCCATACTTACTTATATGTTAATGTTCAGTCCTCCTTTTCGACTCGATCTTTGGAGCCAGAATTCGAATACATGGCTGGAGCATTTGCTGTCCATTCGTTTGCAAGTGCCCGAGCTAATGTACTCGACGTGTTTTGACTTTCTGGACTACATCCGCATCTTGGTACAGCTCATAGAGTTCGCGGTTGTTCGAAAGAGCTCAGTATCAGCCATTCTGATTTGATTTGTAACATTATTTAATGTGTACATCTACATATAGTTCAGTCATTAATGTGTCTTTACCATGTAGATTGTGCAATAGCTTTGAATTTTTTCGTGCTTTATGTTTTTGAGTTTGCCCTATACGAATCTGAGGTTTGCGACTAAAATTTCGTGACGCATCATAAAAAAAAAACTATGCAAAAATTCATTTTCTTGGAGTTTTTCACTTATGTCTCGAAAATTATCAATTATTCGTAAATTTCATCAAAGTACAATTGAAAGTATACATAATTTCCAACAAATCTCTATTTAAGGCTATTTTTCTGCGGCAAGCCACTTTACTCAAGCGCTAGCTTAAAATTGATGTAAATATACTGTTTCCAAAAATCCACTCGAAAACACTAATTAATTACTTTGTGGACAAAATTTCTCTACATGAAACACTATACTGAAGGTTTTTGATGCGCTGAATTCGAATCTGGCCTTTTAACTGTAGCACGTCACGTTTTGAAATATTCGAATCTAGCATTTTGAAAAATGCATTTTTAATGCAAGTTCGGGGTTATGTTATTTTCAAATAGGTTTTTATAATCATTTTGAAGTATGGACTTTTTCCTTCAAAATTCTTTTTGAATCTTCCAAAAACCTTCATTCATCTTTGAAAAATCATTAATTAGTTGTTTGTTAGCCTTCGTATTAAGCTACGTAGTTTGAAAATTAGAAGAAAAATTTATGCGAGAATTTAGATAGTTTTATTGATTTTTGACTTATTCCCTTCTTAAAAATGTCGATTCAATTTTAAGCTAGCACTTCAGTTAAAATCATAAATAAATTAAAATTGTTGATTTTTTGGAAATTAAGTATACTTTAAATTGTCGTTCGATGAAATTTTCAAATAATTGATAGTTTTCGAGCCATTCGAGCCATAAGTGAAAAATTAAAAAAAAAAAATAGTTTTTGCATCATTTATTGAATTTTTTTCCATGATGCGTCAACAAAATTTTAGTCGAAATCCTCAGATTCATCCAATCCGTTTTTAATGGCAATTGCATGATATTTCCCCTTACGATAGATTCTCTGATACTATTTCGGAATTCGTAGAAAGTTTCCGATTACGATGAAGTTCGTGAACCGCACCATCCAAAATTGAAATTAATTTTCTAAAATTAATAAAAGTCAATAACAGTTTTTCGATTCACAATGCAATTAAATTTTTATTCAACAAATACGTAACACAAGTTAATTTATTAATATTTGTAAGAACTATTTTCGCACATGGTGCGTCATTAATAATAATACTTTTAAAGTGTGCATTAAAATACTAAAAAGAATAAACATCAACAAAAAAAAAAAAACAAACGAAATTAAAATTGTTTGCTAGGAGTTAAATTCGTAAAAAGGCAAATAGTGGATTATAGTTAAGTTCCTCAAAAAAATGTTTATTAAAAGCACCAAAAAAAAAGGAAAAGCTTTCCCCTTACTCCTCACCATCAACAATATAATATTGATTGTAATTTATTAAATGAATAAATTCACCAATTTCCTCTTGATATCCATGTCGCACGATTTTCTTACCCAAATATATTGTATATTTGATGAAATTTTCAAATGCCGCTTCATCGGCAACAAGCTTTTCGTATCGCGAGTGAGTGTAATGTTCTTCACCGGGTCGTAACTTCCAGTCACGAGACTTGAGATTCCTTGAATTGAACAGGTAGAATAACATCGTTAGGTACATAGAAAGAAAAAACGCATAAGTGCAAACCATACCCATAAAATCGTAAAGAGATCTTAAAAATTTTCTCAATAGCATTATAGAATTCGACACTACGTCGATTTAACATGCAGAGAAATAAAATTCGTTTAACATAGGTAGTATGTTTTCGATAGATGTCTTCAATACTGGCGGCATTCATTAGGTCATCTTTAAATGTTTTCCAAGATGCTTGTAGAGCATTGGATGTGATGTGATTCTTCAATGCATGCACGAAGTGATAGAACTTATGACGAATTTGTTGCACATGAATATACTGCGGTGATTGGAGCATTTTCTTGCCAGATTTTTTCACTATTTCTTTAAGGATTTGATATGACTCCTCCAGAACCCAACTGATTCTTCTTACTTTAATAAGATACTTAAATATATTTGCATATTGATCCAAAGTTTCTGGATTCAAAATAAGATTTAATGGCCAGTCAACGCGGTAGCTTAAAGTTAGATTTGATAATACTTCTGGGGAATGGTGATCGAACTTCTCAGGCACATCAGAAACAATAAATGAGAGATTTTCAGCATTTTTATCATTGCCTGCGAATAGAAAAATAATAATAGTTAGAGCCAAAGCCTGGATTACTTTTCACTAGCATATTCCCCTTTTAAGTCACTGGCAAACAATAATAAAAATGTTAACGCCACATACACCTTTCATTCATGCACACACATTTAAATTATTTTAGTTTACTTTTAAGATTGTTTTAAACTATACACTCTAACAAGAATAAAGCAAATAGTATGCCTAAAAATTAGATTAAATACTTCGTAGATCTAAACAATTTGAAATAGGTTAAACCAGAAGTTTAAACGGTTTTATTATATTTTGACTTCCCTATTTTTAATGCGTGTTCTTGATTAAAAAATAATGGATCAACAGATTAAGTATTTTGGACTGTATGTATGAAAATATGGAGTTGTGTTAATAGATACGCGAAGAAGAATTAATTGTTCTGTAATCTCAATAGCAATTTAACTAAAAATGGAGCGATCACCTCAATTCTAACCCTAATCCAACTCGAGGTTGCATGTAAATGGGTAAAAATACATTAAATCCCAAAACCCCCAAGCCATTACCTTCAGATTATGAATAGGTATGGTATTAAAACATTATAAACGATTGTGGATAGGAAACTTATGATTACAAACAATTAACACAGTCAGTGCTATGTAAGGTTTTGAAATACATTTAATACTGGTCTTTTCAAATCTTTCTTTCATCTTTTTACATGAAGCCGATGTTAATTTTTAAGAAGAAAAAGATCACGAAATAAGGACACATTTGGCTAAATAGTTCTATAAATTATGTCACAATGAAAAAAAAAAAAATAGATAAAATTAATAAACTTACCAATGATACTCGATCCCAGTGCTGTATCCAATATTGAGTGCAAAGTCTGATAGTTCAACAATTTCGATGGACTTGCCCCATTTTCTAATCGACCGATTAATCCATCACAAACAATGGACCCAAATTCACCATCCATTAAAAAGAAGTAATTTCTTAAACTTTTAAAATGTCCCAACACATCGAGATCCACCAAGAACACCCGCATAACCTCACTATTGATAATCTCTAAGTGCGTTCTCATTGGCAACACAATTGACTTTTGTAGAAATTCAGTCAATGTTATAACACTCAAACTATTGAGATTTCTTTGTTTTTGCATGAGATCTTTGACTTGTTCGTTTGTGGGGGCATTTGTGTTCCCATAATTTAATCGAAAATGAGGACTCACTGGAGGACATTTGAAATTCGATTTTAGCAATTCTTCACATCGCTGATACGCATCCCTTACCGAGGGCAGTTCTTTGCAGGTTGAAAGTGTGAGTTGTCTATCGGATGAGGTATCGTGCAAGGAATCCTCTTTGCTTCGGATGAAACTGAATCCTTGGCGAGCAAAGATTCCAGCTGTATTCAAACCACATTCAGGCGTTTGTACAGTTTGAGTAGTGGCTTTAGGTTCTTTCTCAATCACTTCGGCAACAAATGGAGATTCCAAATCTGTCTTTATAACGGTAAAATTTGCATTTTCTTTATCTTCTTCCATTGCATTTGCAGTTAAGGGAATGTTATCAGATGTTGTTGACATAGGAGTGAGTTGATTGTTACTATCTAGGCCTGTGAGTATATTAAATTCACTCTCTAGAACTTTCCTCCTATTTCTTGATCTTTCTGTGTTTAAATCTAAATTCAAATTTTTTCTAGCGGCTAGTGGGTCTTTGTTATATTCAGCAAAGGTGTCATTTTGCATCATTTTTTTGCGGTTTTTCTGCAACTCAGTTAATTCAACAAGTGTCGATTCTATTGGATTAAAGTTTATATCAGATGTTTGCGTGGCAATACTGCCATCACCTCCCATGCCAAATTCTTCATGGAGGACCTTAAATCTATTTTTTTGTGCATCTGTAAGAGGTCTCGTGATAACCACTTCTGGAACAACTTTTTCGCTCATACATTCACTCATTTCTGAGCCTCCAAGTATTTTGGTGCGATTGCGTTCTACATCTGATAAAACAACTTCTGAAAATTCATTGCAATTCAAATAATCTGATGTGCTCATTTTAAGCGATGGTCTTTCTATTAAGCATGTCTCAGGTTGCAACATTTTATTTAATTCTACTTCATTTTTTGAAAAATTTTCGACAAAGTCTGTAGTTATACATTCACCGTATACAGATTCAGCGTCATCATCGCCGAAACACGATTCAAAGTCCGTCCCAGCGGTACTAATTGGTGTATCGGGTGCTTTCCTTGAGCATTGATCATTGGCAACAGCAAGATTTAGATGTAGTGACTTTTTTCCAGTCAACTGGTCGCCCAACATGTCGCTTAGCTCCTGATAATACTCAATTCTTTTTTTAAGATTTATGTTGTCACACAACAACCGATTTTCCTCCAAATTTTGAGCCTCTTTCAAAAGTTTAAGTTCCACTTCTATGTTTGCTTGTCGCTCGCTTATCTTTCGATTCTTTGCGTCCTGCAGCTGAAGCATAAGTTCTTCGTGGCGTTTCTTTTTCTGCTCAGCACATGCGGCAGCAATAGTTTCTTGCTCTAAGCTCCATTGTTCCATATTTGCTCGGCTTCTCTCACTTGCCATTGTACGAAAGTTCTTTTTATTTTCCCATTGCTTTTCGAAAACATCTCGAATCGTTATAGGTTTTCCACAAATTTCCCTTGCACGTTGGGTGTATTTCTTGCATGATGATTCAAATTTTTGAACTTCCTCAAAAGTGAGACACACCGACATGGATGGATAGTCTAGTTCGAACAAAGGATGATTTGGCTTGAATGATTTGAGAAGCATTGTATATTTGCCGCATTGTAGGACTTGATCTTCGTAGCCTTGAAAAAATCCCGGCACCGAATCTTTACGAACAAAGTATGCTTTGTCATAAAAGTATTTTGTATTTTGACGATAGTGGTCTACAAAACATATGAAGAGTTCGTTAGATGGATCATCAAGTACACCATAAAAAAGCCATTTTTGAAGGTATTTAAAATATACATGACAACAGCGGCGCAAAATGAATACCAATAACATAATAAAATCTCGTTCGGTGACTCGCATTATTTCCCTATAGAGATATCCGAGAAATTGAGATCCCATAGGAGGTTTGATATTCACATCAACTAAAAGAGAATTTAATATAATAATGAAGATGTAAATAAAATCATATACTAACCATATGGATGAATAGCTAAAGTATAGGATAAGTTCGAAATTTGTTTCATCATTTTCTTCATTCGCTTGTAGAACTCTAAAAGGGACTCATTTTGAACAGAGAACACAAACTGTCGAAATGTAACCAAGTATTCATCAACCGCACTGCACAATGCCTGCAATATTTAAATGCACATTATACGATTTTTGACACCAGCATATTAATTGTTATGCTCGAACTAAAAAAAACCGTTGTTTTATGTTAGAGTGAGAGGCATTAGGCATGTTCAGGAAAATGAAATGTCAGAGCCCTCAGCAACCTCAGTCTCGTGAACAGGATTCCTCAGAAGTTTTGCTGTCAAATTACTGAGGAAAATAAAAATTGGATTCGCTTGCTCACTTTTTCACGGAACATGCCTATTTTTTTTTTTTTCTGAAATTACTTATCTTTTTCTTAAAAATTCAGTTGAAATTCTTGCAATACCTTTTTTAGTTTAGTCTCCGAATAATGTTTTGTTAGAAGTTAGTCTTTACCTTTTTTCACTATTCTTGTTAGTCTAAGAGCCAACGAAATAAAAAGTTAAGTCATTTGCGTAACGTTGTAAGATGTAAAACATATCAATGAACAACCTTTGAGGTTGTCGCTTGACTGCCTACCTAAACACGTGACGAACTGGAGTAAAATTTTGCGTTAATTTTTTAAATCGATTTATTTAAAATGCCTATTAGTCGGATTCAAAGCTTGCAAGATAAATCTTTCTTTGAGAATATTCTAAAAATTAAAAATGAATTAGAAAGCTTGTTGCTCAAAATATACATAATGATTCGATAAGCAAAGCATATAAATTGTATCCAGAAAAATATTCATTGCCATCCATTAAACTAGTTAAAATTTTGTTTTTATAAAATTTATTTCAATTATAATTCAAGAACTTACCTTAAAAATAAAACCTTCAAACATTAGTTTATAGTTTCGCTTCATAATCATGATCTGCAACCTTTTATAGCAAGTGCCGCATTCAATAAAATCTGTAACATAATTTTCTATTGTCCCCGGTAATATACCATTCACGGTTATATTATCAATCATTTTGAAAAGAATGTGTTCATCATGAACAAATGAATCAGACTGTATTCCAACTAAAAATATTTTATAATATAGTAATTTGTATTGTTTTTGGTTTAATTATGAAAATAAATACCAGTAAGTGATTTAAGATCCCGAAAAAATCTATCTTTTGAAACGATTTTGGCACTTGTTTCTTCGCCCATAGATTTATCATGAATAGCTTGCAATTCTAATGCCAAATTAGCTTCGGTAATATGTGGCTTGTTTAAGTGTATACCAATACAGTCTAGATTTTCCCAATTCCATGAAAGAATTTTATTAATGTCTTCTGCGATTGTGACTGGTACTTTAATGTTTTCTGAAGGTCGAGTTGGCTTAGTCTGTAATTGGATTACAAATATTATTTAATTCGTAAATATTAGCCAATACCACAAAAAGTTTTAAAATAAAGCACTATGAGTCATCTGGTCATCTGATTATAACATATTATAAGATTATAACTACTTACTACCTCTTCAATAGGGCATGCCTTGCCGCGGCGCCACGTGGAACTTACTATGAAACATGCATAGATCGCAGAACTCTTTTGCCCTATAAGGATGCCTTATGGCCGACATTTCGAAGTAAAGTACGGTTTCGCCACTCATTAAAGCAGCAGAAAAATAGCGGTGACGGCTCCAGTCCCAGTTAGGCCAAAATATTTTTATTTTTTCTTATTTAATAAGGTATAACATATAACAAGGTCTTCTAGGCTGGGGGTTGTGAGCGGGATTAACGATACGAACAAAAGGAAAGGAAAAAAAAAATGTTGGTATGCAACAACTAACAGCTTCGGATAAATTCAGATTACTACTTTATATACAGTTACTCTCAAAATTGAGCGTACACTAGTTTGTAATACACAATTTACCCTCGTTCTTAGGCAGGATTTGAAATTTTGGTATCAAGTTTTCTATATTAACAAAGTTTAAGATAACGGCTCATGCCATGCGTACTCATGTTTGTTTTTAATAATTTTAGCAATTAAAGTAAATAATAGCCATTTTAAATAACACAAAATTGAGCGTACACTTAATGTGCAAGCTGCGCAGATCAAAATCATTGCAAAGTGTACCGCTATTTAACATTGTAGCTATTAGTGCGTATCAAATTAAAGCAATTTTTAATTTCTTTCGCGCAGTTTAAGGTAAGAGGTAGCAATTTTTTTCATTTTTCTGTAAAAATGGCCGAAAAAAGAAATGTTACTGAAGAACACATTCTTAATTAATATTGCAAGAGGAAACCATTACGCCAAAATCAGTGAAACTGTTGGGCAAACCCATGTTGGTATGCAACAACTAACAGCTTTGGATAAATTCAGATTACTACTTTATATACCTAAATAGAAAATAAGTTATTTCATTATATATATGTATATATATATGTACATATATAGATTTTCTTAAAAATATTTTTTTATTAAGAGCCTACATACCTACTTATAGCCTATTGAATAGACCTTTTAAAAAGGAACAATTACGTGCAAGGGTTTTTATTATTGAATATATTTGTTTGGCCCATAAGCATGCTGAAAACCGAAAATGCTACTAAATTCACCCATGCGTTTCTGAGAGAATGGTCACACTGGCCACTTTTCAGTATTTTTGGTATAACTCGAAAACTAAGCCGAGTTTCACAATTTTAGACATAAAACTTTTTGTTCAAAATTAAATTTTCTATTGAAATGGATAGTTTGGAAAATTTAAGCAGGAAAAGTTAACAAAAACCAACATAAAAAAAAATCGAAAATTCAAAGATTTTTAAATTTTTTTCTAAATTGCGTACAAATTTTTTCGGAGCAAAAATACTCTCAAGACATGCATGAACAAAGTAAACTAGAGTCTTACGGCTTTAATATGACATGTTAAAAAGCCATATTATTAGAAAATTGACAGAGATGTAGTCATTCAAACTTTACCATTTCTTATCATTTTTCGCAGTTTTTGCCCGAAAGCCTATTTTTTGGTACTTTATGACAAATTTAACGTTCCTAGCACCTACTACCAAATCTAATGTTAATCGGACCAGCCGTTCGGTCTGTAGGTCTGAAAGCATTTAAAAACAGCCGAAAAACGAAATTGCGAACTTACATCCTTTTTATAAATTTTTTATAGTTCTAATGTCATAATATAACAAAAATTTGATTTCGAAAATTTTTACGAAAGTGAAATTTGCCATATTGTACCGAAAAAGGGACTTTTGGGCCAAAACTGCGAAAATTTATACGAAATGATAAGGTTTGAATGGGAATATATCTGTCAATTTTGAACAAATACTAATTTTTGAACATGCCATATTAAGGCCTTTAGTTTTATTTTGTCCTAGCATGTCTTGACCCTATGTTTGCTTCAAAAAAAGTTATGCACAAATTATTAAAAAATTTAGATATCCTTGATTTTTTGATTTTTTTTTAGGTTGGTTTTTGTTAACTTTTCCTGTTTAAATTTTTTCGTTAAATTTTTTGAACTATCCATTTCAATAGAAAATTTAATTTTGAACAAAAGGTATTATATGTAAAATTGTCAAATTCGGCTTAGTTTTCAAGTTACACCAAAAATATTGAAAAGTGGCCAGTGTGACCATTCTCTCAGAAACGCATGGGTGAATTTAGTAGCATTTTCGGTTTTAAGCATGCTTATGGTCCAAACAAACATATTCAATAAGAAACACCCTTGCACGTAATTGTTCCTTTATACCCCTCATTTTCCGGTCTATTCAATAGGCTATTATTTAGCTTTTTATATTCGATGCTTTATCAATTTTTATTCTAACACTAAAAATCCAAATACTTTTAAGTTATTGATTGACAGAAGTTTGGACTAAAAATCACAGAAATTCAAAGTAAAGGAACAGGGCTTGAGCAAATTTTTAATTATATTTTAGAACTAAAATAAAGAGCATTCAAAATGACGAATTTATCTTAAATTTCTTACAATTTTTGGTTCTCTGCTTGATGGTATCCTAAAAAGTCTAAACGCTCCAACATTTATTTGCAAAGAATCTCCCCAAACCTTTGAGGCTAATCCGGTGAATGAATTTTCAGGAGCAGTAATTGCCTTAGCGGCAAATTTGTTATCGATATCGAAAAGCTTCTTCTTTGGTTCTCCATCGAAGATTATTCGTGGTAAATAGGGATTTTCCGAATCTTTTATCGAATGCACTCCTTTAAAGAATCGAGGCGGCGAACAGAGATTATTTTCTAAGTGCTTCGGATAGTGACGGCTGCCTTTGTAATTTGCATGTAAGGTGAATGGCCCTGGCACCAGAAGGTACGTCTAGGTGGAATAACAACATTATTTTATGATTGTACTATTTGCCATTACAAACCTTTGCTTCCGAAGGAACTTGATCCAGTTTGTTGTTTTCCAATAGCAAAAGCAACTGTAGAATATTTTGACCATTTTCTTCTTTGAAATACGGATTACCTACTACGAAATCCAAATGCTCTTCGAATTTGGCCAACTTTTTCATTTCATTAGAATTGTTTTTGGCACAGATTTTTGCAGAAAAATAACAAATATTAAGTTCTCTAAATGAATCAAAGTTTTCAATCGGCACATTGCAATATTGTTTTGATTTTTTTAATAAGACTTCAAAGCTACGCGATTTGAGCTTACGCACAGATGTTATATTTATTCGATTAGATTTCGTATGTTCTTTGATTAAATTTTCACATAGATCATTTATTAGATAATAAACACTATTGGAGGTATCTTCTTGCATGTTTATTGAATTTTAATGAAACATTAATCAAAGATTAAATGAAAATAAATCCTTGAATTAAAGATTTGTTTTTCTGCATCTGCGTTTTTCGGTTTGTTTTGATTTTAGAATTAGCCGTTGTTTTTTACTTGCCTTGCCCTGTTTTTTCCGAATTTTTT
Source organism: Dasysyrphus tricinctus (assembly GCA_963921185.1). Classification (NCBI taxonomy): domain Eukaryota; kingdom Metazoa; phylum Arthropoda; class Insecta; order Diptera; family Syrphidae; genus Dasysyrphus; species Dasysyrphus tricinctus. The sequence continues at coordinate 124,913,871 of OY992532.1, forward strand.
CGGAATGTCAACTTTTGAAGTTTGAGTTTTGTAAGTGCTGCCAATAAATAATTTGCTTGGGCTTAAACACAATGGGACATTAAACAATAGTTAACATCGTTTTCATTTACCCTGAGGCCACACTAGCGAGTATACCGCTAGCACGTTGTAATTTTAAATCACTCGCTTCCTATCCACGAGGGAGTACTCGCTAGTGAGTTGGGTACATACATTAATTGTCAAATCATTTGCCGCTCTACTCGCTTTTCAACTGGCTTCGAAAAAGGCAAGCCAGGTTGACTAGCGAGTAGGAAAAGTTTCGATGTATTTGTAACTCGCTAGCGATTACTTGCTCGTGTGGCCTCAGGGTATAGTACAACACAAGCATTTGAACGAGAAACGACGAACAAAGAAAGAAAAAGAAATTATTGCGTTCAGTTGTCATTTAATTTCATGTGGTTTTGCCGAAGAATTTTTAGTGTGGAAAAAAAGGAGTAGATCTCAAAAAAAAAAAGCGGAGTGGTGGAGTAGATTTGTTTACTCCCTCAAAATTGGAGTATATTTGCTCCGATTGGAGTAAGGTTCAAACGCTGCTTTGGGGGTAGCGAACAGGAATTTGTGAAATGTAGTGCGACGTCGTCTTACAAATTTTCCTTAACCAACAGAACTAGTAATTGTTATAAAAACAGCGTTCAAAAAATGCTAATGTCTAAAATAAATTTTAACGCAATATGAAAATAAAATATTCAAATGTTTTGCATAAGAAAACGTGAATGCAATATGAACATTTTTAGCACTTAAAAAAAAAAATCAACATTTTTTGCACACACAAAAAATAACGCAATATGAAAATGAAAACATTACGTTTGCTCAAAATTAAGTTTCCCGAATCACGTTTGCCCAAAAACCCGGTAGAGGTTAGACCTCGCGGTATATTGAAGAGATTGAACTTGATTTCAATTTTGAGTTTCTGGGGACGGATGATGATATCGTGAGGGCGATGACGACGGCCTGATGGTGTCAAATTGCTGATGTTTTGGCATCATCTGACTGAAAGGCTCTCCCAAACCAATGAGAATTTGTAGTGAATCATTCACAATAGTATAAAATATGACAAATACACAACGTCAAACAACAACAAAAAAACGTCATCGGCGAATGTTTCAGGTTGGTTTGGGAGAGCCTGAAGTCTCGCCGTTGTCGTCTAAAGTTGGTTTTCAATGTCTTAGTCTCGTAGTACCAGTTTCCCCTGGGCGGCTTCGTAGTTTGTTTGCTCTGATTTGTTTTTGATCTCACCGTGAAATTTACACGTTGGTTTTGGCATAGAACAAGTTTTATCGTCGTTTCATTTAATCTCGCTATAGTCTAGCAAATTTTTTTTTTTCAAAATAAACTAAACAAAAATATAAAGGCTCCCCCAAACCAATGCGAAATATTCGCCGACGACATGAAATCATTCACAATAATACAAAATATGAAAGATACATAGTGCTAAACAACAACAAAAAAATGTCTTTGCGAGTGATTCGCTATGATTTCGCGTTGGTTTGGGAGAGCCTTAATGCTTAATCTGGGCATTCACGTTGAGGCAGTCGCACAGTGGGACGACCCATAGCAATAAATAAAAAAATTAAATGTTATAGCGGTACTTTTGAGTGATTGGTAAGTCATCACAAATATATAAAGGTTCTAACTGCATCAACATTTTTTGCATTGACCAATTAGTGCAAAAGTTATAGAGCGGCAAACATTGTCAAGTAAATTTTTTTTTGTAGTGAAAAAATCAAGTGTTTTTAAATTCAATTTTGTTTTTCTCCTAAAATTTTTTGTGCGCTAAAAAATTAACTCAATTATGGATAGTAACACTGTTCTAGGTATTTAAATTAATATTTAATAATAAAAACAATTTTTATTTTTATTGTGTTTTTTATTCGTGATTTTCCAAGTGAGGGTAGAAGTTAAAAACAAAAAAAAAAAAAAATTGACTTTGAGTAAGGTTTTCTTTTTTAGGCCTAAAAGGCTCTCTGAGGTTTTTATGGTTTTATACTCAGTAAAGTGTCTTTTAAGTGAATCAAGAAAAAAATCTTGCTACAATTTTGCTCCAAGTACTTAAAATCACGTTTTTTAGGTTCAACTCCCTGTATTAAAAATGCCGAAATTTTTAAAACGTGGCTGGATAGTGATAGAACCAGGAAATTTGAGAATGTTTGTGAAAGAATTCAAAAACTTCTTGGCTTAGAAGAGCGAATGGAAGAGTTGGACAAGCAAATTAAGGAAGTTGCTAAATTTTATTGTCTCAAGGTGAAGCAGAAGTGGGAGCAGTGTTGTAGAAGACTTAATCGGTTCATGAGCGCTAATGAAACATGGCTTAATTCCAATCTGAATTTACCTAAAGCTTTACTTGATTGCGTAAGTTATAAAATCCTATTTTAACCAATATTTTTTATAACATTTTACCCGCCTAACCCAAAAAATTATAGTGTAATCTAAACATGCCAAGTACGAGCCAGGGAAGGCCAAACAAAATTTTTTGAAACGTGTACTGATCGCACTAAAAAACGTCGTGTTCAAGAATTTGTGTTGGAGTATGCGGCAAAGTTGACTGGTCGAGCTTCAGGTTCTTCTCGTAAGAATGATAAGACCCTAACTCTTCATCAAACCCTGGCCTTATACAAAAAGCATATACTTAAGAAAATACAGTTGGTATTACATGCCAAACAGCGTGCACAAGCTTATTATTCATGGGAAGGACATAATAGACTTTTTCGAATTACCAATTGGTGTTCTTTCCGAAGAAGCCTTGGAAGCAAGCCATAAGGAAATAAGAAAAGCTAGACTGGATCACACCAGAAAAACAACGAGAAATCATACAATGAGTGATTTAATTAATCATTTACTGATTTCATCTGATCCGCAGCTTTCGCATTTGCGGTCAAAAAATTGCCATATGTCAAATTATGATCAAGATATATGCCCATATTTATTAACAGACCAAACAAACATTGTATTGAACCCGGAAGACTTAAATTTTACATCCGAAACCGACACCGAATTATAAGCTTCTTTCTTTATATTGCTATTTTCTTTTTTGTTTTTGTATTCAAATAATATTGTTATTTATTGTTTTATTTGTCATACATAGAAATCATACAAGAAATTTAATTATTTGTTATTAAAAGAAGAAATAAAATTAATAATAAAATTAAAATCCTAAAAAAAAGTTCACTGCTCAAATCTTTTGATGAAATGAACTTTAATTTCCTTGCTAAAACTTTTCCATTTATTTGGTTTTCATGTTTAATTCATAGATTTAGGTGTAAAAAGACGTCCCAATGCAACTTTGCGTGATTTCAATAACTTAAACAAAAGATATGAGTTTTGCCGATTTCCCCATACATTCGTCCCACTGTGAGTCGTAGGGCCGGTCTCAAGGTTCGTAGAGATTTTCAACGAACTTCAGTACACACGAGGTCCATTCACAATAGAACCCGTCAATTTTTTATAGAAAATCTCTACAATTTTTGCGACAGTTCTTACGACCGTCTCAACGTGAATGACCGGCCTTAAATTCATGTTAAAACGTTCTTGTCACCGAAGCAGTGAAAATTTATTTCTCATTAAAACGCCCGAACGCATAAGTGAAAACTTCCGTAAGCTTACGTAATCATGCGTTAGCTTGTGAAAACCTGCGTGAACATGGGTAAACTTGTGTAAAATTATGCGTAAACATGCACATGCGCAAACATGCCTAAGCATGCGTACACTTTGCTAAACTTGAGTAGCGTAAGCATGCGCTAACTTGCGTAAGCCTGTGTAAGCCTGCGTCAACATTGGTAGGCATGCGTATGCGCAAAAGTGTGTGTAACCATGGATAAACTTGCGAAAGCATGCGTTAGTCTACGTAAACTTGCAAGTAAACACGCGTAAACCTGCGTAATGTTTAAACCTGTAAACTTGAGCTAACTTGCGATAACTTGCATAAAAATGCATCAACTTGTGTATGGTTGAGGAGTGGGTGATTGGGTAAAGAAAATATCATCGTTCGGTTTGTTTTGTATTTCATTAGAAGTGCCTTGAAACCAGTGTTGTAAAAATTTCAATTCAAAAAAATGCGCATTAAATAAAATGTTATGCAAGCCTGAAAATGTTATGCATTAAAAAAAAAATTTTAATGCAAACTCGAAAACTTGCATAAAATAAAAAAAATCTTAATGCAAAATGAAATTTTTTTCTTAAAAAAAAAAAAACGTCAATGGGGGAGAGTACGATAGCTTTGGCGCCAAGATATGATAACGATTTTTTGTAGAACAATTTAATACAAGCATTTTTACTTGCGATTATAGGTACTATAAGGCAAGTTTTGGATTCGTGCAAAAAAAAATTTTTGAGATAACAATCAAACATGATATTACGATGATAGAGAACACTAAAAAAGTGGGTGGCAAAATTCTGTCTGTCTGTCTGTCTGTTCGTCTACAGCCTAAACGGCTCGATCGATTTTCTTCAAACTTGGTACTTAGTGGTTTTTGGTGATTCTGCCGACACGTTTTTTTCATTTTTTTTTTAGAACCAAAAATAACGGTACCTGTCATACTTTTTTTTTGGCAAATTTAAATAATCGTATTTTTCTCAAAAACGGCTCGACAACTTTTCTTAAAAAAAATTCAAAAAAATTATTTAAGTAAAGGCTTTCTTTGGGTGGAAAACCATTATTCAAAAATGGTTATTAATGGTACCTCCCAAGGAACCATTTTTTTAATTTTTGATTTTCTTCAAAATGGTATGATCGATTTCAATTAGTTTTTTTATACAGAAGCTTCCAAAAAATGTCAATAGTTTTGTGTACCAACATTTTTGAAAAAATATTTTTTGGATTTTTAAAAAATATTTCAAATTTTTTTTTGGAAAATCAAATATTTCGAAAACGGCATTATAGATTTTTTTGAAACTCGATATTTAAGACTTTTTTAGTACTCTCTAAAATATTTTTAGAAAAAATTTTACATTTATGAAAAAATAACGGTACCTTCCATACAAAAGTGAAAAAACCGCAAAGGAAAATATTTTTTTGCTTGAAAACGACTCCTACGATTTTGATTAAACTTTTTTCATATACTTAAATTAGTACGATCTACCATCAAAAATTATAAAATTTTACACATAGCAACTCTTCGTAGTACCTGTCATAGAACGTATTTTTTTATTTTGAGTTTTCTCGTTATCAGCTTAACGGATTTAAATTAATTTTTTTATATACAAATTTCAGATAAGATTTAATGATATTGCATATCAAAATTTTCAAAAAAAAGTTTTTGGATTTTTAAATAAAGTTTCAAATTTTTTTTTGAAAATTCGATATCTCAAAAACGGGTTGACAATTTTTTTTCAAATTTTGTTTTTATATACACATAAATATATAGTTTAAATCTGCATACCAAAATATGTTCTTAAAAATGTTTTAAGAATTTTATATATAAAAAATTAATTTAAAAAAAAACCGCTCCAACGATTTTAACTTTTTTTTCCATACAATCATATTCCATCATGAATTAAGATGGCATACTTTTTTTCACCTCAAACTGTCACAAGAGTTGTTTTAGCTAATTTAAGTGTCGTATTTCATGCTTCTCTACATTTTTCTCTCATAATTTCCATGTTTGTGCATACAATGTTCTTAAACTCGCAGTGTCTTGAACATAAGAGCAAGTACGTGCGACCCAGTCGTGCATTTTATTTACTATGGGTGAGGGAGGGTCTATATTTAATATATATATATTTAATTTAATAACAAAAATACTAAAAATGGAAAAAAAGATATAAAAATAACGGTAACACTTACGCTGCCGTGTTAAGAAGAAAAAACGTAAGTGTATTTTTGACATTTCGAGATAAACACGTTTTTCTTTTTTTTATCTCTTCCTTTTTTGTTTTGCTGTTGAGTGTTTTTCTGTCGTATTTACAAGTAAATCATTTTTTTGCCTTGATATCAGATGTACAAATGCTTGTATGGTAATACCTTTTTTTTCTTTAGTTGAGTGCTAAAACGTCAAATTTTCCTAAAAACAGCATGGTTCTTTGAACGAACGTCATTTTCCTTAAGCGTTTTAAGCCATTGCAAAAGCAAGTAAGGGCTTTTATTTTTAAAGAATAAAATAGCAAACATATCAAAGATGTCAAAACTGGCCCTAACTCAAAACAGCCAAAAAATCAGTTACGTTTTTTCTTCTTAACACGGCAGTACAATTAAGTATTATATAGCATTCGCAAATTAAATTAACCAAATCGCAAATAGGTTTAACCTAAACGCAAATAAGTTTCACCCAAGCGCAAATAGATTTAACCCAAACGCAAATAGAATTAACTTAATCACAATTCGATTTAAACAAAACGCAAATATAGTTAAACTATACGCAAATAATATTAAACTATTAGCAAATCATTTTAACCAAAACGCAGACATTTTTTTACTCGCATTAACATTTTTACTTGCGATACACGAGTAGGTTCTATATGGCAAGTTATGCACTCGTAAAAAAATTGAACTCGAGATTTTAATCAGACTTGTCATTACCATTTTTGATCATTCCCCCCACCACGTTTTTTCATTTTTTTTAGACCCAAAAATAACGGTACCTGCCATACAATTTTTGAGCAATTTTACATAATCGTATTTTCTCAAAAACGGCTCCACAATTTTTCTTTAAAAAAATTCAATAAATTACTTTTATTAAGGGCTTCTTTTGGGTGGAAAACCATTTTTCAAAAAATGCTTATAAGGCTTTTTTCACACATATTCGGTTTCATTCAGTTCAGTCTGTATTCGGTTGGACCTGATAAGTGTGATCCGATGAAAACGGCAAGAATGAAAACCTAATAGAAACCGAATAGTACCGAACGTTACCTCGACACGAATCGGTCTCATTCGGTTTCAAAACTGCTCGTATTCGGTCTAGGGCACACAAACTAATCGTAGCGTTCACACAAATTCGGTTCTATTAGGGTTTTTTTTTTTGTTTTTGTTTGGAATTGACAACTAGTTCTGAAGTTTGTTGATATTTTTGCAATAAAAAATTGATATTTGAATAAAACCTTATAAGAACGGTATATGCGTGAAAATACAAAACTGAAACCGAAAATGAACCAAATACAGACCGAACCGAATGAAACCAAATATGTGTGAAACCAGCTTAAGTCAAACCTTCTTTGAGAATAATCAAGTCTGCCTAGTGACTATAAAATAGTTTTCTTCAATAAATTTACAAATATAAGCGAGAACCTTGTATTCTATAGAAATCATAGCTAATCCAGATTATCTTTGAACATGACACAAGTACATGGACCAAATCTTAATTCTCTTATAAATTTCTAGACGTCTTGGAAAGACAAACTACTATCTAAAACTCATCTGAAAGTTCTAAGGCGCCAGTTATAACTATCATCGAAGCTCATCATAAAAAATTTTAATAATTGATTTTTAGGCATTTAAAATGAATAGTTTACTGAGGAGCCTTTTTGTATTAATAGCTATAACGGATTAATTATTTATTTCTTTGTGGTATTGTTTCCATGGTGTGTGGATATGAATGAAATGAGAAATAAAAATTATTTTAAAATTTATTTAAAATAAACTTTAATTTGAATTTGAAATTCAAATAATTTAGCCCGAAGATGGACAAGTCGTCCGAAACGCGTCGCTTATTTTAATAATTTAATAAAATAATATATGTTGTGATGATTTTATTTATATAAAAATAAATTAAAGATTGTTTTTAATAAATTTTAAAACAATTTTTATTTCTCATTTCATTCATAATTATTTATGCCTCAATTAATTACAAAATTCTTTAATTATTTCTTAGTAGTCATTAAACTCCCTAAATTTTCAATTTTGCCGCCACCGTGTTGTGAACGTTTGAGAATCACAATGTCTCAAATAACTAGTAAACAATAAAAAAAAATAGGAGTCCAAAACCACCGAATCAATAAGCTAAGGAACTATTTTCAATTTTTCTATTCACAAGCACAAGCAAGAAACTACGAACTGCAACAAATGTTTGTTTTCTTTTGTAATCGAACTGTCAATTATTTACCAAGAGTTCCAGTGCGGTAATTTCTCATTAACAAAAATCCTCCTCTTTTGTATCCACACAGCTTCACGAGCACGTACATGATGGGTGAACAACAATGCAAATTGTGTATGGACTTACGACAATATTCACAAGTACATATGTACATATGTACATAGGTACTAGGCTTTAGACATCAGAATTGGTTGTGTAAGACTAGGCTTAAAGCCCGTATGACACTACATTTTTTCTTCATTGTATTTCTCATTTAATCCATCAAAGTGTCAGCAGAGCAAAAAAGGGATAAAAAGTGTTTTTAAGAAAGGGATAGCATTTCTCTAAATTAAATTTCACATTTACAATGTGTCCCAAAAGAAAATATACATCAAAACCTAGTTTTCTCTAGAGTCCAGTGTATATCTACTTTTGTAACTGAGTGTACCTTGAAATAATTTTTCATTTTTAATTTTGAAATATCAAGAAAAGCTGCCAGAACCTGACAAATTTAATTTGAAAATCACATTTTTATAGATTTTTTGTGACATTTTTACATTTATGGATATAGTGCGTACCCACTCACACCTATCAAAGTTTGAATACAAAATTGTACGTTTCGCTTTAATTTCATTTTCAGTTTATTAAAAATGAGAGAAAAATGTAGTGTCATACGGGCTTAAGTGATATTTAATTTAATTAAATAAAATATATTTCCAACAACTTAGAGCTATTAAGAAAATATCTTAATAGCAAACCATAATGTATCTTTGAATATCCAATTAATAAGGCTGTTTATATGAATAATTACAGAAAGGGTATTCATACACCAGCGTAAATACGTCGTAAACGTAGTAAAGCTTTAAACTTCGTAAACCCGTCACAATTTGTATGGAAAATTAGACAGATATACGCAGTTCAATTGATTTCAGTCTTCAATAAATATTATTGTGTATTTTCTTCTATAAACGACAATGTTAAAAGTTTTAAAGTCAAAGAAACCTTTTTCAATTCATTATTGTAGTTGACTATATTTATTTAAATTGTAATGTAATGTAAAATTAGTTTTGTAAGCTTCTATCGTTAGTTATTTAACGAATAAATAAATAAAATAAACAGTTTACAACTTATGTAGCTGCGCTTACGTTGACTTTACGCTGTTGCATGAATACCCTTAGAATTAGTTTCAAGGTTGTATAAAGTTTTTAAGAAATATTTGAAAAATTTTCAATGCATTTTGAAGGGAAAAGTTCTTTCAGATGCCAAAACGAGTTTTGGAAGGGAACATTGATTTGTGTTGTAACAATAATTATAAAGGGAAAAAATGGTTCTTACTAGAACATCTCGAAAGCCTAAGCCCCATTAAGATGTTTAACACCATTTGGCTTAGTGTGTGTAGTAGTTTTCATGTGTGGTTGGGAGATCAATCCATCACCAAGAATAATTTTTGTATTCAGTTTTAGGGTGTTAATTTTTTTTATATATGAAAGATAGCTCTTCAGCACCCTTATTGTCTTATTCGAAAATGATTACTATCTATCTCCCAAGTGCCCCTGCCTAGCCCTATATGCTACATTTGTAAGCTGTGATATTATAAAGAAAAACCAATCACAACAAAAACATAAATGTTAAAAAAGGAGCCAAGTTCTTATTTGTACAAGAAACCTGTGCGTAAAAAGTCAGCCAAAAAAAGCAATGAGATCTAAAATATTTGCCAAGTTTTAAGTTCATGAAGTTTAATATCAAATATCTTAAGTAGAGTATAATATCGAAACAATTCCAAATCTTGACAGAAAATTGGTAATTAATGGTTACTGATTAAAATTTGGTGGGTTCACTGGTCAAGTTTTCATACATTTTAAATTTGTGATTAAGTTAGTATTTAAGAGAAAACTTGCCAAGTAAATCCACCAAATTTTAATCAGTAATCATTAATTACCAAATTTCTGTCATGATTTGGAATTATTTTGATATTACTCTACTTAAGATATTTGATATTAAACTTCATGAACTTAAAACTTGGCAAATATTTTAGATCTCATTACTTTTTTTTGCTGACTTTTTACGCACAGGTTTCAGGTACACATAAGAATTTGGCTCCTTTTTTAACATTTATGTTTTTGTTGAGATTTCACTCCTTTTTGCAAAGATTTATTTTGCCAGGTGAAAGTCAAGCCCTACCGCTCTACAAAGTTTCATAATTCTAGGAAAACCGAAAGTGCTCCATACAAATAATAGCAATTCTGCGAAAGTGGGTGGATGGCACCCCCCCCCCTGAATGGACAATTCCAAATTTTCGATTTTTCCCTTTCTAAGTCCTACCAACCTACCAATTTTCATTGTTCTACAACAATCGGAAGTTCTCTTCTTTCTTTCTTATCCGGCTCCCGATCCATGAAGGGTCTCTGCCTGAGATATTGCGGTCTTCCATCGGTTGCGGTCCCTCGCACGCTCCCTCCAGTCGTCGAGACCGAGCGCTCTTGCGTCTGTGACCGCCTGGTCCCTATAGCGGAGGTTCGGTCTTGTAACGGATTATTTGAGTCGGTTAGGGATATCGCTGGTATGCTTGTTACCACTGTAGCTCGTCGGTGGGGTGTGGTTCTTTTCCCTTAACTCCTTACAAAAAAAAATTATCATACCAGGCTTAATGCATCTATAGGTGGTCAAAGATACGCGAGATACTAACTTCACCCTCCCTTCCAATGTCGTCGTACTCGCCTAGACGACCCTGAACGCCGGTGTTTCCTTTACCCTTCAATCATCTCCCTTACTTCACCTCACTCATCTCTTTAAAATAATTTTAACAACCCATTATATAGTTTTAGTGATTTTCAAAAATCATTTGTAATTTAAACATTTATTCAATTTCATTTTTTGAACATTTTTAAATTTAAATTTTATTTTGAAATTGTATTTACAATTCTATTGTAAGTTTTGAAATTAATTGAAATTTACTGTTCAGATTTAAGAATTATAATTTTACTTTTAACTGCTTTTTCAATTATAATCGATAACCCGAATACTTTTACTCTACCCAAAAATAGAGCAGCTCTCACTGCGTATGTTAAAATTTAGTTAATATATTTTTAATCTATTTCAAATTTCAATATATATATTATATATATGTATATAAAAGACTCACCATGAAAGAAGAAGAAGTGGCCACTGCTGCTTGTCGATCATGCGAATTTCCAATTCAATTCGTAGTCCGAGTATTTTAGCTTTATAATATTGTAATATTTTCTCAGGTTCGTTAATAAAACTTATTTACTTTATTCAAAACGTCCACTTATTTATTTCGCAAAATAAAACACTTTACATTTCTTACTACAAACAAAACGATTTATTATTCACCACTGAATTAGTTCACAAACTTTACTTTTCACTTTTATTACAACCAACTTTATTCATTCACGATTAAAAACAAAACTGTGTCGCTGCCGTTCAATCATGTGCTTTTATACTTGTTTTCCAAACTCTCGAAATAAGGAGAACGTTCTGGTCTCTGCTTCCAGAGCTTTCCGTAGGGGAAATTTCCCAATAATTTCCCTTCCAAAAGCTTTTATTTGACAGCTAGTAAATCTGCTATAATCCGGCAGATGGCGCTTCCTTCGTTTGAGAGTTGCTATAATTATAGCTAATAAGGGTATGTTTGCACTGCGACCGTAAGCTTTATTGTGTCCGTTTGTTTGCATTTCGGAGTCGTTATAGTTCAAATATGGAAAGTTATTACACTGCCCCCCTCTTAGGATTGATCGTCCCGAGCAAATCCATCACTTCCATCACCATTATAATGATGTAAACGGTCGCTGTGAACTACTTTTAGTTTGCCTCTTAATCCTCTCTGAATGCGGTAGACGACATCGTTTATTCGTGTTACAACAGTATAAGGGCCTTCCCAATTTTGTTGAAGCTTCGGTGAGAGTCCCTTCCGACGGTGGGGATTATAAAACCACACAAGGTCTCCCACTTGGAATCCTGTCGTTGTGGCTTTTGCGTCGTATCTTGTTTTCATCCGATCACTCGACAGCTTTATATTTGCCCTCGTCCTTTCGTGAATGTCAACTAGCTTTTCTTTGAGGTTGTCCACGTAGTCGTCTATTCCTTGTGGCTCACTTGTATAACATCCAAATTTGATTTCGCTTGGTAGTCGTATTGTGCTCCCGAGCAGGATTTCTGATGGTGTATGTCCTGTTGAGCTATGTACCGCACTTCGATAGGCCATCAAGAATAACGGAATATACCGATCCCAGTCTCGTTGGTTGTCGCTTACAACTTTGGAAAGGTGTTCTTTAAGGGTCCGGTTGAATCGTTCAACCATCCCATCAGATTGTGGGTGAAGCGGTGTTGTCCTCGTCTTTTTAATGCCAAGGAGTGTACAAACTTCCTGAAAGATTTTGGACTCGAAGTTCCTCCCTTGATCTGAATGGAGTTCCATAGGTACACCAAACCTGCTTACCCAGTTGAAAACAATCTGATCCGCGACTGTTTTGGTTTCCTGGTTTGGGATGGCAAATGCCTCAGGCCACTTGCTGAAGTAGTCCATTACTACCAGGATGTATCGGTTTCCGTTTCTGGTTTCTGGAAAAGGGCCTGCAACGTCTATTGCAATTCTTTCAAAAGGCGTGCCCACATTATACTGCTGCATCTTACTCTGAACTTTTCTGCCTGGTCCCTTGCTTGCAGCACAAGTATCACATTTTCGGCACCATTTTTCGACGTCTTCTCTTGCATGTAGCCAGTAGAATCGCTGCCTTACCTTTTCCAGTGTCTTATTGACACCCAAATGTCCTCCGGAAGCTCCATCATGCATCTCTTGAAGAACGTCATTAACTTTGGAACGAGGTACGACTAGCTGCATCACATATGATTTGCCGTCTGTGGACTCCCATTTACGTCTTAGTAATCCTTCTTGTACATGAAGCGAGTCCCATTGTGCCCAATACGCCTTAAGAGTTGGACTTCTGTCAGAGATGTCACCCCATTCTGGCTTCTCTTGGTGTTCCTTCCATGCAAGAATGGGTTCAATATCCGAGTCTTCTTGTTGGGCAGCTCTTACTTCTTCATTACTCCAACCGTAAATGGGGTCGGCTCTTAATCGCTGGATGGAAGCAACCTCTTTCTCTTCTTGACGTGTGCAGTGCTTGCAGTCCGGTTTGCATGGTCTCCGAGATAAGGCATCTGCATTTGAGTGCAACCTTCCTCTTCGATGTTGGATCTGGTAGTCGTATGTCTGCAATCTCTCAATCCATCTTGCCACTTGACCTTCTGGATTTTTGAAGTTCAACAGCCAATTAAGTGCGCCATGATCTGTTCGAAGAAGGAACTTCTGTCCATAGATGTACTTATGGAAGTGTTTTGTTGCCGATACTAAAGCTAGAAGTTCTCTTCTGGTCACACAGTAATTTCTTTCTGGCTTTGAGAGCACCTTGCTGTAATAGGCAACGACCTTCTCTTCTCCTTCGTGGACTTGTGATAGTACGGCACCAATTCCCACGTTACTTGCGTCAGCGTCGATGATGAAAGGTTTCCCTGGTGTCGGATAGGCCAAAACTGGTGTATTGCATAGGCGCTGCTTAAGTTCCTGGAAGCTTTTCTCGCACTCGCTTGACCATTTGAACGGTTTGCCTTTCTCTGTTAGCTGATGCAAACTTTTCGCGATCCCAGCAAAATCCTTCACAAATCGTCGATAGTACGTGGCTAGACCAAGAAAGCTCCGGAGTTGATGTTTATCCTGTGGTGTTGGCCAATTCTTTACGGTGTCAACTTTTTCAGGATCAGTCTTCACTCCTTGGGAAGAGATGATATGTCCCAAGTATTTTACCTCAGACTTGAAAAACTCGCACTTGTCTGGATTCAATTTCAAGTTTGCTTCTCGAAGCCTCTGGAACACGGCCTTAAGGTTTCCACAATGCTCATCAAATGTCTTACCATAAACAATGACATCGTCCAAATAGACTAGGCAAGATTTCCAAGTAAGTCCTTGTAAAACGCACTCCATCAAACGCTCAAATGTTGCCGGAGCGTTGCATAGTCCGAAAGGCATCACTTTAAATTGCCACAGACCATTTCCTGTGGAGAAAGCCGTCTTTTCTCGATCTTCTGGATGGATTTCTACCTGCCAGTAGCCACTCTTTAAGTCCAATGTTGAAAACCATTCAGCACCTTCCATCGCATCCAGAGTATCGCTGATTCTTGGCAGAGGGTAGCTGTCTTTCTTTGTCACATCGTTCAGCCTCCGATAGTCCACACAAAATCGAGTACTTCCGTCCTTCTTTTTGACAAGAACAACTGGGGATGCCCAAGGACTTTTTGAGTTTTCGATTAGCCCATCTTTCTTCATGGTCGATATCATCTCTTCAACTTCGGCTTGTTTGGCTAATGGGAGACGTCTTGCTGGTTGTCGAATAGGTCTTGCGTCTCCTGTGTCGATTCGATGCTGCACCAGTTGTGTTCGACCAAACTGCCCACTGGGTGAAGAGAGTATATCACCGTACTCGTGAAGGAGGCTTCCAGCAACACTTAGCTGACGTTCAGTTAATTTGGATGACTTCAGAATTTTTGCCTTCATAGAGTTCACTTTGCCGGGGTCCACAGATTTTTGTGCGTCAGCTTCTGTGATCGTAGTTATGGCGGAAACAGATTCACACTTTCCAACAATTTCTCCTTTTCTTAGCTTAACTTCGTACGGTTTGATGTTAAGTATCCGTACGGGTACCATGTTGTTCTTTGGTGCCACAAGGGTCTTCCCTAGGATGATGTTTTGGGAAGACTGCTCAGAGTCTGGTTCCACCATTAGGTATCGATGGCTACCCAAATCACCTTTTATTTTCGTCCAAACGAACACTTCTGAGGAAGGTGGCAGGCATATATCTTCTTTTATGACAGTCCTGAGAGTTGATGAGTTTTCATTGCCGTAAACCATAGGAATCTCCACATTTCGGTACTTGAGAACTTGCTTCCCGATGTCGAGAATTACTCCATGCTCTTTCATAAAGTCGATTCCAACGATGCACTCGTCACATATTTCTGCTACCAGAAACAGATGTGAAAACTCCAGTTCTGCCAATCGAATTGTAAGACGAACTTCCCCGTAAACTCTGGCTGCCTCTCCTGTTGCAGTTTTCAGGCGGTAAGTGTTGGTGTTATGCAGCCATGTCATCTTCACCAAGTCCTTTCGAACAATGGAGGCAGTGGCACCGGTGTCGATCGTAGCCACTTGCTTTTTGCCGTTTAGTGTTGCCTCCACAGTCAGACTTTTATTGTTTCGTTTCGTCTGTGATACCTGGATGGTGGTTCTGGGGCCATCGATACCAGAAACCAGCTTCTGCCCCTCGAAGTTGGTTCTTACTCGTTTCCCGGTTGAGAAACGGGCCGAGTAGGAGTATTGACATTGTTGTTGTTGCTGTTTCTGCTTCCACAATGTTGACATGCAGGTCTTCTAGGTGGCAATCTGCACTGGCGTTGAAGATGTCCGGTTTTGTTACAGTTCCAGCATCGAGCAGGTCCATCTCGCTGGTTCCTTTGGAATGCAGTTCTCTGGCAAGAACACTCCTCAATTTCTATTTCTCTTACCCGATGAACTCCTTGAGAAGCCTGTTCTGCTGCTTCCATAGTCAGGGCGAACGCCAATGCTTCAGGGAGTATGCGTTTTCCAGCCGTTCGAATTGCTCGCTGAAGGTTGATGTCAGATACAGCACGAACAAAGGCTTCTGTTGCGAATTGGTTGATGATTTCATCTCCTGCAGCTGGATATGCCAGATGTGCCAATCGTTCGATGTCTGCTTGAAGCTGTTGCAGAGTTTCTCCCCTCTTTTGGATTCTAGTATTGAGTTGAACACGGAAGACTTCTTGCATATGGCCATCTCCAAAGCGTTTGTCAATGGCCTGAACAAGAGCACTGAAGTTGCCACTCTTATCTGCTGGTATGGTTTGCAGCAGTTCAGCAGCAGTTCCTCTGAGGGCAAGCGTCAGAGCTATGTATTTGTCCTCCTCATCCCAGCCATTTGTTGCTGCGGCTGCTTCAAACTGCTTCTTGTAGATTGACCAAGAAGTTTGTCCATCGAAGGTTGGGGGATGCATCTCCTTTCTCCTAGGACAGTCAACAGAACTTTCTCGAACCTTCATTTTTCTTACTTTGTCCAATTCCTTAGTAATGGATTCGATTTTATCTTCCACTTTTTCGAACTTTGATTCTACTGTCGACAATTGCTTATCGACATTAGACAATTGTTGATCGACAGTTAACAATTGTTTATCGATAGAAGAAAATTGTTTATCGACACGCTCGTCAAGGGCAATAATTCTATTGTCAAAGGCATCTAACTTACATTCTAGCATATTTGTCTGTTTTTCCAGTAGACACTTTTGTTCTTGGCTTTGTTGCTCGAATCGTTCGAGAAGATTCTTTTGTTCACTACGTTGCTCTTGGCCTTGTTGTTCAAATCGTTCGAGAAGATTCTTTTGTTCATTCCGTTGTTCTTGGCTTTGTTGTTCGAAACGTTCGAGAAGATTCTTTTGTTCATTACGTTGTTCTTGGCTTTGCTGTTCTAGAAGATTCTTTTGTTCTTCAAATTTTGCGAGCAGCTGAGACAGCATATTGGTCATGCCCGATGTACTTACTTGTTCTTGCTGTTCTTCCATTTCAATATCGAATATAAACGTGTCCGGGTTTTTTCCACATCTTCTTAAATCTTCTTGCAGACGAATTATAAGATCATTCTTTGTTCCAGCAGTAGGAAGATCTCGCTTATTCAGTTCTGCCTTGAGTTCCACTACATTTAAATCATTCAAAGATTTACCCATTGTCTTTTTTTTTTTTTTTTTTTTTTTTTTTACTTTTCACACAATAAATTTACTGAGTGCACAGATAAATTAAGTTTTATCCCACTTCTGACACCAATGTAATATTTTCTCAGGTTCGTTAATAAAACTTATTTACTTTATTCAAAACGTCCACTTATTTATTTCGCAAAATAAAACACTTTACATTTCTTACTACAAACAAAACGATTTATTATTCACCACTGAATTAGTTCACAAACTTTACTTTTCACTTTTATTACAACCAACTTTATTCATTCACGATTAAAAACAAAACTGTGTCGCTGCCGTTCAATCATGTGCTTTTATACTTGTTTTCCAAACTCTCGAAATAAGGAGAACGTTCTGGTCTCTGCTTCCAGAGCTTTCCGTAGGGGAAATTTCCCAATAATTTCCCTTCCAAAAGCTTTTATTTGACAGCTAGTAAATCTGCTATAATCCGGCAGATGGCGCTTCCTTCGTTTGAGAGTTGCTATAATTATAGCTAATAAGGGTATGTTTGCACTGCGACCGTAAGCTTTATTGTGTCCGTTTGTTTGCATTTCGGAGTCGTTATAGTTCAAATATGGAAAGTTATTACAATATGTTAATTAAAGTTTAAAATACGCACTGATCACTTTTTTTTTTGTTATGAACGTCTCGCGTTAAAATTATAATAATTTAACCGAACTTTAAATTCTTATTTTAAATTACATATATAAAAAAAATTGTAACTTGCAAAAAAAATAGTTCATGAGTATTATGTATCTCTTCAATTAGTAATAAAAAAATAAAAAAATTTTAATTTTGGCTGGCTGGATTCGAACTCAGGACCCTTATTGCAATGAAAGCCAGTCCTGTCGTGTTTTTTTTTTTTTTTTTTTAATTCATTTTTATTTTTCATTCATCTTAAAACTATCTTAAAGCTAGACAAAAATTCATAAAAACTAGCCTACTTATCAATATCTTACAACTAACTTACTGGCCCCATTCGGGCGCTCTAAGTTAAACTAATAACTTAATGCTAATGCCTTTCGGCCTAAGAACTATCTTAAACTAGAATTCATGTTGGTTTTATTTTTCACCAAGAAGAATTGTAAAAAAACTTGGTATCTTTATCTATTTTTTGTTTTATATAAAACTTACAAACTAAATAAAACTAAATTAAAACTAATTAAAACTAATTATAACTAATTAAAACTAATTAAAACTAATTAAAACTACTATAAAACTACTTAAAGCTACTTACAAACTACTTACAAACTAGAACAGCCACAGCAAGCATTTTCGGGTTTTGTAATTTTTTTTTTTGTGTTTTTATTGGTTTTATAATTTTTTGTGTGTTTTTTTTTTTTTTTTTTTTTTTTTTTTTTTCGGTGCCACCCTGACTGTCCCTGCTTAAAACTAACTACCTAAACCTATGTAAGTCGGCCATGGCATAGAACTTTTAAATATCAGAAGAATCTTCGTGTTCAGGTTTCAACCACCAGAACTGGTTCTCCTGCTTTACCCTATCTTTTCGGTCCCGATCGGACACAGTCCTACTGAACCGAAGGTGCTCCGCTCCGTGTTGTGCGAGGACGTCTCGACTGTAAAGGAGCCGCCGATCTACAGTTTCACGGCCGACGTGGTAGATTAGCGGAACCGCCGCTCTATCCTGGATCAGCCCTCGACTGTCTAAGTAGAGGAATGCATCGGGCGGAATAAAGCCGCTTAGACGCACACTCTCGTAGTAATCGTTTTTAGGGTAATAAGCCCCAAAAATTAAGCTGTTGGTCGAGGACATTGCTCTTGCAATGTGACCTCGAATAAGCTTCAGCAAGAAATTATCTATCCTGTTTATGTTGGCGCCGTTGTATAGAACCAGGTTGGAATAATAATGTTTGTACTCCGACTCTGGTGTTCTGTGTAATCCAAGGCAGCGTCTAAGACACTGCCTTTCAAACACCCGAATCTTTTCCATTTGTGATGGGGCAACGTTGAACCAAACCGGGCACCCATAGGCAATCATCGGCCGTATGAGGGCCATGTAGCAAATCACCTTCACCCTGCTGTCAAGCCGGCTGCTATAAAACAACCGTTTTGTCAGGGCAAAAGCTCCCCTAGCCCTGGACAGAGCAGCATTTATATGTCTGTCGAAATACAAATACTGATCCATCCAGATGCCAAGGTACTTTACTACACTTTTACTCGCCAGTGGCTGTCCATTTGGTCCTACGATCACCAGCTTACGCCAGTTCTTTCTCGTATCCCTTGTGGCTCCATGCAACGGAGTCCTAAACAAGATAGTTTCTGATTTCTGGAAGTTGATTTTCAACTTCCAGTCATCGCAATATCGCTGAATCTTCTCGAAGTCACGCTGCAAAAGAATTCTGATGACCTCGACTTTTGAAGCTGTTCTGTACGCAATTAGATCGTCGGCATACGCAATTGCCTGAGTTAGACTACTTATCAGATCGCTGGTGTAGATGCTGAATAGAATCGGCGAGTTGACCGCTCCCTGCTGAAGACCATTTTTAATATTAAAGGTTGTGGCAGAAGTCACATTGCCACTCTTGACAACAAACTTTCTACCATTGAGCATATCATAAAGCATATATAATAGTGGTTTACTAATGCCAAGTCTGGTCAGCTTTAGATAAAGACCCTCTAGCCATACGGTGTCGAAGGCCTTCTCCAAATCAACCAGACAGGCACCCGTACACTGCTTTTTACATTTGTTCCATTGGACATCAGAAACGAGTTAAGACGCGGCATGAATGGTGTCATGTCCCGCCTTAAAACCGAACTGATTATCCGGTATGATATTATTGTCCTCTGCCCACTTTGACAGAGCTCTATTGATAACCTTTTTGTCTTCCACCGCACTGGATAATATGCATTATTCAGAGCGTTGTTAAACAGTGTGGTATAAATGTCTACTGCTTCTTGGGGTAAATGTCGAAGTACAACGTTGGATATGCCATCGACTCCTGCTGACTTCTTCTTCTTTAATGAATCGAAGATGAGCTGAAGCTCCACCTTCGTAATTAACAGGGAACTGGGCCCATTTCGCTCGGCGATTATGGCGTTTGCCAAATGATCTTCATTGAACCCGGTGAAACCGAGGTTCTCTGATCGCCATTGCGTTATGTCATTCCGAAGGTAGAAGTGGTGGAGCAAGGCTCTGTTTTCCAGGTCATGGTTCGGGCGAATGCATGCATTCACCTTGTACACTTGCTGGAAAGCAGCCCCCACAGCCTCCACTTTCTCCTGCGGATCTTCGACAATAAAGAGGTCATCGTCCAAGACGGCGTCCTCTGGATCAATTCCTGCTGTCAGAAGTACGTCTCTGTTATCTGTCGTTCTCTGGAGCTTAAGACACGGAAGGTCGTTCTGATCATTCCTTCTAAATATCTTGTTAATTTGGGGAAACATACTCGGGTCGCTAGAATTAACGGCCCGGATTTTGTTATCCCAGTACAAATTAATCGACAACCGATAATTTTCCTTTATTAGTTGGTTGATGTTCTTGATCGACGACTTCAGCGTCCCAATCTCCAGATTGTGTGGGTCAGTAAATCGTCTGTACAAGAGTTTGAGTCATGTCAGCAGTCCACTTTTTTGTCTGTGTAATGTGTCAATGGTCGCATTTCGGTACATGTCGGTTGCGTCCCGTTGTTTGTACTTTGGTATCGTTCTGTCCATTGTTCGTTTGATTGTCTCGTCCATTTGTTCTATTTCGTTATTTGTCAAATTCCTGTCATTTGGTGGGGATATATTATTCGAACTGATTTCACTCGATAAGGCGTTGGTAAAGCGTGGCCAGCGCACCTTACTGTAATTGTAAGTATGCACAGGCACATACTCATCCAACTCCACGAGCTCGTTCGGAAGCTGTATTACGGCGGCGAGTCCGCAGTGGTCACTGTCGTACTCGATCGTTCGTAAACAGTTTCTTGGTCTTTGACCCACAGTGTCAGTAATTGTCAGTCTTGAGTCTATTAGCAAAAGATCCAGATAGGCACCGCTTCTTGGAAACGATGGCCGATCCGTAGCCAGCAGGTCGACACCATATTCAGTGTTATATCGACTCATCCAATTAAAAAGATGAATACCTCTTGGATTCTGTATTTGATTTCCCCAATCTAGGTGTTTGGCATTCAAATCACCAGCCATGAGAAAGTAATTTTCTTCCAAGCTCAAGCGTAGACATTCGAAAAGTTTTTCAAGCTCTGTCATAAAATCAGTTGGCTGAGGTGATTCCGGTGCATAAGCCGCGATCACATACATTCGCTTCCCCTGTTGGAGAGGAATGCACACGATGCACGCCTCTAACAGCCGAAATCTGCGCAGTTCACTATTATATATAACTTTATGATTAATGCCTTTTCGTATGAAGATTGCGACGCCCCCCCTTGAGTGGAGTTGGGTCGATCTCTTCTAACGATATTGTAATTGTTGTTAGTCAACTTATGTTTCTGGTTCAGCTTAGTTTCGCTGGCCATAAACACATCTGGACTTTGGTCTTTCAACAATTGGAAAAGATTAGCTCTACGTTCGGTCCTAATCAGTGAATTTACATTCACAGCAAGGATCCTAAGAGGCCTCTCCGACAGCGCGCCTTTAACCTCTAATTTGCGTTAAGCTAGGCAAAACAGAGTAGATATAGTCCACCCTATTCGCCTGCTCCCTTATCTCTTTCTGAAGTCCTGTCAACTGGCCTTGAATTGCCAGCAACATGCTTCTTATTTCGGCCTGAGCGTCCGGAGCCCTAGGCACGAGAGCCGGTTGGGCTACCTTAGCTGCAGGCTGTACCGTGTTTCCCCTTCCTGCCGCCATTTGGGCGTAGGAGATCTGGGGATTGACGGGTGTTGTTGTAGGAGCACGCGTTGATGGGCGTACCACTACCGCTGTCTGCCTAGCTGCTTTATTGGTACGAATTTGCTGAAAGGCTGAGCAACCCCGATAATTAGCAGGGTGCCCCTCCTTTCCGCAAAGTGCACATTTAAGCTGGGTCATGTCTTCGACCCGTTCCTCTCCGAGCTTGCACTCTCCCTTAATGTGGTTCTCACCACATTTCACGCAGCGTGTTCGCAGTTTGCTGCAGCGTGGCCGAACCTTTGGCAGCGCATGCATTGAAGAATGTCGCCGCGTCTCTTTAATTTATCCCAAGTTACAACCTGGTAGTTGAGGACGGAGATACTCCTCAAATTATCCAGTTTGCTGTTGGGCGAGAGCTGAACTAAGAAGAACGGCAAAGACCACTTCTCCCGTCTGGCTCTGACTGTAGTGAACGGCTTGACCCCGATAAACTCGAGATCGCCGCTCGCTTTTTCACAGAGCTCCTTATAGAGCACCTCTGGTTCCGTGCAGGAATCTATGCCCTTTAGGAGGACCGTTTGACATTTATCCACTTTGGGGGTAAAACTGAAGAACTCAGTCGTGGATTTTTTAATAATTCTTTAATTATTTTGTGCTGCGCCACTGTAGAGCAGTGGATCGCATGCCTATCTCTACTTAATCGTTTATTAAAAAAGTTTTGGCCTATGGCCGACTTACATAACTCAATTGTATCCTGTAACTCCATCTTGTATGTATTGATGGGTGGCACCTTTTCTTTTTTATTTTGGTTTTGGGGCGGCTGTGGCTGCTGCTGGTGATTCCTCTGCTGCTGCTCGTTCCACTGCTGTTGGTTCTGCTCCTGTAGTTGCTGTTGCTGCTGCTGCTGTTGTTGCACTTGTTTTTTCGGGCGTTGCTCCTTCGGTTGTTGCTGTGGCTGCTCTGCTGACAGCTGTTGTTGTTGCTGCTTGTTTTTGTTCTGCTGCTCTTGTTGTGGCGCTGATGTTTTTTGTGGCGCCTGTGCCGCTTGTTTTTGCTCGCGCTCCTGTTTTTCTCGATCACGTCGAGCTTCTTGTTTTGCCTTTAAGGCCTCTATCAGTGGGGTTACGATGGCATTAAGACGTTCCATCTCCCCCCTAATTGCGTCGATCTTTTGGCTGATGGCTTTCTCATCCAGTCCGTCTTGCGCCTCATTTTCTTCTTCGGAGGACGCCTCTGGTGAAGTTAAATCCACAAGCAGGTTGTTTGTACTGTCCCCTGTTGTGTACAGTCCCTCGCCACCCTCGGACATATATTCAATGTTATCGTCTGATGGCGAGGTATTCAATTGACGTTGTATCTTTGCTGCTGCTGAAGTTTTTGCTGTGCGCGCCGTCTCCTTCACCCCAGCTGGCAGCTGGGCTGAGGTGGTGGTGGAGCGGCGCTTAACAAGGTTCGGCGCACAGCTTATCCTCTTCCTCCTCTTGTTTTTGGTGTCGGCTGTTGGTGCCGCTGCTGGACTTGCCGTTTTTGCTACGGCACTAGCTGACGGGATGGCTGGTGGTGCCATCGCCTTCGTTGATGTTGTTGGTGCTGAAGAATTTGCTGTTGCTAAGGCTGGTGGTGCCATAGCTTTCTTCATTGTTGTTGTTGCTGCTGGAACACCTTTCGATGTCCCCGCCGTTTCAATTGGTTCCGGATGCCGCTTATCCCACTCGATAATATATTCTACCTCGCGATTGTGAAAAAAAGCGGCTAAAAGCTTTTCCCTGACTGGGACTCGAACCCACTACCTTCGGGTTCTCGGTCCGCCACCTCTCCCACTGAGCTATACTAGCTATTGGAAATAGCTTGCTTTAGTTAACACTTTACTTGGTCACTCCGAATATAATAGTTGAGAAAAACTGGGAAGCCGAAAACGTGCGAACACTTCCACAGATCGAGATCGACTGAATCCTGTCGTGTTAACCAATTCGGCTAAGACTTCTGTTGCCCGATGGCTGACTATGTCGATATTCGAAGGGGTTATCTGTTAACTAGATAATCTTAAGCGCAATAGTGCTGGGAATTTTTCTGTGCGCCGGGTACTTAGATAACCTTGGTTGGTGTTTTATCGTACTTCGAATGACTCCAAATGTCAAATTAAGCCTAATCGGGCAAATAAAAAGGGAAACCGATGTGGTCCACAAAAGCACCGCTCTAAAAAAATTGATTTGCTTAAAAAAATCCCTTACACACTTTAAACTATCAAATGCCTTACCTTAGGCGGTTCGTTAAAATTTTCTTAATAAGATATATTTTTAAATGTTTGTTTTTGGTTCTTTTATTTAAATTCGAACTTTTTAATTTAAAGTTAACTTTAAACGTAATTAACTTGCAAATCAAATCAAAAAAATTGCTTTTGGTTGATTGCGATTATAATTTGAGGCTGTACCCACAACTATGCAGCTTGGAATCCAATATGGAAAGAAAGTACAGGCTTGACTCCCAGTGTCCGATTCTCGGAAACTTATAGAAAGTTCTTTGTTCCTAACCACTACTAAGATCAAGTCTTTGTTTCAAAAATTTCATCTACACAGGTTTCTTTCTTTTTTTGTTTTTATACACCTTTCACTATTTCTGTGTCTACATATGAAACTATGTTTTTTTACGCGGAGAGAAAGTTTTCAAATTTACCTTCTCTCAACGCCATCCGCTCTGCGATTGTAGGCAACATTTCTCTAACTTCCTGCCTCCATTCTTTTTTTTCTAATCTAATACTTTTTAATTTGTACCATCTCTATTCCTAATTTTATCCTAACTCCTAAATGCATTTTGTATTATTTGTCAAAATACTTTTTATCTGACATTAGTTCATCTTTTTTTTTTGTTTACGTTTCGATTCGATCGTGGGTTATGTATTTTTCCAAATCTTTTTAATTATATTTTTATTTCGTTTTCATTTCGGTTAAATCCTTTTTCTTATTGCTAATTTAATAAGCTTAAATTTGGTTACAGGGCTATGCTGGTTTCTAACAATTATTTGTTGGAAACTACGCATACGAACCCACGAAGTTAATGAATTCTGTGCTAGTGTTATTTCCCAAAAAAAATATTAAAATTTCATCAATTGTGCAGATATACTGGCTGAACAGAATGCAAAACGGAGCTGGAATAGATGTCAAAAATGCTGCAGCCGGAGCTGCAAGAGTTGAACAATTTTTAACTTTTACTGCAGCATTTTTGACATCTACTGCAGCTTTTTTGACATCTATTCCAGTTGCATCTTGCATTCTGTTCAGCCAGATAAGTAACCACAACAAAATGCAGTCATAAAGTTTGCATTCCGAGTGCAGTGTATATTATTTTTTTTTTGTGATTTTTGAGATTAAAACGTGGGAGCCGTACCTGACTCCCTGAAGTCTCATGCCGGGCAACAATCAGATAAGTTACAACTATCTCCTAAACTGAGTTCCGATTCTTTGTGATTTTTTTTGTTTTCTTTTCAGAATTCCCTATTGTCGGATGTCTTTGGAGTGAAAGATTCCTATGGGCTTTCCGTCGCGGGTTTCGAGCTCATACATACATACCGACGACTCTTTTGATACGGGATTTAATGAATTTGGGTAATAATTTTGCATTGATACCCTGAACAAAACTACTTTGAGCGAAGTTGCGATGGAACACTTCTTGGCCCACCTTATACTCAACAGGCTTCGCACGTAAATTGTAAGCTTTTTTTGATTTTATATGTGCTTTATTCAAATTTGTTTTAATATTTTCTCGCGCGAAGCATACTTTGGCTTCGTTTGGCGTAACTATTGCTTCGTGGTCATTTAAATGTTTTAAGTTCCGGAGAATTTTGTACGATGAAGCATGTGTAATCATATTCTGATTAAAAAGCGCGAAATACGGCTGACACCCAATCGAATCGTGGACATCGGCTCGTAAAGAACACGCGATACTCGATAAGTATAAATCCCAGTCGTTTTGTTCTTTTGAGACTAGAATTCTTAATTTACTAAGAATGCTTCTATTGACTCGTTCAGAGTTATTCGCTTGCGGGGAATATAGAGCTGTTTTCTGGTGTTTTACACCGTACGAATTTAAAAAATCCGCAAACTCTTTTGAAATAAATTGTCGACCGTTGTCGGAATGGATAATTTCCGGTGTTCCGAATTGATGAAAAACATCACTTTCTAAAAATTTAATTATTTTTGAGGAAGTGGCTTTTGAAAGCGCGGTTAAAAACATAAATTTTGTGAAATGGTCTAGAACTATGAAAATGTAAACTTTTCCCCTTTTTGTCCTTGGATAAGGGCCTAATAAGTCTATAAATAACCGTTGCATTGGTCTTTCGGTTATAGTTTGGTTCTTGATCGGAGCGCGTAAAGTTGTATTCGGAGCTTTAACAGTTTTGCAAATATCACACTCGTTAATATAGCGTTTTATGTCGACGATCATCTTAGGCCAATAATATTTTCACGAATACGTTCGTAAGTTTTATTGAAACCACTATGTAGAGTGAACTTAGTGTCATGCGACATTTTTATGACCTGTTCCGTCAGTGTCTCCGGTAACCAAAGTCTACAACAGGAATCTTCTTCCCCAAATTCACCCGTTCTAAACCGAACTCGCCTATACACATACTTTTCTGATACTACTAAGTCTGGCAGAGAATCTTGGTTATCGGTGATGTTCTTTCTCAACTTGGCATATTGCTCTGAATCAAAATCTTCCGCGTCCAAGTCTATTTCTTCTCCTATAGAAGTTGTTGAAATCTCTTCGCAGTTTTCTTCAAGTGGCTGAATTGAAATGCCCTCCATGTCTACTCAAGACAAGGCATCTGGCACAACATTAAGGGAACCCTTTCGGTGCTCGATGGAGAAATCAAACCCTTGCAGTTCTAGGCTCCATCGAGCTAACCTACCACTCAAGTCTTTAAGTGACATAAGCCATTTCAAACTTGCGTGGTCTGTTATTACCCTGAAAGAAGATCCCTCAACATAGGCACGAAATTTCCTTATACTCAAGACCGCAGCAAGACATTCCAATTCAGTTACCGTGTAATTTTTTTGGGCTTTGTTGAGTTTCTTGGACATGTACGCAATCGGTCTTTCATTTTGATTCTCATCAAGTTGAAAAAGAACTCCCCCAATTCCTTCCGATGATGCGTCGCATTGGATTGTAAAGGGCTTTTTGAAGTCAGGTTGACTTAAAACAGGGGCTGAGGAAAGCGCTTCTTTTAAACGATTAAAACTTTCAAGCGCTTCTGGACTAAATTCAATTTTTTTCTTTTTAAGGCAATTGGTTAACGGTGCAGCTAACTCGGAATAACCTCTAATGAAGCGACGATACCACCCCGTAAGACCTAAAAACCTGCGGACCTGTCTTTGAGAGTTAGGAATGGGAAAACTCACCATTGCTTCGATCTTCTCCGGATTAGTTTTCAACGTTCCCTGACCAACAATGTATTAAAATTAGCTTGGACCAAATATTATTCCTGTGATTTTCTTTTGAAAATAAACAAGATCTTTATTCGATAGTATTTTATTGTAGAATGAAAAACAAAATTATTTTTTCTAATGATATAAACTGATCTGATTTCTAGAGCAGTTTATATTTTGTATGTACAGTGAATACATTTCAAGTGTTTGTTTTATGTTTGGTATGTGAATATTAAGTACATATACGAATGTAATATTCAACACTCCTCCTCATTCGTATTCAGTCCACATTGAATTCTTAGTTCTTTTATTCGTCCGGGTCCTAACGGTTTTGTCAACATATCTGCTAACATTTCATTTGATGAACAATATTTGCATGTGATAATTTTCTTCATGATGTAGTCTTTAACAAAATGGAATTTGGTGTCGATGTGTTTTGAACGATTGCTCAGCTTCTCTTCTTGAATTAGTTTTAAACAACTTTGATTGTCTTCGAAGATTAATGTTGGCTTATTCTGAACACAATCCAAGTCGCTTAAAATGTTTCGTAGCCAAGTTGCTTCTTTACACCCTTCAGAAAGTGCGATGAATTCAGCTTCGGTAGTGGAAAGTGATACGCAACTTTGTTTCCTACAGCTCCAGCTTACTGCTCCTCCATTAACGAAAAATATGTATCCTGAGTTTGATTTTCGATCAGTTTTGTCTGCTGCCCAGTTCGCATCTGCATATCCCATCAGTTCTCCTCCTTTGTTGTTCTCTTTGCTCAGCCATAGATAATGATTTTTTGTTCCCTTAAGGTATTTTACAACTCGCTTAAGTTCATTCCAATCAGTTTGGCTTGGTTGTGATGTTTTGCTGGCTAATATAGATATACTTGCAGCGATGTCTGGTCTTGTGTTGACAGCTATGTATAGTAGACATCCTTCTAAGCGTTGATATTCCTTATTGTCCAGTAAAAGGTTTGAGTCTTTGCTTGTCTTGTCATATCCGGGTTCAAGAGGAAATTTTGAAATGCTTGCATCTTGTAAACCAAAGTCTTTAATAACTTTTTCAATATACTGTCTTTGCCGGATCATGTAATTCGAAGAATTGTCTTTAGTAAATTCAATCCCCAAGTACTGATGAATTTCTCCAAGATTATTTGTTTCAAAATGTCTGTTTAGTAAATCTTCTACTTACTTGATGCTTTGTTCGCTTTTGCTGGCAACCAGAATGTCATCTACATAAATCAAGATGTAACAATATGACTTATTATATAAGCATTTGTCAGCCTTGCTCTGTATGAAACCACCGTCCGCTAATACTTTGTGGAGTGTTTCATTCCAAACATGGGCTGCCTGTTTAAATCCATATATGCTTCTTTGAAGCTTGCACACCAGTTCTTCTCCTCCTGATTCAAAGCCGGGTGGTTGCTTCATATAGATTACTTCATTAAGTTTTCCGTTGAGAAATGCAGATTTAGCATCTAAATGATGTATTTTCATTTGTTTTTGTCCCGCTATTGAAAGAAGTGTTCTGAATGTTGATTGTCTTACGACCGGTGCAAAAATTTCATCATAGTCATGACCATATTTTTGACTGTATCCTTGTGCGACTAGTCTGGCTTTAAATCTTTGAACTTTGTCGTTTGTGTCACGCTTTACCTTAAAAGTCCATTTACAACCAACCACATTCGCTCCCTGTGGTGGAATGACTAATTCCCAGGTTTTGTTTTTCTCAAGGCTTTGAATCTCCTCCTTCATTGCAATTTTCCATAGTTCGCTATCATTGCAGGATAAAGATTCTCTGTAATTTCTGGGTTCTTGAATAGTTTGGGTCTGTGCTAACTGTATTTCGTCAATTAAACGTCGTGGTGGTTTGCCTATGTTTATTCTATTTGACTTTCTTATAGGTGTTATTTCAGTTGATTCTGTATAATTTTCCAAGTCCGAGTTACTTTCAGTTCTATTTTCCAAATTCGAGGTCTCATCACAGATATTAGGGGAGCTCCTGCGATAATTTGATGTTGAGACTGAGAATTCTTCATTTGATGTTTCAATGTTTGGTGCTTGATTTGATGCTTCAATATTCTTGAGAATTTCCTGTTGTTTGTTGTTACTACTATATCTGTTGAGAAACTTTACGTCGCGGCTGATTATAATCCTTTTCGTCTTCTCATCGACCAATCGATAACCCATTGAGTGATCGTCGTAACCAACAAACGTTCTTAATACTGCTCTATTGTCCAACTTCTTCCGAGTTTCTTTGGGAACATAAATGAATGCTTTTGTTCCGAAGACTTTAAGATTTTTGATGTCTGGTTTAGCTCCCATCCATTTCTTGTAAGGTGTGCTTGAGATAACACTAGTGGGTAACCTGTTCTGCATGTAGTTTGCTGTCATGATCGCTTCACCCCAGAACTCATAACTCATTCCTGCATCTAGGAGCATGCATCTTGCCATTTCCACCAAAGACCTGTTCTTTCGTTCAGCAGTCCCATTTTGTTGTGGTGTGTACGGAGCGGTGTGTTGATATCCAATGCCTTCCTTTTGTAAGTACCTTAAAACTCGACCCGCTGTGTACTCACCACCGTTGTCTGATCTTATTATCTTAGGTTTTGTCGAAAATTTATTTTTAACCATTTATATGTACTCTACCATGCAATCAAAAACTTCAGATTTCTCTTTTAGTAAATAAACGACAGTGTATCTACTGAAATCGTCAATAAAAGTTAGAAAATATCTTTTTCCACTAGGTGTCTTCGTTTGCATGGGTCCGCAAATGTCACTGTGAATGAGGTCTAAAAGTGCAGTGCTCTCTCTGCTAGACTTCCACTTAAATGGTAGACGAGTCATTTTTGTTTCCACACATATTTCACAGTCCTTGCTATTATTACAATGTTTAAACTTTAAAAGGTCACTCACCATATTTTCCGATTCTAGCCGTTTGATTGATTCGTTGTTGCGATGGCCAAATATTCGGTGCCAGTGATGTAAGCAGTTACCTTCTTTGCTGCAATCTTCAACATATAGAACTTTGCTTTCAGCTTCCTTTTGTCTAAGCTTAAAAAGATTTCCCACTAGATCTCCAACTGCTACCTCGAATCCATCTTTAGATTGAATTTCACATAGATTACCACAAAAGAGAACTTTGTACCCTTTTTCCATTAGAACGTCTTCAATGAGTATTGTAATCTCTTTATTCTTGCTGTTGGTGGTTTTTATTTTGCAGGTACCCTTTCCTCCCGAAGTGATTTGCTCTCCATTTGCAACTGTAACAGTTTCCCTCTGTGATGAGTTAAGGCTTATGAAATTGTTCAGCTTGTTGGAGATATGTACAGTGGCTCCTGAATCCAAAACCCAACCTTCACCAATAGATCCATTAAGGTTAAAACAAAACTCGTTCGTTGATGTAACAACATTTATGTTAGATTTGGTTTGACTGTTTTTCCACTCTTTGTACTTTCTGCAATCTTTCTTTAGATGTCCCTTTTTCTTCATCACCGAGTTGCTGGAACCATTGTTTTGATTTTGACGAGTATATTCTTCTAAAAGTTTTCTTTCAACCAAGTTCAAGGTCAAATCAGATTCATTTCTTGTTTCCAGAGCTGTTACGAGTGTATCGTATTTTTGAGGTAAGCTGCTGAGTAGCATAGCGATAGTCCAATTATCTGATAGTTGATTCTCCCCTAGAGCAGTCAACTTTTCAAATAATGTCGTCATCTTTTGGATGTGCTCCTCCATGTTACCGCCCTCTTCCAGTTTTAAATTACAAATGCTGCGCATTAGTTGTACCTTATTACTAAGAGTAGCCTTTTCATGATGTTCCTGAAGCTTATTCCATGCTGCCTTGGCTGTGTTTGCCCTTCTCACATGATGGATCTGACTATCTTCTACTGATAGGCCAATAATAGTTCTGGCCTCGCTATCCCTTTTGGTCCATTCCGCAGTGACTGGATCTGGCATTGGTTTGTCGATAATGTCCCACAAACTGTCTCTCCGTAATAAGAGCTCCAGTTTAAACTTCCATATGTGGTAATTATCCGCTCCCAACTTCGAAATTGATGTTCGCAAAGAATCAGCCATTATTCAAATTCTTTATTGCTCTGGGCCAATAACCTATTAAAATTAGCTTGGACCAAATATTATTCCTGTGATTTTCTTTTGAAAATAAACAAGATCTTTATTCGATAGTATTTTATTGTAGAATGAAAAACAAAATTATTTTTTCTAATGATATAAACTGATCTGATTTCTAGAGCAGTTTATATTTTGTATGTACAGTGAATACATTTCAAGTGTTTGTTTTATGTTTGGTATGTGAATATTAAGTACATATACGAATGTAATATTCAACACAATGTACCCCAGATATTTTATTTCCCGCATGCCGAATTTACTTTTATTGAGGTTTATGGTTAGGTTAGCCCTTCGCAAGCAAGCTGCCACCTCTTTTAAAATACTGATATGACTTTCGAAGTCCGCGGTACATATCAACAAGTCATCGAGGTATAGGAATACATTATCTCTCAGACGTGATGGCAAAACTTTGTTTAGAGTACGGCATAAGGTTTGGGCTGCGTTACTTAGACCGAAAGGCATAACCTTAAATTGGTAGAGTGGTCTACCGGGTACCGCAAAAGCAGTTTTTGGTCGAGATTGTTCCTCTAACGGAATTTGCCAATACGCGTCCTTGAGATCTATTCCTGAGATAAAATGCGTATCTTTAATGCGGCTTAAAAGACCGTCTACGTGTGGCATTGGGTAAGCGTCTTTAACGGTTACCATATTCACTTTTCTGAAATCGAGACATAAGCGAACCTTGCCGGGCTTCGTAACCAAAACCATTGGGCAACACCACGGAGAATTACTCTCCTCGATAACGTCTAATTCCAGCATGCGGTCTAACTCTTTGTACACCTCTTCTTGTCGAACCGGAGACAACGGGTAATGACGAGACTTAATTGGAGGGGCATCCCCAGTATCGACAACATGAAGACCTAGGTGAGTTTTTCCCAAACCTAACTCTACAAAGTTTGGAAACAACTTTTTGACTGCTTCTAATCTAACTTTTTGCTCTGCAGATAACTCGATCAATTCCGCATCTTCCTTGAAGTTAGATTCTTTTTCATGATCTTGGGCATCACAAGATATTTCGCCGATTTGGGGTACTAAATTAAATTCCTTCCAAAAATTCATTCCTAAGTACACTTTTTGTGTTAAGTTTGGGATCAAATAATAAGAAAGAGTTTTTGAAATACCATTATATTTAGTAAAAATATCACAAAATCCGACAATGTCGTGCGATTTACCGTCTGCCGTACGGACCTGGTTTTTGTATGGCTTGACTTTGGCCCCAATTCTTTTTACTAAGTCCCAGCATCCATTTCCCAAAACGGAAATCGATGCTCCACTGTCTAACAACGCAAAGCTCGATTCATCGTTAAGAAGTACGTTAACATACATGCGACCATCACCTTCTACGGAAATAATTAAATCTACGATCAACTTACGGTATTTCTTTCGGTTTCTATATCTATCTCTATTTTTTTGAATTTTTCGACTAACCAAATTTTCTTTTTTTTCAAAAATTCTAGCTCCGACTTTTTCATAATTTAATTTACGGTCGTGGAGAGACCTAAGCGAGAAAAGATGAACTGGATGACTCAACAGTTCTTGCGATTCGGTTTTATTTAAAATTTGTATTGGATTCGTGTTTTGTGTCGAACTTAAAACCCTACTGCCGTCTTCTGTTCCTGGGTGTTGTTGGGAATGAGACTCTTCTGCAGTGAGTATATTATCTTTGTTTTTATTTGTATTTATTGATTCGAAGGGCTTGCAAAACTGCTCATGGGACGATTCTCTCCGCCCTTCTTTTCGTCCCGACGAAAGTTTTCCGAATGCTTATTACTGCATTCCGGAGTAGCGACTCCTTTAGCCCCGCATAAGAAACAAAATAAATTCCTAATATGTGACGGACAGTTATAAAAGGAATGTCCTTTATCGTCACAATTCCAACAACTAAAGGAACCACTTGTTCTGCTTCCATGAACTATAGCTGCAATCTCATCACTGCTAACCTCAGTTTGATCATTTTCTTCGGAAGCTATCTCGTGAACTACTTTCGGAAATCTTTTGGCTAAAAATTTTTCAGCCTCTCTAGCTTTCAACTTCAGTTGTTCAAGCGTCTTAACATCTGAGGACTATAAAATTTCCCCTAGCTTATCTTTCGCATTATTTCTTAAGACATCCACTAATTTTTTGTTGTCAAAAGGCTCTTTCATTCGATCATTGATCGTAACGACTGCATTATAAAACTCGTCAAAAGGTTCTTTATACCCTTGTTTACGAGTGAGTAATCGCATATATATATCGACGTCACTTTCGGGTCGACCAAGCTCCCTTTTCATTTCCGCTTTAACCTCTAAGAATCTAGCTTCCGTATTTTTCTTTAAATACCTCCAATACCATTTGTTGGCGTTATCTTTTAACAAGACATGCAAATTTGCAACCATCTGTTCATCCGAATAACGAGATGAAGCTTGTAAGCGCTCAACTTTGAAAAGGAAATCTCCAATATTTGTTGTACCATCGTATTGGATGTTCCAACGGTCTAGACGGCATTTATCTGGTACGTTACAATTACCTAATGAAAAATTTCTAAACTCTCTCATTAACGGAGATGTACTTTCTTGTCTTGAACAAGTTTGTGGACTGTTTCTCGGTAGATCTGAACCCCCTTGTGCACTGGATACTTTTTCAAAGTCAAGTAAGCGTTTGTTGACACTATCCATAAACTCTTTCATTTGTTGAAAAATTCGCATTTGATTTTCTAATAAACTCCTTTCAACCCTATCAGCTAGATCTTCCCTACCTACCGTATGAGTTCTATTATTCGAGTCCTCTTGAACTACTGCGTTATTGACATTTCCGTTTCCTTCAACCGGAATATTACTACCCCCGAATTATTTAAATCTTCATTTTCAATATTTGGAGGTAAAGCTCCCCCTTGATTTCCGTCTGAACAGCTATTGTTAGACATGTCTGTGCTGTAATCCGAAATTAAAGAATTTAACTTCCTTGAAAAATCAGCAGAATGGTCTAAGTTGAACCTATCGATCGTGGTGTTGAACCGCCTTACAAAACTTTCGAACCTTGCTTCCGAAACAGCAAGATTACCCCAACTACCTAACAGACTGCTTCTTTGGTTCCCCTGGCTCATGCTATTGAACCCCACTATCCACCTTACTTGTGAATTCTATTTCAATCCTCCCGTACGGACAAACAAAATTCCGAAACAAATTATTCTAAAAGTCGAGGTTCTCTCCAGTGGACTTGTCAAATTCAAAAGATGTATTAACTTAAACTTTGCCCTCCAAAAGTACTTGAGAGTGCTAGGACGCCATATGGCCCTAGGCTCAATGATAGGAAAATCCCTATGCACACCTCCGCGTGGTGGAGGGTGGGTAACGCTAACGTGCAGGGGGACCGAATGGATGCCGGGATAAGCAGACAACCAGCTTTGCTGGTCAGGGCACAAACTTGTCCTTGGGATGGTTAAAAGCCCCCTTAAGACGGATGAACTGCATGTGGCGGTCAACGGCATGATAGTCTGGTGGCGGAGGAGCGTTTTTGTTTGTTAAAAAGCCAACGGCAGCAGCAGGTAGCGTCTGTAACCCATATTGGGCGGCTACATATACGAATGTAATATTCAACACAATGTACCCCAGATATTTTATTTCCCGCATGCCGAATTTACTTTTATTGAGGTTTATGGTTAGGTTAGCCCTTCGCAAGCAAGCTGCCACCTCTTTTAAAATACTGATATGACTTTCGAAGTCCGCGGTACATATCAACAAGTCATCGAGGTATAGGAATACATTATCTCTCAGACGTGATGGCAAAACTTTGTTTAGAGTACGGCATAAGGTTTGGGCTGCGTTACTTAGACCGAAAGGCATAACCTTAAATTGGTAGAGTGGTCTACCGGGTACCGCAAAAGCAGTTTTTGGTCGAGATTGTTCCTCTAACGGAATTTGCCAATACGCGTCCTTGAGATCTATTCCTGAGATAAAATGCGTATCTTTAATGCGGCTTAAAAGACCGTCTACGTGTGGCATTGGGTAAGCGTCTTTAACGGTTACCATATTCACTTTTCTGAAATCGAGACATAAGCGAACCTTGCCGGGCTTCGTAACCAAAACCATTGGGCAACACCACGGAGAATTACTCTCCTCGATAACGTCTAATTCCAGCATGCGGTCTAACTCTTTGTACACCTCTTCTTGTCGAACCGGAGACAACGGGTAATGACGAGACTTAATTGGAGGGGCATCCCCAGTATCGACAACATGAAGACCTAGGTGAGTTTTTCCCAAACCTAACTCTACAAAGTTTGGAAACAACTTTTTGACTGCTTCTAATCTAACTTTTTGCTCTGCAGATAACTCGATCAATTCCGCATCTTCCTTGAAGTTAGATTCTTTTTCATGATCTTGGGCATCACAAGATATTTCGCCGATTTGGGGTACTAAATTAAATTCCTTCCAAAAATTCATTCCTAAGTACACTTTTTGTGTTAAGTTTGGGATCAAATAATAAGAAAGAGTTTTTGAAATACCATTATATTTAGTAAAAATATCACAAAATCCGACAATGTCGTGCGATTTACCGTCTGCCGTACGGACCTGGTTTTTGTATGGCTTGACTTTGGCCCCAATTCTTTTTACTAAGTCCCAGCATCCATTTCCCAAAACGGAAATCGATGCTCCACTGTCTAACAACGCAAAGCTCGATTCATCGTTAAGAAGTACGTTAACATACATGCGACCATCACCTTCTACGGAAATAATTAAATCTACGATCAACTTACGGTATTTCTTTCGGTTTCTATATCTATCTCTATTTTTTTGAATTTTTCGACTAACCAAATTTTCTTTTTTTTCAAAAATTCTAGCTCCGACTTTTTCATAATTTAATTTACGGTCGTGGAGAGACCTAAGCGAGAAAAGATGAACTGGATGACTCAACAGTTCTTGCGATTCGGTTTTATTTAAAATTTGTATTGGATTCGTGTTTTGTGTCGAACTTAAAACCCTACTGCCGTCTTCTGTTCCTGGGTGTTGTTGGGAATGAGACTCTTCTGCAGTGAGTATATTATCTTTGTTTTTATTTGTATTTATTGATTCGAAGGGCTTGCAAAACTGCTCATGGGACGATTCTCTCCGCCCTTCTTTTCGTCCCGACGAAAGTTTTCCGAATGCTTATTACTGCATTCCGGAGTAGCGACTCCTTTAGCCCCGCATAAGAAACAAAATAAATTCCTAATATGTGACGGACAGTTATAAAAGGAATGTCCTTTATCGTCACAATTCCAACAACTAAAGGAACCACTTGTTCTGCTTCCATGAACTATAGCTGCAATCTCATCACTGCTAACCTCAGTTTGATCATTTTCTTCGGAAGCTATCTCGTGAACTACTTTCGGAAATCTTTTGGCTAAAAATTTTTCAGCCTCTCTAGCTTTCAACTTCAGTTGTTCAAGCGTCTTAACATCTGAGGACTATAAAATTTCCCCTAGCTTATCTTTCGCATTATTTCTTAAGACATCCACTAATTTTTTGTTGTCAAAAGGCTCTTTCATTCGATCATTGATCGTAACGACTGCATTATAAAACTCGTCAAAAGGTTCTTTATACCCTTGTTTACGAGTGAGTAATCGCATATATATATCGACGTCACTTTCGGGTCGACCAAGCTCCCTTTTCATTTCCGCTTTAACCTCTAAGAATCTAGCTTCCGTATTTTTCTTTAAATACCTCCAATACCATTTGTTGGCGTTATCTTTTAACAAGACATGCAAATTTGCAACCATCTGTTCATCCGAATAACGAGATGAAGCTTGTAAGCGCTCAACTTTGAAAAGGAAATCTCCAATATTTGTTGTACCATCGTATTGGATGTTCCAACGGTCTAGACGGCATTTATCTGGTACGTTACAATTACCTAATGAAAAATTTCTAAACTCTCTCATTAACGGAGATGTACTTTCTTGTCTTGAACAAGTTTGTGGACTGTTTCTCGGTAGATCTGAACCCCCTTGTGCACTGGATACTTTTTCAAAGTCAAGTAAGCGTTTGTTGACACTATCCATAAACTCTTTCATTTGTTGAAAAATTCGCATTTGATTTTCTAATAAACTCCTTTCAACCCTATCAGCTAGATCTTCCCTACCTACCGTATGAGTTCTATTATTCGAGTCCTCTTGAACTACTGCGTTATTGACATTTCCGTTTCCTTCAACCGGAATATTACTACCCCCGAATTATTTAAATCTTCATTTTCAATATTTGGAGGTAAAGCTCCCCCTTGATTTCCGTCTGAACAGCTATTGTTAGACATGTCTGTGCTGTAATCCGAAATTAAAGAATTTAACTTCCTTGAAAAATCAGCAGAATGGTCTAAGTTGAACCTATCGATCGTGGTGTTGAACCGCCTTACAAAACTTTCGAACCTTGCTTCCGAAACAGCAAGATTACCCCAACTACCTAACAGACTGCTTCTTTGGTTCCCCTGGCTCATGCTATTGAACCCCACTATCCACCTTACTTGTGAATTCTATTTCAATCCTCCCGTACGGACAAACAAAATTCCGAAACAAATTATTCTAAAAGTCGAGGTTCTCTCCAGTGGACTTGTCAAATTCAAAAGATGTATTAACTTAAACTTTGCCCTCCAAAAGTACTTGAGAGTGCTAGGACGCCATATGGCCCTAGGCTCAATGATAGGAAAATCCCTATGCACACCTCCGCGTGGTGGAGGGTGGGTAACGCTAACGTGCAGGGGGACCGAATGGATGCCGGGATAAGCAGACAACCAGCTTTGCTGGTCAGGGCACAAACTTGTCCTTGGGATGGTTAAAAGCCCCCTTAAGACGGATGAACTGCATGTGGCGGTCAACGGCATGATAGTCTGGTGGCGGAGGAGCGTTTTTGTTTGTTAAAAAGCCAACGGCAGCAGCAGGTAGCGTCTGTAACCCATATTGGGCGGCTACAAAAGGCGTCTGTTTTCCCATAGTGGGCGGCCTCGAGCAGTTATGTGTTTGACCATACAAAAGGCGGGTGTGCCTGTCAAATCTGAGCTTATGTATGTTATTAATCGTATCTCGGAAAACACCATGGTGGAAGGATATATGCTATTACATGAAATATGACAACAATTGGAAATGAGTCCCCAAGAGGTAACCATTTTATGGAGAATCCTTCTGCAGCTTCGGCTGCTGTAAACCGCACATCGGATTTGGGGGTGCGGCATCTTTCGTGTACCAGCGTCAATCAAGACGCCATAACAATAAATGAATCGTTAACAAATAGAAGAAGTCTTTTAAGAAGAGCAAATGATACTTTTGGCTACCGCATACGTACGAAAATCGGAGCATGGAACGTTCGATCCTTGTACGGCGAAGGTAGATACGAGCAGGTTGAGCGTGAAATGCTTCACCGTAAGATCAGTATCCTGGGCATCAGTGAAACTAGGTGGAGAGGAAGAGCCGAATACAGAGCTGACTCTGGGCAAACGAGAATGCTGTATTCCGGGGAGGATGAAAGAGAGGGTGGCCAAAGGCTGCATGGTGTCGGAATTATGTTGAACGAAGAAGCAAGGCGTAGTCTTATATCCTGGGCGCCCATTTCTGCAAGAATAATGACAGCAAGGTTCCGTTCAAAAATTCGCAACGTCACAATAATTCAGTGCTACGCCCCCACAAATGAAGCGACCGAGGAAGACAAAACCGCTTTCTACACTCATCTTAACTCAGTTTACAGTGGTGTTCCAAGAGCCGACATCATAATTGTCATGGGAGATCTCAATGCCCAAGTCGGATCAGACAACTAC
Source organism: Dasysyrphus tricinctus (assembly GCA_963921185.1). Lineage (NCBI taxonomy): Eukaryota > Metazoa > Arthropoda > Insecta > Diptera > Syrphidae > Dasysyrphus > Dasysyrphus tricinctus. The sequence goes on from OY992532.1 coordinate 124,952,808, forward strand.
GGTCTGGAACGCGTCATGGGGAAAAATGGCGTGGGGTCACGAAATGAAAATGGCGATTTGCTGGTCGATTTTTGTAACGCTAATCGTCTTGTACTGGGTGGAATTGTGTTTAAACATAAGACTTGCAACAAAATCACCTGGGTACATCCGGATGGTCAAACTGAAAACCAAATTGACCACATCATGATTCAGCAGCGATGGAGGAAGTCAATGTGCGATGTTCGGAGCATAAGAAATGCCGACATTGGAAGCGACCATCATTTGGTTCTCATGAGTCTCAAGCTACGAACGGCAGCTGTACAACGTCAATCACAGGGTGCAGCAAGGAATTCGAAGTTCAATACAAATGCTTTAAGTGATCCCAACATATGTCGTAACTATGTCACCAACCTTAACGACAGAGCTTCGTCATTAAACGGAATACAACATTCAACAATTGATGAGATGTGGGGTGATATAAAAAGTGTTTTTATGGATGCTGGATCCGAAACTGTACCCAAGCAGTCGAGAGTTAGAGACTCTTGGATATCCCAAGACACCTGGGATAAAATCGAGCTTCGCAAATCGTTGAAGATGCAAATAAATGCCGAAGCAGATGCTCAACGAAAGGCTGAATTGCGAAGAGAGTATCGCTTAGCACATAAGATGGTCTATCGCTGTGTGAGACGTGACAAGAGGGTGAGGTTAGACGGTCTCGCAGAAAATGCGGAAAACGCTGCAAGAAGAGGAGACATGAGGGAATTGTACCAAATATCCAAGGAAGTTGTCGGGAAGAAAACCAACACCAATCATCCTGTAATGGATGTGGATGGTACACTTTTGGTATCAATCGAGGATCAGCTGCGCAGGTGGAAGGAGCACTTTTGTGCCTTGCTTAATGAGGATTCTGTCGAGCAGAGTGCTGAAGTGCCCCAGCTTAACGAGATGCGTAGATCATATAGGGGTATTGACATCGAGCCCCCTACAGTACTGGAAATTCAATCTTCGATAAATCTTCTCAAAAACAACAAAGCAGCTGGACTTGATGGTATACCAGCCGAGTTCCTGAAAGCTGACCCTGTCAGAACGGCTAGTATTTTACACCCGTTGATACAAGCTGTGTGGGAAAATGAAATCTATCCCAGCGACTGGAAGGATGGTGTAATTGTTAAGTTGCCAAAGAAAGGTGATCTTAAGAATTGCAACAATTGGCGAGGTATTACAGTTTTGTCCGTTTTTCCAAAATTAATGGCAACCATCATTCTGGAGCGGATAAAGGTTAGAATCGAGTCTACACTCAAGAGGCATCAAGCTGGTTTCCGCAGTGGGCGGTCTTGTGTCGACCATATCAACACTCTGCGTATCGTTCTTGAGCAGTCTGCGGAGTTTCAATCACCGCTTTACCTCATGTTTGTGGATTTTGAGAAGGCCTTTGACCGAGTCAACCGTGAATGTATATGGAGATCACTTCTTGGTAGAGGAATTCCCCCAAAAATTGTTGCCATTATAAGAGAGTCCTATAACAACGCAAGATGCTTTGTTTTACACAATGGGCAGATATCCGACTCTTTCGAAGTGCGGCAGGGTGTGAGACAGGGAGATGTTCTATCGCCAATTCTCTCTCTACTGGCGATTGACGATGTCTTGACGGCCAGCGTTGGAACATCAGAGAGGCAGGGCATTCAATGGAGACCGTTTGAAAGGCTTAGCCACTTAGACTATGCCGATGATATATGTCTCTTGGCAAATAACATCAGCGGGCTGAACGGGATGTGTCAAGCTCTGAAGGTAAAAGGAGAGGCGAGTGGTCTGAAAATAAATAGCAAAAAGACAAAAATAATGCTCACAGGCCGCTCCACACATCAGCGTATTTTAATACAGGAGACGCCAGTTGAAGAGGTGGAACAATTTAACTACCTTGGAAGTATTGTTTCAGCAAATGGTGGTACTGATCTGGACGTTCAAAGTAGAATAAATAAAGCTCGCGCAGCCTTCGGTTCTCTCTCCCAAATTTGGAAATCATGTCAAATCTCCTTGCGCACAAAGTTGAGATTCTTCGAATCCAATGTCAAATCCGTGCTGTTATATGCTTGCGAAACCTGGAAAGTCACGACTACCATCTCAAAGAAATTGCAGGCTTTTGTGAACCGTTGTCTACGCCATATTCTAAAAATTCGCTGGCCACAAATTATATCAAACGAGGAATTGTGGCGCAGGACAAGCCAGGAGCGGCTGGACGTTGACATAAGAAAGCGTAAATGGCAATGGATTGGTCACACACTGAGGAAACCAAACGATGAAATTGCAAAGCAGTCATTTGAATGGAATCCTCAGGGTGCACGGCGGGTTGGAAGACCAAGAACAACATGGAAATCAACAGTTCTAGCAGAAGCAGACTCCCAGAGAAAGACGTGGCCACAGTTAAAATATCTATCTGCAGACCGAGAAGGATGGAAACGATTTGTTGGCGCCCTATGCCCCAACCGGGGTTACAGGACTTGATGATGATGATGATGATTAACTTAAATCATTCGTTGCGAAACAAATTCAAATTTTTTTAAAAAATTATATTAAAAAAATATTATTTATCAAAAATAACAAAATATCTTTTTTTCAGAAACTTTTCATATCAAACAAGAGATGAGTGTGGCTTAACTATAAGAGACTTGATAAAAGAAGGGAAAAAAAACACCGTTGTTCTGCGAGCCAACAAAAAATAAAAAGCAAAATGAAATAAACTAGTGGTATGTATCTGAAACTACTATGAAATATAATTTAATAATTGAATAAAATCTTTTTAGGACATCAACAGACGAACATTTCATCTACGACGGCTCTAGGAAAAAATATTTATTTAAGTATTCTTAAGTTAAAATGAGTATTTTGCTGGAAGGACATCAGAGAACGCTCCCGCTTCCTCGAGTCTTCTTCCAACAAAATCTCCAAGCAAGGGCTAATTGGTTCGGTCGTTTGAAAACTAATTTTTAATTTATCAAGACTCGAACTCTTAAGTTCTTTCTTGTATTTGTATTTCGAACCCGCGATATAAATTTAAATTTACTGTGGCAACGCGATACCAAAATATCCTTTCGAGTCATCGGGACTCACAAAAATCCAAATTTACTCATAAGAACGGTTTCGATTTGTAAAAAAATATACTATTGTAAGGAAAATGAATATACTGTATAAAAAGCAAAAATCTGTTTAATTTTAAATCTAAAATTTTGTAAAACTTAATGTGGCTCAGAATTTATCTTGCCTCGTTATTTTTAATAGCGGGCCACACGTTTTGGGCGCCATTTTTGTAACGGGTTATTTGAGTCGGTTAGGGATATCGCTGGTATGCTTGTTACCACTGTAGCTCGTCGGTGGGGTGTGGTTCTTTTCCCTTAACTCCTTACAAAAAAAATTATCATACCAGGCTTAATGCATCTATAGGTGGTCAAAGATACGCGAGATACTATCTTCACCCTCCCTTCCAATGTCGTCGTACTCGCCTAGACGACCCTGAACGCCGGTGTTTCCTTTACCCTTCAATCATCTCCCTTACTTCACCTCACTCATCTCTTTAAAATAATTTTAACAACCCATTATATAGTTTTAGTGATTTTCAAAAATCATTTGTAATTTAAACATTTATTTAATTTCATTTTTTGAACATTTTTAAATTTAAATTTTATTTTGAAATTGTATTTACAATTCTATTGTAAGTTTTGAAATTAATTGAAATTTACTGTTCAGATTTAAGAATTATAATATTACTTTTAACTGCTTTTTCAATTATAATCGATTATCCGAATACTTTTACTCTACCCAAAAATAGAGCAGCTTTCACTGCGTATGTTAAAATTTAGTTAATATATTTTTAATCTATTTAAAATTTCAATATATATATTATATATATGTATATAAAAGACTCACCATGAAAGAAGAAGAAGTGGCCACTGCTGCTTGTCGATCATGCGAATTTCCAATTCAATTCGTAGTCCGAGTATTTTAGCTTTATAATATGTTAATTAAAGTTTAAAATACGCACTGATCACTTTTTTTTTTGTTATGAACGTCTCGCGTTAAAATTATAATAATTTAACCGAACTTTAAATTCTTATTTTAAATTACATATATAAAAAAAATTGTAACTTGCAAAAAAAATAGTTCATGAGTATATGTATCTCTTCAATTAGTAATAAAAAAATAAAAAATTTGAATTTCGACTGGCTGGATTCGAACTCAGGACCCTTATTGCAATGAAAGCCAATCCTGTCGTGTTAACCAATTCGGCTAAGACTTCTGTTGCCCGATGGCTGACTATGTCGATATTCGAAGGGGTTATCTGTTAACTAGATAATCTTAAGCGCAATAGTGCTGGGAATTTTTCTGTGCGCCGGGTACTTAGATAACCTTGGTTGGTGTTTTATCGTACTTCGAATGACTCCAAATGTCAGGGAAACCGATGTGGTCCACAAAAGCACCGCTCTAAAAAAATTGATTTGCTTAAAAAAAATCCTTCGTTAAAATTTTCTTAATAAGATATATTTTTAAATGTTTGTTTTTGGTTCTTTTATTTAAATTCGAACTTTTTAATTTAAAGTTAACTTTAAACGTAATTAACTTGCAAATCAAATCAAAAAAATTGCTTTTGGTTGATTGCGATTATAATTTGAGGCTGTACCCACAACTATGCAGCTTGGAATCCAATATAGAAAGAAAGTACAGGCTTGACTCCCAGTGTCCGATTCTCGAAAACTTATAGAAGGTTCTTTGTTCCTAACCACTACTAAGATCAAGTCTTTGTTTCAAAAATTTCATCTACACAGGTTTCTTTCTTTTTTTGTTTTTATACACCTTTCACTATGTCTGTGTCTACATATGAAACTATGTTTTTTTACGCGGAGAGAAAGTTTTCAAATTTACCTTCTCTCAACGCCATCCGCTCTGCGATTGTAGGCAACATTTCTCTAACTTCCTGCCTCCATTCTTTTTTTTCTAATCTAATACTTTTTAATTTGTACCATCTCTATTCCTAATTTTATCCTAACTCCTAAATGCATTTTGTATTATTTGTCAAAATACTTTTTATCTGACATTAGTTCATCTTTTTTTTTTGTTTACGTTTCGATTCGATCGTGGGTTATGTATTTTTCCAAATCTTTTTAATTATATTTTTATTTCGGTTAAATCCTTTTTCTTATTGCTAATTTAATAAGCTTAAATTTGGTTACAGTCTTCCTGGTCGTATCGAACCTGGGGGCTGGGACTCGAAGATTTTCTTGGCTGGAGCGTTGTTGTCCATTCGCTCGATGTGGCCGAGCCAGTGTAGTCGACGTGTTTTGGCTCTTTGGACTACATCCACATCTTGGTACAGCTCGTACAATTCACGATTGAATCTTCTCCTCCAATCGCCCTCTTCGCATATAGGACCAAATATCCGCCGAAGAATTTTTCTCTCGAAAGTGCCCAGTATCAATTCCCCTTTTTTACTTATCGTCCAGCACTCGGCGCCGTAGAGTAGAACTGGTAAAATTAGCGTTTTGTATAGAGTGCACTTTGTCTTTCGGGAAAGGAGTTTTGAACCCATTTGTTTGGCCAAACCGAAGTAGCAGCGGTTCGCTAGGGTAATTCTTCGTCGGATTTCCACTAAGGTGTCGTTCGTGGGATTGATGTTTGTTCCGAGGTAGGTGAACTCCTTGACTACCTCGAAATTACTGCTACCAACAGTGACGTTTTGTCCTAGGCGATGGACAGATGAGGCTTTGTTTGTTTATAGCATATACTTTGTTTTGTCCTCATTCACTTCAAGACCAACTCGTTTCGCCTGTTTATCAATAGCTGTGAATGCTTCAAGTACAGCTCTCTTGGAACGGCCGATGATGTCGATGTCGTCCGCATAACCAAGCAATTGAGAAGAGAATTGTTAAAGATAGTGCCTTCCATGTTAACACCACTCTTGCGCACTATCTGCTCCAGGACTAGGTTGAAGAAATCACATGATAGCGCATCTCCTTGTCTGAACCCTGTACACGTCTGGAATAACTCGGATGAGCTGTTACCCATTTGCACGTTGCACCGCGTATTTTGTAACGTCATGCGGCATAGCTGGATCAGTTTTTTCGGGATCCCGAGTTCCGACATCGCCAATAGAAGCTCTTGGCGACTTATGCTATCACATGCGGCTTTGAAGTCGATGAATAGGTGGTGGGTCTCGACTTGAAATTCGTTGGTCTTTTCCAGGATTTGCCTCAATGTGAAGATTTGGTCTATCGTTGATCTGCCTGGCCTGAAGCCACACTGGTACGTGCCGATCATAGTGTTGCAGAAAGGTTTTAGACGCTCACATAGTACGTTGGATAGGATCTTGTAAGCAACATTAAGCAGGAATATGCCTCTGTAGTTCTTGCAGGACATAGGATCACCTTTTTTGTAGATTGGGCATATGGAGCTATTTGACCAGTCGTCGGGCATACTTTCCTCCTCCCAAACTTGGTTGATGAGCTAGTGCATGCACCCTACCAGAACATCTCCTCCATACTTGAAGAGTTCCGCTGGTAGGCCATCCGAGCCGGCGGATTTGTTGTTCTTAAGCTTGTGGATGGCTTTCTTAACCTCTTCAGTACTGGGTGCTGGGACTGGATCTTCATTGACTGGTCTAATGCTTCTTTGTTCCCCTGTCACCTCCTCTACATAATGCCCATTAAGCAGCTGCTGAAAATGCTGCTTAAACACGTCTACAATTCCCTGTGCTTCGGTGACTAGGTTCCCTTCGCTGTTTCGAAGAGCTTGCGTGCCAGTCCTATAACCAGATGCCAGTTGCTTGGCTGTTTTGTAGAACCGGCGAGTGTTGGTGGCGGTGCTGGACTCTTCGAGATACTTGAGCTGAGAGGCTGCGGATGCTCTTTTCTTTCTACGCAGGGTTTTTTTCTCTTTCCTTCTCTTTTCACGGTACTCCTCTCTTGCTGCTCTTGTTTTCCGTTGCAGCATTTGCATTCGTGCATTTTCCGTCTCCTGCTTCAGTACCGCGCATTCATCATCATACCACGGGTTCTTTTTTCTGGGTGGTTGATAGCCTATGGTGGTCTCGGCTGTCTCCTTAATAATGTCGCGATACTGGTTCCACTGGTTGTTGACGCTTGTGGCTGGGTGTACGGCAGAGAGTTTCCCGGTCAATTGCTCACTGTAGTCTCTGGCTTTCTCAGATGTGCTAAGGCATGCGATGTTGAACTTTTTTCTTTGGGCGGTCTTCGTTTTCTTTTCATTGGACAGTCGGGCTCTGAACTTTGTCACAACAAGAAAGTGGTCAGAGTCCACGTTTGCACCTCGGAAAGTTCGCACGTCCAAGATGTTCGATGCGTTCCTTGCGCCAATTAGCACGTGGTCGATTTGGTTGGCAGTTCGACCATCTGGAGATCGCCAGGTTGCTGTGTGTATCCTTCGCCTGGGGAACCTAGTGCTACTTATCACCGTATTACGAGCTGCAGCAAAGTCGATTAGTCGGAAGCCGTTGTCTGTTGTCGTTTCGTGGAGGCTGTGCTTTCCAACTAATCCGCCAAAGATATTTTCCTTTCCGACTTTAGCATTGAAGTCTCCGAGCACGACTTTGACATCGTACTCCGGACAGGCTCCGTAGGCTCCGTCCAGGAGGTCGTAAAACTCCTCCTTGTTAGACTTCTCAGCTTCATCGTGTGCACATATTAGGCTGATGTTTTGGAAGGTAGCTTTGATGCGGATCACAGCCAAGCGATCGCTTATCGGCTTAAAATCGATGATTTTTGATCTGAGTCGATTTCCCACGACGAATCCGCATCCTAGCATGTGCAGTCTTTGGTGACAGCTGTAATAAATGTCGCAATCTTTTCTTTTCGTTATACCTGATCCTATCCATCGTATCTCCTGGATCGCGGTAATGTCTGCCTTGTACCGCGAGAGGACAGATTCAAGTTTTTGAGTAGCACCTGGTGTGTAGAGTGTCCTTACATTCCAGGTGCATACTCGTAGATCATAGTCCATTTTTGTTCCGGGTCTGGTTGCCATTTGAGGGGGGTCGTTATCCGAGGCTTTCTGCGTCTCTCTCATAACAATTGTTGTTTTTACTGTGGTTGGGTCGTTAGCCCAACGCACTAACCCCCAATCTGTAGGGCCATAGGTTTAATGTTGCAAGTCTTTCCTTGATCAACATTCGCACTTACAAGTTTAGCAAGTCTTGGCATAAAGCCAAGACCAGTATCCGGCGGCTACCAACTTGGAGGTATTGTAAGCACTTGATGTGTAGGAAAAGATACAGCTCGATGCCCCCAGTTCCTACAACATCCAACCACCACAACAATCGGAAGTACTCCATATAATTTATAAGAATTTTTAAGAATGTGGGTGGATGCCACGCCCCCTGAATGCAAAATTCCAATATTTCAATTTTTTCTTTCTAAGTACTTTAAGTCCTACCGACCTACCAATTTTCATCGTTCTACAACAATCGGAAGTGCTTCATATAGTTTATAAGAATTTTTAAGAATGTGGGTCGATGCCACGCCCCCTGAACTGAAACTTCCAATTTTTCGATTTTTTTTCTTCTAAGTACTTCAAGGCCTACCGACCTACCAATTTCATCGTTCTACAACAATCGGAAGTGCTCCATATAATTTATAAGAATTTTTAAGAATGTGGGTGGATACCACGGCCCCTGAATGCAAAATTCCAATTTTTCAATTTTTTTCTTTCTAAGTACCTTGTGCCCCATCGGCCTACTAATTTTCATCGTTCTACAACAATCGGAAGTGCTCCATATAATTTATAAGAATTTTTAAGTACGTGGGTGGATGCCACGCCCCCTGTATGGAAAATTCCAATTTTTCAATTTTTTTCTTTCTAAGTACCTAATACCCTACCAACTTACCAATTTTCATTGTTCTACAACAATCGGAAAGGCTCCATATAATTTATAGAATATTTAAGAAAGTGGGTGGATGCCACGCCCCCTGAATAGAAAATTGCAGTTTTTCAATTTTTTCCTTTGTATGTACCACAAGACCTACCGTTGTGCGAAATTTCAAGTTTCTACGATGTCGGGAAGTGATCCATAATTTTGATGGTCTGTCAGTGAGTCAGTCAGTTACGGTTTTTGCGATTTTTGAAGTCCTATATCTTGGGAACTACTAATGCTAAAGAGTTTAAATTTGGTGAGCCACCTGTGTTTGATCAGTTCAGTAAGTACTCTGAATTTGAAGTTTCTGGCTTTATTGGTACTGAAGTTAGAGGGGGGTTGAAAATCGCCTGAGTTTGTTCCTGTAAAAATGGTGTAGTGCCGCGAACTTGGCTGGGCACTACCGTGCCCTTTGATCAACGAAGCAATAAAATCCATCCAAGCAAACGAATCCAACATATTTTATATTTCTATCTACAGGTTTCTGCACGATTTGTATTCCTGCACACATTTTTTTTCATGAACCATTGAACTGTATCTATAAAGTTTACAAACTTTATTACGTATGTAGAGTTTACTTTCATACACTTATTCCAAAATCGTTTTCATATTTACTTTCTTCCCTGCTGCAAATAGATTTTCTATCAAAAACAATAAAGAAAGAAATAACATGAGAACAAAATCACCATCGAAGATCGAACCTCAATGAACACACAAGAACACGACAGGTAAACATATGACAAAAGCAAGCAGCATGATTAAGATACAAATAAAACGCACGAATGGGTCGCATGTACTTGTTCTTATGGTCAAGAGGCTGAGGTATTAAGAAAATTGTATGTAAAGAGAAAGACATGGAAATTATGAGAGAACAATGTTTAAAAGCATGGAATACGATATTTAAATTGGCTAAAACAACTCCCTTCATAGTTTGAGCTAAAACAAAAGAATACCATCTTAATTCTACCGCCACTGGACAACCGGGATTGAACAACCCGAGGACGACAAAGTCAAGCCGACTTTTATGTTAAGTTTTTACATATATTATAAATCTAATTTGTATTTTATATTGAATCAATGTATAGCGTTAGGCCCCTTATGTGCCAACAAAATCTTATTATTTGTCAATGTATCTTCTAGTTATAAATTATCTTTTAAGCCAATTGTAAATAGAAATGTTCAATAAAACAAAAATTAAAAAATTAAAAACCATCTTAATTCTTGATCAAAAATATGTATGGAAACAAATTTAAATATTGCAACACTGTTTTTAAAAAATTATTTTGTATACCTATATCAAATTCTTAAAACATTTTGAAGAACAAATTTTGATACTATGTTAAACTTAAGTATTTATTTATGTGCATATGAAATTAAAATTCAAAACAAAATGTCAACCCGTTTTTGAGATATCGAATCTTCAAAAAAATAATTGGAAAACTTTTTTATAAATTCAAAAAATTCTTTTTTCATATGTTAATGTAAATTTTTTCATAATATTTAGATTGTTAAGAAACTCTAAAGTACCGAGTTTTAAGAAAATCAATTATGTTGTTTTCCAAAAAAAAATTGAAAATTTTTTATAAAAATCAAAAAATATTTTTTTTCAATTGTGGTACACAATACTATTAACATATTTTGGAAGCTTCTGCAAAAAAATTATTTAAATCAGTAATACCGTTATGAAGAAAATTGAAATTAAAAACATGGTTCTTCGGGAGGTACATACCGTTAATCAAAATTCTTTGAAAAATGATTTTCCTATCCTTTACTAAGAGTAATTTATTGAATTTCTTAAGAAAAGTTATGGAGTCATTTTTTACACGAATACCACTATGGAAAATTGTTAAAAAAAACTATGAAAAATGTGGAGGGAATGAACACTATGTACCAAAGTTTGGAGAAAATCGGTACAGCTGTTTAAACTGCATCCGACCATTTAGTGCATTGACTTCCTATATACGTAATAACTCAATGATTCTATCAATGTCGGTTTCAGTTGAGATCAAAAAGTATGAAGAATATTAATTTTATATTTTTGATAACACCCCGAAGCCACACGATGCAGCTCAACGGACAGACAGACAGAATTGGGAGATCAACTTTTTCGTCTTCCCTATCTTCGTAGTAACAAGTTTGATCAAAATCTCAAGTTATATTTTTTTACAAATGCATAACTTGCCATTTAGTATCTTATATGCATATAGCATTTGCAAATAAAAATGGCAACACAATTGAAAAACAGTTAAGTTAATATGTATGTTAGCCACCCTGAAAACATTTCAAAACTACACTAGTCAACTAAATTAAAGGAACAAATTTTTTTTTCAATTTTTATTAGTGTTTTTTGAAAAGCTGTATCTTTGTGACGAGTAGTCGTATTGAGTTGAAATAAAAAGCATTTTACAGCTTTATGTTTTTTGTTTTGAGATTTGTTTGCAAACAAATTTTTTTGAACTACCGTTATTTCGTTATTGCAATAAATGAGACGAGACAACAAAATTTTTTTTTTAATTTTTTTTGGAGGTCCTTATTTCTATGGATACATTTTTTTGAGTCAATTAAATGTCATGATCAGATACCTTGTTTATTCAGCTTCAATTCAGTTTTTTTGTTGTTGTCGTACGATTTTTTTTGACATGGTTTATCTGACTTTGAATGAAATAAGACACTTTTAGCCTTGATTACCAATATCTCAGCAAATAATGATGTTATAAAAAATTCAAAGACAGTTTTGGAAATTTGAAAAAGCGTTTTACAAGATTTTTTAAGGTTTTGTAGAAATTATTTTTTTTACCGTTCACCGTTAGTTTAAAAAGAGTACTAAAAACTGACGTTTTGTGGTCTTTTCGTAAATCTTTTTTTTCTTTGCAAATATTGATTGCATGGCTTGCGTTGGTATGCAAATTTATAGACTTTTAAATCATCAATATTCCTGTAAATTTTCAAATTGATTCATCGAACCGTTTTTCCTCACCAAAACTTCAAAGTCTTACAAACCAGGTAAAGGAACAAATTGTGTTGTTCCTAAACAAAATTATTTCAAAAATTTTTCAAACAAAAAAACTTGATTTTTTAAATTTTTTTTTTTTTTGAAAAATGTACTTTTTATTTCATTTCAATTCAAAAGAGTATCTAACAAATGCAAAACTGTGAAAAAAATCCACTGGAATTACAGTTTTTTTGTCATTTTGATGACGACTACGCATTGTTTAGGAACAACACAATTTGTTCCTTTACCTGGTTTGTAAGACTTTGAAGTTTTGGTGAGGAAAAACGGTTCGATGAATCAATTTGAAAATTTACAGGAATATTGATGATTTAAAAGTCTATAAATTTGCATACCAACGCAAGCCATGCAATCAATATTTGCAAAGAAAAAAAAAGATTTACGAAAAGACCACAAAACGTCAGTTTTTAGTACTCTTTTTAAACTAACGGTGAACGGTAAAAAAAATAATTTCTACAAAACCTTAAAAAATCTTGTAAAACGCTTTTTCAAATTTCCAAAACTGTCTTTGAATTTTTTATAACATCATTATTTGCTGAGATATTGGTAATCAAGGCTAAAAGTGTCTTATTTCATTCAAAGTCAGATAAACCATGTCAAAAAAAATCGTACGACAACAACAAAAAAACTGAATTGAAGCTGAATAAACAAGGTATCTGATCATGACATTTAATTGACTCAAAAAAATTTATCCATAGAAATGAGGACCTCCAAAAAAAATTAAAAAAAAAAATTTTGTTGTCTCGTCTCATTTATTGCAATAACGAAATAACGGTAGTTCAAAAAAATTTGTTTGCAAACAAATCTCAAAACAAAAAACATAAAGCTGTAAAATGCTTTTTATTTCAACTCAATACGACTACTCGTCACAAAGATACAGCTCTTCAAAAAACGCTAACAAAAATTGAAAAAAAATTTGTTCCTTTAATTTTGTTGACTAGTGTATTACAAGAAACCTAATATCATTAAAGAATTAACATAGAAAACTATTTTGCAACTTATTTAAAAATCACCAAATTTAGATTTCAGTTTTAAGTATGTACCTACCTACAAATCTACATCTAGGGTAAGAAGTAAAACCAAAATGCATTCAATAATTGTTTGTCAATTCTTAGTGCCATCTGATTCACTAATTCTTATCACGCTTTTAAAGCAATTTGAACTTACTCAAGGTTTTTTTAAAGCTGAGCTTGCAAAAAGAAAACCGTATGCAAAGCTTTAAAAAACCTTCACCTTGCACGAGCGTGTAAGGTATCAAATTACAAATTGCTTTAAAAGCCGGCAAAAACGATCATTAATGATCACTGTTTATCTTGCAATTCAAATAAAAGTATCATGGCATACATAACAAATGTGGTGATAATACTCATAAGTATATTTTCTTTAAATAAGGCTCAGCAACTTGAGGTAATAAACATCTCCATCTTTATTTAAAAATGCAGAAACGCTTTAAGCTTTTCATTTACAGATTCCATCGGATCTACTTTATCCTTGCCGTCCTTGCCATTCAGATGCATATGGATACCATGGTCTGCCAGTAGAAGAAGCACCGACTTATGAAATTCGAGAAAAGCGTCAGCAAAAAATGAGTCTAGGATATAAGATTGAGAGCTTGAAAAAAGTTTGTAGCAACCAAGTCGGCGTTCCTTTGAGTAAGATACAAATAAAAGCATGATCATATAATTTCATATGTACGTTTTTTGGTCTTCAGATGAAATCCCACAAGATTTATTGAACGAAGAAAATCCAACACCTAAAGTAAAGTGTGTCATGACATGCATTTTGCAGCGTTTACAATTGGTAAGTTTTTATTTATAGTATGTCAAAGATTCAAGTAACCCAACCTTATTTTATTTTTGTATTCAGATGACAAAGAACAACCTCATTTCTACCCGGGGTATTGAAAAAATGGCTGATGAAATTGGCAATAACAATCCATTGATTACAGCAATTGCAATTGCTTTAGCAGAAGGTTTTAATGATCGTTTGACAGCCATGAAGATAAACCATCCGTGCGAGGCAGGATTTCGTATTAATCAGTATATTGCGCAAGAAATGAAAGCAAGGAAGATAGATGTTCCTTATTAATTGTGTTTGTACATAATGTAGTTAGTAGCAAGTATTGTAATGTTAATTTAAATAAATTATTAATAACTTATTGTATTTAAATTGTTTTATGTGTGTTCACTGTTCATAGCGGAAGTCAAATGTCAGTGTTATGGTTGTTCACATATCAGTTTGGGTCATGACAAGAAAAAAATTAGTTGATATACCTTCAAAGTTCAAACTTTTTAAAAATCAAATTTAAACTTTGTAAAAGCGTTAAATAAGACATAAAAAACGCGGCTGGGTGGGACCCACACTGAGTTTGACTTCCCGTTAGTCAGCGCCGTTCCTAGCTCTTAGAGCACCTGGGGCAAGCTTAGAGAAGCCGCCTTTTTTGGTACAAAAATTTTAATATAGAAATAATAACAAAAAAATCAAATTAAATCGAGGAAACAGTTCGTCACTTGCACCGTATTAATACTGACTCCAAGCCACTACCTATGTACATATTTCAGTTGGTTGCGCACGAATGACTGGCCAAGAGAATATCGACTTATTAACCAGTTGATATGTAGGCTTGTATTGACTTTCTTGCAAGTTAAAATACCTATTTTTTTTACTGACAATGACTAACAAAATTTTGACGTTTTAAAGTCTCGAGCTTCGCTTGACAGAAGTCAAGCTGCCTTGAAAAAAATGTCGAGAAAAATGTCGACTTTTATAGACGAGTTGATACTTTTTCCTAATATTTAGCACAACAAAAAAGTCGATATAAATCGACATTTTAATCTTTCAACATTTTAACAATTCGACAGTTTTTCGGTCGTTCTTGAGGAGAACTTGAACAATTGTTTTGGCTTCTTTCAACAAGTGAGAAATTTCCTAAATTCACCGTTTCTGCAACTGGAAACAACAAGAGTTCAAAAAATAGAGAATAAATTTGTTGAAATGTTGATAAATTTCAACCGACACGGTTCTGGACTTGTTCGAAGTCAACAAGTTAAAAATAAAGGCTTGCTTGTAGTGTTTATCAAGTGATAAAATCGTTAGAAATAAATTGTTCATCAGCAAAAATCTGAAAACTCAGTACTGAATCGTAACGTTGAACACATAAAAAATCTGAAATGTCTGCAAATCGTCCTTTTCTTATCAAAATATATTGTGTTTACCATCTAAATTTACTGGAAGTGAATATGAAGAAATAAAAATTTAAATTAAATTTAAATCAAAAATGAGTGACTCTTAGGATGAAGTTATTTATGTAAATTGACTGGAAAACGCTTGTTCTTTGTTTTTATTTGGATTAGTATTATTGAAAATAGTTGAAGCCGTACTATTAACTTACAACCAAAAAATACTAACACTTATTAACTACTCCAAAATATACGTCTTCGTCGGGTTCTTCCACCAAATACAAATACAATCTTTTAAATAAAAACTGTGAAAACTCTCAATTCTTGTTATTTTGTTTAAGAAAAGCCAAATCACCGCACATTGGACCGTTTCATACATGCTAGATGCCAAAAAGTCAACTCCGAATTTTTGTTGTTGGCGCAATGCTAAAATGTAACGATAACCCACTGACCACAAAAGTACAATTAAATAAGATTTAACTTGAATTAGTTGGAAGTTAAAGTACATCAAAGACAACCTCCAATTTTCTGTAATATGTTACTACCTAGAAGTGAATTTTTAGCTTCATAACACTGTACATATAATTTAAGAGTATTCGTCAAATAAAAAAAAATACCGAAATCTTTAAAAACTTATGTAGTTTACTAATAAATTGTTTGAAATCCCATAGAATATTCTACAAATATGAAAAAAATACATTGAAAAATGACGTTTTTTGGTGTACGCAAAGTGTTGTTTAAAGTAATTTTGGATAATCTAAATAGGAGTATTTCATTATGTCATGATGAGATACGCCCGAGTAGCACAGAATTCGATTTATAACAAGAATTTGGTTGTATCTGTGTTTTGTTGAAGTAATGTGCAACATTATTTGTTGTTACTCAGTTTCTCAATTGTTCATCGAAAAGCAGTTGTAACTTTGTTTATTGAAGTGCTACAAATCAGTTTCGAAAAAGTTTAAACTTGTTTAAAAAAAACTGAAATTGTTATTAAAAGGTTATAAGCAAGTCAAACATTTGAAA
The DNA here is from genome assembly GCA_963921185.1 of Dasysyrphus tricinctus. Classification (NCBI taxonomy): domain Eukaryota; kingdom Metazoa; phylum Arthropoda; class Insecta; order Diptera; family Syrphidae; genus Dasysyrphus; species Dasysyrphus tricinctus. The sequence goes on from OY992532.1 coordinate 124,968,913, forward strand.
GTTGGTAAAAGGTTTTTATTACTTCTATTGAATTTCTGTTTCGTTATTTTCTAACTTAAATGTTAAAATAACTTTCTTGCGATAATCTGTAAGAACATTTGGGTAATGTGATGATGATCAAACAGATCTTTAATTTATTGTAATTGCTGAACACACCCTTAATAGAAATTTGTAGTTGGATGGATTCATCTATGGATTCAATCATTATTACTTTGTGAACCATCAAGACAAAAAGAAGTGTTAAACAAAAAGTGAATAAAATAAAATATAGTCAAATACCAAACAGAGTATTTTATTATTGAGTATTTTAACATGGCGCAGTCGGTGCAGAAATTGGATGTTAATTTGGGCAATCTAAACCCACCACCACCATTGTCCTTCGAAGGAAACATGGCAGACAATTTCCAAAAATGGAAAAGAAGATTCAACATTTTCATGATGGCGTCAGAAGCATCCAAAAAAGATGACGAAATTAAAGTTGCAATTTTGCTAAATGCCATTGGTGAACATGCACTTGAAAAATATGAAACTTTTTCGCTCACCACAGAGCAATCAAAAAATTACGACGAAGTAATGAAGGCGTTCGAAGATTATTGTGTACCCACATAGAAAAATGAAAGCATCAATCGACATTTGTTTTTCATACGATCGCAAAAAGAAGGTGAGTCAATGGACCAATTCATAATGGAGCTAAAAAGATTGAGTCTAAAATGTGAATTTGGGACACTAAAAGATAGTCTAATAAAAGACAGAATTATTAGTGGCATCACAAACTCAAGTCTTAAAGACCGTTTGCTACGTGAAGAAAATTTAAATCTCGACAAATGTATGCGTTTGTGCAAGGCAGCTAAATTGGCTGAAGAGCAGCTGAAAACTTTGCAGGATGGCAACCGAGTAGACTACATAAAACAACCAAGAAGAACGGGATACAAGAAACCAAACAATACTCCAAACACAAAGAGATGGAACAACAACAACCGAACGGAAAGAGACAACACTGAAGAAAAGAAAAATAAAGAATGCAGCAGATGTGGTACAAAACACATAGTGCCCTTTCACACGAGGAAACTGAGTTGCCAGCAACTTTTAGTTCCCCGGTGAGAAGGGCAGGAGGAAAGAGGGGTGAACAGAATCTCCCCGGTGGAGGTTTTGAGGAGATTTTTTGACATTTCCTTTCATATCTAGGTTTAGGTGTGTTCAACCAATAGACTTTCAAAGGGAATTTAAAAAATTGCCTGGAGATTTGTTTCCTTGTGTGAAAGGTACAAGAGATTTTTAAGGAGATTAAAAGAAAACGTCAAAAAAATCTCCAGCAACTTGTTTCTTCGTGTGAAAGGGGACATACCAAGAAAGTGTCCAGCATACATTTTAAAAGAATGTGTAGATGTTAATCAATTAAGAAACAATGAAAATAATGATGTAATTGAGAATAAATTCTTAGGTGTTCTGAACAATGTAAAGGTGAATTCTGTTTCTTGGTTGGAAAATATATGTTTTGTAGATTTTGGTAAATATATGGATTTTAAAATAGATACTGGTGCTGATTGCAATGTATTGCCTCTTGATGGCATAAAAGGGTTGAAAATAAAAATTGAAAAATGCGACACAAAACTAAGCACATATGATGGATCTTTATTAGAAATAATAGGGTATGTTATCATAAATTCGAAAATAAAAAACACAGAATATAAAGTGAAATATTATATAACAAAGTGCAAGTCAATTCCAGTGTTAGGGTTACCGACAATTATAGCTACGAGTCTACTACAAAGAATAGACATACTCACGAACTTTAATGACATATTTGACATTTATAAAGATTCTTTTGAAGGTCTTGGTATAATACCAGATTTTGAATATGATTTTTCATTGAAAGATAACTATGAACCGATCATTGAACAATCACGAAAAATTCCGTTTCCGATTAGTGACAAAGTTAAAAGTGAACTGGACAAAATGGAATTACAGGGGATAATTAAAAAAGTTGACCAGCCTACAGATTTTGTGAGTCAGGTGGTAGTAGTGATGAAAAATGACGGAACATTGAGGATTTGTTTGGATCCGCAGAATTTAAACTCATGTTTAAGAAGAGAGCACACTAAAATGCCAACTTTTGAAGAGATTACCTCTAAGTTAAGTCATGCCAAATTATTTAGTACTCTAGACTGCAGTAAAGCATTTTATCAAATAAAATTATCTGAAAAGAGTTCACTTATGACTACGTTTATAACGCCTTATGGACGTTACTGTTTTCAAAGAATGCCTTATGGTATAAAAACGGCTTCAGAAATATACCATACAAAATTCAAGAATATTTTTGACGGCATAGCAAATATTGAAATTTATATAGATGAAATAATAATTTGGTCAGAAAACGAAACACAGCATAGAAAAATACTAAAAGAAGTTTTTGAAAGAGCAAAACTACACAACATAAAATTTAATAAATCAAAATGTAAAATACTCAATTAAATTTTTAGGTCACATTTTTGACAAGAATGGTATACAGGTGAACGAAAATAAAATTAAAGCAATTCGTGAAATGGGTATTCCAAAAGATAAAAAAGCAATTGAAAGATTTTTAGGAATGATAACATATGTATATAGGAAAGTTTATTCCTAATGTGTCAGTTTTAACAGAGCCATTAAGAAAATTAATAAGAAAAGATAATGAATTTAAATGGGAAAATGAGCAACAAGAAGCTTATGATAAATTAATAGACAGTTTAGTAAAACACGCAGTCCTAGCCTATTATGATACTAACTTACAATGTACAATAAGTGTTGATGCGAGTGATACAGGAGTAGGAGCAGTTATTTTACAAAAAGGCAAACCAATTGCTTATGCTTCGAAAGCATTTACGAGCTCTCAAAGAAATTGGGCGCAGATAGAAAAAGAGATGCATGCAATTGTTTTCGGATGTGAAAGATTCCATCAATATATTGCTGGTAAAAATACATTAGTTGAAAGTGATCACAAACTGTTGATACCAATATTTAGAAAATCGTTAAATAAAATTCCAGTTAGATTACAAAAAATGAGAATGAGGTTACAACCATATGATATAGAAGTGAATCATAAGCCGGGAAAAGAATTAATAATAGCAGACACTTTATCTAGGGCTCATAGTAATGAAACGGAAGAAGACTGTGAAATGAATGATCTAGCAATTCTATGGGTATCATGTCGCGAACAGTGACGGTGCGTCAATAAGACGTTTTAGACAGTGTCTACCCTACCGTAAAGAGAGAGAAAAAAAAAAGAAACCTACCTACTTGTTACAATCAAAAAAACTGTGTTTACATTCATTGCATTAAGTCCCAAACATCCATAACCTATCTCAAATTGTCAACACCTATAATTTAACAAACATAAATCATACATTCATCCCTTACTATTCCACACACTCACATTTTCCACACCTACTCTTATTTTTTAGATAATAATTTGACCTCTACGAACAACCACAAAGCACAAAACCTGAATGCTCACACAATACAAACGCTATAGTCGCTATGGCTCTGCCTTCTGCATCTGCCACGTGCTTCGGGAAAACCCGACTGAAAACGAAGACAGAGTCTTTCGTTCTACCTAAATTATATGAAAATAAAATCAGCGGATTATGTTGCTCAGGTAGAATTTCTATGTGAAGCAAGTAGACAGATTCGAATCTGTCTAATTGCTTGTTTTGCTTTGAACTTTGAAGTGAATTCGAAATTTTTTCGTTGACTGTTAAGTGAAGAGAACAACTTCTTAAATTTTTTATTTTTGGAGTTGATTAAAGAGGAGTGGGCAGTTGTAGGTCAACCCTAAAAAATGCAATAGGTAGGAAGGCTGGACTCTTTCGCAGAAGTACACTACTGATGTTTTGAAGAGCTGTATCTTTGGGATAAGTTGCCGTTTTGAGTCTAAACAAAAAGCATTTTGAAGCTGTGTGCTTCTTCTTGTTTTGAAATTGTTTTACAAATACTTATTTATTTTAAGGTGCCTTATTGCGACTGAGAGAAATGGTACGAGAATCAAATGTACTATTATTTTCTTTGTTTTATGAGTTTCTTGAATTTTTTTTTATAAATCATTACATTTTTTATTCAGCTTTAATTTAGGTCTGCCAGTTTTGTTTGTTTGAGATTGGTGTACCTATATAATTTTTAGTCAAACAAATGCATACTTTTGTCTTTGATCACCATTATCTCAACAAAAAATAGTAAGGATGAGGATGACATATTCAAGGACAGTTTTTATGACTTGAATAGGAAATAATGTTTTTAAAACTTTGTGTGGACTATGTACAGTATTACAGGGGATAATTAAAAAAGTTGACCAGCCTACAGATTTTGTGAGTCAGGTGGTAGTAGTGATGAAAAATGACGGAACATTGAGGATTTGTTTGGATCCGCAGAATTTAAACTCATGTTTAAGAAGAGAGCACACTAAAATGCCAACTTTTGAAGAGATTACCTCTAAGTTAAGTCATGCCAAATTATTTAGTACTCTAGACTGCAGTAAAGCATTTTATCAAATAAAATTATCTGAAAAGAGTTCACTTATGACTACGTTTATAACGCCTTATGGACGTTACTGTTTTCAAAGAATGCCTTATGGTATAAAAACGGCTTCAGAAATATACCATACAAAATTCAAGAATATTTTTGACGGCATAGCAAATATTGAAATTTATATAGATGAAATAATAATTTGGTCAGAAAACGAAACACAGCATAGAAAAATACTAAAAGAAGTTTTTGAAAGAGCAAAACTACACAACATAAAATTTAATAAATCAAAATGTAAAATACTCAATTAAATTTTTAGGTCACATTTTTGACAAGAATGGTATACAGGTGAACGAAAATAAAATTAAAGCAATTCGTGAAATGGGTATTCCAAAAGATAAAAAAGCTATTGAAAGATTTTTAGGAATGATAACATATGTATATAGGAAAGTTTATTCCTAATGTGTCAGTTTTAACAGAGCCATTAAGAAAATTAATAAGAAAAGATAATGAATTTAAATGGGAAAATGAGCAACAAGAAGCTTATGATAAATTAATAGACAGTTTAGTAAAACACGCAGTCCTAGCCTATTATGATACTAACTTACAATGTACAATAAGTGTTGATGCGAGTGATACAGGAGTAGGAGCAGTTATTTTACAAAAAGGCAAACCAATTGCTTATGCTTCGAAAGCATTTACGAGCTCTCAAAGAAATTGGGCGCAGATAGAAAAAGAGATGCATGCAATTGTTTTCGGATGTGAAAGATTCCATCAATATATTGCTGGTAAAAATACATTAGTTGAAAGTGATCACAAACTGTTGATACCAATATTTAGAAAATCGTTAAATAAAATTCCAGTTAGATTACAAAAAATGAGAATGAGGTTACAACCATATGATATAGAAGTGAATCATAAGCCGGGAAAAGAATTAATAATAGCAGACACTTTATCTAGGGCTCATAGTAATGAAACGGAAGAAGACTGTGAAATGAATGATCTAGCAATTCTATGGGTATCATGTCGCGAACAGTGACGGTGCGTCAATAAGACGTTTTAGACAGTGTCTACCCTACCGTAAAGAGAGAGAAAAAAAAAAGAAACCTACCTACTTGTTACAATCAAAAAAACTGTGTTTACATTCATTGCATTAAGTCCCAAACATCCATAACCTATCTCAAATTGTCAACACCTATAATTTAACAAACATAAATCATACATTCATCCCTTACTATTCCACACACTCACATTTTCCACACCTACTCTTATTTTTTAGATAATAATTTGACCTCTACGAACAACCACAAAGCACAAAACCTGAATGCTCACACAATACAAACGCTATAGTCGCTATGGCTCTGCCTTCTGCATCTGCCACGTGCTTCGGGAAAACCCGACTGAAAACGAAGACAGAGTCTTTCGTTCTACCTAAATTATATGAAAATAAAATCAGCGGATTATGTTGCTCAGGTAGAATTTCTATGTGAAGCAAGTAGACAGATTCGAATCTGTCTAATTGCTTGTTTTGCTTTGAACTTTGAAGTGAATTCGAAATTTTTTCGTTGACTGTTAAGTGAAGAGAACAACTTCTTAAATTTTTTATTTTTGGAGTTGATTAAAGAGGAGTGGGCAGTTGTAGGTCAACCCTAAAAAATGCAATAGGTAGGAAGGCTGGACTCTTTCGCAGAAGTACACTACTGATGTTTTGAAGAGCTGTATCTTTGGGATAAGTTGCCGTTTTGAGTCTAAACAAAAAGCATTTTGAAGCTGTGTGCTTCTTCTTGTTTTGAAATTGTTTTACAAATACTTATTTATTTTAAGGTGCCTTATTGCGACTGAGAGAAATGGTACGAGAATCAAATGTACTATTATTTTCTTTGTTTTATGAGTTTCTTGAATTTTTTTTTATAAATCATTACATTTTTTATTCAGCTTTAATTTAGGTCTGCCAGTTTTGTTTGTTTGAGATTGGTGTACCTATATAATTTTTAGTCAAACAAATGCATACTTTTGTCTTTGATCACCATTATCTCAACAAAAAATAGTAAGGATGAGGATGACATATTCAAGGACAGTTTTTATGACTTGAATAGGAAATAATGTTTTTAAAACTTTGTGTGGACTATGTACAAGTACATACATATCTTGGCCCTTCAACGTTTGTTTAAAAAAAAATATAAGCATTTGATAAATATACTTATCTGTGTACAATTTTTTGTAATTTGTATTCTTATATTAAATAGGTATTTAATTTTTGCTTAATAGAATTCCTTATGGTAGCTATGTTTTTTAGACACGTTTGTGAAGTCTTGTGTGAAGTTTAACGTTTGATTTCAAAGAGACATACGCTGTTTTTTGGACTTTGTTAACAGTTTTTATTTTTGACTGGATAAGATGGAAAATAATGAATTAAATTTATAACTGTCTACCCAGTTCGTTCGAGTGCCGCACGTCACTGGTCACGAAAACATATCAGATCAAAGACTACAACAATTAAGAACAGAAACGGCAAGAGATGATGAATTACAAGCTCTGTATAGATTAATTCAAGCTGGTTTGCCAAATGATAAAAATAAAATACCAGATTGTTTAAAAAAATATCATACGTTTGAAGATGAAATTTATGAAGCGGAAGGACTAATTTTTAAAAATAACTGTATAATTATACCAAAAAGTTTAAGGCCAGAAATGCTAAAAAGACTACATTACAATCACATGGGAATAGAGAAGACAAAAAATAGGACTAGGGAAATAATATTTTGGCCAGGAATATCAAAACAAATTGAAGATATTATAAAGAACTGTTCGACGTGTATGAGATTTCAAAAGAATAACCAAAAAGAAACAATGATTGAGCAAGATATGCCAGAATCGTCGTGGCAAGTAATAGGTACAGATTTATTTTATTTCGAAGGAAATAATTACTTAATCGCAGTAGATTATTACTCTAAATATATTGAGATGGCTTTACTCCCAGATATGTCAAGTCAAACTACAATAAACATTTTAAAATCAATTTTTGCTAGACATGGTATACCATTGGTAGTTAGGAGTGATGGAGGACCTCAGTATAATTGTTCAAATTTCAGAAACTTTGCCAAGACATATGACTTTAAGCACATCATGTCAAGTCCTCATTATCCTTAAAGCAATGGTATGGTCGAAAGACATATACAAACTTTAAAGAGACTATTAAAGAAAGCCAGCTATGACAATAAAGACCCGTACTTAGCATTACTAGAATACAGAAACATGCCAATATCATACAACATACCATCACCAAATAAATTACTTTATGGAAGAGAAGTTCGAGGAATATTACAAAACTATAGCGAAAACCTAAGAAAAAGACAAATTATACAAAGTACTATGACAATCATGCAAAGACTTTACCTGAATTTAATAAAGGAGATAGAGTTAGAGTTCAAAATCAGAATAAACAGTGGGAACCAGCAATTATATTAGACAAAAATGAAAAGCCCAGATCGTACAAAATACTTAAAGAAAACAATAAAATAGTAGATAGAAATAGAGTTCATCTTAGGTATGACTCAAACAATTTGTCAAAGTTTAATATTGCACCAGATATGTACTTTGAAAATGAGTTCGATAATCAATCAAAGAACAATACTGAATATGTAAATAATAATGAATCTAGAGAAAATGAAAATGTAAATAATAATGAATCTAGAGAAAATGAAAATGTAAATAATAATGAATCTAGAGAAAATGAAAATGTAAATAATAATGAATCAAGAGAAAACGAAAATACTAACCATCATAAAACAATTGAAAAAGAAACTGCAAATAAAAGATTTAAGAGAACTTCAAACAGAAAAATATCAAAACCATATTATTTTAAGGACTATGTTACTGATGAATAAAAATATTATTATGATACATGCAAGAAAATAAGATTTAACTATATATTTATTTAATTAAAAACTATAATCAATTACATGTATAAAACTTATAACTTAAGAAAAAATTAGTACTTAATATTAATAACATGAATTTACTTATATATACATTGAAACAAATTTAAGTTTAACCTTTAACCTTTTAAAGTAGTATTAAGACTTATGAACTTTAATTAAGAATTTAATTTCATTTTTTAATTTCGTATATATATTGCTATAAAATACGTTCACAAAAAAATATATATATAACAACTTATTTTTAAAAGAAAAGGGATGTGATGATGATCAAACAGATCTTTAATTTATTGTAATTGCTGAACACACCCTTAATAGAAATTTGTAGTTGGATGGATTCATCTATGGATTCAATCATTATTACTTTGTGAACCATCAAGACAAAAAGAAAGTGTTAAACAAAAAGTGAATAAAATAAAATATAGTCATACCAAACAGAGTATTTTAATATTGAGTATTTTAACAGGTAACTTTAATATAATTTACAATTAAGAAGAGGGAAACAAATAACAAAAACATTTTTGTAACGTTTTGCCTCTTAAAATATTTATTTTAACAGAATTTCAATGAACAAGTTTATACAATATATATATAACACTAGATAATCGGTGTTGTCTATTCAAAATACGAAACATAATTATTATATTTTAATGAAATACATCATTCCTTGAATAGCACATGTTTTTTTTCAAAGAAGTATGCATAAATCTCCACCATTATTTTTTGTATTACATTTCAAACTTTTTGTTACTATTAACAACTCAAAACAAAGATGAAACTCTATATCTCTCTGTAACTCTGTATCTTGCTATGTTGTCCTTTCGTTATAGTTTGCATAACACAAATGCAACAAGCAAAATTTTTGAATAAACATCGTTGAAACTAAGGCCTGGTTCACACAAGATTGTCATCATCATCGTGTCCTGTAACCCCGGCTGGGGCATAGGGCGTCAACAAAACGTCTCCATCCTTCACGGTCTGCTGCAAGGTACTTTAGCTGTGGCCACGTCTTTCTCTGGGATTCTGCTTCCGCTAAGACAGTTGATTTCCATGTTGTTCTTGGTCTTCCAACCCGCCGTGCACCCTGAGGATTCCATTCAAAGGACTGCTTTGCAATTTCATCGTTTGGTTTCCTCAGTGTGTGACCAATCCAACGCCATTTACGCTTTCTTATGTCAACGTCCAGCCGCTCTTGTCTTGTCCTGCGCCACAATTCCTCATTTGATATTATTTGTGGCCAGCGAATCTTTAGGATGTGGCGAAGACAGTGATTCACAAAAGCGAGATTGTACCGCACGTTTTTGATCGCATTCGGTTTTTACCGAACAAAAATCGGGTGTTCACACGATATTTATATTTATTCGTTTAAAACTCGAATAGCTGCAGTATAATGAAAATGATTGGAAAAGTTTGAATTTGTGAAGTATTTTATTTTTATCTTTTTAAGGGAAAGGGCTAGAAAGCTGAAAGTTGGACGGATGATAGAAAATATTGATTTAAATATGATATAAGAAAATAAGAGTCCTAGAATACCGTTGGACGTGGACGGAGATAACGGCATTATTTGAGCGCTTTCACATATGAACTCATATCTGCTTAGTGCACTGATGAATTTTTTTGTTGTTTTAAATATAACATATACATAAAATTACGGTTATTTTGATACCTCATTCATTATCCTACGTGGTATATAAGCGACACAATCTTGATTTTAAATTGATCGAAAAATCAAAACAATTGCATTGTCCCTGATCACACGTGAAGAAAATCAAGCATTTTCTGCGTTTTGTGAAGGTGAGCGGGGTAACTTGCAGAAGAGGAAGGGGGATGAAATATTTTAAGATATTTGAAAATATTCGGTGTAGAAAATTGACGTTCTCTTTTGTGTTGCTTCTCCTATCCAATCCAACCAATCAAATCGTGTCTTTCATTATGAAAATACGAAAAACACAAAGAGGAGAACAAACTGCAGAATAATTTTCTTCACATCTGAACACTTTCGTTCTTCGCGTGTAAGCAAGCACATTGAAATTACCTGCTTGGACCATTATCCACGACCATCCACCAGCGAGAAGTTCCCGTTATCTACATGGAATTTTTTGTATTAAAATTTGATATGGATGGCTTTAAAAAATTATAGCTCCCGTTCTTCTGATTGGATCTTCAAGGTTAAGGTCTTTAAAGAAAGCTGACATAACGGGCTGTATTGTGTAAGAATCTCATTGAGGAGGGGCAAAAATGTTCATACTTAAGGGGTGAATAAAGCCCAATTCAATTCCATTTATTTTATTCTAAATTCAAATGTTGATGAAAATTTTTATAATTTTGAAAAACTAAAAACGCATATTTATTGCCTCATTCCTCTTCTTTATTTTAAGACCTTAACCTGTAAGATCCAATGAGTATCACCGGAGCTATAATTTTTTTAAACCAACCATATCGGTCGATACATTTTTTTTTTGTGTACGTCGGCTTTTCTCTCCACTGAAGCTCATTCGATGCCAACGAACAAATACCCAACGTGGATTTAAATGAACGGGACTATAGAAAACTATACGCCACTGAAAGACGATACGTCGCAATTCATTCGATTTTTTTGATAAGTCCGTTGAGTATTCGATAAACGTACTTAGCTGAGTACGTTTTCTTGCCGTACAAACGTCGTGTGAAAGGCTCTATGCAAAATATATACGCCACTACTCATTCGCACGGATTTATACTGCAAATAATCGTGCGGTATAATCTCGTGTGAACCAGGCCTAAGTTGAAACGCAACTATGCTTGTATTTTTAAAAGGTGGAGAGCTAGTTATATTTTGGTTTCTTATTTATAAACATGAAACAAAGATTGCAACGACATTAAAACAAATAAATAACCAAAGTACTAGAATTGAAAAAAAAACATTTGGTTTGTATTTGAAACAAAACAGCAACATTTCTTAAGATTCAAGTGATGTTGTAGCTGAGTTTCTATAACTTTCGATGGTTAAAGCTGATGATTGAAATTTTGACAGGCAGTCATTGTTCTATAAATGTTTATAGTATATTTTAATTTAATCTATTTAAATCAACCATAAATTATTGCTTGGACATGAAAAAAGTTACTATACATGGCAGAGCTGCCGCTGGATGGAAAAATGTTCACAAGGTAGATTAAACAATTCGAAAATTTTAAAATGACCATAACACACATAACTAAAAATTAAAACACAAAATTTGTATTGCATGTCTTGTTATATAAAACACATTTCGATGTTTTATGTATATTTCGTTCCAACTGCCTAGAAATCGATTTTTTATGAAGCATCAAAATAAAAGTCAACAAAATTTATGTTTTGTAGAATTTTTAATCAATTTAAATCATAGCCATCCTTGGATTGAATTTGACTTTGGCATCTTGCAATTGCAATATAGAAGACAAACTATATTTTGACGTTTCATGAATATTTTGTTCCAAATGTCAACAGGCTGCCTAGAAATCATTTTTTTGTGAAGCATTAAGAAAATGGAAAAAAATGTATGTTTTTGGACTTTTTTCTAATCCATCGTAATAGCAGAAATTTATTTTCTAGAATTTGACATTAGGGCTTTAAAAAAAGAAAATTGATATTTTGAGATTTAACATGAATTCTGTTTTAAAATTTCAGTTTTACAAATATAAACAAAAACTGAACTGCGGCAACTCTGGCGGATATAGACCAATATAAAATGCAAGTTTTTGCTTACTTTTTCTCCCGACAGAAAAAAATATGGGTTTTTTAACATAAGAATTCTAGTTTCAGTAACGAAGATTAGAAAAAATTATAAAAGAAACAATATTGCTCTGTTTTATAAACGGTGTAAATTGGTTAAAATGAGGATTTTATTGTCTTAAGTTTATACTCTGTTGTATCTTTGGTGTAATAACATATAAGTTTTAATTTAAAGAGACAATGTTTTATTGATATTTCCTACAACAAGCGCCATATTGTTCACAACATAATTAATTTTTGTTATAAATTGTAACTTTTAAACAGATTTTACCAGTTGATATTACTTTTTCCATATAGTAAATTCAATAAATTTTAAATAAATCATAAATTTTATTACAACTTGAATGCCTAAATACAACCATGAATATTTTTCTATTTTTCTAATTTTCGCCCAATTTTAATTTTTTAGGTGGCGCGTGAACTTTCTGGAAGTAAAACATCAATTTTTATGATAAAAATGGTGTTTGTATTAGATTTTTCGTTCAAAAATAACTAAAAATCGCATTTTCAGTCACAATATTAGACTTATTGATTTTATAATACTTCGAAGCTTATCTTTTTTATAACATCTCGAAGGTTTTATACATTTTAAAAGAATTTGATTAAACTTTTCAGAAACTTTTACAATGTTTTCGGAAACATTCGCATTATATTATAACATAATAGAACAGAAAAAGTTGAAGTAACTATAAAAGCAACTTCGAAGAAACATTAACAGCCTTATTCATTAGAATGCGCTAAACAGATGAATAGTTATGCACTGCATAAGGATTTATGTAGCCACTATGTAACGTTACATAGATCCTTATTCATAAAAAAATTCCCCATCCATTTTAGTTATGCAACGCTTGTGTCAAATAAAGTACCACAAAGAGGAAATCTATTACGTTTTACTTCAACTTCACATAAACAAGCATCAGCTGTTTGTGAAAAATCAATAAAAGAAAAATGCTTCCAGTTCGGTCTTTTCAATTTCTGTGTCTATAATATTATAATTTTGTAGTTTTCTTGTGTCATTACTCATTTTTAGCAAAAATAAATAAAAGTTTCGATAAAAACTCATACCAATTCCATTCCATTTACTCTCAGTGAATTTTTATTAAAAAAAAAAACAAAACAACCCCCAGTTTTCCTGCTGCGCTGCCGCCACCGGTTGGATTGTTTTTAGTTTCTATTTATTTTTGTTTTTCTATTCTATTTTCATTGTGTTATCTATTGTTTATAGTAGATACGCATTTACATATGTGCATAAATAAAAGAAAATTAGTTTTTTTGAGAAAATAATCTGTTTTGTTGTTTTATTTCATTATTTCTTTGCTTACATTTTTTATTGGGAAGAATAGGTATAAATATGTATATGTGCGCATATCAAAATATTTCACTTTTGTGTGTGTTAGTGACATTTTGATACTAAAATATCCTTATGCTGCCACTATTCAACCTCCAAACTCGTTTAGCTTATAATGAGTCTATGTAACGTTGCATAAGTTTTATGAATAAGGTTTTTGCGTTCAGATGCATTATAACGAGTACATAGCACTATGCACAAGCTATGATGCGTTTATGAATAAGGCTGTAAGGGTATTCATGCAACAGCGTAAACTCGTTGTAATCGTTGTAAAGTTTTAAACTTCGTAAATCTGTCAAATTTTCCATACAAATTGTGACAGAATTACGAAGTTTTAAACTTTACAACGATTACGACGAGTTTACGCTGTTGCATGAATACCCATATTATTCAAGTTATTGTAATTTGTTTTAAGCTTTTGTTTCTTGTTTAAGCCATGTTATATACAACAAGATTAGGTTACATGTAACATTTTTTCTAAGTTCAAATAACACATATAAAACTGAGAAACGACAAAATATAACTTCTATAAAACCCAATAAATACAAGTTTGTTGCTAATGAGATGGGAAATGCGGCTATATGGGTTACACAATTGTACCAGCATATGTTTCTAAAATAAATGGACAACAACTTGATTGTTTCACTGGAGTTATATCTACCAACTGAAAACCCTTCTGTGCTACTAGGGGAATGTGTTTTTGTAAGGCTTGTCATGTCTACTTAAAGTTTAATATTTTAAGGGTCCGATTTCAATTCTAATAAAATAAAACACTTTCATTTATATATAAAATACTAAAATCTTTATTTGTACGTCCGACCACGACAAAGTCTTCTTATATAATGACTTCTACCCCCTACCTACCAGCAGCTCCTTTTTTCTCTTACTCTCTTACTCTATTTCTTTTTATTCTTTCTTTATTTTTGACCGTTATTTTTGACGTTTATTCTGAGGGTTTTTTTAAGGAATTTTTTTTACAGCTGATTTAAGAATTGATAATTTGATTTTATTTTTCTTTCATGCATAATAACTATTATCGAAAGTATTTGTAAGTAGATTCACATTATACAGGTATTAAAAATAATGTTGAACCTACATAATAATACATACTTTATAGCTTTCTTGGTCTAAAAGTCAACGCACACCGCAGTTTATTTTCCAACCCAAAGGGTCGGATAGTTCAAAACAAAATATATCTCTTTTGGATAACTCATTGATTATATTATATATATGTACAAACATAGGTAAGTCTTCGGAAATTGTCATCTTCTTTAATTCAATTAAAACTAATTTTATCGTCTGCAAACGCAGAGTACTACCTACATCTATCATAAAAAAAGGAATCGAGATCGTCTTTAGGATCTTCGAGTACCAGCGGCAGTAGCAGTTCTTCCACCGAAACAGAATCAACTAATATGCATCAGCTTAGCACCTGTGATGAAGAATTCTACAGCAATTTCAACAATTCAAGATAACATTGATGAGGATGATAAAATTTCAACAGTCCAAAATGACAAAGAAGAAGATGAAACTGACGACGACGAAGAAAAAAAAATTATCAAGTCTTAAGAAATGAATATCATTTTCATCAAAACAACAACTACCACATAAAGACCAAAACATCACAGCAGAGCAACAACCAATAATAGCGCGAGTACCTACCTCAAGAGAAAAATAAATCCAATTATGGATAGATAAAATATTGTATTTTATTCTTGTATATTTCTTTTTATATAAATGTATCCCTATTTTTTCAAACAACTTATCTGAATCTTGTTCTTTCACACAAACGTCGTACATAACATTAGCAGCAAGCATACATACATCCGAAGGTCCCATATCCTTGGGCAAGAGATTCTTGCCAAATGAACTTAGCCCGTGTTCGTATTGCAAACGCATGGCCGTACAAAATGCAACCAAATGCTCCGTCTCTTGGTGACCACAAATTCTGGAAATTTGTAAAGAGCATTTGATCTTTATTTTGCGCCATTGATGTTGAAGATATTCCAGTTTCTTGAAGAAGCTTTCAGCTATAATATAATCGGTCTTCCAAAGAAACTGATGTGAAGAGCTTCTTATTCGGCTTCAAACTTATCCTCCGTTATCATTTGATTGACCATGCGTTGCGCCAGCGCTAGATACAGCTTTCATTTATCTGAGTACTTGGTCTTCGGCCACGAATTCCCTGGAGAACAACACTCATAACCACCTAGGAATAATATGCATTTATAAACTTCACTCGATACAATAATTTAAAGGCCACCGATTGATCAGCCTGAAATGGCAGGATATTACTTAAAAATATTTTTAATAGCGAAAAACCGCGAGCAATTGTTATCAGAACCACGAATCCAAATAAAATAATAATAAAAAAAAAACAATTGGACACAAACGTCAAGCCAGTATTGAGGGATACTTTTCAAGAAAATCCCATGATAGAATTCAAAAATTTCCTTTTCTTTTTTAGTCCCTTTTCACACGAAGAAACAAGTTGCTAGAAACTTTTTAACGTTTTCTTTTAATCTCCTTAAAAATCTCTTGTACCTTGATTCGCAACTTGTCTTCCGTGCAGAAAGGTCGTGTCGATTCTCTCGGATTTTAATGTGCAACGGAACTTTTTATAGAACAAAGTAGTGAAACGGTAAAAGCATTCATAGTGTTTTATATAATTAACCGTGATTATTTTACTTGAAAATGATAGAGAAAAGAAATTAAGTATTATAGAGAAACTGGTAAAGCCCTCAACAAAAACAAAACAAAAATAAATATTACAGAGAAACTCTTAAAGCCCTCACCCCAGTGAAAACAAATAAAGAATAAGAGTAACTGTTAAAGTCTCATAAAGTGATACAAAAAAAGAGAAACTGGAAAAGCCCTCAACCTAGTGTTTATAACTAATAAATTATATAAATAAAGAGAAACTGTTAAAGCCCTCGCTCTTTAGGATAGCCCAAGTGGTTATTCAAAAAAAAAAAGCCCTGATGTTACGTTAAAAAAAAAGAAAAGAAAAATATGAGCAAATCAAATACTAAACTAAAAAAGATAATTAAACCATATAAGTGCCCTTTCACACGAGGAAACTGAGTTGCCAGCAACTTTTAGTTCCTGGGTGAGAAGGGCAGGAGGAAAGAGGGGCGAACAGAATCTCCCCGGTCGAGAATTTTAGGAGATTTTTTGACATTTCCTTTCACATCTAGGTTTAGATGTGTTCAACCAATAGACTTTCAAAGGCAAATTCAAAAATTGCATGGAGATTTGTTTCCTCGTATGAAAGGTACAAGAGATTTTTAAGGAGATTAAAAGAAAACGTCAAAAAAATCTCCAGCAACTTGTTTCTTCGTGAGAAAGGGGACTAATTCTATCAGTGAAGTGACAAATATGAAAAAGAAAATCAATAATAACCGAAATCCGCAAACCCAAGCAACAATTAGTGGCCAGACAAATAATAACGGTGGTTCGTCAACCCAAGCCGAATCTCGTTGGCAACAACCTCAAACGGTAAATAGTTCTAGCCCAGCAACAATTGACGCGGCAAATCACCTAATGGCATTGAGCCAAGTTAAACAAAGACAAGAACAAGACGAAAATGTGAGACAACAAGAAATGAATTCATCAGACAGATGGAACGGAAGGAACTAATTCAGTGTACGACGAAATGGGTGAAGATGACATTAACTACAACGAAGACAGCAACAACAACAATATCAACAACAACAACTGGCAACAAGTGAAATATACGGGCGGTAGGACCAGTCCTCCCCTGGCTAAAAATAAAGATCCTTCAGATCAAAACCGGTATGTAAACAGATACGAAGTATTGGACAATGACTTTTCATTCCAAAAGCGAACTTTTAATGACAAAAATAATCCTGATTTGAGTAGTAAAAATATTATTGTAAACGAAGTAATTAAAGATAAAATTAAATACTGGCCACCAATAATTTTATATAAGACAAATGTCCGGAAATTAATAGACGAGCTTATCTCTAAAATTCCTAACGTGCGCTTTCGGCTTGTAAACGTAAATAAAAACAAATCGAAACTTTTTGTTGATGATGCGAAAGCTCATACAGAATTAATTCAAAAAATTCGGGAATCTGAGGACATTGAAGGGCATTCCTTCACCCCAGACGAAAACAAAACAATCAATTTGATTTTGAGGGGTCTAAGCTCAGATTTTTCGGTTGAAGAAATTAAAGAAAGACTGGACATGATGGTGCCGGAGACCGTCGAATCGGTTGTTCGGTTTGAAACGATCAAATAAAAAAAATTCGATTTTCTTTATGATCTTTTCTTGGTCAAAATTTTTCCGGGAAAAAAAGCTGATGAAATTATAAAGATTAATTACTTATTTTACACAAGGGTGCAATGGGAAAAACCTAGGGGCAACTTAGGGCGTAGACAATGTCGACGTTGTCAGGCCTTTCGGCATGTGGCAAAAAATTGCGCACGTGCATACAACTGCGTAAAATGTGATTCTAAACATGATCCGGGAGCATGTAAATTAGAAAGAAATGACACTTCAGTAGCCTTTTGTGTCAACTGCAAAGTATATGGTCACCCTGCTAACTGGGGTGGCTGCATTGCAAGAGAAAAATATCTTTCAAATAGAAATAGAAATGTGCAACAGAGTCAGCCTCTAAACACAGATTTTATATCATCAGTTCAACCTGAAATGCAATCGGTAAATAAAAGTGTCTCATATGCCGACAAGGTAAGAGGATTCACGCCTAAACCGAAAGTAAATCCTGGTCCCATATCCATGGGGAGTAATGGAGTTCTATCGGAATTTTTTAACCTTTCCCACACACTATTTGGGACTGATATAACTGAACTAATAGACAAAGTTAAAAATTTTATTAATAATATCAATAAAGAAGGGTCTATCGAGCAAAAGAGAGTTACATATTTGAGACTTCTTAACGAAGTAATATTAGCCCAGCCATGAATTTAAAAATAATTACTTTTAACGTTTCGTCATTGATCGGTCATAGCCGGAGAGTTAACCTTCAAAATATTCTTGTGGAAAACAAAATCGATATTTGTTTTCTCCAAGAAACTCACTTGCTTGAGCGACATATAGTATATTTAGATGGGTGCAAAATTATCAAAAATGATAATAACCAGGGGGTAGCCATCTGCATTAAGTCTAATTTATCTTTTGATTCAGTCGAGTCTAATTTATCCTTTCCAGCGATCTTTATTAAATTAATAGTTAAAGTAAGTCAAGAAGATAAACTCCTACTATTAGGATCTCTTTATTTACATTCCAATTACAACACAGACATATTTTTTACGGAAATGGATTAAATAATAGCATTGGAGGAAAAGTTTGATGGTTCACTCTTAGGAGGTGATCTGAATGCAAGAAACACGATTTGGGGAGATTTGTCTACAAATACTAATTGAAGAAACTTAAATAACTGGTTGAATTTTCCCAACAATCAGTTTTACAGAATTTCGCCACAGAATCCGACCTATTTGAATGGCCCATCATTCTTAGATCACTTCTTGGTTTTCAATAGTCTGATAAACACATTAGATCCGAATTTTAATATTGACACTTTGCCATCATTTTCAGATCATCTTCCCTTTCTGCTCAAAATAAACATTCAAGATTTAGAAATAGTCATAAGCGAGCCACGTCGTTTCACTTCTTTTAAAAAAACACACTGGGAAAACTTTAGATTAGATCTAGATTCAAATATGTCAACTCACTTTCCACCTTCGGATACAAACCTTTCTATAAAAGATATTGATGACTATATCGACAAGTTTTCTAATTCAATAACGGTCACTATTAAATCTCACTCTGACGAAATCATCCCCTCTACTAAGAAATATAAAGATCTCCCTGAAGACATAAAAAAAACTATATGATGTAAAGCACAAGTGGCAAAAAAGATTAAAACAAATTTTCCATCAACATATCAATAGAAATAGCCAAGCCTACAAAAGTTTATCAAACAGAATCTCATTGCTTAAAATCATAATTAAAGAAAAAGTAGATATTTGGCTTAACTCAAAATTTCAACAATATCTTTCAAAAATTAATCCTGGCCCTCAAGCATATAAATATATTAATAGATTAATAGGGAAAAACAAAAAGCCTCCTTATGGAAAAGTTATTAGGGAAATTGACAAGGCTAATGCATTTGCCGGATTTTATAAAGAAAGTTTTAAACAAAAAAACCCAAGCTTCGACCTCTTCCTCCAATCCAGAGTAAATTCTATCATTGATCATCTCCAGAGCACGTTGCCTCAAAGCATATTCAATTTTAATTCCTCAAATTCATCCTTACATCCCATAGATCCTCACCTCACCATAATTATTAATAATTGCCCAAACATCTTTTACTTCCCAAATACATGGAAGCTGGCGTATATTATCCCGGTGCAAAACTTCAGACCTATATCTTTACTGTCTAATTTAGGAAAAATCCTTGAATCAGTAATTTCTGCAAAAATCGATAATTTTGTTGAAGAGAATAATCTTTCTTCAAACTACCAATTTGGATTTAAGGAAGAACACTCCACTACCCATGCCCTGTTAAAATTAAGGCAACAAAAATGCACTGTTCTATGCTCTTTGGACATGGAAAAGGCGTTTGACAATGTTTGGAGTAAAGGCTTATTGTACAAACTAGCAACACAAAATTTTCCAGTGGAATTTTTTTCAATTTTAAATAGTTTTTTGGCTGACCGTAAAGCAAGGGTTTTAATACAAGGATCCTTTTCTGAAATTTTCGACATCTGTTGTGGTGTACCCCAGGGGTCAAAACTGGGCCCCAAGCTTTATAACATATTCATGTCCGACTTTTCTCATGAGCTCAAAGAACAAGGGAACATTGTTTCTCGTGGAATACTTTTCGCTGATGACACCATCGTTTATGCGCATGCGGACCACCCATCAGAAGCATTAGCTCATGTGAGTAATCATATTAACAGAGTAGGAACATATTATAAAAAATGGGGCATAGCCATTAACTACCAAAAATCAGAATGCGTGTGCATAAGGAATGCGACCGGGAAAGGATTTAAATGTAAAGCGAATTTAATTAAACTTTTAAAATTACATATAGATGGTCACACGATACCTTTAAAAGATAATTTAAAATATTTGGGAGTGCAGATAAGCCAACTCTTAAAGTTCAACAAACATGGTCGTAACAACATTACCAAAGCAAAAAAGATTTTCCACATCCTTGCACCTTTCTTAAGAAATAGCAGTCTTAAACCAAACACAAAATTGTTGTTTTATAAAACTTTTATTCGACCGGTATTAATATCAAAGGGCACGGTAGTGCCCAGCCAAGTTCGCGGCACTACACCCTTTTTCAACCCCCCTCTAACTTTAGTACCAATAAAGTCAGAAACTTGAAATTCGTAGTATTTGCTGAACTGATCAAACACAGGTGGCTCACCAAATTTCAACTCTTTAGCATTAGTAATTCCCGAGATATAGGACTCCAAAAATTGCAAAAACCGTAACTGACTGACTGACTCACTGTTTCACTGATTCACTGACTCACTGACAGATCATCAAAATTATGGAGCACTTCCCGACATCGTAGAAACTTGAAATTTCGCACAACGGTAGGCCTTGTGGTGCATACAAAGGAAAAAATCGAAAATCTGCAATTTTCTATTCAGGGGGCGTGGCATCCACCCACTTTCTTAAAAATTCTTATAAATTATATGGAGCATTTCCGATTGTTGTAGAACGATGAAAATTGGTAGGTTGGTAGGGCTTGAAGTACTTAGAAAGAAAAAAATTGGAATTTTCCATTCAGGGGGCGTGGCATCCACCCACATTCTTGAAAGTTCTTATAAATTATATGGAGCACTTTCGATTATTGTAGAACGATGAAAATTGGTAGGTCGGTAAGGCTTAAAGTACTTAGAAAGAAAAAAATTGAAAATTTGAAATTTTCCATTTATGGGGCGTGGCATCCACCCACATTCTTAAAAATTCTTATAAATTATATGGAGCACTTCCGATTATTGTAGAACGATGAAAATTGGTAGGTTGGTAGGGCTTAAAGTACTTAGAAAGGAAAAAATTGAAAATTTGAAATTTTCCATTTAGGAAAATTCTTAAAAATGCTTATAAATTATATGGAGTACTTCCGATTGTTGTAGAGCGATGAAAATTGGTAGGTTGGTAGGGCTTGAAGTACTTAGAAAGAAAAAAATTAAAAAATTGGAATTTTCCATTCAGGGGGCGTGGCATCCACCCACATTCTTAAAAATTCTTATAAATTTTATGGAGCACTTTCGATTGTTGTAGAACGATGAAAATTGGTAGAACGGTATGACTTAAAGAACATACAAAGTTAAAAACAAAAAATTGAGATTTTCCATTTAGGGGGCGTGGCATCCACTCACTTTTTCAGAATTGCTGTTAATTATATGGAGCACTTCGGTTGTCGTAGAATTATTAAGCTTTGTAGAGCGGTAGGGCTTGATTTTCACCTGGCAAAATAAATCCTTGCAAAAAGGAGTGAAATCACAACAAAAACATAAATGTTAAAAAAAGAGCCAAGTTCTTATAAGAACAAGAAACCTGTGCGTAAAAAGTCAACTAAAAAAAGAAATGAGATCTAAAATATATGCCAAGTTTTAAGTTCAGGATATTTAATATCAAATATCTGAATAAGAGTAATATCGAAACAACTCCTAATTAGGACAGAAATTTGGTATTTAATGATGACTGATTAAAATATGGTGGATTTACTTGGCAAGTTTTCACTTAATAACTTACTTAATCACAAATTGAAAATGTATGAAAACTTGACCAGTGAACCCACCAAATTTTAATCAGTCATCATTAAATACCAAATTTCTGTCCTAATTAGGAGTTGTTTCGATATTACTCTTACTCAGATATTTGATATTAAATATCCTGAACTTAAAACTTGGCATATAGGTATTTTAGATCTCATTTCTTTTTTTAGTTGACTTTTTACGCACAGGTTTCTTGTTCTTATAAGAACTTGGCTCTTTTTTTAACATTGAACATTGAAGAACTTGAAATATTAGAAAGAAAAATTTTGAGATCTTGTGTTAACGCACACTACAAAACTAGACATAAAAAATTTTCTAATAATTACATCTATAATAAAGCAAATATGGTACCATTGATGAAATATGCTTTAACTCTAACAAAAAAAGTTATAAGTAAAATGAGTTTCAGCCAGAATAACTTAATTAAGGAAATATGTATATGATTCACAATGTAACTACGCGTGGAGTTATTCAACCTATCCATCGCCGGTTGGTATCATTCATGAAAACTTGGACGATTCGACGCCGACTGTCTCCGACATCTTACCAATTTTGCCTCCATTCTATCAAAAGGCATTAAGCAATCAAAATTGTGGTTAAAATTACATGAGCTTCTCATTCATCTCGTGCAGATATTACCAACTTTCTTCCAAAGGTTTAACGGGCAATTGGAATTATTTCATTTGGCCGGAAGCGCTTGTTAAAATATTGGTATTTCATGTTGCATTCTCTATCAAAATACAGATTAACATAACAAAAATATAAATATATACTTTATACCTATTCAAAATATAGAAAACTAAGAATTTAAATCTAAATTGTATTAAAAATGCTCCAAAACTCAATGAAATATAGACAAAATATACCTATAAATTTACTGAATAGCAAATTTCAATTATACAAACTAAAATGTACATAATTATTTATTTCATCCCTCCCTTTCCTATTACTGGCAGGAAAAGTGGAAATTATTTTAACTCAAAGCCGTTTATAAAAACTTAACTACAATCAAATTCATGATTTAATTGAAATTTAAACTGAATACAAACATTCTGTACATATTATAAGATCAAATTCAAAAGAAAAATATAAATAAAAAAAAAAAAAACAAATCACTAATCAAAATTATAAACATTTCCACAAAAAAAAACTCAATAAACTTCGTATCTTGTTTACTGCCAGCTTTTACCCGCATCCACAAGACCTAAAGCATCTGTCGCTCAATTAGGTTGAGTGTCAAGATGCTCTCTGTCTTGCTTTAGTTTTAAGTTATACTAGGTATTAAGAATCTAACTTCAAAGAAAAGTACAAATCTATATCTTCGGGAGCAAAAGATATATTATCCCAAAACTAAACATGTAAACACATTCAAACACAACAAAAAAACTAAAACGCCGTGTGGCAATCTAAACGTCAAACAGATATGGTAGAGCCATACTCCTCTAGCTCTAAGTATTATATGTAAAACAGAAAGAGAATGTACAATCAAAAAGAAAAATAGACTCAATAAAATTTACTCTTACTCTTATGTCGTTTTCCTTTTGCCACTAGGGATTTTGATCCGTAATTGCTAATTTTTCGTGGCAAATAGAACACACATTGGGATTGATTTTTTTTTGTGATAGTATATGTGGCATGTCAAATTGGCTCCATTTTTTTTGACGGAAGCAGTGATAGATGGGTAGGGAAATTCCGATGAGTAGGTATTTTATAAGAGAATTAAATTTTATAATTTATGTCTGTTTTTTTTTTTCCTCGTTCACCAAATTGCAGTCCCTTACGATGAATGCGCACATTGCACACAGTACACATATATATGGTATTATCTTGCGCATGTTGTCCGAAATGAGAACTGTCAAAGAAATTTAAGATGGCAGCCTTACGTGACCTCGTCCGCTGTATTACAACAACAACGAAGAAAACAAACACAAAAGTATAATTTAAATAACACTAAAAACCAGGAAGGAATGTTGTTTGCATGATAAAATAATATTAATAAACATTAAAAAGCTTGAATTAATTGTATTTGCTAGTAAATAAGTAACAAATGAACACATAACACACAACAAATTGTGATGTTTAACGAGTGGGGGTCACGGGACTCGCCATTTTCCCCTGATTTTGATGGATGCGCAGAACTGAACAAAAATGAAAACGCTAATGATATTACCTTCAATATGTGTACTGTGCACATTGCACACTACTTGTCACTTAAAAGCAAAAGTGAACGAATTGAAAAGTAATAAATTGCAATTATGGGTGCGTCATTTAATTCCCAATTACTTTGCTTTCATATGAACACCTCAGTGTCCTCCTGCAGTTAAATTTCTTTCTGACAGCACGATCAAAAATGGAATACAATTTAAGGATTTTTTTGCTTAGCAGTGGGTATTTTATTTGTTTGATATGCTATCACTAAATTAATTTCAAACATTTTAATAAAAAAAATCAAGTTTCTGTGGTCGTTTTAAATTTTGATGCAATTCCATGGCGTCAATGTTTTTTGACATGTTAATTAGGTATTTGGTTTCTGGTAGACGACCCTCCCTTATCCGACTATGCTTCCGCATTGAAAATAGGTGGTGTTGAGCGTGGTACACTAGACACGGCACGCTAGCCAAATTGCCAGGAACATTTTTGTTTATAACACATCGCCTGGTCCTGGTACGTTCCTCAATGCAAAACTCACATGTCATGAAGTTGGAGCTCGAAGTCCTTGGCCAAAACGCCATGGCAGTAGATGCAAAAGGCAGCTCCAAAAGCGAGCACATTCATTATACATTCATTACTATTTGATGGGAGGATTTCAATATTATTCTTCGTACGGAAATGCAACCGGTTGCACAAGAATTCTCAACCGAATGGTGGGGAAAAATACAACATTGGTTCACTTATAACCGAAATATCTTTGAATTAATAAGGGTATTCATACAACAGCGTAAAGTCGTCGTAAACATTGTAAACTTTTAAACTTCGTAATTCTGTCACAATTTGTATGGAAAATTTGACAGATTTACGAAGTTTAAAACTTTACGATGTTTACGACGAGTTTACGCTGTTGAATGAATACCCTTAATATTAACTAATTTAATATTGTTTTTATTTAACAAAAATTTCGAAAACAAAACAAAACAAATCCGAATGAGATGAAAACTCAAATTTAAATGAAATGACAATTCGATAATTGTCACTTTTCTTTGTGTATGTGCAAGTGCGTGTGAATCTCTCTTAAAACAGGGATTGCAGAGATTGATCCCTGACACACAGAAATCGATTTTTTTTGGTCAAAAGGAAAGCGAAAACCTGACAGGGATCAAATAGAGATCAAAAAAATCGATTTTTTTGGTCAAAAGGAAAACCACATTACTCTCTTGTACCTTTCATACGAGGAAACAAATCTCCAGGCAATTTTTGAAATTTCCTTTGAAAGTCTATTGACGACTAGAAAAGTCAAAATGCGATACCTGGTGGCAGATAAAAACAACTGAATAACTACATTATGAGCTGACCACCATAACAAATGCATGTATTAACATTCAGGTAAAATAATTGTTTTATAAATAAAAATTGATTTTATTTAATCAAAATATACTTAAATGACTTTATTAACATATTTCGTTCTATTTTATTTCAGTTTTCGAAAGAAAAAAAACCAACAGAAGAAAACAAGGACAAAAAGAAAACATTCATAACCAGCCGACAGCCGTAAGTAACTACAGTATTTTATCTAAAACAAAAATATATTTACAAATTCTTCTTATTCTAATCAAGTGTACAACAGCGGTAGCTGCTCCTGAAATTATTCTCCGGGGTCCAAATGATTTCTGCTACGACGAAATGGGAAGATTTAAGTGCGATGCGCGTTGTGAAGAGTGTTGGAAATCAAAAAAGTTGTCGCTGGTGGATGATGTGTTGAAGCTGCACTCAATTACCACATCATTGAGTAACAGTTAAGGAAACAATTGGCGTAGACCTTCCTAGAGCACAAAAGCAATAAAAGATTCACGGACAATCCCAACCGATTTCTTAAAAGCCGGTGAAGTTCGTGCACTCAATCCAGATGTTGAATTCTATGTTACTTCAGTGATTTTCAAAGTAATCAAGGGCAATAGACCTACATCCTTGGCCAGAATCTTAAGAATGACACGATCACCAAGGAGGAATAATAGTTAAATATTCCTAAATTATTAAATAAACACGAACAATTTACGGGCGAGAGCACCTACGAAATCGTTTTCACTTTGGTTATACTTTAGGAAACACTTGGTTCGATTTTCAGCACAAATGTATGTATAATTGCAAGTTTTACTTTATTATTTAATAAAAATATAGTTTTTATATTTATTAGAATAGTTTTTCTTCTTTTAATAAATAATTTCGGAAAAACACTTCACAAATCACATACGATTTACAACAAATTTTGACATCTTATGTAGTTATTCTGTTGCAAGTTTTGCCCGGTAGAGTACTGCATCCAGTCGTCAATTGGTTGAACACACCTAAAGTCCTAAACCTAGATGTGAAAGGAAATGTCAAAAAATCTCCTCAAATCCTAGACCGGGGAGATTCTGTTCGCCCCTCTTTCCTCCTGCCCTTCTCACCCAGGAACTAAAAGTGAAAGGGCACTTACACACCAATAATTTCAACGTTTACAAGCAAGATCCAGAGTTCGAGTTAGAATAGGGTCGGATTTTCAACCCAGGTTTTTCGTCACTTGAATTGAATGCTTCGGAGTTGAGTTGAAATGTAATTAAATTATTAAGATTGCAGAATAATGAATGGCATTAATGTATTTATTTCAATACAAAAACAAAAAGTGAGATTGAAAAAAGATCAATACCTAGTATCAGCAAAATATAGTCCATAATTCATTATCTGCAAAACCAACTCTTCAACCCAGAGTCTAAGTGAGACCACCATGTAAACGCAGTAAATAAAGGTAAATTTATAAAAAAATAAAACAAGTTGGAAATTCAAACAGGCTTATCATCATCATTTCATCAGGAATTACAAACTTTTATAAAATTATATGAGCTAAAACTTCATTATCTATGCTTGTCTA
The DNA here is from genome assembly GCA_963921185.1 of Dasysyrphus tricinctus. Classification (NCBI taxonomy): domain Eukaryota; kingdom Metazoa; phylum Arthropoda; class Insecta; order Diptera; family Syrphidae; genus Dasysyrphus; species Dasysyrphus tricinctus. The sequence continues at coordinate 124,996,296 of OY992532.1, forward strand.
AATAGTTGTACGTAAAGCAGTTAAAAAAAACACAAATTGAGTTTTGAATACTGTTTAATTAGTAAATAAGGCTTAAAATATAATATATATAAATATACAAAAAGCTGAAGGGCAAGAAATCCGCAATGCATTCAAGGTACTCCTTTTAACTCGTTTTTTATATTTTGTGTTGCACAATTTGTAAATAGTGTTAAAAGTAAAAAATTGTGAAATCATTTAAGTGCTGCTTTTTAGTGCATTTTTATCTCCACTCTAAAATAATCAGTCAATTGTTTTGCATGACATTTTATGTCATTTGATTTTGCATGAAAATGTAAATAAATCATGCAAAAAATATTTTTGTATTTCAGCTCAATAATTTTTGGCATGTGAACATTTTTGCATACGCTCTATATGCCATTCATACTCGAAAAACAAATTGCTATGATTGCAATCATCTCTACTTTCTCCTAGCATTAAATTTATTGAAAATTAATTAGACATATCTTAAGACGGGTTAATGTCAACAACCTTTTTCAGAAATTATTCCCACATTTTTTTGTTTTTTTTTATATAACTTTAAAAACAAGCATTTTTTGTTTTGCAGTGGAGATTTTGAACGTGTTTTTTCATATAATAAATAAATGATATTATTTAAAAAAAAAAATATCTTTAAACATTTTTTATAAAAAAAAAAAAGTGAAAAGGAATTTTCCTCGTAGTCTCCAAGCACTATCTCTACCGGGAAATTTTTATAGCTATAGATGGCAGTGTTTCTTATCTAAAATACCAGTAGATGTCCTTAGTTTCTATGAATAAAAATCCATGCTAGGTCCAATGCCGAGATTCAGCTAATTCGAAACCGCAGGGAGTGAGTGAGATGAGTCACTTTTCGTCGAAAATCGATTCAGTTAGCAAAAGTGAGTGAGTGAGCGAGTGAAATGAAATGTCAGAATACTCGCCATATATTTCCGCAGTGACTTGGTGTATGTGTTGGTAAATTTTCCAGTTTTGGATAGGTATGTGTGCTTTCCTCGAGAATTCTTATTCATGGATAGGAAATGAAATAAAAACAACAATGTAGATAAAAACAACTACCCTTTTATTGATTGTAAAATCTTATTTTATTATCATATGCACATATGTATAATTGAATTATATTTCTCAAGGGTGAAAACTCACATTCAACTTTAATTACGACAAAAACAATAATTGATTCAAAAGATACTCCATTTTTATTATTTCAATGATAACATTGTTGTATTTGTTATTTCACTTCGCGTCCATTAGTGGTGATGTGAAACAATATCAAACGTACGAGTGTGACAAGGAGGTTGAATTTGACTCTATTATATTAATTATTTGTCTCATGTTCGAAATTAAATTCGAACTTACTCATTTCACTTAAATAGCTGAATCACTTTTGCGAGTGAAGTGAGATGAGTCGGCGAGTTAGGCGAGTCATCTCATCTCACTCGCTGAAATAGCTGAATCTCGGCACAAGTGTGCAAGAGATGGCGTTAGTAATGTTATTTATTTTTGCCGGTAAAGGGATATCGAGGACTAGTGTCGCTTCCAAAACTGGGAACCACTTTCTTTGCAGGACTTGTTTGGAAATGACACCCAACTAGCAGTCCATATATAATACGTCAATGCCTACGACCTTCCGTGTCGTGGATGCAACTCCACGTACCATATAAATGTTAAATTTAATCATTATTGTGGACGAAAATGTAAGTAACAGATTTTTTGTACGATTTATCGGAAAAAAAAATAGTTTATTTTGTTCTCCTGACTCATAGAGTGTGTACTTATGAGTTGGATAATTCACACAATTCGTGGCCGATAATAACGATTGAAGGCTCATTTTATATGAACTATAAATTATTTAAAGAGCATCTTTCCAAAAAATAATAAGTAACCGAGACATCTCAAGAAAAATCATACCACCCCCAAATCTTGTTGCGGCGTGTGGACATAAATTCGTTTTTTTTTTAGTCTATACTCTGAACGCACGAAAACGGAAAGAAAAAAAACCACTGATCTCTATATAACTGGATAGTGTATTCCATAGAAAGTATAACAGTTTTTTTGACTCCAATTGAAGATGACATTTGTTAGGCACTCTCACTTTTTGACGTCTGCTGAGCACAAAAAAAAAGTAATTTGAAGTGAGATTTTTATTTGTACAAAAACAGAATATTTTGTTTATTTTTTTTAAGTTCTGTCGGAATGTGAACGAAACTCCTGTGCAGTGGTCAGTTTGAGGAGGAACATACATTTCTTCGCCAGGAAAAAAATTTCGACCGGGGTACAGGCCGACAAATGCCACCAACAATCTACGGAACTGGCTGGTGATTTACTGCCCAAGCGACAACTGCGTTGCTAAGAGCTTATTGGATCTTATGGAGATGAATGCTAACACCATGGGTATCAACGTCCAGTTTGCCCTGCAAAATGGCCGCATTGAGTCGTATGTAGGGTGTTTGCGAGAGAACATTCGCCAAGGAGCTCAGACTGTCGTTTGGCTGGGGGAGATGTCATCACCTGGGACCTTCGTAGGACATGGTTAGTCTATCTTATTTTTGTTCTAGATATCGTTAGATGCTAAGCAATGTTTTATTTCATTTTAGTGGACCAGCTGATATTAAACAAATCTACGAATACGGAGGACGTACTGTGAGATTTTTGCCCAACAGTGAAGTTGTCTATGCCAGTATTGGTCGACCCGACATAACTCTAAAGGTATACATAGCTAAATCAACTGTTCCACTTATTGAATCGTCCCTTAAATTATATGGTGGAATGTCGATGTCAAGAATTAAATAAGTTTTTGCTGAGAAAATGTGTTTTTATTTAAGAGAATGTGGAGACTTCTAAGATCCCAGAAATATAAAAAAATGTTTTATTGTTAAGTTTTTCATTGATCTAATAATGTATTAATAAAATTCTATTCTGTAACATATCTAATTGTGGTTTTTTTTAATTTTCTTGGCTTATGTTTTAGGGCTGCTGAATCCTTGATATTGATAGATAAACCAAGCTCCCATTTCCAAACTATTTGCTTTATTTGAATGATTGGAACGCATTTAAGTCTCTTTTTAAGTATTCTAACTAGAATCAAAAACCATTTTCAATTCGAAAAAGGATTTCAAAAAATTTGCATATAAAAGTAGTATCATCATTTTTCCACCTTCAAAAAACTCATGAAATGTGTTTTTTGTATGCAAATTTTTCGAAATATAAGTTTGAATTGAAAATGGTTTTAAAAACCATTTAAAGGACTTAAATTCAAACTCAGGAACGTTACAATCATCCAAAAGGACCAAATATTTTGGAAATGAGAGCTTGGTCTATCCATCAATTTCAAGAAATTTCTAAAAATTCGTAGAAATTTCTTGATATTGGTAGAAAGACCAAGCTCCCATTTCCAAACTATTTGCTTTATTTGAATGATTGGAACGCATTTAAGTCTCTTTTTTAGTATTCTAACTAGAATCGAAAACCATTTTCAATTCGAAAGAGGATTTCAAAAAATTTGCATATAAAAGTAGTATCATCATTTTTCCACCTTCAAAAAACTCATGAAATGTGTTTTGTATGCAAATTTTTCGAAATATAAGTTTGAATTGAAAATGGTTTTAAAAACCATTTAAAGGACTTAAATTCAAACTCAGAAACGTTCCAATCATCCAAAAGGACTAAATATTTTGGAAATGAGAGCTTGGTCTATCCATCAATTTCAAGAAATTTCTAAAAATTCGTAGAAATTTCTTGATATTGGTAGATAGACCAAGCTCTCATTTCCAAAATATTTGGTCCTTTTGGATGATTGGAACGTTTCTGAGTTTGAATTTAAGTCCTTCAAATGGGTTTTAAAACCATTTTCAATTCAAACTTATATTTCGAAAAATTTGCATACAAAACACATTTCATGAGTTTTTTGAAGGTGGAAAAATGATGATACTACTTTTATATGCAAATTTTTTGAAATCCTCTTTCGAATTGAAAATGGTTTTCGATTCTAGTTAGAATACTAAAAAAGAGACTTAAATGCGTTCCAATCATTCAAATAAAGCAAATAGTTTGGAAATGGGAGCTTGGTCTTTCTACCAATATCAAGAAATTTCTACGAATTTTTAGAAATTTCTTGAAATTGATGGATAGACCAAGCTCTCATTTCCAAAATATTTGGTCCTTTTGGATGATTGTAACGTTCCTGAGTTTGAATTTAAGTCCTTTAAATGGTTTTTAAAACCATTTTCAATTCAAACTTATATTTCGAAAAATTTGCATACAAAAAACACATTTCATGAGTTTTTTGAAGGTGGAAAAATGATGATACTACTTTTATATGCAAATTTTTTGAAATCCTTTTTCGAATTGAAAATGGTTTTTGATTCTAGTTAGAATACTTAAAAAGAGACTTAAATGCGTTCCAATCATTCAAATAAAGCAAATAGTTTGGAAATGGGAGCTTGGTTTATCTATCAATATCAAGGATTCAGCAGCCCTAAAACATAAGCCAAGAAAATTAAAAAAAAACCACAATTAGATATGTTACAGAATAGAATTTTATTAATACATTATTAGATCAATGAAAAACTTAATAATAAAACATTTTTTTATATTTCTGGGATCTTAGAAGTCTCCACATTCTCTTAAATAAAAACACATTTTCTCAGCAAAAACTTATTTAATTCTTGACATCGACATTCCACCATATAATTTAAGGGACGATTCAATAAGTGGAACAGTTGATTTAGCAATGTATACCTTTAGAGTTATGTCGGGTCGACCAATACTGGCATAGACAACTTCACTGTTGGGCAAAAATCTCACAGTACGTCCTCCGTATTCGTGATTTGTTTAATATCAGCTGGTCCACTAAAATGAAATAAAACATTGCTTAGCATCTAACGATATCTAGAACAAAAATAAGATAGACTAACCATGTCCTACGAAGGTCCCAGGTGATGAAATCTCCCCCAGCCAATGCCGTCATAGACAAACGATTGTGTAACGACCAGTCAGCACCCATTAGAGGAACATTCGGTGACTCCAAGGACATTATGTCTTGTTGAGAGCGGACGTTGTACAAATGTATTATTCCTTTCTTTTCGGCCACCAACACCTTGCCAGGTTCGTCTGGATGTCTGGATGCCAGCGCACTGACATACCAGCCTAAGACAGGCAGAAGGTTGTAACAGTTTCAAAGCTGTGAGCTGAACTCCAAATCTTACACGAATGATCGTCACTAACGGAGGCAAGGAACTCTTCGTCATGCTCCCAGGCCACATCGTTGACGTAATTCGTGTGTCCTTTAAGAATGAATTTGTAAAAAGCCATAAATTTGTTCGGAAAAGTTTACCACATGAGATGGATCAGTTTTAGTTCGCATTTTTAATAAAGTTTTAGAATTCTCTTGAATATTAATTTTAAACTCGGAAAAGTTAAACCTTTTTGTTTTTTCACTTTTTGACGTTTGAAGATGTCAGTTTTCACTTTTTATGTTATACTTTCATACAGTATAACAAAAAAAATAGGCAACGTCACTTATAACAGTTCTTCAAATGGAGTCAACTTTTTTGTATGGATACGCTATCCAGTTATATATAGAGATCAGTGAAAAAAACCGCAGAGAAATGAACTTACCCTATCTTCATGGTGCATGGGGAATGGCATAACATCTGTCCAGTTCCAGTGTCCAGATCCCGACTATCCACAGTCCACACTCAAGGAAAAGTCAATCAGCCGTGTCAAATCAAAGTTTTGTGTTATTAATATTTTTATTATTTATTATTAAAGTAAATAAAAATAAAAATGATTTTTGGATTTCAATTAACAAACCAAATAATTAAAAGACTTCCATTATGTAGCCGAAACAATTTTCTCGCCTACAAATCAATCGGCCGGAATTTCACAATATCACCCAAACAGAGCAGTTCTACTTTACTACAACTCAAGCCTTTAAAACTCCCGCAAATCAACAAGAAAAATAGTGTTTCACATATAAGGAGCTTTGCCCACAGTAATACAGTCGAAAAAGGAAATAAATTGGTTGGGACGTGGCTCATAGGATGTAGCGCAATGGTGTTCGGAGCGGTTATACTCGGTGGTGTAACTCGCCTGACAGAGTCGGGGCTTTCAATGGTAACTTGGAAGTTGCTTGGTGAACAAAGACCTAAAACGGCAAAGGAATGGGAGGAAGAGTTTGAAAGATACCAGCAATTTCCGGAATTTAAAATGAAGAATAAGAACATGACACTGGATGAATTCAAATTTATTTACTTCATGGAGTATACTCATCGAATGTGGGGTCGAGCCATTGGTGGGTTCTTCGCTTTACCTGCTATCTACTTCTGGACCAAGGGATATTTTTCCAAGGCTATGAAAATGCGAGTTCTTCTCTTTGGTGCGCTAATAGGAGCACAGGGTCTCATGGGCTGGTATATGGTTAAATCGGGATTGGAAGACCGCTTTCAAGATGTCAACGATGTACCAAGAGTGTCCCAGTACAGACTGGCATCGCACTTATCGTTTGCATTTATTCTTTATACACTATTCCTGCATTCGTCACTGTCACATCTTTTACCGGCGGAACGTTTGTCCGAAATCACTCGTGGAGCCGTTAAATTTCGAAAGTTGGCCCATATTACAAAAGGCATGGTATTTCTGACGGCAATTTCAGGAGCATTTGTAGCTGGTCTAGATGCCGGTCTCGTGTATAATTCATTTCCAAAGATGGCTGATCGTTGGATACCGGATGACATTCTGGCTCTTTCTCCGAAGTTAGTCAATTTCACTGAAAATCCTACAACAGTCCAGTTCGACCATCGGATGTTGGGTATTACAACGATATCACTAATTTCTGGACTTTGGATATTATCACGAAGGAGGAGTCTACCAAAGCGAGCTTATTGGGCGGCCAATGCCATTGCTGCAATGGGGTGGACTCAGGTTGCTTTGGGTATCACTACGCTTCTAACCTATGTACCTGTATCAATAGCTGCCGCACATCAGTCTGGGTCACTTATTTTACTATCATTGGCCATTTGGTTATCCCATGAACTGAAATTTGTAAAATATATTCCAAAGTAAAATTAAATTGAGAAACTAATATTATTTGCTTTTGAGTTGCTTGAACAAGGGTATTTGTTGGGTGGGCGTAGGGTAACAACTGACTTAGGATTTCTTAAAGGGGAAAGAAGGAATTGGAATGATTCAAAATAAGCAAATTTTTTGTAAACAACAAAAAAATACTTAAAACGTTTTTTTCAATTTTAAAGAATGGAATTTCTTTAACACCTGAGCTAATTGAGCAATTCTGAGGTCGGATACAAATACTTTCTGAATCGTAGGTATGGTCTGGCTTCGGCAGTCGTCGAAATTTTGGTGGCAAGTATTAATTGTAGGCTCGAAATTTGTCATAGGCACAATTATGACTTAAGGAATAGAATACGTTCATAAATGAAATTCTTAAAGCCAATTTTGTGTGTTATTTTTAAGGCTTTAGATGATGTACCTTCACTTTTGGTCTAGTTTGACTGTACAAGCTACATCTACAAGGCAACAGTGGTCGCACGTAATAATCACTTGCTATTTTTATCTTTTCTTATTTATATCGACTCAGTAGTAATTGAGGTAGGGTCATGTCCCCAGTAATCGAACACTTAGTGGTTCTTAAGAAAGTAATCGTTGATTGTGAGGAAACCATTGAACGTAAATATTTGATGTAAAATTATTTAACAGCTTAAACTCAAATATTTTTTATAACTTTTAAGGTTTTTCTAGTAACTTTAACAACTTTTTTTATAAAAAATCAAAAGCTAAAAAAAGCCAAATTCCCCAGTTGTCGAACACTAGTTTCCTAAGCCCGAACAGAAATTTTCCTTATTTCGAACACAAGATTTTATACATAGTTTCAACCAAAAAAAAATCATAGAAGTAATTTTCTCTCAGTTTTATTAAAATAATTGTGTTTGTTAATGTGTTTTTATTCAATTCTTTTAAAAACAAAATAAAACAAAAACAGTTTAACGGATTCTTAGTTTGAATACAATTCAAAAACTGTTCGAACAAAGGAAGCTAGCAATTACTTGAGAATTATATGAGTTTCCTTAAATCGAACACTGAAAGAAAAGAAGAAAAAGGTGTTCGAATACTGGACTCAACGTTCCCCTCAGTGTTCTTGACGTAAAACCGTAAAAAAAAATTAATTTTCTATAATATTTATTGCCTGAACGAAATAAAACAATTTTGACGGAGTTGCCTATATTCGAACACTAGAGTTCGAACAGGCAACTCTAACAAATTTGGTTTCCTATGTTCGAAGAGTCAATTTATCAATAAATTATTAAGCTTTAAGTTAAAACTTTAAGTTACATAAAAAAAAAAACTATTATCCAACAAGAAAACGCGTTATAACAGGCATTAAGTTTAATTTTCACACCAAAAATCACAGTTTCCCAGAACACTCCAACAGTTTTTTTTAATTACAAAAACTTGAAATTACTGGATTTCCTAAAGCCTCTTTTTTAAGTCCTTTTTTTAAACTTTAGGATGAAATTTGACTTGTTGATAGGATTTTAAGGATTAAAGGAATAACCCATGAATTATTTTGCGTTTATAGAAGTTAAAAATATAAGAAATAACACAGATTATAAGCTTATTTTCAAAAAGTATTCGACTACTGGGAGTGTTCGAAATTAGGCGACTCTACCCTATGCTCTATATTGTTAAGAAGGCAAGTTTCAACTAATTCGAGCAGTCTATTAAGAAAAAGTGATGGAAAACAGTTTGATCGATTTTTCGAGTAAAATTTTCTTTTATGTTATTTTCTTACTAGCATGCTATGAGATCTAAAGAAATCATGATTAGTAACCGTAACCGTATATCGAACCAAATTTGAATGGTTTTCTTGACCAATTTTTCAGATATTGTTATTTTTTTTACCAAAAACGGCCGCGGGTCTCATAGTTCCATTTCGTAAAATGTCCTAGAACAAAAGTTTGGGAATCCTTTTGAAATCCTCTACAAGAACCACCATACCCATCTTGATTATATCTGACAAAAAACATACAGACCCCTAGTGTAAACATGTACAGTACATACATACATATGTTAAGCTAGAAGCGTAACGAGTTAACTGATTTTCTCCAAATTTTGAATACTTATAAACATGTTTTTTTTTGTATATACATTTCGTTCATATTTTTGTATGTATGTTGAGGAGGACATAATACATACGAAATATCGACTTGGTCGCACGTACTTGCTCTTTTGTTCAAGAGGCTGAGGGTTAAAACAAAATTGTGACGTTAAAATATGATATTTAAATTACTTAAAACAACTCCTTTAATAGATTGAGATGAAAAAAGATAATGTAATTTGAGTTCTTGATCAAATTTAATTGCATACAAAAATTAAATCGTTGGAGCTGGGGTGCCAGCACGTTACTTGACACATACAATCGAGATTAGCCTGTTCCTAATTTATTTCAAACGAAGAGAAAATAATCGACTGATTCAAAGTAGGAACTACCTATCCTCGATTGTATCGACTCAACTCGATTGTGTCAAAATACGTGCTGGCACTCCTGATTTCTCCTTAATTGTTAAAACATTTTTAAGGAAAATGTTGGTATCTATGTGCACATTAAAATAAAATTGTCAACCCGTTTTTGAGATATTGAATTTTCAAAAAAATAATTTCAAACCTTTTTTACAAAATTAAACATTTTTCTTTAGAAAATTTTTGATATGCAATATTAAAATTAAATTAAAAATAAATTGGGTGGCGCAACAGCTCATGGAGAACCAGGGGCCTAGTGACTTACAACTCACAACCATTCCTGTGTGCGTGTTTGTTGGCAGGAATGGAGGGGACCTACAGTTTTTTGCCGAGTCCGAACGGCTAAATGAGAAGCACTTTTTCATGACAAGTATACTCTTGGAGGATTTGTCAGTTCCTCGCAAGAGGCAGAACCTCGAAATAAAACATTTCTGTTTTTAGGTGGCACGGCTGGGAATCGAACCCACACCTTCGGCATGACAGTCCTACGCACTAACCATCAAGCCACGAGGTACTACATATGCAATATTATTTCATCTTATTTGAAATTTGTATACACAAAACTGGTTTATTTAAATCCGTTCAGCCGATAATGAGAAAATTCAAAATAAAAAAACCTTCTCTCAGGGGTAAATAGTTGCTAACTATATTTTTTTCTAATTTTTGGCAGTAGATCGTATTAGCTTTAGCATATAGAAAACGTTTTAAAATTGTAGGAGCCGTTTTTTAAGAATTAAATATTTTACTTTAGGGTTTTTTAACATTTCTGTGGAAGGTACCTTATTTTTTCATAAAAGTAAATTTTTACTTGCGATATAGGTACTATAAGGCAAGTTGATATGATGTTACGATGATAGAGAACACCAAAAAAGTGGGTGGCACAATTCTGTCTTTCTGTCTGTCGGTCTATTCGTCTACAGCATAAAAAGCTCGATCGATTTTCTTCAAACTTAGTACATGGTGGTTTTTGGTGATTATGCCCACACGCTTTTTTCATTTTTTTGTTATATTATTAAAAAAAAAAATAACGGTACCTGCCATACAACTTTTTTTAGCAATTTTACATAATCGTATTTTTCTCAAAAATGGCTCGACAACTTTTCTTTAAAAAAATTCAATAAATTTATTTTAGTAAATGCTTCCTTTGGATGGAAAACCATTTTTCAAAAATGGTTATTAATGGCACCTCCCAAGGAACCATTTCTATGATTTTTGATTTTCTTCAAAACGGTACGACCAATTTCAATTATTTTCTTTATACAGAAGCTTCCAAAAAATATAAAACCAATAAAATAAACAAAAATTTTGAAAAAATATTTTTTGGATTTTTAAAAAATGTTTCAATTTTTTTTTTGAAAATCAAATACATACAGTAGACGCTCGATTTAGTGAATCTCGAAATAGTGAACTATCCACAATAGTGAACACACCACATTTTATGTAAAAACGTATTTTGTATAAAAATTTCGCGCAATCATTTTACATAGCTTGAGAGCTCTGAGGTATTGTTTCTGTTTTTTGTTTAAACCTGAGTGAAAGCCTAGTTTAATGCTTAATTAAAATTAAAAACATTCACATCGAACGAAATGTGCATTTTGGTTCAAATTCAACTTTAGAAAGCCTTACAAAACTCCCGCTCGATAAAGTGAACAATCTCGAAACAGTGAACAGGCCTGTTTTTATTACTTCACTTAAATAATATTGCATATCAAAATTTTCAAAAAAAGTTTTTGGATTTTTAAAAAAAGTTTCAATTTTTTTTTTTTAAATTCGATATTTCAAAAACGGGTTGACAATTTTTTTCAAATTTTGTTTTTATAACACATAAATATACAGGGTGTCCCGGACCTGAGTGGAAGTATTTTGGGGTGTAGGGGAAAGTTGTATCTCCCCTCCCTGAGGCACGGGGGGCAGTTTTGTGAAAAATTGACTTTAAATGCAAAAAAAACATTAAAAATCAACGAAAACACAGCTAATACTCCATTCTTACATTTGGTTTTTAATTTAAGTTGTTTAAGCGAATAGTTTTCGGGAAATTAAATTTCAAAATCAAAATTTAAAAAAAAAATTGATTTTTTTTCTTAAGTTGATATTTTTCAAAATTGTACGTAATTAAGTGCTTTTTTTGTGTTCAATATTCAATGCCCTCATTATTTCCATTCCATATCCATTACCGAAAACCAAATGTAAAAATCTTTTTATGTTCTTGAGAAATTAAGAAAAAACAAAAGGTACTTTTACAAAAAAAAAACCCGAAAAAGGGTTAAATTATGGATAATTCATGAACAAATTCATTTTTTGGTAAAAGTACCTTTTGTTTTTTCTTAATTTCTCAAGAACTAAGGAAGCTTCTGGTTCCCTTCACCGGACAATTTATAGTAAACTAGAGTACTCCCTTAATCAAAGAAACTACTTCAGAAATGAATACAAGGTAGAGGAAATAGCTATGATGTTTCGCTTGCGAGGAGAACAACTGAACCTGAATTACATACCACACAGGGAAGACCTGTCAATTATATGCAGTTTTTGCAATTGGAATGAACGGGAAGATGGGTTTCATTTCCTCGGGCGGTGCCCAATTTTGAGGGAATTCAGAAGAAATATTTTTGGATACATTACACTGACAGATGAAGAAGTTATAGGATAATTGAACGAAATCGATGTTACCAAACCGTCTAAATTTAGTAAAATTGCATTATCTTATAGAAACCGAATACTTAATGGTGATTTTTAATTAATGTTTGATTTAATTGTTAATATAAAATCTTTTATTTATCAATCAGGCAGACGCAGACGGCAAGACCATGGTTTATATGTAGATTTTTGTAATTTTTATGTCAATACCTATGTATGTATTTCTTTTTTTGAAATGTAAAAATAAAAAAATCTCTAAAATCTAATCTCATCTATCTAAATCTAATTCTAGGATAACGGGAAAAGTTTAATCTTCCGTTTTTTGTTTTGTTTGGATCAATTTTTCTCAAAATTGTGAAATGAAAAACTAAATTTTCTTTTTGTGGTCAATGCTCATAATAATTTTGAATCGAACGCAAAAAACCGGAAGCTCTTATGTCTTCTAGTTTTTAAGAAAATTGAAAATTACTGATACTACTTTTTCATGAGATTATTATATTATATGATTATGTAGCTGTTCCAATTAGTTTAGTTTGCGTTTTTTATCAAAATTTTGAGTTTGAATGCAAATATTTTGAAAACTATTGACACAAATAATTCAATTTAAAAGTAGGATTAAAGAACATATTTCTGACTTTTAAAACCGTTATTGTTTTGCATTTTAAGTATTTTCGTTGATTTTTAATATTTATTTTTCCGTTTAAGTAATTTTTTTTTCGAAAATTGCCACCACCTCCTAAACGGGGCGATATAGACCCCCCTCCCATTGCAAACAAAATGCTTGTACAAATTTGACCCTTCAAAAAAAATTTGTTTTCAATTTTTGGCGCCCAAGTTATTATACTCTCCCCCGTGATTAAAAAAATCCTGAATAAAAATGTTTCTTCTTTTCAAATCGGCAGATAAAGAAAACTCCTCCAGATAATCGTCAGATTAAGGTTCAGCACATGTAGGACATCAATCTGACGCGCTCGAGTATTTCAAAATGGCGATTTTTTTTTGCATTTTCAAGAAGCTCCCGCAAGCTTGCGTCACATCCGAATCGTCAGTCTTTTGAATGTGAGCATCCTTGGGGGTCACTTAACATCCCCTCTTAAAATCTGACGTGCTCGGGTAAATCCATTTGTTTTCCAATTTCTACCCTCCCGTACAGCCACCCCCACCACGCAAACCGGCAGATTAACATACCTCCATTATTAGAAAGACGTAGGCCATATACACTACCAATATCTGACGCACTCGAATATGTCCATGTGACTGTTTTTTTTTTTACATTTTTGAACACCTGGGGCCCAACTATGTAACTTGATTCTACAATAAAAGCGTTCGAATTCGCCAAATCTCAGGTCGTTAATTCTTAAGCCAGCGCTTATAAATGGAAATAGAACAGCGCTAATTCAAGATTCTCTGGCACAAAGTCGGAAACACTAAAATTTTATCCCACTTTCATACATATTACCACTTATAATAAGCATTGAAAACAGCTTTAGAATGGATTCGAAAGTAGAATAAAGTTACATAGTAGGGCCCCTGTAGACGCTCCCCAACCGATGAAACGGTAAACTTTACTGAAATTTTTTTCTCTCTGTCATCAAATTTTCAAAATCCAATAGGTCTCCACGACGCTCGAGTAAATCCGCATTAAGCATCGTGGGCTCCCCTACTATTGCCATATACACCTGTGTGCAAAAAAATAGCAGTGCTTCCTAAAGCGAACAAAAAGACTTATTCGCCAGGGTACATTGACATTGGTCAGGAATGAAAAGGTGAAGTATTTTGTGGTATTAATTGAAGGTTGTTCTTTTCGGTCCAATTGATCGAAGACAGTATATTAAAACGCTGAATGCAACTCACGCTAAGACTTTTGGCGAGTCTCATGAGTGTAACGGTTTTTTCGTTCGTGATATGGTTACGCTTCAATTAACACCTTTTCACCACAGATACTTTTAGGGACTCTTTTTAATAATTAATTCTATTGACTAATGAAACATTTATTCCAAGTTTCATTGACATGCCATTATTTTCAAATGATATTCGGTAATATTTTACCTGCTGAACTTCAAAAAGATCAGCATTACATAAAAATGACTAAACATTTTTTTGTCGGTACATAGTCGTATCATTTTGTATTTAGTTTCATTAGATTCAGCGTTAAAAGGTACCCTTAAACATGTATCATATGATTAGGTTTAGCAAAACATATTTCAGTTTCCAACTTTTTGCCTAACTAGTTCCCGGAGATACATTAATAAAAACCGTGCAGACGTTTTGGATTACAAAAATTAATTTCATTCTCATTTTCTTGAACATTTCTTTCAGCACTTAGTGAGACCTTTTGACCAACGATATTTATACTTTTTGTCGAACCCAAATATGACAGTCTTATACACACATGTTTCAACTCTTTAACCTCACTTGCCTAAATTCTTTTCTAGATTGGCACTTCTCGATTTTTCTTTGGTCTCGCACGCATTTTATCTTCTTTAATTTTCTTGTGGCGCCTGCCTTTTCAGATTCAACATCAACCATATACAGCAGCAAAGCATATCAACCAACAGAAAATAACAAACAAAGAGACACTCACCAAGAAGATTCCAGAATCGGATGGAATGAAGGCCCCTATTATGACTTGCGATTCGCCGAGTCGAACGTTCGTCTCAACTCGAATGTTCGACTTTTCAAAAATAAAAACTGCGATCTTTGTTCAAAGTCACCAAGAATTACATTGGCATTGACGATAGAGGCGAAACTTTGCTAAATGTATTGAGTGACGCTCAAATTTTCCTAGTTTTAGCCATTTAAGGCGAAGTCATTACAAACGGATGTGGTGATAATTTAAGACTAGGGTCTTACAGGTTTCCAAAGGACGTAGGCAGCTTTTTGTTTCCAAGCAGTAAAATGACCTCTTACATACAGTGATGTAAATCCTCAAGGATAAAAATCAATTTTCTTCTATGTAAAAAGCAATCCATTGTAGCTAACAGTAGATAAATAAAAAGTCGAACAGATTTAATAATCGAATCGTTAACATTGTTTATTGAATTTAACAAAAAAGTTGTAATAAAAATTTTTCAGAACTTGTAAAAGCATCTGGATACAAAATAAAGAATTGAATTGATGCGATAATCTAAGAACTACTGTGTATGAAGATCAATTTAGAATTTTGTAGTGAAAATACTTCAAAATGCTCCTCCGCGAAGACGCAAAACCAAATGAAGAGTAGACTCTTTTTGGATATTGTAGTCGGACAAAGTGCGTCCATCTTCCAACTGCTTTCCGGCGAAGATCAAACGTTGTTGGTCTGGGGGAATACCTTCCTTATCTTGAATCTTAGCTTTAACGTTTTCAATAGTGTCGGATGGCTCGACTTCCAAGGTGATAGTTTTGCCAGTCAAAGTTTTAACGAAGATTTGCATACCACCACGAAGACGGAGTACCAAATGAAGGGTGGATTCCTTCTGGATGTTGTAATCTGACAATGTACGTCCATCCTCCAACTGCTTTCCGGCGAAGATCAAACGTTGTTGGTCTGGAGGAATACCTTCCTTATCTTGAATCTTAGCCTTAACGTTTTCAATGGTGTCGGATGGTTCGACTTCCAAGGTGATAGTTTTGCCAGTCAAAGTTTTAACGAAGATTTGCATACCACCACGAAGACGGAGTACCAAATGAAGGGTGGATTCCTTTTGGATGTTGTAATCAGACAATGTACGTCCATCTTCCAACTGCTTTCCGGCGAAGATCAAACGTTGTTGGTCTGGGGGAATACCTTCCTTATCTTGAATCTTAGCCTTTACGTTTTCAATTGTGTCCGATGGCTCAACTTCTAAAGTGATGGTTTTTCCAGTCAAAGTCTTGACGAAAATCTGCATACCACCACGGAGACGAAGTACCAAATGAAGGGTCGATTCCTTCTGGATGTTGTAGTCGGACAACGTGCGTCCATCTTCCAATTGTTTTCCAGCGAAGATCAAACGCTGTTGATCTGGAGGGATACCTTCCTTATCTTGAATTTTAGCTTTGACGTTCTCAATAGTGTCAGATGGCTCAACTTCCAATGTGATGGTTTTGCCAGTCAAAGTCTTGACGAAAATCTGCATACCACCTCGGAGACGAAGTACCAAGTGAAGGGTCGACTCCTTCTGGATATTGTAATCGGACAACGTGCGTCCGTCCTCCAACTGCTTTCCAGCGAAGATTAAACGCTGTTGGTCTGGGGGAATACCTTCCTTATCCTGGATCTTGGCTTTGACATTTTCAATGGTGTCGGATGGTTCAACTTCCAAGGTGATAGTCTTGCCAGTCAAAGTTTTTACGAAGATCTGCATACCACCACGAAGACGGAGGACCAAATGAAGAGTGGATTCTTTCTGGATATTGTAGTCGGACAACGTGCGTCCATCTTCCAACTGTTTTCCGGCGAAGATCAAACGTTGTTGATCTGGAGGGATACCTTCCTTGTCTTGGATCTTGGCCTTGACGTTCTCAATGGTGTCAGATGGTTCGACTTCCAAAGTGATGGTCTTTCCGGTCAAAGTTTTGACGAAGATCTGCATACCACCACGAAGACGTAGGACCAAGTGAAGGGTCGATTCCTTCTGGATATTGTAGTCGGACAACGTGCGCCCATCTTCCAATTGTTTTCCGGCGAAGATCAAACGTTGTTGATCTGGAGGGATACCTTCCTTGTCTTGGATCTTGGCCTTGACGTTCTCAATGGTGTCAGATGGTTCGACTTCCAAAGTGATGGTCTTTCCGGTCAAAGTTTTGACGAAGATCTGCATACCACCACGAAGACGTAGGACCAAGTGAAGGGTTGATTCCTTCTGGATATTGTAGTCGGACAACGTGCGTCCATCTTCCAACTGTTTTCCGGCGAAGATCAAACGTTGTTGATCTGGAGGGATACCTTCCTTGTCTTGGATCTTGGCCTTGACGTTCTCAATGGTGTCAGATGGTTCGACTTCCAAAGTGATGGTCTTGCCAGTCAACGTTTTGACGAAGATCTGCATACCCCCACGAAGACGTAGGACCAAGTGAAGGGTCGATTCCTTCTGGATATTGTAGTCGGACAACGTGCGTCCATCTTCCAACTGTTTTCCGGCGAAGATCAAACGTTGTTGATCTGGTGGGATACCTTCCTTATCTTGGATCTTGGCCTTGACGTTCTCAATGGTGTCAGATGGTTCGACTTCCAAAGTGATGGTTTTGCCAGTCAAAGTTTTGACGAAGATCTGCATACCACCACGAAGACGGAGGACCAAGTGAAGCGTCGATTCCTTCTGGATATTGTAGTCGGACAACGTGCGTCCATCTTCCAACTGTTTTCCGGCGAAGATCAAACGTTGTTGATCTGGAGGGATACCTTCCTTGTCTTGGATCTTGGCCTTGACGTTCTCAATGGTGTCGGATGGTTCGACTTCTAAAGTGATGGTCTTGCCGGTCAAGGTTTTGACGAAGATCTGCATACCACCACGAAGACGGAGTACCAAATGAAGGGTGGATTCCTTTTGGATGTTGTAATCTGACAATGTACGTCCATCCTCCAACTGTTTTCCGGCGAAGATCAAACGTTGTTGGTCTGGAGGAATACCTTCCTTATCTTGAATCTTAGCCTTAACGTTTTCAATGGTGTCGGATGGTTCGACTTCCAAGGTGATAGTTTTGCCAGTCAAAGTTTTAACGAAGATTTGCATACCACCACGAAGACGGAGTACCAAATGGAGGGTAGATTCCTTTTGGATGTTATAATCGGACAATGTACGTCCGTCCTCCAACTGCTTTCCGGCGAAGATCAAACGTTGTTGGTCTGGGGGAATGCCTTCCTTATCTTGAATCTTGGCCTTGACGTTTTCAATGGTATCAGATGGTTCAACTTCCAGGGTGATAGTCTTGCCAGTCAAAGTTTTGACGAAGATTTGCATACCACCACGAAGACGGAGGACCAAGTGAAGAGTGGATTCCTTCTGGATATTGTAGTCGGACAACGTGCGTCCATCTTCCAACTGTTTTCCGGCGAAGATCAAACGCTGTTGATCTGGAGGAATACCTTCTTTGTCTTGGATCTTGGCTTTGACGTTTTCAATGGTGTCAGATGGCTCAACCTCCAAGGTGATTGTCTTGCCGGTAAGAGTCTTAACAAAAATCTGCATTCCACCGCGCAGACGCAGAACTAAATGCAGGGTTGATTCCTTTTGAATATTATAATCGGAAAGTGTGCGTCCATCTTCTAGCTGCTTGCCGGCAAAAATCAAACGCTGTTGATCTGGAGGGATACCTTCTTTGTCTTGAATTTTAGCCTTAACATTTTCGATAGTGTCAGAAGGCTCAACCTCTAGTGTAATTGTTTTGCCAGTCAAAGTCTTAACAAAAATCTGCATACCACCACGCAGACGCAACACCAAATGCAGAGTTGATTCTTTTTGGATGTTATAATCGGACAGAGTTCGTCCGTCTTCCAATTGTTTTCCGGCAAAGATTAAACGTTGTTGATCTGGAGGAATACCCTCCTTATCTTGGATCTTGGCCTTGACATTTTCAATGGTGTCAGAGGGCTCAACTTCTAGTGTAATGGTCTTGCCAGTTAAAGTCTTCACGAAGATCTGCATTGTTGGATTTTCTGAAATTCGAAAATAGAAAAATATTTAGTAAAATTTATTTTTTTTATATTAGAAAACATAGTGACTAGAATACAGTCACTACATATTAGAGTATATAGTGACTAGAAAAAATTAGTTAAATCAAAAGTCCTTTAACAAAAAAAATTAGATTTCATTGATAGGTATTAAAATATTCTTTTTTCATGCATTTAACTGCCCATTTTTACTTGAATTAATAATTTAAAGTAGGTATATTTTACAAGTTGCGCAAGAGGAGTGCAGTTTGACAAGGGGAAAATCGTTATTGGCCATAGTACTTATATTTGTGTACTGTGGTAATTCAGTACCTACTAATTTCGAGTATGTTCAATTTTTTTATGACTGTTTCAACAAAATTTAAAAACAAAGGTCCTTATCGCATATCTCTTTGAAAAAAGAAAGAAATTGCCAATACCGAAAAAAGACTTTAATCACAAGATACTGTAGTCAATTAGATATCATACCTACGCAGAGCAAATAAAAATGACTACCTTTTTTGGTTGGAAGGAATTCAACACAACTCTGTTCTTTAGTTTTATTAGACGTTGTTCAAATTTCACTTTAAAAAAAAAATGTAGGTAGGTACCTCACGAAACTGCAACTTTTGGGTAAAAGAAGAGAAACGACTTACGCCTTTAATTTATTTCAAAGATACATTTTTTTAACTGCCCTCCGACCCGATTTTTGCTTGTTCATTAATTTATTGTACAAAATAGGTCGACTAATGGGTGAAATAAAAATCTGCAAAGGTAAGTACTACAAAGAGGAATTTAAAACACAACTCAATATAAGGAGCAAATGTTTTTTATATACAGTGGTGGCCATAGAATTAGAAACAACAATTCTAAACGCACTTTATCAACCATAATATTTTTTGTAAGCACCAGCGTGCGTGGCTTGTGTCGTTGGTCTTTGACAGGTGACATGTTTGTTCTAAATATGAGTTTGCTTGAACGCGAACAGTTTATAAGACACCGTTATTTTAGAAAATTCATTTATAGTCGACATTTTTGCTGGACACGAAATTAGAAACGACAAAAGAATTGGTAAATTTAAAAATAAAGAAAATTTTTATCAATGTGAGTTGATTGTTTTCAGTTTTTTTTTGATTATTTTTATAATATTAATTAATTCAAAATACAGCGACGAAAATGGGCAAAAATAAGTCTTGTAGTCCAGAACTCCGGAAGCTCATAATGCAGTGCTATCAAAACGAAAAAGAGTCAATTGATTCCATAGCAAAAAGATTTAGGTAGTTGCTCGAAAAAGATGGTATTTGATGCTATTCAAGTCAATAAAACGACTGGCAGCTTTGAAAACCCAAAAAGAAAACCAAAAGATCGAAAATCCACGCCAAAAGAGGACAGATTGATATGCCGAATTAGCAAAGCTGATCCTTTTTTGACTTCTGCAAAAATAAAAGAGGTTGTTTCGCCCCAATTGGGTCAAGAGCTATCAGCTAGAACCATAAGGCGCCGACTTCTAGAACATAGGCCACGTGGATGCATTGCCAGGAAAAAACCACATGTTTCCAAAATGAATTTGAAGAGGCTTTTGATGTTTGCTAAGCTGTACGCAAATAAAGCCATGGGTTTCTGGAAAAACATACTTTGGAGTGATGAATCCAACTTTAACTTGTTCGGGTCAGATGGTAAAGTGTGTTAGACGCCCTCAGAAGAAGGAATTGGATCCTAAATATACTTTAAAGACCGTTAAGCATAGAGGAGGAAACATAATGGTTTGGGGTACGTTCTCGTGGCATGGAGTTGGCCCAATAGTAAGAATAAATGGTCGAATGGACCAACATATTTATAAAGGCATCTTGGAAAATGTCATGGAGCCTTATTCATTTGAACACATGTCCATTAGTTATGTTTTCCACTACGATAACGATCCAAAGCATACAGCACGGATTGTTAAGCAGTGGTTTTTTGATAAAAAACTAACGTTTTGGATTGGCCCGCCCAAAGTTCAGACTTGAATCCTATCGAGAACTTGTGGGCAGACGAGGAGAGAAGGCTAAAGTCCAAGAACCCAACAAATTCTGAGGAACTTTTTGAAAATATAATGGAGGTCTGGGAGAGTATACCTCCATCAAGATGCCGCGCCTTTGTAGAAAGTATGCAGGCAAGATTAGCTGCAGGACAAAAAATAAGGGATTCCCTACAAAATATTAATTTTTCATCGAACATTTTTTATGAAATACCAATTTTTTCTTTGCGTTTCTAATTGAATGGCCAGGTGCAATTTGGGTTAAATAAATAATATTAATTTTCTGCTGTTAGTGTCACGCAATATTCGGAAGTGTACTATATGTCATGGTCTATTAAAAGAACCACTAACCAACCTCAACAAATTTCCTAAAAAAAAGTTATGCAATTTAACAATGTTACAAGATTCTTGTTTCTAATTATATGGCCACCACTGTACATACATAGGTACATATGTATATATATTAAATTTCATATGCGCAATATATAGATATGTCATTCGACAATGACTTTTGCGATGAATCAACAGTACCTAGTTGTATTCAATATAAAGATAAGTATGGCCATAAAGCGATATTTACAAGTGTGGTGTAATTATTAAAAAAGACAATCCACAAATATTAAAACTGTTTTAGAATTATTTCACAAAATAATGAGTTCAAAATTCTAAGTACATACAGTGTCGGCCAAAACATAAGCAACTTTTTACATGAAATTAAACTCTGGTCTAGGTATAACTGCCGAGATTTTAATATATTTAATAATATTTTAATTGATAAATGTTCTTATTATAACCAAAATAAAATTGATTACAACAAAAATGATGTTTCATAACTAAAAATATAAAATATTCAAAGAATAATGATATCATGTCCATTTTACCTGGTCAAAACATAAGCAACTTTTTAAAAATGCATGTTTTTAATTAAATTTAGTGTTTAATTTATAATATTTTGTGACAAAACCTTTGTATTTCATCATCGCACTGCAGCTCCAGGGCATATTCTCCAGAAAATTTGGAACCGCGGATTCTGGTATACTATTCCAAGCCTCCTTGACCTGGACAAAGAGATCGTTCCTATTTCTGGATTTCTCTGAACTATGTTTTGACCAGGTAAAATGGGACATGATATCATTATTCTTTGAATATAAATATTTTTAGTTATGAAACATCATTTTTGTTGTTCTTAATTTTATTTTGGTAATAATAAGAGTAATTATCAATTAAAAGATTATAAAATATATTAAAATCCTGGCAGTTATAGACCAGAGTTTAATTTCATGAAAAAAGTTGCAAATGTTTTGGCCGACACTGTACATAGGTACCTACTTATTTCCTTTTAAGTATTTTTTTAAAATTAGTGTTAATTCAGTAACCCGTTAGACATTCATAAATGCATCAAATTGGCACCATCAGAAGGTCTAGCACATAACTTGACCTAATCGAATCCAGTCAATAGAATCGAGAATATGGATCAATTGAATCAAAAACAATAAATTGAGCAGAATTAAGAAACTATAGGTACTTATGTTCGGTTTAAATTTAAACTCGATTAGGTATACAAAATTACGCGCTAAACCCGAGGTGTTTGTTATTGCAAATTTGCATGAAATCATGCGCATAAATGTACCTATGTAGGTACATACTTCAAACAAACCAATCATATAAAATATCAGCTGCTGTAAATATAATCGAGTTTTATACATATATGTATGTATGAATTTAGCATAATTACATCAGAGTAAGCAATCCCGTATTTGGCGTTTTTGAAAGAAAAATTAAATAAATCATGCCGATTATGGAACTGCCAATACTGGATTCTCAGTGCAGATCTCTTTTCGCTTAGCTCATCTATTGTGAGAAAGGTATATAACAATGTATTTATTTATTGTTTTTTTAATTGTTTGAGCGGAATTTGTTTGTAAAATTTAAATAACATTAATAAAAAAAATTACGAAAAAGGTAGGTAGGTACCTATAATACAATTAATACAAAAAATATGAAACCCATTACATTTTATGACGAAACCAATTTTTTTTTTAAGTAAATTAGAAAATAACAAATAAGTAGGTAGTTCTCCTAGTGCCCCTTTAGACGAAACCAAAAGGCACTTGAAATTTAGACTAATGGTTTAATTCATTTATTATGGTTACTACCCCAGTATATTATTCAGTTAATTATTAGTTTATTTTTATTTTGAAGAATTGTATTTGATAACGTTCAACATTTAATAGGTATGTAGGTACATACGAAGAGCTTTTATTTCAGATTACTTTACAGAAAGTTCATAGAAATTTCCATTTCTCTGCTACAAGCTGCTTATATATACACTATGTAGATACATACATACATAGATACATATGCATATATATTAAGTGAATTAAAATTTTAAATTATTATTTATTCAAATTGTCTGCGTATATCACTATTTTATTTATATAATTTGGAGTTGAAAATGAAAACAAAAAAACAACCACATAAATAAACAAGAACAATCTGGAATATTAAAAAGCTGATGCAACTTCCTTTGTTCACAAAATTTTCAATTGGCAGCCATTTTGTGAGACAACAGAGTTCTCGACAATAGTCTTTTTATACGAAATTCGTCTGAAGACCAATTAAGTGAAGGTTTCAATTAATGATAAATTAATCTTTTTTAAAACAAAAAAACACAACGTATTTAAAAAATAAGTTGAATCATTTTATTACTCACGAAAACCAATTTCACAATATTTTCACAAATAAAAGCAAGCCTTAATCAGACTATGAGCACAAAGAAAAACTATTAATTAATAATTAGAATTATATATACTAACCTTGGATCCTTTTCTCAAAAAACGAATTAATTTATGTATCGACTTCTTTTTATATTGACTTTTTTTCAACGCTTGCTAAAGTTTATTTTTCACTGTTATATATTATATTTATATATTTTTCAATAATTATTTATTTTCACTGAGTGCTTCTATAGTTCAACTGCTTCCAACAACTTTCTGAACAATTTTGTGAAGAAATGACTAATGTCAGTTGTATTTATAGAGAACACACACACTTCGAAGAAAACTTCCAAAATGAATTATTTTCCATTGGAAAACGTATACGCATTTGAATAATACAAAGAAGCAAGTATATAAGAAATAGAGCTATCTCTTTCGATCTAATGAGCTAAATCAATATTACTTGCAAATAAAATATATAATTTTTTCAATAATTCATCATAATTAAGATGAAATGTAACTGAATTTTCACTTACAACTGAAAATTAAGTCATTAGAATATATTTTTTAAGAAGAAAAAACTATTCGTTTTTATAAATGGAGCTGTTGCGTATTAACTATAAAATTATAGCCTGAGTAGTGTTGTCTCATTTTTGACTCCTGAGGGTAATTGAACTGTGCTCATAGACTATATTATTAT
This sequence comes from Dasysyrphus tricinctus, assembly GCA_963921185.1. NCBI lineage: Eukaryota > Metazoa > Arthropoda > Insecta > Diptera > Syrphidae > Dasysyrphus > Dasysyrphus tricinctus. The sequence goes on from OY992532.1 coordinate 125,020,529, forward strand.
CGATGGGGATATCTGTTTTTTTCGGGGATTTTTTGTTGTGCTATTACTTTAGCCTGAGGCAGTTTGAAAATAATTTTTCACTTTTTTTGCATGTTTTTGTGATTTATTTTCGCATCAGAAACAAAGAGAAAATAAATTATTGAAATTTATGTAACTAATAAGTAATTCAAGTAAATAAAGAAAGAAATAAAGCCATTGAATATTTAATGGATGCAGTTTTTTGGGAATGGATTTAAATGTTTCGATTTAATAAATCCGGATTGTTTTGATTAAAAACTCACTTAGATCCAATTTAAGGTGTATTTTATTGGAAAAAGTTATAGCTAGTACAGTAAACCTAGCACCTTGGTAAACAACAAGAAACCCAAAATTGTCGATAAATAAGTCAGTAAAAAAGTGGATTTTAAAGTTCAGATAAATTTTCGTTAACCCCGAGGCCACACGAGCAAGTACTTGCAAGCAAGTTGCAATACATACACATTTGTTTACTAACACAAACAAACCCAAGCAACTTGCTTATCAACTGGCATGCAAGTTTTGAAGCCAGTAGTGAAGCAAGTTGAGAAGCAAGTTGGGAGACAAGCAAGTGGAATGCAAGTGGAAAGCAAGTGGGAGGCAAGTGGAATGCAAATTACGAATATGACAGGCAGTGTATGTAGCCAACTTGCTTGCAAGTACTTGCTCGTGTGGCCTCGGGGTAAGTTTAAACTTAAGTGGCGTAGGACTTGGGTTGACTAAGAGAGTATAGCGTTTCATAGGTGCCTCTTGCGAGGAACTGATAAATCCTCCAAGAGTATACTTGTCATGAAAATGTGCTTCTCACATTTGGACTCGGCAAAAAACTGTAGGTCCCCTCCATTTCATTCCATTCCTACCAACAACACGCACACAGGAATGGTTTAGAGTTGTTAGTCACAAGGCCCTGGTTCTTCACAAGCTGTTGCGCCATCCATTTTATTTATTTATTTTTTAGCGTTTCATTGGTGCTTGCATTGCTGCGCTAGCTATAATACCGGGAGCGGGTAGAATGCTGTATTTGAAAATACTGTATGGTCAAAATTCTGTATGATACTGTATGATAGTGTATGGTCATAATACTGTATGGTTAATATTCTGTTTTTTTAAATACTGTATTTCAAAATACTGTAGTTTAAAATACTGTATGATCAAAATACTGTATCTCATAATACTGTATATCAAAATTATTCATCTCAAAGTGCTGTATGAGCAAAAAAACACTGTATCAGTTTTCTTCTTTTTACGAATATGTTCACAATTTCTAACCCTTTCCACTTGCGCTTTTGCAATTGTTTATGCAATTGTTGATTATGATCAAAACAATTCATGTAAAAATGTGAGATACAAACAAGAAGAAGAAAATGAGAGAGAGAAAATAAGAACAAGATAGCATTTATTTTGTTTTTATTTTAATAAATTCAAAGCCTTGGGAATTATCGTAGGTACATATTATTGTTCAAGGGAAGTTTATCAGAATATTATGCTAATGAAATATTATTATGATATATTCTTAAGAACAATAAGGGTATTCATGAAACAGCGTAAAGTCATCGTAAACGTGGTAAAGTTTTAAATTTCGTAAATCTGTCAAATTTTCCATACAAATTGTGACAGAATTACGAAGTTTTAATCTTTACAACGTTTAAGTAAGTTTACGCTGTTGTATGAATACCCATAATATTTTGTTTTCGAAATTCTGTATTTGAAGATGCTGTAAATAGGCTGAAAAATAAAAATCGTTTTGATAATATAAAAAAGTGCGCACTAGGCTGAAAAATAAAAATCGTTTCGATAATGTAAAAAAGTGCGCACTTTTTTACATTATCAAAACGATTTTTATTTTTCAGCCTATTTACAGCATTTTCAAATACAGAATTTTGAAATACAGAATTTTGACCAACCAGAATTTTGAAATACAGAATTTTGAAATACAGAATTTTGACTTACAGTATTTTGATCTTACAGTATTTTGTACATACCTACAGTATTTTGAAATACAGTGTTTTGAGATACAGTGTTTTAAATACAGTATTATGACCCATACAGTACTTTGACCCCAACCCATAAATACCAACAAAATGCAACTTTTAATCCAGTATGAAAAAGTTACCTTAAATAAATATTTGTAGTGCTGGATTTACATGAGTGGAAAGCTGCCATTATAATGATCAAGATACATGTTAGTCCACCATAACAAAAAGATTAAAGGCTCTCCCAAGCCAACGCGAAATCATAGCGAATCATTCGCAAACATAGTTTTTTGCTGTTGTTTAGCATTGTGTATCTTTCATATTTTGTATTAGGTGTGTTTTTTTTTGTAAGCCCAGGGGAATCGGAGGAAAAAAATGACTTCGGGGCTTAGCGACACCATTACATACTGGCTCCACTAGACATAAGCCATGCTCGGACTATGAACATGTACAGAAAAAAACCAATGGAGGCAGAAAAATCCATGTCTTGTCAACAACGTGTCGAAGAAAACTTTTGAACACGACATGATCTCTGTTCAAAGCTTGACCATGAGATTTCACGTTTCACGTACGTGTGACTTTTTTTCTGGTTTTCGTTGTGTATTGAGGTAGCTGGATATTAAAACTCTCTTTGCTGTTATTATCTGGAGTCTAAAGGGCGTGTATTATTGCAAAAGATAGAATAGTAGTGGTGAGAGAGAAATGAAACGACATGACATAATTTGCCCAGCGAGAAAAAATCTGCTGATATTGGATTGTGGATGTGATTTTGGACATCTATATGCCCTGTGGAGTCGGGGTGTTACTAACAAAAATGGAGTTCCATACAAACAAATGTTTCACTTTGATTTGGGAGAGCCTTAAAATCTGTCCGTTCTCTTATTGTTGTTTTTGTCATTAGATGCATTTTCTGAGCAAAAGAGTGTAACAAAGTCAATACTCTTTTTGTTTGTATTTATGAGATAGAAAAATTGAATGAATATTGTTAGTGTGTTGGCTTAGCTTGGTGCGATCGCTTGTGGAGTTTCTCATGTGCGCACTCGTCGATAAACTTGTGACTAAACTGTTTTATTGCCGTAGCAGTTGCATGTGCGCGACTGCCAGTTTTTCAATCGTGTAAATTCAGCATAAGCTTTAACAATAGGATGACATAAATCATAGCTTTACTCACAAGCAAACGTAGATGAAGGAATATATTATTATACTTACTACTAGATATTATCAAATAAAGATGGCAATCGTCGGCTGTCAGTTTGATTTGCCTTGAAGCTGAAACTAACAGCTCTGGATGGATTAAGGCCTGGTCAAACAGAGCGCGGGCTGACGGGATGGTCAATACTTTACTGGGAAAGAAAGAACACGACGGCCAAATTTTGTTTGTAAATCTTTACAAAGACCGTCGGACCGCGCTCTGTTTGACCAAGCCTTAAATTTGCAAAATATAAATAAAGAACAGTAAAAAACGCCCACATAGATTCAAATCGTCATTCAGCACATCATTCAGCACAGGTCTTCGACACGAAATGAAATTACAAATACAACAAATGTAAACAAATGAGTTTCGTAGGGTAAAACGTGTGAAAAATTAATATTTTTATTTGATAGTCTCCGCTTTCTACTATCTATAGGTACTCTCATAATATGCAAATAGGAACTTGCTCTTTAGAAGCTTACAAATTGCTGAGGCTCCTCAAATTTGGAGTCCCTAATAGTCATCAGTTTCAAATAAACAAACAAAAAAATAAATTTAGTCTTCTAAGCTTCTACACTCATCTTAACTCGGTTTACAGTAGTGTTCCGAGAGCCGACATCATAGTCGTTATGGGAGACCTCAATGCCCAAGTCGGTTCAGACAATTATGGACTGGAACGCGTGATGGGAAGAAATGGCTTGGGGTCACGGAATGAAAATGGTGACTTGCTTGTCGACTTTTGTAACGCGAATCGTCTTGTGATAGGTGGGACTGTATTTAAGCATAAGACGTGCAACAAAATTACCTGGGTGTATCCGGATGGTCAAACCGAAAACCAAATTGATCATATCATGATTCAGCAGCGATGGAGGAAGTCTATTTGTGATGTCCGCAGTATAAAAAATGCCGATGTGGGAAGCGACCACCATTTGGTTCTGATGAGTCTCAAACTACGAACCGCTGCCGTACAAAAGCCAGCGCAGGATGCAGCAAGGAGCTCAAAATTCATTACGAATGCTTTAAATGACCCCAACATATGTCGAAACTATGTCACCACCCTTAACGACAGAGCCTCGTCATTAAACGGAATCCAGAATTCAACAATTGATGAGATGTGGGGTGAAATTAAAAGTGTTTTTATGGAGGCTGGATCCGAAACTGTACCCAAACGAACGAGACGTAGAGACTCTTGGATATCCCAAGACACCTGGGATAAGATCGAACTTCGCAAATCGTTGAAAATCCAAATAAATGCCGAAGCAGATGTTCAACGAAAGGCTGACTTGCGAAGAGAGTACCACATTGCACATAAGATGGTCTATCGCTGTGTCAGACGTGACAAGAGGGTGAAGGTAGATGGACTCGCAGAAAATGCGGAAATCGCTGCCAGAAGAGGAGATATCCGGGAATTGTACCAAATAGCCAAAGATGTTATCGGGAAAAAAAACAACACCAATCATCCTGTAATGGATGTGAATGGCACACTTTTGGTATCAATTGAGGATCAGCTTCGTAGATGGAAGGACCATTTTTGTGCCCTGCTAAATGAGGATTCAGTTGAGCAGAGTGCTGAAGTGCCCCAACTAAACGAGATGCGCAGGTCCTATAGGGGTATTGACATCGAACCCCCGTCAGAATCGGAAATCCAGACATCAATAAATCTCCTCAAAAACAACAAGGCGGCTGGACTGGACGGAATACCAGCTGAGTTCCTGAAAGCCGATCCCGTAACAGCGGCTAGTATTTTACATCCGTTGATACAAAGCATTTGGGAAAACAAAAGCTATCCCAGGGATTGGAAGGATGGTGTGATTGTTAAGTTGCCAAAGAAAGGTGACTTAAAGAATTGCAACAATTGGCGTGGTATCACCGTTTTGTCCGTTTTCCCAAAACTAATGGCTACCATCATTCTCGAGCGAATAAAGGATAGAATCGAGTCTACACTCAAGAGGCATCAAGCTGGCTTCCGCAGTGGTCGATCGTGCGTCGACCATATCAACACCCTGCGTATCGTCCTCAAACAGTCGATGGAATTTCAATCACCGCTTTACCTCATGTTCGTGGATTTTGAGAAAGCCTTTGATCGAGTTAACCGAGAATGTATATGGAGATCGTTGCTTGGTAGAGGAATTCCACCAAAAATTGTTACCATTATAAAAGAGTCCTACAACAACGCAAGGTGTTTTGTTTTGCACAATGGGCAGCTATCCGACTCCTTCGTAGTGCAACAGGGTGTGAGACAAGGGGATGTTCTATCGCCAATTCTCTTCCTGCTGGCGATGGACGACGTATTGACGGCCAGTGTAGGTACAGCTGAGCGACAGGGCATTCAATGGAGACCGTTCGAAAGGCTCAGTCATTTAGACTATGCCGATGACATATGTCTACTGGCAAATAACATCAGTGGGCTGAACGGGATGTGCCAAACACTGCAAGTGAAGGGAGAGTCGAGTGGTCTAAGAATAAACAGCAAAAAGACAAAAATAATGCTCACAGGCCGCTCCACACAGCAGCGTATTATTCTACAGGAGACGCCAGTTGAAGTAGTCGAACAGTTCAACTACCTTGGCAGTATTGTCTTTGCAAACGGTGGTACGGATCTGGACGTTAAAAGTAGAATTAATAAAGCTCGTGCTGTCTTTGGTACTCTGTCCCCAATCTGGAAATCAAGTCAAATCTCCTTACGCACTAAGTTGAGATTCTTCGAATCTAATGTCAAATCCGTGCTGTTATATGCTTGTGAAACCTGGAAAGTCACGTCTATCATTTCGAAGAAATTGCAGGCTTTTGTGAATCGCTGTCTTCGCCACATCCTAAAGATTCGATGGCCACAAATAATATCAAATGAGGAATTGTGGCGCAGGACAAAGTCAAGAGCGGCTGGAAGTCGACATAAGAAAGCGTAAATGGCGTTGGATTGGTCACACACTGAGGAAACCAAGCGATGAAATTGCAAAGCAGTCCTTTGAATGGAATCCTCAGGGTGCACGGCGGGTTGGAAGACCAAGAACAACATGGAAATCAACTGTCTTAGCAGAAGCAGAATCCCAGAGAAAGACGTGGCCACAGCTAAAGTACCTTGCAGCAGACCGTGAAGGATGGAGACGTTTTGTTGACGCCCTATGCCCCAGCCGGGGTTACAGGACACGATGATGATGATGAAGCTTGGTGAAATCTCAAGACAAAGCCACGAATATTGTTTTTACGTTAATTTAACAATTATCCAGTTTTTATTACTGAGATCTCAGAAGACTCAGAGGGCTCAGAAAATAATAAATAAATGTAGTATTACGTGATACGGGCCCTCTGGGACCCAATTCCGCAAGTCTGAGTTCTTATGTGCACAGTCAAATTTATTCACACTTGTTTTGGGCGTGAATAGTGTATACACGGAAAATCATTTACGCTCGCGGAATTTGGCTCCTGGTTATTCTACTTTATAAGAAGCGTGGGTATTTTCTCTCAACAATGGAATCAAATTTTACCAACAAAGTTCAGCAATGGAACCATTTTTTAATAGTTGTTTTTGGTAGTGATGCTTTGTTTACATTTACGAACTCATTGCATCCTTGCTCCCAAAGGGAAACAAAAGAAAATTTTTCGTTGCTCCGTTTTATTTCCTTTGACAAATTTAAGTTATGTAGGTATATATAACTTTGAAGTCCTCAAGTGCGTTTCAAAAATAAACTGGAGAACTTCAATTGCTCATCTACTTTGCAGAGATAATTTTTGACATGCTCAAGTTCCGCTTCATGTTAAAAAAAACATTATATTGTACCACAGTACACATATGAAAGGTAATATCATTAGTTTTGATTTTTGTTTCTTCTGCGCATATATCAAAATTTGTGTCAAATGTCAGTATTTGTTGTTGTTTTTACGTGTATTTAAGTCATCACCGTCCCAGCCAGTTTTATTTCTGACAATTTCAATTTTAATTTGTTGTTGTTTTTACGTGTGTTTTCTTCCTCACGCTCACAGCCATTTTTTATTTTCGACTGACAACCTGCGCAGTATAATACCTTAGATTTGATTTAGATTAGATTTTTAGATTTAGATTGATTTTTATTCTCATATTACAAATGTTTACAAATATATGATACAATCAATTAAATGCATGGCTTTGCCGTCTGCCTGATTGACAATGAATGTAAATCCTTCTATATTGTATAAATAAAATAAGTTACAGCTTTCATTTAAAAATATTCGTTTATAATCCTGTTTCTATAACTAAGATTTGTGTACTGTGATTTTGTACCTACCTATTGAATTACTAGAAACAACAAATCTTTGGGATATTTATGGGAAGTTGGAAACAGGAAGCAGTTAGCACTGTACAAAATGAATTATTTTGAGTTGTTTTCTTGGAAAAATATTTCCAAGAAAACAATTTGATGAACAACATCTGGAACATTCTCGGACAAAAGGAAAATATTATTCCTATTTATAATTTTTCTTCATTTTATTACTGCATCTTTGTTTTGAAGAAATATATACATAAGTAAACAAAGAAAAGTAAACCATGAAATAGTCTGAGATATATGTAATTAATAATTTGTGGATAAAAGAACAATTTATTAGACTGTTGACTTTCGTTTTAATGCATACACATTTATATACCTACATAGCTACATATGTATGTAAATATATGCATTTGTATGTATATGTATGTATACATTGCTTTTGCTACCTCACAATCTTTTACCCATACTTTTATGTAGGTACATAGATAGGTATATTCATTCTATGTACTGTTGGTAGAAAAAACATAATGTTTGATAGCATGTACATACATATATGTATGTACATAATGCGAAGAACTTACTGAGTAGGGTTGCCATGATTTGCACGCAGCTCAACAGTATTAGGCGTTTTCCTTTGGAGGTGGCGAAGTACTTGCAAGTACTTTGCCATCTTTTTTCAATGGAATTTCACCTCCAAAGGAAAACGGCTATTAATAGCCGTTTTCCTTTGGAGGTGGCGAAGTACTTACGAGTAGATGAAAACCCTAATCTATTACTACCAACTGCACATGCTCTCATGCGCGAGTAGATACATTTTACATGGGAAAGCAGTTTGATGTGTTCCATTGAAAAAAGCTGGCAAAGTACTTGCAAGTACTTCGCCACCTCCAAAGGAAAACGCCTAATAGCAACAAATATGAAAGAAACACGTTAGGTACCTACCTGTTCATTCGTCGACAAAACACAAAATAAAAGCTAGAACTATAAAGGCTCTCCCAAACCAACGCGAAATATTCGCCAACGATGCGAAATCATTCACAATAATACAAAATTTGAAAGATACACAATGCTAAACAACAACAAAAAAACGCCTTTGCGAATGATGCGCTATAATTTCGCGTTGGTTTGGGGGAGCCTTAAGTAAAACTGACATTTGGTGAAATAGAAATGCCAAAAAGAGGAAGATGATAGTTATATTAGGCCTTTTCCTTTGGAGGTGGCGAAGTACTTGCAAGTACTTTGCCAGCTTTTTTCAATGGAACACAACAAACTGCTTTCCCATGTAAAATGTATCTACTCGCGCATGAGAGCATGTGCAGTTGGTAGTACTAGATTAGGGTTTTCATTTACTCGTAAGTACTTCGCCACCTCCAAAGGAAAACGGCTATTATGTGTGTGTTCCCCTTTTTTCGGTACGGGAAGCTACTTTTCGTTGGTTTTTGACATTAGCTTCAGTGCCCTTTCGACTATTAAGGCTCCCCCAAACCAACGCGAAACATTCGCCGACGAGGCGAAATCATTCACAATAACACAAAATATGAAAGATACACAATGCTAAATAACAACAAAAAACTGTCTTTTCGAATGATTCGCTATGATTTCGCGTTGGTTTGGGAGAACCTTTATAGTTCTACCTAAAACCTCATTATTTTGGTGGCTCAACAGTCAACAACAAAATGAGGATGGGAACGTGGAGCAGAGATTATCAAAGGGAATTGCTCACTTTTGAAAGCTTATTATATGAGTGAAATATTTTCAAAATCTGTCATGGGAAATTTGAGATATTTGAGCTTGAAGTTGGCAACTGCAAATAGGGTATTTTCAGCTTGTCGATATCTTACCAATTTCGGCTAAAACGATTATCCTCGAAGTTGCATTCATATTTTTTTTTCGATGCACTGTTTCTCGCAAAGGCCCCAGTTGTGGACTGCAAGACTTTGATTTTTTGAATAGCCTTTAATGAAGCTTTCGACGCCTATAGTTATTTGTTGCCTATCATTCACACCCAAAATCTGCTGTGGGCTCTTAGTCTATTCGAATGTGTGGGAATAAACAGGGTGTCTTCCGTATTTCGATTATCCCCACGACGATATCGCTTACCCTGAGGCCACACGAGCGAGTAATCGCTAGCGAGCTACTAATACATCGAAACCTACTCGCTAGCCAACTAGCTTGCTTTTTTTTTTGAAGCCAGTTGAGAAGCGAGTAGAGCGGCGAATGATTTGACAACTAATGTATGTATCCAACTCGCTAGCGATTACTTGCTCGTGTGGCCTCCGGGTTAGACGATAGTCTTGCTTCACGTAACATTGAAAATTACTATTGTCTTGGCGATGAATTATTTGCCTTACGTAAGTCAATAATCGTAAAAACGATAGCTTTAGACTATAGCTTAAGAGGTAGGTATCGTCTTGTAATTATTTGAGTGTCTTAAGAGCGATTAATGCTTTTTCGTTGATTTTCAACCATTGTTTTTAAATAATATGAAAGCAAAAAAATTATTGAAAAATTACGGCATAAACATCAGTTCATTGTTTGAGTTTCAGAAAATATCGGCACGAGTACGATAACTTTGGCGCCAAAAATTTATAACGGTTTTTTGTAGAGGGGTCAAAAACAAGCATTTTTTACTATAAGAAGGGGGGTGTCTATCTTGCCCCGTTAATGAGGTAGATGGGCGCAATTTAAAAAAACGACTTCAAATGAAAAAAAAAATATTTAAAAACAACGGCAGCACTTACAATGAAGTGATATTACTTTTTTGAAAGCCAACGGGAAATGCGTGGAAAAGAACTTCAAAAGGAAATACCGTAATCAGAACATCGCCATCATGACAGACAGCAAAGCTGCACTTAAAACACTAGACTCTTATGTCGTTTTCCATTGGTTTCTCTCAAGAAGACACTCATTCTGAATCCAATGGAACAGTGCTTGTTACTTCTACTCAATTCTGAAGTTTTGTCCCTATATTGGTGCATCATTAAACAGAAACTTTTTGCTGGTACGCAAAAAGTGAAATAAAAAACAATAGTGAATCTACCCCTAACTTACAAATTATAATTTTTCTATTTGTTTTTCTTAATTCGTTCTTTAAACAATATTAAATTCTTTGTATTCGAGTGCTCAATTAATTAAAATGGAATGTAAAAAATATGAAGTTGCGCTGCAGTTTGTTTTGACATTTGAGTGAATTTTTGTTGAAGTTTCGTGTTGCATGTATTAGTGCTTCTGAGTGTCTTCTGAATTCAAATCAAGAATCAATTTTCTCTCCTCAGAATCGTCAGAAGAGTATTTTTTGTGCCAATGAAACGGTTTCAGAAGCGTTCCGGACGATTCTGGACGCTTCCGGACGTCCAATGGAAAACAGCATTATTCTTAAAACACTAGGCCCGATTTTGAATTAGTTTGGGTGGTGCGTGGGTAAGCTGAATGAGCTCGACGAAAGAAATACTGTCAAACTCTATTGGGTACCAGGGGCCCAATTCCGCAAGTGTGAATGATTTTCCGAGTACACATTTTATTATTATTGAAAACAACTTAACTGTATGTAACAGAGGTATTACTCCTACTTTTGTCTTTCCGAGCTCGGAAAGCAACGAAGGTTGGGAGGACATACTTGATATAACCGTCATTAATAATAACTTTAAGCTATCAGTGGGGAATTGGAAATTGAGTATCCCCTCTTAATTCCTTTTCGGATCACAGATGGATCCTCTTCAATATTAATTTCGAGTCTGAAACCCCTGCTCCCTATAGAAACCCGAAAAGAATTGACTGGACGAAGTTTAGCCAAATCGTAAATTCCAAACTGCGAAATATACCGAATCTGAGTCCAGAATCAGTTATAGATCTAGAATCAATGGTGAAAACCATTGAAGTGTTTATGAACACTGCTTTTAAGGTCTCTTGCCCGGTTAAATAAAGCCGTAAAACCCTTCCTCCAAGGTGGAATGCAGACCTGTCTAGTCTGAGAAAAATGACTAGGAAGATCTTCAATATCTGCCACAGACACAAGTTTAACCATCCTTATAAAGACTATTTGAAAGTCTACAAGCGTGCTCTCGCATCAGCGAAGAAACTAGGTTGGAGAGAATACTGCCATTCTATTGAGAGCTTAAAAGATTCCACAAGGCTTAGCAAAGTCCTTTCTAAGCAGCATTTGTAATCCTTCGTTCTTGAAAAAGCCTGATGGATCTTGGACAGTTTCTCCGACGGAGTCCTTAGAACTGCTGATGACGACACACTTTCCAGGCTGCGAGAATAGCAACCCCGAAACGCATAGAACTTATAACTTACCTTAAGCTCGTGTAGAGCATATCAATACCGTTATAACTAAAGAAAGGATAGCCTGGGCTATTAATACTTTCTCCCCGTATAAAACTCCAGGCCAAGATAGAATTCTGCCAATCATGCTCCAAAAGCTACAAGATGTGGTAATCCCACGGCTAGAGATGATTTTTAAAAGATGCCTCTTTCTCAACCATGTGCCAGAGCTTTGGAGACATGTAAAAGTGGTTTTTATTCCAAAAGTAGGCAAGCGAGGACACGAATCCGCGAAGGATTTTCGTTCAATTAGCCTAACCTCTTTTATACTTAAAACTCTAGAGCGTATTCTAGACACACATATTAGAGACATACTAGTGGAATGTCCTCTCGTAAACTCTCAACATGCATATCTCAGAGGTAAGTCGAAGGAGACGGTAGTGCGGTAGTGAGGTAGTGCATACAATTGAGAAAACCATCAACTTCAAAGAATATACCCTCGCTACATTCTTAGATGTAGAAGGGGCTTTCAACAAGTTCTAACCGAATCTATTCTTGAGGCACTCGTTGACTTTGGTGTAGAGGACTACATCAGAGAATAGATAATATCCATGCTCAATGATAGAAAGATTCATGGCTCGTTAGGTAATGCAAACTCGACAAAGCACGTCAGGAGAGGAATACCCCAGGGCGGTGTTCTGTCACCACTTCTATGGCTTTTAGTCATGAACAAAATCCTCGTTAAACTGGAGAGATGTGGTGTGAATGCGGTTACATATGCGGATGACTTGGAATTATTAGTGTCAGGGAAGTTTACTCCTGTGATAAGCGAAATCACAGAGATGGCTTTGAGAAAAGTTAGCAACTGGGCTACGAGTTGTGGTCTAGGAGTCAACCAGAGCAAAACTGAACTGATGCTTTTTACTACCAAAACTAAGATACAACCCTTCACTCCACCTCTACTTAACGACCAAACACTCTCACTATCAACCAGTGCAAAATATCTGGGTGTCATCCTAGACCCTAAGTTAAACTGGAACGTAAACATCGAAGAACGGGTCAGGAAGGCCTGCATAGCTTTCTATGCCTGTAGTAAAACCTTTGGTAAAAAGTGGGGCCTTCAATCAAAGATGATCTTATGGACGTATACTGCAGTGGTGACCGATTCTAACATATAGTTCGATTGTCTGGTGGCCCGCACTAAACAAAGCATATAACATCGACAAACTCAAAAAGGTTCAAAGAACAGCTTGTGTTGGTATCACAGGGATTCTTCGATCTTGCCCAACGGATGCCTTTTTTTTTGCTAATGTATTTCAAGCTGAAAATCGTAATACAGCCATCCCTACAGACAGTCAGGTGGCTGTTAAAGCCATTGATTCTGCTGCATTATCCTCTAAATTGGTCCAACAATGCCGAGGTGAGCTCGCAAGTCTAAACATTAACCTCAAGGTTACTCTTATCTGGGTTCCTGGTCACAGTGGCATTGAGGGAAATGAACGGGCAGATGAACTAGCCCAGGCAAGGATCAGCCCTTCACATCTCACTTGCGGAAAGAGTCTACATTCCCCTTGGAGTTGTGAAGGGTAATATATTGAAAATATTCCTTAGGGAATCCAATCGTAGGTGGAGCAGTTTAACCAACTGCAAAATATCCAGAACGATCTGGCCCGCCTTTAATAAATCCCGAACAATTTATTGATCTCATATGTAGACCCAGGCGGGACATAGCCAGGGTCGTAGCAACCTGCACTGGACACTGGCCAATTGGAGAACATGCGGCGAGGCTGGGTATTCCTTACAATACTCACTGTTGCACAAGGCCGTAGCCAGATAATTATGTATAAATATTTCACCATTTAAGCTAAGTAAACGGTTCTTTTGAGCAAGGAAAAGAAAACGCTTGGTGGTGAAAAAAAATGTATTCAAAGAAAAAATGTCTGTGCTGTAAACGTTTTTTTTTTAATAGTAAAGCAAAATACAAAGCCTAGCTTACAGTTCCTGTGAGAAAATCTATGCAAATATTTCCGCATGCCAAAAATTATTGAGTTGAAGTACAAAATTACTCTTTTCTTTGATTGGTTAACAGTTTTATGCTAAAAGGAACCATTGGCGTCATAGAACTGCAAAACCATTGGGAAATTGTTTCGCGTAAGATATAGTGATGAATATCAAATATTTACGCTCCCGAAAAAAATATACTCACCTCACAGCATTATTTGCATGCAAATTGTTTTTGCATCCAAAACTTATTTTTTTTTCCCATTTTTAAGCCTATAATTTATTAATAGAAGTTAATTAATGACACAATGGGTAGCTAAGGCAAAGGCAAACATTTTGTGCCTAAAATATTATATAAAATTAAGCAAAGAATAGGTGCAACATTATTTTGAATAATTTGATTTTTCTTTTGCATGGGGACTGTAAACTATGCTTTATCGTCAAACATTTAATTGTTTGCGCCAAGCTCACTGCTATGACAAATAGATTTCTCGCATATGATAACTGCCTCAGTGTTAGTTTCAATTTGTCGATGAACTGACATTTACTCCAACTCTAAAAGTTTATCTTCATCGGTAGAATCCTTAGGTCAATTTTTAGACGTTTCACTGTCGAAAAAGTTCTTTCCGGTGTGCATGTTAAAACCGTTAGAGTCGCGAAAATTTTAATAAGCTTGTGTATATGAATCATGTTATGTATGGCATTTTGTCTACCATATCATGCATTCAGTCTTTAAACTTTAAATTGTCACGATCCAAAATTTTTAAAAATTGAAGTTTTCTTCTTTAAATTTTTGTTCGTTTTTGCCAAGACTTAAGGGAATCAGAATACACCAATCTCATTTTAAGCTGACAAGAAATCATCAAGGTAGGTAGGTACCCTTACAATATTCATTAAAAATGATGTAGTATGTGAGTTAGGCCGTGTGCCAATTGCGTTAAAATACTGATTAAATTTGATTCCATGGCTAAATTTTAACATTACGGAGGTGAATATAGACGTCAAAATTTAACCTGCTCAGGAGCTCGTTAAAATTTTAGCCAGTGGTTAATTTTTGACATGTCTATGCTCATAAAAGAGTGAGGGAGATGAATGTAGATAAATATTTTATTTTGTTGTCATGAAGTCATGAATCATTTCGGGAAAGATTAAAAAAAAACTAAAATCAAATGAAAAGATTAAGAAATATAGACAAAGGACTAGAATAATGAACTCAAGAAATCAAAACAAAGAAATATTCAATATTTTCATTTGTATAGGGTCTCATGGTTCTTTTCAAAGTATAAATGGTCGGATCGATCGCTCTTCGTTGCTATTCTACAACCTGCCGAGCTCGCGGCATAATGTGGCAAGCTCGGGCGAGATGCGATCCGATCGATTGAGTGTCCTATGACCCAACTCACAAAAGGTACATTAACCATACTTCACAGCCGTCCTATTTCAAAGCAAGGAACGCTTTAATCTGTTTTCATAGTTTCATACGAGTTATGGTATCAAAACGACGCACAGTGGGATGAGAAGCGATTCTAGCGCGCCAAAAGTATTCTTGGGGTAATTGTATGGAATAAAGACCTATTTTTCATAAGCTTATATAGTTTTAACGTCGTTGCAGCCGTTTTTAATATTTTTCCAGGGTGGTGTCAAAAATTAGGGACAAGAAAGTGGCAAAAAGAAAATTCTATCAGTGTTCGAAAAAGGGTGTCTCTTAATGCAGGATTATTTGAGAAATGATTCTTAGGCGGTTCTAAGAAAATTGTATGAGGTGGGGGGTATGTTTCCCCCCGTTTCTAAAAAGAATTACTTGAAATAAACAAACAAATATTAAAAAAACAACAGCAACAGTTTGAATGTCATGCTATAGCTGTTTTCAAAGTCGAAAATCGATTCTCTGTTTGACTATATGTAGTTGGTTTTGTAAATATACTTTTTGAAAAAATAGTTTTCAAACTTAAAACTAAAAAGAAAAACTAAAAATTTGTATTTGTTTAAAATTTTTATTCCGAGTCACTATTATTACTCGTTTCGGAATCATGTTCAGATTCATTTTCGTCATTTTGGAGGAATAATAAATTGCGAACTTCCTTATTATATTCCCTTTTGTTTTTTGTTGTTGCCTTTCGCATTGACGAGGCATATGGATCTGAAGAGACCAGCAACATGTGGAGTAGATTAAACAAAAAAAGAATCATAAATTTAAAATTCATACTACCTACTTTTGCAATATATGGAAGTAATAATTTAACAAAAAAAAGCTTACCCAAAGGCAAAAATGTATTTCGAATGACGTGGAATAAAACTTGATGTACACTCGAAGGAAGGTAATACCATGGATACAGAGATAAAAATCTTTAAAATGGCAACACTTACTGTTTATTATTTGTAACCTACATGGAACTTTTCTGCACGTATTCTTTCACACTTTAATAGGATTCATAGTTTTTTTTTTTTATAATCGATAATCCGGTGGATAAAATTTAATTATTTGATTAATATGTATATTATTTTTAAGCAAATTTGAGTGTTTATCAAATAAAACAACCCAAAAAACGCAGAAAACACTCGCGACAACTAATTATAACGGAATACATTACAAATCTTGAGTCACCAGAGAGAGCAGTTTGACTTTCTTGGCTAACGTTATCTCTCATTAAAAGTTAAATAAAATTGTTAGTTGGTGGTAGTTGGTAGCGATTTTTATAGGAGTGTAAGTATACATATTGGACTAGCTAATGGAAGTATAGGTATGAGATTCCATGACGTTCCGGATTTTTGGCAGACTATACAAAAAAAAAAAATGATATAAAAATTGTTTCAATAAAATGATTTAAATAACATACTATCAGTGAATTAATTTTATTGGAATTGATGGTTTATAATATTGACACTATTGGTGAACAAGAAAAAAAAAATCTAGCTGATATCCATCCTTAAATAGGATCAATATCAACACTTTAAAAAAGCAGTAATTTAACTTCATAACTAAGATTATTCATAACCTTCTAAGAAACGAGGAATAAAAAAAAAGTGCATGACTTTTTACAAAAACTGGCTCTCGATTTTTTCACGCCCAGGTATTGACAACATTCCCTGAATAAATTACGCATTTTGGAGACCATTTTTTATACCACTTTTGGCGCGCTAGAATCACTTCTCATCCCACTGTGCGACGCAATCCAGTGCACATTGGACAAAGAGCGAGTGTTACGCTGTTGCCACCATTTCTACCTACCTATACAATTTATTCACGCCCAAAACAAGTGTGAATAAATTTAACTGATTGTGCACCCGTTAACTGTCAAAAACTTAAAGAAGAGAATTGAATTTGCTTCAAATTTGTACCAAAGTTTTTTTCTAGGACCAATAAAATTAAAGTTGCCACGGAAAACTTTTTAGAACTCGTCCTTCAATATGGTGGCCAAATGGTGGGGCTTTGAACACCAAAAATCGAGTTTTATACTTGCACTGAAACCCCTTACACATCAAAAGAGAAAATCTTTGTCCAACCCAGATTGCAATATTTTAATAGACATTTTGCGAAAATGTTAAAAACTGCTTTATTAGATGATTGACAAATTTTCTTGTTTATTTTGTTTATAAACAAGCATGTGCTATACCATTTTGGAAAGTGCATTAAATAGATAACTTTTTTAAGTAACTGGCCATTCATATTCTCATACAATTTTTATTTATTAGAGGTGGTCAAATTTTTTTTCAAATTAATTTTTGTACCGAAAAAATATTTTAAAAAACTATAATAAAAAAATGCAATAACTAGTATTAAAATTTGACCACCCATCTATTACAACAGTTATTCTAAAATATTACAAAAATAAAAATAGTAAAAATTGTTCATCCATGGTCGTTATGTTTACGTCAACATCATAATATAGTAACCACTGGGAATATATTTTTTTTAATATTTTTTCTGGAAAGGTCATAAGGCCAGTTGCAAGGTTATCCATTATTTACAGGATACCCTGTATAATCAATTGGCCTTGCTCAAATAAATATGTACATATAAACAAAACTAGCTTAAAAAGGTATTAAATAAGGCTAAAATAAGGCAAAGAGCCTAGAATGCAAATTTTGAGTTTAAAATTCGTTTTTTTTCAAAAACCATGTATAGATTTCACTTTATTCAAAAACTAGCTAATAGAACAAAGTATTGGCTTTAAAAAAAGTATAATACTTAATTGTAAGTATTACCGTTATTTTTAAATATTTTGTTTGTACTTTTTTTTATAAAATTGAGCCTCCTGTCCAAACGGGGGAAGATAGACCCCCCTCCCATAACTGTTCTACAAAAAACCTTTATCATTTCTTGGCGCCTAAGTTATCTTACTCTCCCCTATTTTGTAAAGGCATTTTCTTAATTCATAAAAAAATAAAAATACAAAAAAATAAAAATACAACTAATCAGAATCATAGATGGTAAAGATATTAAGGGTATTCATGCAACAGCGTACAGTCGTCGTAAGATTGGTAAAATTGTAAACTTCGTAAATCTGTCAAATTTTTCATATAAATTGTGACAGAATTACGAAGTTTTAAACTTTACAACGTTTACGACGACTTTACGCTGCTGCATGAATACCCATAATGACAAAAAGCGGAAGAATATAGGAAATTGAAATGTTTTAACAGCAATTTTTTTAAATAGTGACAGTCTAATGCAGCCATCACGCGGGGCTTCTACGATATTCTACAAATTTGTAAAATTAAGAAAATTGTATGTAAGCACATGGATGGGAAAAAAAATAAATTCGTTGGAGCGGTTTTTTTAAAAAACAATTTCTTATATATAAAATTCCTAAAACCATTTTTAAGAACAAATTTTGGTACGCCAATCTAAAGTATACTTTTATGTGTAAACAAAAACAAAATTTGAAAAAAAAAATTGCCAACCTATTTTTTGAGATATCGAATTTTCAAAAAAAAAATTTGAAACTTTTTTTAAAAATCCAAAAACTTTTTTTTTTTGAAAATTTTGATATGCGAAATTATTTAATCTTATCTGAAATTTGTATCTACAAAAATTAATCTAAATCCGTTTAACGAGAAAATTCAAATTGAAAATTTTATAATTTTTTTAGTAGATCGTACTAATTTAAGTATATGAAAAAAAGTTTAATCAAAACCGTAGGAGTCGTTTTTAAGCAAAAATATATTTTCCTTTGCGGTTTTTTAACTGTTGTATGGAAGGTACCGTTATTTTTTCATAAATATAAATTTTTTTTTAAATATTTTAGAGAGTAGTAAAAACTCTAAGGTATCGAGTTTCAAAAAATCGATAATTTCGTTTTTGAAATATTTGATTTTCCAAAAAAAAAATTGAAACATTTTTTGAAAATCCAAAAAATATTTGTTTCAAAAATTTTGGTACACAAAACTATTTATATATTTTGGAAGCTTCTGTGTAAGACAAATGATTGAAATCGGTCGTACCGCTTTGAAGAAAATCAAAAATTAAAAAATGGTTCTTTGGGAGGTACCATTAATAACCATCTTTTGAAAAATGGTTTTCCACCCTAAGGAAGCCTTTGCTAAAATAAATGTATTGAATTTTTTTTAAGAAAAGTTGTCGAACCGTTTTTGAGAAAAATGCGATATAAAATTGTTCTAAAAAAAATGAAAAAATATATGGGCATAATCACCAAAAACTACTATGTACAAAGTTTGAAGAAAATCGATCGAGCCGTTTAGGCTGTAGACGAAAAGACGGACAGACAGACAGACAGAAAGAATTGTGCCACCCACTTTTTTGGTGTTCTCTATCATCGTAATATCATGTTTGATTGTTATCTCAAATTTTTTTTGCACGAATCCAAGCCTTATAGTACCTTTATCGCAAGTAAAAATGAGTATGAGGGTCTGTAGGTGCTTGCATCTTGACATAGAATTCAAAAGTCGTGGTAGGGGCGAGGGGTTGAAAATAGTGGTTTTCCGACTATTGTGTTAAGGGCACATGCACATTTTTTTTAAGTCCACAGACTTCAATTTTAACGATCCGAAAAACAAAACTCAAGATATGAGCTTTTGAAGCGAACACTATCGGCTTAATTTTATAGACTTTTTTGTCGGTTCTTGATTTTGTTTAATTCCGCAAAAATGTCTCCATATGGTGCACCTGAAAAGCTTATATCTAGAGTTCTATTAACCGGGCCGTTAAAATTAATTAATAAAAAGCCATTACTAACGTAGTAAAGTTTTAAACTGCGTAAATATGTCACAATTTGTATGGAGAAGTAGACAGATTTACGCAGTTTACAATTTTATTATATGGGTATTCATGCAACAGCGTAATATAGTTGTAAACGTTGTAAAGTTTAAAGCTTCGCAATTCTGTTACAATTTGTATACAAAGTTTTACAGATTTACGAAGTTTACAACTTTACTACGTTTACGACGACTTTACCATTGTTATTTATCAACCACCCAGAAAAAAGAACCCGTGGTATGACGATGAATGCGCGGTATTGAAGCAGGAGACGGAAAATGCACGAATGCAAATGCTGCAACGGAAAACAAGAGCAGCAAGAGAGGAGTACCGTGAAAAGAGAAGGAAAGAGAAAAAAAACCCTGCGTAGAAAGAAAAGAGCATCCGCAGCCTCTCAGCTCAAGTATCTCGAAGAGTCTAGCACAGCCACCAACACCCGCCGGTTCTACAAAACAGCCAAGCAACTGGCATCTGGTTATAGGACTGGCACGCAAGCTCTTCGAAACAGCGAAGGGAACCTAGTCACCGAAGCATAGGGAATTGTAGACGTGTTTAAGCAGCATTTCCAACAGCTGCTTAATGAGCATTATGTAGAGGAGGCAATAGAGGAACAAAGAAGCATAAGACCAGTCAATGAAGATTCAGTCCCAGCGCCCAGTACTGAAGAGGTTAAGAAAGCCATCCACAAGCTTAAGAACAACAAATCCGCCGGCTCGGATGGCCTACCTGCGGAACTCTTTAAGTATGGAGGAGATGTCCTGGTAGGGTGCATGCACCAGCTCATCAACCAAGTGTGGGAGGAGGAAAGTATGCCCGACGACTGGTCAAATAGCTCCATATGCCCAATCTACAAAAAAGGCGATCCTATGTCCTGCCAGAACTACAGAGGCATATCCCTGCTTAATGTTGCCTACAAGATCCTATCCAACGTACTATGTGAGCGTCTAAAACCTTTCTGCAACACTATGATCGGCACGTACCAGTGTGGCTTCAGGCCAGGCAGATCAACGATAGACCAAATCTTCACATTGAGGCAAATCCTGGAAAAGACCAACGAATTTCAAGTCGAGACCCACCACCTATTCATCGACTTTAAAGCCGCATATGATAGCATAAGTCGCCAAGAGCTTCTATTGGCGATGTCGGAACTCGGGATCCCGAAAAAAACTGATCCAGCTATGCCGCATGACGTTACAAAATACGTGGTGCAACGTGCAAATGGGTAACAGCTCATCCGAGTTATTCCAAACTTGTACAGGGTTCAGACAAGGAGATGCGCTATCATGTGATTTCTTCAACTTAGTCCTGGAGCAGATAGTGCGCAAGAGTGGTGTTAACATGGAAGGCACTATCTTCAACAGGTCTTCACAACTGCTTGGCTATGCGGACGACATCGACATCATCGGCCGCTCCAAGAGAGCTGTACTTGAAGCATTCACAGCTATTGATGAACAGGCGAAACGCGTTGGTCTTGAAGTGAATGAGGACAAAACAAAGTATATGCTATCAACAAACAAAGCCTCATCTGTCCAATACCTAGGACAAAACGTCACTGTTGGTAGCAGTAATTTCGAGGTAGTCAAGGAGTTCACCTACCTCGGAACAAACATCAATCCCACGAACGACACCTTAGTGGAAATCCGACGAAGAATTACCCTAGCGAACCGCTGCTACTTCGGTTTGGCCAAACAAATGGGTTCAAAACTCCTTTCCCGAAAGACAAAGTGCACGCTGTACAAAACGCTAATTTTACCAGTTCTACTCTACGGCGCCGAGTGCTGGACGATAAGTAAAAAAGGGGAATTGATACTGGGCACTTTCGAGAGAAAAATTCTTCGGCGGATATTTGGTCCTATATGCGAAGAGGGCGATTGGAGGAGAAGATTCAATCGTGAACTGAACGAGCTGTACCAAGATGTGGATGTAGTCCAAAGAGCCAAAACACGTCGACTACACTGGCTCGGCCACATCGAGCGAATGGACAACAACGCTCCAGCCAAGAAAATCTTCGAATCCCAGCCCCCAGGTTCGAGACGACCAGGAAGACCGAACCTCCGCTATAGGGACCAGGCGGTCACAGACGCAAGAGCGCTTGGTCTCGACGACTGGAGGGAGCGTGCGAGGGACCGCAACCGATGGAAGACCGCAATATCTCAGGCAGAGACCCTTCATGGATCGGGAGCCGGATAAGTAAGTAAGTTACCATTGTTATTTACTTTTTTTTCCATCTGACAAACAATTGCCATTTTATATTTCTTAGTAATGCTAGATTTGTCATGAAGGTAGTTCCAAACAACAGACTTTCGGTAGAAAACTGCGAATAATGTAAGAAATCGTCACCTCAGTGATCAAAGCAACAAAAACCTTCTTTCGAGAAAACGACGTTTGAAGTTTTAATACTCTTAAATACGAATAAAAGAAAAACATTCCGTACAATAACCATAAACTAAATTTAATAAAATATTGACAATTGTGTTCTACTTACACAATTGTTTTTGCTTCGATCAGTCCATTGCATTTTTTTTAATATCAAATCGAAAACAAATTATTACATTTTATGAATCAATATTTAAAAAGAATTGTATGATATAGATCATTTATGCACTGAAATTTGTCTTTGCAAATAAGTTCAATTGTACGTATAGGTCATTTAACACATTTAAGAAATTTTAAAAAGACCATACACAATTATGCCCTTCTCATACAAAATGTTTTTGTGGCAGACAAATAATACTGACTTTTTATTCATAAAATGGGCTTAGATCATATTTGTTTCACTAATATCTTTTGCAATAATAGATATAGGACAGATTTAATTACACTAATAGAAAGATCTCCTTTTTGTTAATAATGGAACGTTCCTAACTAAAAAATGCTGAAAATGCGTATAAAATGTTACTGGGGTGACGAAATGGGAAAATTTACATGGCAACAAATTTCGAAAAAATTATATAGGACCTACAGTTGTATACATTTTTGTTATAAGCTATAACAGACTAATATTCACTTTAATTTGTCGAAAAATGTTGGCAACCCTTCGAAAACGATAAGAACGGAAACTGTGTTTGAATTTTGTTTGTAGTCTTTCATTTGTATCTTTTCATATATTGCCAAAAGGATACACACAAGCAACCGATTTTGGTAAGTGGGTCTATTACTACAACTCTGCAATTATTGATTTGGATTTTTGGAGAAAAATTGGAATTCCTAATTCTTTTAGCAGAGCGGAGTAGGTTTCAGGTGTGTATTGTATAAATACTCTTTTCAACAAAAGTTCTAAGAAAAAATAAAGCTTTGACACTCAGTTTAGTTGCAATGGCTTTGAATAAACTTGTCCCTCTACCTCTATACATCTCTGACCGGATTTCCGTACGTATTATATCAATCATTCTCATTTTCAAATTCATAAAAGCAAAAGCTTCAAAAAGCGCAATAAAACTCAAAAGCCCTTTGACAATAAAATGAAAAAGCTTTCAATTGGTGGTTCCACACTCGTATTGTCAGTGTGGCGCAGATTGGTCAAGTTGAAGTGTAAACAAGAAGTATTTTTCATGTCTATGTAGGTTATAGATAGAACCTCCTAGCAGGTTGTTTGAAAAAGTTTCAATTCTTTTTTCGCACATATTTAATTTTCTGAAATATTAGGTGTGTTTTTTCCCTTGCCCGAATGGGCTTGGACGAAAAAAACGACCTCGGGGCTAAGCAATTTACATGTAAAAAGCAACTGCGGGCTAAGCTAAGCCCAAAGAATTTTCGGGGCTTAACTTAACTTAAGCCCAGATAAAAACTGTGTTACCGGCACGAATTTCATACATATTATCGATAGTTCGTATGGAATAGTGATGGGCATAATCGAATGATTTCAATAATCGAGATGTTAGTATTCGAGTGATCATAATAATCGAATGATCATTCGAGATATGAGAGTTGAGAACCAAGAAATAAGAACGAAAGAAAAGGCACGAAAACCCACATATGTATTCGAGAACTCAATATGTCTATGTATGATTGTATTTAACCACTCGAGTCAACACTGTGACTGTGAGAATTCGAAAGTAGTTGTGTACACATACATAAACAGTGAGAGCCCCGAAAACCGAGTTCTCAATTAATTGTGTTTGTCTTTTTATTATTTCTCCCACCGCATTAGTTCGAGTGATTGAATACATCAAACACTCACACAAACTACACAACAATCAACTTTTTGGGTCGATAATGTGTGTGTTCTCTTTTTCTTGCTTGACATTCGTTCTCATTTCTTTTCTTGAATCTCGACCTCTCGAGTTCTCACGACACTTACTACAGTAGTAAGCAGGTAGGTAGGAAAATCATTCGAATGCAAAATCATTCGAATGATCCATTCATTCATCATTCGAAGTATGTATATTCAAGTTGCCGTCTGCTGTCAAGCTCCCATCGGGTTGACTCGATTCGGTTGAATACACCATACACTCACACAAACTACACAATCTCATATCTGTTCTTGAATCTCGACTTCACGAGTTCTCACTACACTTACTTCAACAGTAAGCAGGTAGGTAGGAAAATCATTCGAATGCAAAATCATTCGAATGATTTTCATTCATCGTTCGAAGTAAATTCAAGCTGCTGGTCGGCTCTCGAGCTCTCATCGCGTTGAATCGCGTGGTTGAATACACGTTCATAAACAATCAACGGTCTCGAGTGAGTGTTCATCTTTCTCTTACTTATTTTTAATTCTCATTTCTGTTCTTGGTTCTCGAGTTCTCAATGAAGTCACAATTACAATAGTAAGTAGGTGAGCAGGATCGGTATTGATGAAAAATCATTCGAATGATTCAAGTGAAGAATCGAGATATCTCGAGATGTTACCAGAATCGATTATAATCGATTATATCACTCGAATGCGCCCATCACTAGTATGGAAACTCCATTGTAATTGCGTCGTTAAGCCCCAAAGTCGTTTTTTTCGTCCGATTCACACGGGCTTATTGTGTTCGAAAATGTGAAAAGTGTATTAAGGTTGTTCCGAACCAACGCGAAATATTCACCTATTTTGCTTTGATTTTGTTGTTTTATCCTTACACCTCGGCCCCCTGTGATTTTTTGCGTTTGTTTTTGTTTTTATTTTTGCAATTGAAGCATATCCGGTCCAAAAACCAGACAGCTCCACATTTTTGAAAGTTGAGGCAGTTATAAAAATCTGTCTTCGAAATCAAAATATAAAATATTTGTTAGAAACAATAACAGCCCTATTATTGACACGATTCAAAACTAGTTTTAACGAAAAACTAGTTCTATATAGTCTGGGAGCCCACCGTAAGATTACCTATCTCATCGCGGCCACGCAAAAATTGGATACCAACCGATAGCTTTAGTCCAAACATTTACAAAACTGCTGGTCGGACAAGCTTTATCTGGTCGCAATGGTTAGAAAATGCACTTTTCAGGTTGCATTTTCCGCTAAATGTACCTTTAATGTAAGCAACTTATATAAATGGGGTATCAACTGAAAGCTATGACTGTCCTCTACACGATACCCTTGGTTGGACTGACTTTGTTTTGGCTGTTACGACGAGTCCGACTATTAAAAAAAACGGTCTTTTTTAACACTGCGTCTTACATCAGGGAAAACTGAATAAAATCATTTCAAATGGTTAGGAAAGTGGCTTTAACCACTTTTTTTCATTTTCGTCCAAGGATGCACAAAATCTCTAATTTTAGAAAAGTGGTCGGACTGGTGGCAATAGCCAAAAAACTCTGTCCGACCATTGCTATCGTGTAGAGGACAGTCCTAGCTTTCATTTGATACCCCATTTATATAAGTTGCTTATATTACATAATTGGAAAATACACTAAATTCATAAATTAAACAAAAACGGATTTCTAAGATTTCTAAGAGAGAAAAACGAATGGATTATGGATTGTCGCAGGAAACAGCCTTGAACCAAAATTTGTTCGAAATTGTATATATGTACTTTCAATTTACTTCTATGTAATTTGTGAACAAATAATAGCTTTCGAGTTATAGGCTAAGAACTCCAAAAAAATACATTTTTGTACCACTTTTTGCAAATTTTTGCATGTTGCGTCACAAATTTTTGTCGCAAACCTCAGATTCGGACTCAGCATCCTCAAAAACATAAGGCAGGAAAAAAATCAAAACTACCTCACATTTTGCTCGCTAATAATAGTACAAGAGCCAACAGCAAATTTTGGGAGTGGATGTATAACCAAAATCCAGGAGTGAGGGTTTACAGGTGCATTTATATCGTGATATAGAATAACAAAGTCTGGCAGATTTTGTTCTCTTTTTTTGGGAAGGGTGAGGGTTTAAAACCAGCTTGCTTTCCTGTACGTGTTTGGGTTATTAACACTTTTTTAACTTTTTGAAAATAGAAAATTATATGCTCTGTCATTTTTTCTAGTTCTAAAGACTTTTATCTTGATGATCCGATCAACAAGAGCAACGATTTTAGCTTTTTGAGAAAAAAATATCAGACCTTTCTTGGAGACTTTATTTTTTAAATAAATTAAAGTGGTAATAACCCTGACAGTAAAAAAGGAGACCTAGCTCTTTTTAACCCACCACCCCTCCCAAAGGCCAGACTTTGTCCCCTTTCACACGAAGAAACAAGTTGCTGGAGATTTTTTTGACGTTTTCTTTTAATCTCCTTAAAAATCTCTTGTACCTTTCACACGAGGAAACAAATCTTCC
The DNA here is from genome assembly GCA_963921185.1 of Dasysyrphus tricinctus. NCBI lineage: Eukaryota > Metazoa > Arthropoda > Insecta > Diptera > Syrphidae > Dasysyrphus > Dasysyrphus tricinctus. The sequence continues at coordinate 125,047,131 of OY992532.1, forward strand.
GGCAATTTTTAAAATTTCCTTTGGAAGTGAAAGGAAATATCAAAAAATCTCCTCAAATTCTCGACCGGGGAGATTCTGTTCGCCCCTCTTTCCTCCTGCCCTTCTCACTTAGGAACCAAAAGTTACTGGCGACTCAGTTTTCTCGTGTGAAAGGGCACTTTGGTATTTGATGTCACGATACATGTACCTATAGACGGTGTCCACATTGGGTATGAAAAAGTGAATTTTTAATGGCTTTTCAGTATTCATATCTCGCTCCCACTCCTTCATTGAAGTGAGATGTGAGTACTGAAAAGTTATTAAAAATCCACTTTTTCATACCCAATGTGGACACCGTCATAAACACTCATACTCAGATTTATTGGTTATACATCCACTCCCAAAATTTGCTGTCGGCTCTTAAGCCCGCATTTTTCTGTCATTTTTAATGAGCTGAAACTTTTGGTAAATTCAGATTTTGATCTGAAAATTGATTTTTTTTTTGCGAATGGTATACGATTTCAGATTGATTTTCTTTTTCATTGTATTGGTTGATAATTTGTGTCTATGAAGCTGTAGCGATCTAGACATATCAGACTGATGGCTTTCAATTTTACTGGTGTATGTAATGGTGTTAGTAAAAGAAAGGTAAAAATCTGATATAAAAAAATTGATTTTTTTGCCCATTGGAAGGTTTTAATTGCCAAAATCTGTGTTTTGACAGATCTGAAGGGGAAACAATCAATTTTTATTATCAAAAGAAAGCTTTGAAACGAGTGAGCGGGTACGCACTATATCCAGTAATTAAAAATGTCACAAGAAATTTATAAAAAAAGTGATTTTCAAATAATATTTGTCAGGTTCTGGCAGGTTTTTCTTGACATTTCAGAATTAAAATGAAAAATAATTTCAAGATACGCAGAGTTAAGGCCTAACTACATTCAATTCACTTTTCTACAAAAGTGAAAAAATGTTTTGTCTTTTTTCAATAAACTACTCAATCCTATCTTTTATCTCAAGTTTTACAAAAGTAAAAGTTTAGAGCGTTCCTAACTTTTACTTTTGCAGAAAAGTGAAACACAACTACATCTGAATAAACAGTTAAAAAAATGATTCATAGATGTCACTCACATCGATAATAGTTGCTGAACTAGCCTTTTCCGTGTTTGAATGCCTTCAGCCCAACTAAAGTTTTATACTCTTTTTCGCAGGAAGGTGTCGCCAGCATATATTTGTATTTTCACTTTTGCACTTTTGTACAAAAGTGAAATGAATGTAGTTAGGCCTCTACAAAAGAAAGTATACACTGGACCCTACAGAACACTGGTTTATGATGTATATTCACTTTTGGGTAACATAGTAATTGTGAAAACTAATTGAGAGGAATGTTATCCCTTTCTTATAAACACCTTTTATCCCTTTTTGCTCTGCTGACACTTTGATTGATTTAATGAGTAAGGTCTGTTCCTTTACTTTGAATTTCTGTGCATTTCTGCGCATTTTAGTCCAAAGTTGTGTCAAAGTTCATATACTAAATTTTTTTTGACACAAGTTTGGACTAAAAATCACAAAAACTCAAAATTACGGATCAGACCTACAGTGTCATACGGGCTTTAGACTATAACGGCCCTTTTAAGCACAAATCGACTGGATTATAGCATATTGTCGAATAAGGTTAATTTAAGACGAAGGCTAACAACTTATTAATGATTTTCTCAAAGATGATTGAAGGCATTTTGAAGAAGGAAGATTCAAAAAGAATTTTGATGTAAAATTACTATAAAAATTAATTCGAAAAAAATTACGTTGAGAAATCTGAATCTGATGTTACCCACGAATAATTAATATTTTTCGAGCCATAAGTAAAAAACTCATAAAAAATGCAAATGCATCATTTTTGCATTTTTTACATGTTGCGTCATGACCTCAGATTCGGATTCAGCAACCCCGAAAACAAAAAGCAGGGAACAAATCAAAGCTACCCCACAATTTGCTCGCAAAGAGCCCTTCTGAGCACAAATTGACTTGACTATTAATAAGACTGTCGATATTGAATAGTAAAAACAAAGATTAAAATTTTGGAAAAATAAAAAAAAAAAACAAACAAAAAATGTTTCTTTTTTAAGGCTCTCCCAAACCAACGCGAAATCATAGCGAATCATACGCAGTCATTTTTTTTTTTTTTTTTGCATTGTGTATCTTTCATATTTTGTATTATTGTGAATGATTTCTCGTCGTCGGCGAATGTTTCGCGTTGTCATAGCGAAGTCATAGCGAATCATTCGCAAAAACGATTTTTTGTTGTTGTGTAGCATTGTGTATCTTTCATATTTTGTATTATTGTGAATGATTTCGCGTCGTCGGCGAATGTTTCGCATTGGTTTTAAGGATCCCCCAGACCAACGCGAAACATTCTCCGACGACGCGAAATCATTCACAATAATACAAAATATGAAAGATACACAATGCACAACAACAACAAAAAACTGACTTTGCGAATGATTCGCTATGATTTCACGTTGGTTTGGGAGAGCCTTTATTTAAGATTTTAAGTTTGAAAATTATTTTTTCAATAAGGATTTACAAAAACAATTTTGTTTTGTTTAGTTTTTACCTTATAACTTAAGGGAATAACTGAAAAATAAAGCAATTTTATCAATAACAAGAGAAAAAACGTGGAAACGCTATTTTCGAAACACGCTGATGATAATGCGATGTGACGTTGCCAGCAAAATAATAACAACATCGAAAGCTCCGTTTGTCGATCCGAACGTTTAGCATTGGTTTGGGATAGCTTTTATATATTTCGTTTTGTTGGAAACAGCCATTTTTGAAAAAAAAAAAAAGGTTAAATCGTCAAGAATAACCTATAATTACCCTTTACCTACACCCGTACAAAATTTCCATCGTATCTCTTGAAAAGCTGGCATAACTCTTGCAGTTCTATACAAAAATTATTACTCTTTTTACTGTAGGTATCATTCGCAACAATATAAAATATGAAAGATACACAAATCTACACAACAACAAAAAACTGTCTTTGCGAATGATTCGCTTTAATTTCGCGTTGGTTTAGGAAACTATTTGAACTATTCGTGTACTTTTTAAAACTACGAATTTAGCCCAAAGTTCTGTCAAAGTTCATATAAAAACTGAATTTTTAGGCACTCGTAGTTTTGTGAAGTATACGAACAGACACACTCGTAGTATTGTGAAGTATACGAACTACAATACATACTTATTTCAAAAAGACGTAAGGCGATATCAACGAAAAAAGGAATCGTGTAATCAAGGTTTTTCAGTTAACCCTGAGGCCACACGAGTGAGTAATCGCAAGCGAGTTACAAATACATCGAAACTTTTCCTACTCGCTAGTCAACTGGCTTGCCTTTTTCGAAGCCGTGTAGCGAGTAGAGTGGCAAGTGATTTGACAAATGTATGTACCTTACTCGCTAGTGAGTACTCGCTCGTGTGGCCTCCGGGTAAGTGAGGTGCGCTCTCAAACTGATAGCAACCGCCTTTGTCCTATTCTTTGGCTTGAGAAATGAAAGAATGCATACATTTTGTTCTCTTTCTCAAGTAAACTGTGAGTTGTGAGTGACCTGCTCTGGAGGAAATCAAAGTTTCGGTTGTTTTTATGACTCTCACAAGTTGTGACTAGGGGGAGAATACAAAAGTCACAGAATCAGTTTCACCACTTCTTGTGACTTGTGAGGTATCAGTTGATTGAATTGAATTGAATTTGATATTTTATTTAATTAAATAAAAAGGGTATTCATGAAGCAGCGTAAAGAAACAGAAACAGCGTAAATGTGACAGATTTACGAAGTTTAAAACTTTACCACGCTTACGACGATTTTACGCTTTTGCATGAAGCCTTTTTCCAACTATTCAGGACCTTTAAAAAACTGTCTAAGACGGTGTCCACATTGGGCATGAAAAAGTGGATTTTTAATGACTTTTCAGTATTCACATCTCACTTCAATGAAGGAGTGGGAGCGAGATATGAATACTGAAAAGTCATTAAAAATCCACTTTTTCATACCCAATGTGGACACCGTCTAAGTAGTCAACCGTCTAAATAATCTAATAAATAAGGCTGTATACGGACATAGTTGTTGTTGTATTTAACATATAAACTGCTTTGTTTTACCGTCGTTTTTTCACACAATTTTATTTTGACTTGCAAAAAAACACAAATATTATAGTGGAGAGCACAGAGGTCTCCAAAAACTTGATCTCCAGTAGAGAGCAAAAATGTATCTTTATACTCAAATTGAACAAAACCAATACAGGATTGAGTTTTCTGGGCAATGATAAACTACAATACAAAAAAAAAACGAGACTGATATTAAAAAATGGCTTTTTAGCTAAAAACCAGTTTTAGGGCACCAGTTAAAGGCACTAATATAATTTTTATGTATATGTAAGTACCTACCTTTTCCATCAACAAAGACAAAATAAGAAGTATAAGTACTTAATTTCCTTTCAATTTTCACTATACCTTACTAAAATTATCAATTTTGAAGGTCACCTACGACCTGTTTTTTCTATGTTTTAAATTTGTTCATAAATATTTTCTAGTACCAGAATTAAAAACCAAAAATAAAAACAAAATAAAGTGTTGAGTTCTTAGTGGAATCATGTTACTGGCAATGCTGTATTTAAAAATCTCCACTAGCTTCTTGACAGCTCCAATCCATATCAACTCGCAAACGGTGCACCTCGCTGTCGTGCTGTGAAATTCTTCTTGAAAAAAGTTCGAGTACTCATGTGTATTCCTTCTTTCGTTCGAAATTAATCCAGTTTGTTCTTCTATTTTCAACGATGGCAAAACCAAAAGCGACCGCAGAAAACCTACTTTCTCACTTCAACCAATTACGTGCAAGGCACAGTCTGACAGTTCGTCTCTGACTTTTGAACAGGAAGGTTGTTAAATAGTGAAATAAAAGTGCTCTCGGTGAAAAACAGTGTCGTTATTTACAAAAAAAAAAAATTGTGTGTGTGCTATCTCTTCAACAAATATCCAGCGCATTGACTGATTTGGTTTTGTCAATTGAATTCTGGAGCCAAATTTAAAATCTTTACTGACGGTCACATGTAAACTTTGGCTTTTCGGCTCGTTGGCACATTTAAATTGAAGTAGAACGTTAACTTTTGGGGTAAAAAATCATATACCAGCAATTGCATTGTTGTAGTGCCATCAGAAAGAATCTAAAAAAAAATTTTTCCTTCTACTAAATTTTGACAGGAGGCGAGAGAGAGTGGAGCAGATTACATACAGCCAGCAGCAGCATTCGGCGTTTAGCCGTGATTGGAATCACTTGGTGGGGATATTTGGTAAGTGTCATTTTTTTTGGGGATGTGGTGATGTTGCCATCTTGAATTCGTTAGGAACACTAGTTGGCATCAAACTGTTACTTTTGAATTTTATTTTAATTTATTTTTGTATTATGTTAAAAGATAAATAATTATTAATTTTTGTTTCTATTTTGAGGAAATCGTTGAGAAATTGTTTGGAAAAGTAGCACATAACATGATGTTGTTATTTATATACCAACTTAGTTTAACTAGCATAAATAGAGTTATAAATTAGCACTTATAAGTTCAATATTGCCTATTTATGTGTTCAAAGTGTTAAGACACAGCAACTGCAAAGTGTAAGGTTACCTTAGCAAAGTTGCCCATTCAAAGATTATGTAGGTACTTATTTTTTCAAAATAATATCGTCATAAGTCAGAAAGCTTTTTTTTTGTTTATTAAACTTACTGTCTAAAAACACTGAAATGAAGCTGTAGCTGTAGCAGAAGTTGAATTTGCTAAACTTCTGCTACACCATACATTTCTTGCAGATACATATTGTACCGCTATTTACCATTTTCTTAATTTTCAAATATGCCGATACTGTGACCTTCACATCTACATCACTGTTTAGCCCGTAAAGAAGCATTACATCTTTATTTCTAAAAATCCGCCCACTGCAACGCCTTTTCCTGTTATATTTGAGTTTTCTCCTTTTTTAATTCAAATTGGTCTGGAAATTATTTAAACAACAGGGAATGTTTTGTTTTTAAATTTAAACCTAAAAGTCATGATGGTCGGATTATATGAAATCAAAGTGAAAGATTCATTAAATAACTAATCTTTGCGTTGATAGCTCCTTCGAAAGCTGGGAAACCTTAACCTGTTTTTTAGTGCATTTTTATCTTCGCTTAAAAGAAAGTAGGCACATAGCATGTTAAATACAACAACAATTTGGTATTACTCCGTATTGTTGTTGTATTTAACATTCTACTTTTTTTAAGCGAAGATAAAAATAATAAATAACGAATCCTGTGCAAAAAAATGTTTCCGCTGATTTTATTACGCACATTGTTAAAAATATGATTTTCGAGCTTGTAGGAAAATCAAAATCACAACCGAGGTTACCTACGTCTCTCCGGCCGGCCCTTACCATCATGTCTGAACTTAACCAAATTCCACAGAAAAATATAATTAACAGTGCTTTTGTGCTGTTTATTTGATATGTCTTAGGCGCCAGTTATAGCTATCATTGAAAATTTTAATGATTGATTTTGAGACGTTTAGAAAGTAAAATCAGCAACAACTAACTGATGAGCCAAACTCGTGCACCTGGGCGAAGCGCATTTTGGACTAAAGGTCACACAAATCTTGAGTTACCCCCATTTTTATAATGGTGGAGTATCTTTGCTTTTTCTACACTCAATTTTTATTTAATTTTAAAATAAAAGACGGCCGTCACGGTCTTATAACGTTACATTCAACCACATGTTTTTGAACATAACTGAAAAATTTGCCATGTAATATGCAAAGTCAAGTATGTTGTGTGTACATACATATCTATTTTGTGAGATCGATTTTTTTTATATCTGGGCCCTATTTCAGGGCTACCCATACATCATACAACTACTTCAGTTACATATTTCAGTTTCAAAAATACAACTGGAATTTTGAAATACCTATGTAAAAGATAAGGAACTTTAATAAATTGTAAATTGTTGCAACATGAAGATGGTTTTGTAGCGCTAAAATAGGTCCTTGAAATATAGTTTTTGAAAAAAGGGCTTTTTAGAGCTTCTAGTTTGCACTATGTTTAGATTTTCATGATAGATTTTCGAGTAATTCGCAAAAAATGTTTAGGCACGAATATTTCATTATCTGACCGTGGCCTTGACCATTATGTACATATGTAGAATGTACATATCTGGATTAATATTTTCCTTTAATCTTTAAAAATTGATGATAACCTTGGTTTTTCCCTACCAACTTTTAAATTTCCAAAATACCTATGTATGTCTCAACAAGGTCAAATTCGCCCGTTTATATTTTTTCCTTTCTTTTTATCTGTTAAGGCACGTGTTATTATGAAAAGCCAGTCAATACTAAGCGTTGTGGTCCTGCGCTGCATATTCATTGTATTTGCTTTAACGAAGTTGTATTTATTATAGTCTGGGAGCCATTGACCGTTTTTAGTGACTGATTCCCGAAAAGCTGGTATTTTCCCATTTCGACGGTTAACTATGAATACCTCCTATGTCGCATTTTGTAAACTTTACAGGAGACACAAAAAACCGAATAATTTCTCAAAACAAAAATGAAATTTGACAAAGTATTATCAATTTTGAATTTCTATGATATGAAATAGTTTTAAATGCTAAAAATTGTGATTTTGATAGGAAAAGAGAACTTAGGAGGTATTCATATAAAAAAAGTAAATACTTTTAATACTGATAGGAGTAATTCATTTATTTATTTAAATTTTTTTTTTTTTTACTGAATGTAAACGAAAATGTCAGTACAAATCCGTTGATAGGAGATGTTATGGCACCGATAACACCGAACAAAATAATTCCTAACATACTTTTCACTAGTTTTATGTTTATTTTTATAGTAAAAACTTTTCAATTTTATGACTAAGATAATAAAAGATCAACAGTTTCTAAGAAAAACAGACAAAAAATAAACAAATATTAACATTTAATAAAATATGAAGCAAAAACTTCGTGTGGGTCCTTCTGTCTGCAAAAGTGTGAGTCAAATGTGATGATATGAGATATTTTAGGCGCCAAGATGATAGAAGGTATTAAAAAATGACTATAAATATATTTTGACAAGTGCTGAAGATATAATGAATGCCTTCAAAGATGCGGATGGAAATTTTTAACAAAACTACATCAAAAAGTGAATTTCACAAAAAAATGTATGTTAGGAGGTATTCATAGTTAACCGTCGATATGCTTTATTTGATATCACAGCGCGCTGACTAGCGGTGGGTTTCGCCAAAACATATAAAAAAGGTAGAACAAAAGTGATTTCAGAAAAGCTGAGCTTTTGTGGATACGTTTATGACGTCATAGGTAAACGAAAAAACACAAACAACTTAATTTTGAGTGGGGGATATAGCCCCGCTTCTCACGTAAAAATAGTAAAAAATGCGAAAAATGGACTGCTTTGCAATTTCATCATTTGGTTTCGTCAGTGTGTGACCAATCCATTGCCATTTACGTGAATTTTTTAATATGGTGTAGACAGAGATTCACAAAAGCCTGCAATTTCTTCGAGATGGTAGTGGTGACTTTCCAGGTTTCGCAAGCATATAACAGCACGGATTTGGCATTGGATTCGAAGAATCTCAACTTAGTGCGTGAGGAGATTTGACTGGGTTTCCAAATTTGGGACAGAGAATCTAAGGCTGCGTGAGCTTTATTTATTCTACTTTGAACGTCCAGATTAGTACCACAATTTGCTAAACAATACTTCCAAAGTAGTTAAATTGTTCAACCTGCTCAACTGGCGTCTCCTCTAGAAAAATACGCTGATGTATGGAGCCATGGCTGGCATATGAGCATTATTTTTGTCTTTTTGCTATTTATTTTTAGACCACTTGTTTCTCCTTCCACATTCAGTGCTTGACACACTGCTGATGTTATTTGCCAAGCCAAGGGACATCCATATATCATCGGCATAGTCTAATCTAATAAGCCAAACGGTCTCCATTGAATGCCCTGTCTCTCTACTGTTCTAACGCTGGGCGCAAAACATCGTCTATCGCCAGTAGAAAGCGAATTGGGGATAGAACATCCCCCTACCTCACACCCTGCCAACTTCGAAAGAGTGGGATAGCTGCCCATTGTGTAAAACAAAACATCTTTGGTCCGTTCCTTTTCTCTAAAATGTTAACAATTGTTAACACTGATCGTTCCTAAATTCTCAAATTGTAACATCGTGTAACATTATGACGTCATAAAATCGTTCCTAAACTCAATGTTGAAGTGTCAGAATGTTACACTTTGTAACAATTATTTCCAACTCATCTCCTCGACATGAATTGAAAGTGTTGATCTGTAAAAAACAGCTGAAACTGCAATTTTTTATTTTGTGATTATCTTTTGTTTACTTTTCGTTGTTTGGATTTAGAATTGTTACAATTTTTGCAAATATGTGTTTTTAATTTAATTAATTTTACTGCATGTTTTTGAGTTTTGAATAGTTTTATGATAAATTTACTTTTTTTCGACATTGCATTTTATCAATTCCGTGATTTTTGGTAAAGAAATTTGTGCTCATAGTTAGTTAAAGTTAATAGAAATTTAATTTAGAAGTTATATGTATTTACTTTCAATGAATTTTATGCAATAAATAGTTTTTTCTTGATTATTCATTCTAAATGCACTTCGATTTTTTTTCCAACCATTCCGTTTGGCAGATCAACAATATTTTCAACATTGATCGTTCCTAAATGAAATGTTACAAAGTGTAACATTCTTAACAATGACATTCCAACATTTTTTTTTGACACATCAACAATTGTTAACATTTTTAGAGAAAAGGAACGGACCACTTGCGTTGTTTTAGGACTCTCTTTAGGACATATAATCGCGTTGAATTTTTTGTATAGGTACCATTGTATATCCAATCTAGAATTTATATACAATGTAGGTACGATGATTTTCTAGTCAATGATACCAAATAAACCAAATATACAAATATTGGCTTTTCTGATTTTGGTAATTGAAAACGGTCGCTGGTTCCCAGACTTTTAGGTGTGTAATGAATCTGTTCTGCACAGAAAAGTACTTTGTGTGTTCCATGAGTAAAAACCTTGCTCCATACTGTTCTTCATTCTTTCACTTTCTGTTCCATGAAGTTTTACAGAACTTGTTTAGTTCAACATTTCCTGCACCTACTTTTAAGATAAAGCAGCAAGCAAATGAGAATGTGTTAAAGCATTGGTTTGTTTGTTTGAGATAAAAATAAGCTAAACTTTATCACAGAAGTAAATTTTCTTAGGGCCAGTTGTACAAATATTCAACTCGTGGTTCAGTAATTTTAACTCACTGACTTCGGAGAATGCACTGAGGTTCAACGATAGTTAAGGCATTAAATTAGCTACTATAACATACTTGAACCTTGAACCATCGTTGAAACTCAGTAATTCCGCCGACATCAACAAAAAAAATATTTGAACCACGGATTAAAATAGCACTAAAAAACGTTCACTTGCCAAGCCGACTATCTGGTGGCCAAACAAAAATGTAACACGTCTTTTTCAAGATTGGTATATAGAAACTGTTCTCACGCACACACTCATTTCGCTTGAAAAAATTCAATCAGTTACATAATTACATCAATTAATAATTATATTTATATTTATTATTATATATCACTAGAAATAATTACAGTTAATCCTGTCCTATTATACTATGTATTCGTATCATAAAAATTTTCAAAACCCTTTTTAAAATAAAAAAAAAAACAATAATCCTATATTCCAGTTTGTGTTAGTGGCATAAAACAAAATTAAAAAGGTCGCTGACTTTTCCAAACCTTTTCCACATTTTGAATACAAAAATAAATTTTCATTAATATTATTATTTTTTCTTTTCCGTGCTTTTATCGTTCGTCTCTATTCATAGCAAAAAATAAAACGGCAATTTAGTATTTGAAGTAATCATCTCAGTTTACCAAACAAATGACCTGATCACAGGATCACTTGGACCGAGAGCGAGGAAGTAAGCACTCAACAAGAATCGAGGATATATTTAAATAATTTTATTTTTAAAGAATGACAATAATATTATTTTTGGTCGACACATCGTCGTCTATGTGTCAAAAAGCATATGTTAATGGAGTTCAAAAAAGCTACTTAGATATTGCAAAAGGAGCAGTGGAGACGTTTCTCAAATTTCGACAGCGAACCCAAGACTGCCTTGGCGATCGATATATGCTGTTAACTTTTGAAGAACCACCGGCAAATGTGAAAGCCGGATGGAAGGAAAATCATGCTACGTTTATGAACGAGCTTAAAAACCTTCAAAGCAATGGGCTAACATCGATGGGCGAGTCTCTAAAAAATGCATTTGATTTGCTAAATTTGAACCGCATGCAATCGGGTATTGATACCTATGGACAAGGGCGGTGCCCGTTCTATCTTGAGCCTTCAGTAATTATTGTCATCACCGATGGTGGAAAGTATTCTTTTCGTAATGGAGTTCATCAGGATATAATCCTGCCTCTGAATTCGCAAATTCCAGGAACAAAATTTACGAAGGAGCCATTTCGTTGGGACCAGAGACTGTTTTCCCTTGTACTTAGGATGTCGGGAAATAAAATCGATGAACGAGTGGATGGCAAAGTACCACATGACGACTCACCTATAGAGAGGATGTGTGAAGTAACTGGAGGGCGGTCGTATCGCGTAAAGTCTCATTACGTCCTTAATCAGTGTATTGAGAGCCTTGTACAGAAGGTACAACCCGGGGTTGTGCTACACTTTGATCAAATGCTCTTAAAAGACCTCAAAGATGGAGAAGTTCAAGACATTGCATTTCAAACAACCAAAAAGATGATATACGTACAGAAACATATTTCGCAAAAAACATTTCCAGTGGGTTTTTGGCCGCTGCCAGAACCGTACTGGCCTGATCCTAAGTCTGCAACGCTTCCGCCAAGAGATGCCCATCCAAAGCTGAGAATAGTTACTCCATGTGTCGATGAACCTCAAATGGTGAGAAATTTCCCTGTAGATAAGTACGAAGTAGAAGCGAGTCCGCTGACATTACAGATTTTATCAAAACGTGAAATGAACAAATGCTGGCCAGTGATCATATCAAATGGAATGCATGGCTTTGAGGTTCCCTTCGGGTATCTCAAGGCAAGTCCGAACTTTGCACAGGTGCACCTGTATGTTTTAGCATACAACTATCCGGCATTGCTCCCACTCTTGCATGACCTCATTCATAAGTACAATATGAGTCCACCGAATGATCTGATGTATAAGTTCAATGCGTACGTTCGGCTTATACCACCATACTACTGTCCGTTCCTGAGACGAGCCCTTCTGAACATAAACGTTCCATATCCTTTATTGCAATTTTTGCTACCCGAGAATGCCGATAATTATCTGAGTCCAAATATTGCTAACCAGCTAAAACATATTAAAAATACCGCAAAGCAGGACCAGGAGAACCTGTGCCAAAAAGTTCTCAGGCAATTGAGACAGCCTAGACCACCGTATTGGCAAATTGAGCGAGCGCGTTTGATTGTCGGACCACCCCTCCGAAGGGATTTGGTACGAAATCCTCTTCTACGAGACACATTTAGCAAACTGCACACCGAAATCGAACCCATTGAAAACTACACAATTGTTGTACCCTCGATGGTAAGACAGGCGCCAGCGAAAAACTATCGCAATCCTTTCGACATTCCAAGAAGGGACCTTATAGACGAAATATCTAAAATGCGAGACAACTTCTTAAGGTCATCTACGGCGAATGGTATTGGATTGGTTAATAAAGACTCAGGGCATTGTCTGCCAATTTCTGAAATGGGTAACTACCAGGAGTATCTGAAAAACAAAGACAACCCATTACGTGAAATCGAACCAACAAATGTTCGACAACATATGTTTGGTAATCCTTATAAGAAAGATAAACACATGGTTATGGTAGACGAAGCGGATCTGGGAGAAGTAGCTCCAATTAAGTCTCCAAATGCCCAAAATGTACAATCAAAAAAGCAACTTGAGCTTGGAAGTAGATCGAGAAAACGAAAAGCAGGACCAATTCGAAGGGATTTCATTTTTAGGCGGACATCGACTGATTCCCGGCCAAGCACACCATCGATATCGTCTTCATCCCTGTCTAGCAAAGGAGGATTCGATTCGGAAACAGATGACAGCATGTCGGACACTTCCTCTATTATTTCAGATGACGATGATCCGGATAGATTGAGTTCGTTTGAGTTTAATGAGCTTGACGACTTCAAAATTAACGGACACGTTACAAATTTAATTAATGGAATGACTGACGACATCGAAGAAGGCGTGTCAGGACCGGTACCAATTCATTTATCAACACCTTCACATACAACAATGCAAGTTAATCATAGCAGCAATACCATCGTTAGCAATAATAGTTTAACAAGTACGTTAGGTGGTGTTCTTGCTAGTAGTGGTGGAGTATCAATAATTGGAAACGGAATCCCAAATAACAATATTCACATTCCGATTGCTTACAGTTCTCCAATTTTCGTCGAGGCTGCTACGTCGCTTAGTGCCATGGCGTCTCATCCACATCACCATCATTCGTATACAGCTGTGGCGTCCCAATCGGTAGGAGCTTCGCTGGCATCAACATCAGTTACAGTCACCTCTAGTATTGTAGGAGCAACGCAACTACAGCCAACTCCATCGGCAACAACGAATGGCCACAATGATATCAACAGTGATGCGCAAGAAATCTCGAGAATTCTTCAACAATGTCACAACGGCAGCAGCAATAGCTGTGGAGTCGTCGTACCAGTTGCTTCAGAAAATTTAAAACACGAACTTATGATAGCAGATTCACTTCCTCCAGACTTTGACAACAGCAAAGCACTGGAAGTCGATCCAGAGCAAAAGCCAGGAGTGAGTTCGAGTGCATCTACAATCAATTCGAACTTCGACAACCTTAAGAAAGATTTACCCGCCTCGTCTGCTGAACCACTGCTTACGAACGAGCAACGTGACGCTATCCGAAGGCACAATATCGAACTGCGAGCGACAATATTTCGAGACATTCGTCGTCCAGGTCGAAATTACTCGCAACTTTTGGAGAACCTTAATCTAATCAAAGGCGATTTCGATACAAAGTATAAGTTCATTCAGATGTGTGTCGCCGAATCGAAGCGCTTTCGACGCCAACTTATGGCCAACAGTATACAAGATTGGTGGGACAAACGGGCCAGCAACAATAGTTATATAATGCAAAATCCGGCGATGAGTTCGAGCTAACACCAAGGCTTCTACTAAACACCGCGCCAATTGTTTTTCATTTAATTTCTCTCCGATAAATTACTTTAGAAGTATATAAAAATAATAATACTTGTAATTGTAGTAAGTAGTATTTGTCTTTTAGTAATAAGAGTATTCATTTATATTTTGTTTGCTCTAGAAAAAAAAAAAACAAACGTTAAAATCTTTTAATTTTTGTAAATACCGTTTTATTGAAGAAAAATATAATAATTCTAGAGTACAGTATATACAAAAAAATTAATCTTGCAATTCTACTGTCTGTAATTTAAAAAAAATCGGTATATTCTTTTAATGAAATCATTGTGACATCCTCTGTCTTTCCATTTTTCAACCCCAAACAAAAAAATTGTTAAGCTGTTTATTTATGTATTAATAACCCTGGATTTGTATTTATCTTTTATTTAATTTATAAGCTGAAGCTTTTTAACTATTTTTTAATGAATATTTGGATTTATTTTTAATATTTTTTAGCAACCCCTTCCTCCATAAGCCATTGTTTAACTGAAAGTACTTAAGGGTGTGATACAAAGCTTTAATTGAGTTGGAAATGTTGTTTAATTTATTAATTTGCTAACAAAGATTACATATTATGAGTAAAAATTTACCCAACGTTTTTATGATTTTTTTTTTACAATAAATCATTGTTATCAATCTAATAGTTAGTATTGCAAGCTGTTATTTTGTTCAAGAAAATTCTTTACAAATTTCAAATTTGAAAAAAAAAGAAATTTTTTTTTTTTTTAAATTAAAAAATTAAAATCAATCAAATGCAGTTAAAAGTACACTCGCACAAACATTTGTTTCGTCTAGCTTTTTTGTATGTAATTTTATTCATGCTCATTAATTACTTTAAGGGTCCATTCACGTTGAGGCGGTCGCAAAGTTTGTAGAAATTGGACGGGCTTGGCGGCCTATCCGTTGTGTTGTAATGCCTGAAAAACTGCTGATGGCAGCTGATGCAAAAACAACTCAAGTATCTACAAAATTTTGGGGACCCAATCTAGGCTGTCTGCCTAGCCTAGTTAGCGGAAACGTACACGAACGCAAGGGTTTTCAACTGACCTCAAATCACGCGAAGCTCATTCACAGTAGAACCTGTCATTTTTCCATTAAAGATATCTATGAACCTTGCAAATTTTGTGACATTCGTTACGATCGTCGTGAGTGGCACTTTTATTTTTACTTTTATCCGCAAAACAAAACAAATGTGTACTGATAGTATAGGAACCGGCACCAAATTTTAGGGACGAATGCATAACCAACATTATGAGTGTGAGGGTCTTTAGGTTCATGCATCTTGATATGGAAAACTAAAGTCTGGTAGGTTTTTCCGACGCCCGTGGAGGGGACGAGGGGTTCAAAATAGCTGTTTTCCAGCTTCAGAAATGGGAAATAGTGCCCTTTCATGTTTCCTAAAAGAAAAGACTGCGATACAATTGGTTGAACTTAAGATATAAGCTTTTCAAATGAATTTTGAAGATTTTTTTGTTTATTTTTTATTTTTTGTAAACCTCTAAATGTGGTACCTCGTGGCATGGTGGTTAGTGCGTAGGACTGTTATGCCGAAGATGTGGCTTCGATTCCCAGAAGTGCCACCTGAAAAGAAAATTGTTTTATCCGACGTACTGACAAATCCTCCAAGAGTATACTTATCATGAAAAAGTGCTTCTCATTTAGCCGTTCGGACTCGGCTAAAAACTGTAGGTCCCCTCCATTCCTGCCAACAACACGCACGAGGTGTTGCGCCACCCAATTTATAAACCTCCAAATATCTCTCAATATGGTGCGCTTTAAATGTTTTTATCTTAAGTTTTTTATTCGGATCGTTAAAATTAAAGCCCGTGAGCATAGGAAAAATGACAAAGCATCATTTTCCATTTTTAATAAATAAATTAAAGTGGTTGTAGCCCTGACAAAAAATCTAGAATACCGCTATTTTTAACCCCTTTCCCCCAACATAGGCGTCCACAAAAAACTGCTTGACTTTTGTATTCCATCTTGAGATGCATGTACCTACAGAACTTCTTAACTCATATTTTGGTTATGCGTTCACCCTCGAAATTTGCTATCGGCTCTTAGTGCATAAGTAGTCTAATCCGTTTTTGTTTAGTATATTAGGTAAAAGTCAGTTGCTAATGAGTAACTGAAAAAAACACGACTTTTATTAATTTAGTCGTTTTTTATTTATGTATAACAACAAATTATATTAAACATTATACACATATAAATATTGAGTATATTTGGCGTTTTTACCATTGCTTTTTCTTATCACGTCTCTTAATCTTATTCACGAGATAATGACATCAAGTTACATATTCCAAAGATTTTGGCATCCTTTCCAGGGCCATCCTTCGAGCGTAAACATGGTGTCTGCCGCGTCGATTCCTATTCTATTATACGAGTTAGGTGACCAGCCGACCGGAATCAACAGATCTTGGTTATTGCCACTATATCCCCTTCGAGGTAGATCACGAGAAATATTTTCGATTAATTTGTGATTGTCCGTGTAGTCTTTAGATTTTTGAATAAAAAAAAAGAAATATAATTTAATTAATTACGAGGTACAAACGGCATAATAATAAAATAAAGGCTGTGAACGATAATCAAATAATAAAATACAAACCATTACGCATCATAAAAACCAAATCTCAAACATTAAAGCTAAAGATATTTCCGTGAAAAAAAATTGGAAGCATTCCAAATAGATTCAAATAAGTACTTTCAGAAACCAAAACAAGTTCTCAGCACTTTTGGAATAGCTCGAAAACCCTGACCTGATAGAGCTACTCTGAGGTTGGATCCGAATCCAAAAATCGGAGAAACAAAACCTTTCGGAAACTAGGTATAATCTTGACTGGCAGATGGTTGAATAAATTTAGAAGACCAGTGAATTTAATTAAATTTATTTATTTACAATGCCAACGCCCGGATAACCGGTCACAGATTCGTATCAAGGACGATTGGCCTTTTTATGTTATTCAGGTTGTGTAAATAAATAACCTGAAAAAAACAGAAAAAAAGATTGGCAGAAAAAATTATCAAGAATTATTAGATTAATTTCGTTTTTTAAAGTTTTCAGGTGTAGTAGATCTCTGGAGGTCTCAATAATATGATCTGATCAAAACAAAAAATATAAAAAAATTGGCGTATTGCCCCCTCAGCGATTCCCATTCGTTTTGCACTTTCTTTTTTTTTCAATCGATTTATTTTAATTCCTATTTTTCGGAGAGAAAAAGTGTGCAGCCAAACAAATATTCAGTTTGCCACTTTGAACATTTGTTGTCATGATTATGTTCGATTCTCTGTAGCTGGTGTCTAGAAAGAAGTTTCATAAAAACATGCAGATTTTACTTTTTCTTCTCGACTAATTTGAATTGAAATAAAGTGATTTGGAAAAATAAAGCGCCATTAATAAATAAATGTTCTAACTATAAAATTACATTTTCTTTTTTTTTTTCTTTTCACCACGAATAAGTTATAAACTCTTATAAGAACTCATCTTCCTTTAAGGAGTATACATATGTGGGTCTCCTATTTTGTTTTTGTTTTTTGAAATTGATTTTAATCTCTTTAAATTTATGATGTTAAATTGAACTTAATTCAATGTTTAAAAGAAATAATACGAACAAAGTTTCCTTCATATTTATTTTATTATTTTTTGTTAAAAAAATGATTATTGTATTGTAAAACAATTTTATGAAAAAAATTAAAAATACGCAGACAAAATATACCTATAATCAAAAACAAATAGTTTTTTTCAGTAAAGTAGACAAATAATTAAAAATTTATACAAATTTGTGTAAAAATGTTTTTATTTAATTTTTTACTGTCCAAATATTTTGATTAAAAAATCTTTGTACAGAAAAAAAAGAAGTTAAAAAAACTGCAACAAATATAACAACAACATCTAGTTTTTAAGATAGATAAAACAAATATTTTCTATTATAAAATATGTATATAGAATTTATTGTATAAGATTGTTTTAAATGTAAAAAAAAAACATCTTAGTAATTTTTAGATAAAAGCCGGGAGCAAAAAAAAAAAACGGAAAACAAAATTTGCATTAAGAAATGCAAACAAATATGTACGTTTGTGTAGTACGTGTGTATGTGTAATGGAGCGAAAGTTACATCGGTACATAAATATTAAAATTATTATTACTTTTGAATGGTCGTCATGAATCAAATATATATAAATGATATGAAAAAAAGATGCACTAAATTAACATGTTATATGTTGTGCCTCCCCTATAAAACGATCTTAGAAAAATCATGAAATAATAGAAATAAAAAAATGTTTAAGGAATTTTACTATTGATAATTTTGTGCAATTTGTTATTTAAAAATAGAACGGATGACATAGAATTTTATTATTTTCAGAATTGCGAATTTGAAATGCGAACGTCTTACATGTATGGTGCAGTTAAACTGTATGTTTGTATATGTTTTTCATGTTGCATTTAGATTATATTTTATTTTTGCAGATTGACTAATGATTGAAATGAACATGTACTACATAAGGTTAGGTACACAAAATCAACTATTTGCTATAGATTCAGAAAGTGACACAATTGTTGCTTTTCGTTCATTCTGTCATTTTTGTTTTTTCCTTTAAACTAAGAAATCCTTTAAAGTAACCGTTAAAAAATGACTCATTCATAAAAAGTGGTAATTTTTGTTTGTACTGGATGTGATATCTATGTCATTCTATTATCTTTGGTGATAAGGTAGATTAAAAGAATTTAAAAAAATGTTGATTTTGTGCACCTACCTATTATTAAGGGTACTATGTAGCTGGAAGTGAAAAGAAAGTATAGCAACGGTAAGCATGTAACTGGAGATGCGAGATTAAATTATCTTAATATCGAAACATCAGGTATCGGAAATCGGGACAGATCGGGACTTAAAAAATACCTTAGACGTACCTATGTACATACAGTCCCTTGGAAAAGTATAACCGAACCCCGTAAAAGTTATTTTATTGGAACAAAAAAAAAAAAAAAAATCACGGTCATTTTTACTGCCGATATTCAGTAATAAAATACAGTTTTATCTGGCTTGCAGAAGTATAACCGCACTGTATAAAAAATGAAATGGCTCTTCAGTTTAGTTTAGTAATTTAATGTTATTTGATACAAATAAAAGACTGCGTGGTAGACATTTAACGAGGCTGGTTTGGGATTTTAAACATTGCGTAGAAAATATAAAAATCGGACAGTGCAATTCTTATGTTTAACAAGATCCGAAGTTTTATGACAAAGAAATTAGAATCTTACAATCCGCGATCAAAGGCGTTACCGCATTTTATTAACGAAAAGAAATTAAAATGTGATTAACCATACGGTTTCAATGAATGTTGGTAAGATTTACGGAAACCAAGGCTTTTTTCCGAAGAGGAGCTTTGGCGATGGAGGTTGTATGGTATATAGTAGGCCTTTTGCTCTCACGTTAGGGTTTCATTTGCTTTCACCTTCACCAAAATGAATAGCTTATATTTCACCAAGTTGCTAAGTACCATATTGAAGGCGATATCTTCTTCGGTTTTCACATATCATTTAGCAAAATAAGGCAGTAATTATCGCAAGTCGTCAAAGCTTTGGAATGGTTTCAGTCCAAAACATTTAAGATCGACATGTTCTCCTGATATTAATACAATAGACAGCCTTTGAAATGCCTCTTAATAGGTGCGGTTATACTTTTGCATGGTGTTGTATGACTTACATTTATATACATTCATATATAAAACAAAAATTATAAATTCTTTGACGAGAGCTTTAAAAATTCTGTATAACTAAAATATGTGGGGGTAGTTGCCATAAGAAAGTCTATAATTTCAAGAGATTTACAATTTTGGTAAAATGTATTTCTTGACATAGCGAACAGTTAAGAAATTAAATTTTCAAAAAATACGTTCGAGATAAACTAAATAACTTTTGCGCGCAATGTATTGGAAAAAGACAAAGAAAACGTAAAATTTGGGAAACATTTAAATAAGAAAGTGAAGGATTGATTAACAAATTAAATTTCTTTTTTTTTCTTGCAAATCGGGAAAAATACCAGGACAGGATGAAAGTATCAGGATTGTCCGGCCAAAATCGGGTTGTCTACATGAAATGTGGCCCGTGCACAGAAATGGTATAAGAGACCTTTTAAAAAGGAACAATTACATGCAAGGGTTTTTATTATTAAATATGTTTGTTTGGCCCATAAGCATGCTTAAAACCGAAAATGCTACTAAATTCACCCATGCGTTTCTGAGAGAATGGTCACACTGGCCGCTTTTCAGTATTTTTGATATAACTCGAAAACTAAGCAGAATTTGACAATTTTATATAATACCTACTTTTTGTTCAAAATAAAATTTTCTATCGAAATGGATAGTTTGGAAAATTTCTTAAAAAAATCTAAGTAGGAAAAGTAAACAAAAACCAACATAAGAAAAATCGAAAAATCAAAGATTTTTAAATTTTTTTCTTAATTGTGGATAACTTTTTTCGGAGCAAAGATACGCTCAAGACATGCATGAACAAAGTAAAATGGAGTCTTACGGCTTTAATATGACATGTTAAAAAAGCCACATTATTTGAAAATTGACAGAGATATAGCCATTCAAACTTTACCATTTCTTATCATTTTTCGAAGTTTTTGCCCGAAAGCCTTTTTTTTGGTACTTTATGAAAAATTTAACGTTCCTAGCACCAAGTATCAAATCTTATGTTAATCGGACCAGCCGTTCGGTCTGTAGGTCTGAAAGCATATAAAAACAGCCGAAAAACGAAATTGCGAACTTACATCATTTTTATAAATTCTCTATAGTTCTAATGTCATATTATCATTGTATATCCAATCAATAGTATTCTCATGAAACACGATTTTATAGGTAGACATTTGGTCGATAGGTTCGCTGTGATCGCCTTACCGAGATCCCTTAACAAAAATTAGTATTACATTTGGACGCATAGATGGCCACGAGATTTTTTTCTTCATGAGAGTACTATAGAATTTATATACAATGATATTATATCAAAATTTTGATTTCGAACATTTTTACGAAAGTGAAATTTGCCATATTGTACCGAAAAAGGGACTTTCGGGCCAAAACTGCGAAAAATTATAAGAAATGATAAGGTTTGAATGGGAATATCTCTGTCAATTTTGAACAAATATTAATTTTTGAACATGCCATATTAAGGCCTTTAGTCTTTACTTTAATTTGTCCGTGCATGACTTGAACCTATCTTTGCTTCAAAAAAAGTTATGCATATTTTATTAAAAAAATTAGATATCCTTGATTTTTCGATTTTTTTTAGGTTGGTTTATGTTAACTTTTCCTGCTTAAATTTTTTCGTAAAATTTTTTGAACTATCCATTCCAATAGAAAATTTAATTTTGAACAAAAAGTATTATATGTAAAATTGTCAAATTCGGCTTAGCTTTCGAGTTATACCAAAAATACTGAAAAGTGGCCAGTGTGACCATTCTCTCAGAAACGCATGGGTGAATTTAGTAGCATTTTCGGTTTTAAGCATGCTTATGGGCCAAACAAACATATTAAAAAATAAAAACCCTTGCACGTAATTGTTCCTTTATACCCCTCATTTTCCGGTCTATTCAATAGGCTATTAACTCAGATGACGTACATATATACAGGGTGTCCAAAAACTCATGGATAATTATTGCCATTGAAAAAAAATTAAAATTTTTCTTACCTTGATCCAGTTATGTAACTGGGTGGAATCGACTAAGCTGATAGTTGATTGTCAATTGTCAAAGGCCGCATAAAAAAGGGTCACGAGGAAAAAAGAGTCGCACTAAGAAATTTTTTGATAAATAACAAAAACTATCAGAAAACGTATAAATCGCGAAAAAATAAACTATTTTGTTTTAGATTTCTTTCTTAAAAAATTGACCACAGCAAAAAATCAGTTCTTATATTCATTAAAATTGTATTTAACTTCACAAACACATTTAAATCTATAGTTTTCGTATATATTAAGTCCAACAATTAATTTGCTTCTTAGCATCCCCGGTTCAATTTACATAGAGTTAGAGCCTAAAACCGTTAAATAATTTTCTTCAAACCTTATGCATAATTTTTTTTAAGAACAAGTTCATAAATATTTTAATTTTGAAGAAATTCGGTTAACTGGTTAAGGCTCTAGATTGATGTAAAATGGACGTGAGTTATATCCTTATCACCATCACCACAGAAGAAAATCGTAAGACTGGATCGCACATGTTTGCACCTATGTTCAAGCTCCTTAGGACTCGGGAACTTTGGAAAATGGCGAATTAATTACAGAAACAACTATAGAAAAAAAGCATTGAAATATTGAATATTCCATTTAAAAGAAATTTGATCAAAATCGTTGGAGCCGTTAATAAGAAAATCAAAGTCATTTGTGTCCCCCTTTCCACGTTTTCAGTTTTAGGAGACGAGATCGTTTTTGAGATATGAAATATTGGGACAATCCAAATGGGGGACGTAAGGTATTCCTACTTTAGAGCCTTTATTGAGACATGCAAGTTTTTCCTTAACGGTTGTATGGCAAGTTCCTTTATTTTGAACCAAAACCTCTAGGGAATCACCAAAAAATCTTAACTTTCAGTGGTTTGGGCGAGGTAGAAATAGACAGACAGAATTGTGCCATACACTTTTTTGGGGTTCTCTGTCATCGTAATGACACATTTGATTATTAGATACCTCAATTTTTGTTGTCTGCCTATTCGTGCCATTTAAGCAAATAAGAAAAATGTGGGGAATATTTCAGAACTAAATTACTGGACAGTTACTATGTTTATATGCAGAAAATAACGGGTGATTTTTTAAGAGGTTTAGAACTTTTTTTAAAAAAAAACACAAAAAATTCGAAAAAATGAATGAAATATTTATTTGAATCGATAGTTTGAACCTTGCAATTTAATGTTTAAAGATAATTTCATGCAAATGTTGACCGCGGCTGCGTCTCAGGTAGCCCATCCGCTGAGTCCAATTTTGGCATACTCTTTCACACATATCGGCCGGTATCTCACGAATGAATGCATGGATGTTGGCTTCCAGTGCGTCAATCGAAGCGGGCTTGTCCCTATAGACATTAGCCTTGACATACCCCCACAAAAAATAATCTAATGGTGTCAAATCGCACGATCTAGGCGGCCAATTGACCGGCCCGAAACATGAAATTAACTGTTCACCAAACTCGCCTCGCAATTGCGCCATTGTTTCGCGTGCTGTGTGGCATGTGGCACCGTCTTGTTGAAACCACATATCATGCAAGTCAAGAACTTCCATTTCGGGCAAAAAAAGGCTGTAACAAAGGCCTAACTGCTGGGAACGGCGCCGAATCGACATTTCGCGGTCTTCTGTCACACTAGCTGATACGGCCGCAATATTTTCTTCACTACGCACAGTACGTAAACGTGTTGGTGGTTTTATGTCCAACAAAGTAAATTTGGTGCGAAATTTGGTCACAATCTTCCGAATAGACTGCTCAGAAGGTCGAGAATGCCGACCATAAAATGGAAGCAGCGCGCGATGAACATTTCGAACCGAGCACGAATTTTGATAGTAAAATTCAATAATTTGCAAGCGTTGTTCATTTGTAAGACGATCCATGGTTAAATTGCAAACCAAACTGAAGCTGTTTGACAGTGACACAAGGTACTAAACACACGTCAGCTGTCAAAACCAGTGTTGCCAAAACCAAACCAGCTAAAAAATCACCCGTTAGAAAAATCAAATTAGATTTTCAAGGTAGAGGTAGCAAGTTTTGACTCAATTGCACTGATCGTGTGCGATCCCGATGAACCAAGCCGATTTCAAATCATATATATATATGTTTTCTTCATATAAATGGAAAATTGGAAAGTTTTTTTCTAAGAACAAACCCAGGAACTTAACCTTGTCCATGCAATTTTCTAGAGATGGAGTCAGAAAAGTCGCAAGATTTATAAAAAAGTGTAAAAAGAGCTAGTTTTTAAAAAAGTCGTCTCATGGTCGCATGAGACAATAAAGGGTCAAAATGCGACTAAAGTCGCACAGCGGCAAACGTGGACGTGTGCTTGTTACCAAAGATTGATAAGTCGCAGTGGTGGATCCGAAGGGCTACGGAGAAATAGAATGCAATACATTAGAACGTCTAGATGTAAAGCTTTTCGCTAGTAAACAGTCTTTAACAAAATTATTCGGAATAAAACAAATTTTTTGTTCTTGTTTTTTATTTCTGTTATCTACATTTCTCTTAATTTTGTCTTGTTTTTGTCATTTTAGCATGGGAAACAAAAGAAATTAAGAGTGCGATATTCTACCTACCGTTACTTTTTTTTATAAACTCAACACCAAGAGCAATCATTACATAGATTTAATATCTATGTTAATTCCGAATACTTTTGGGAATGACCGTATATTTAAATTTAAGATGTTGGCGTGTAAAGTACAAGAAAAGAGAAGGCTCAGGGCTAAGCAATTTAAATGTTTAATATAACAACAACAAGTTCCTTATATGTTCTACTAAGCTAAGTCGTAAATTTTCGGGCCTCACCTGCGTGTAAAAACTTGCGCCGAAAGCAATTTTACGTCAACAAGGATATCAAAGCTAAAAGTTAAAAGTTCAAGTGAGCTCAACTCCATAATTGCTTTTCGCAACAGAAGAATTTCTTTTCAAATTTTCTTCATATTCTACACTAGTCAACAATATTAAAGGAACACATTTTTTTTCAATTTTTGTTAGCGTTTTTTGAAGAGCTGTATCTTTGTGACGAGTGGTCGTATTGAAATGAAATAAAAAGCATTTTACAGCTTTATGTTTTTTGTTTCGAGATTTGTTTGCAAACAAATTTTTTTGAAGTACCGTTATTGCGTTATTGCAAAAAATGAGACGAGACAACTAAATTATTTTTTTTTATTTTTTTTGAAGGTCCTCATTTCTATGGATAATTTTTTTTGAGTCAATTAAATGTCATGATCAGATACCTTGTTTATTCAGCTTCAATTCAGTTTTTTTGTTGTTGTCGTACGATTTTTTTGACATGGTTTATCTGACTTTGAATGAAAAAAGATACTTTTAGCCTTGATTACCAATATCTCAGCAAGTAATGATGTTATAAAAATTTCAAAGACAGTTTTGGAAATTTGAAAAAGCGTTTTACAAGATTTTTTTATGATTTTGTAGAAATTATTTTTTTTTACCGTTCACCGTTAGTTTAAAAAAAGTACTGAAAACCGACGTTTTGTGGTCTTTTCGTAAATCTTTTTTTTTCGTTGCAAATATTGATTGCATGGCTTGCGTTGGTATGCAAATTTATAGACTTTTAAATCATCAATATTCTTGTAAATTTTCAAATTGATTCATCGAACCGTTTTTCCTCACCAAAACTTCAAAGTCTTACAAACCAGGTAAAGGAACAAATTGTGGTGTTCCTAAACAATGCGAAGTTGTCATCAAAATGACAAGAAAACCGTAATTCCAATGGAATGTATGTAAAAAAATACAGTTTTGCATTAGTTAGATACTTTTTGAATTGAAATGAAATAAAAAGTACATTAAACAAAAAAAAAAATTATTTCAAAAAATTTTCAAACAAAAAAACTTGATTTTTTTTAAATTTTTTTTTCTTGGAAAAGTGTACTTTTTATTTCATTTCAATTCAAAAAAGTATCTAACTAATGCAAAACTGTAAAAAAAATCCATTGGAATTACAGTTTTCTTGTCATTTTGATGACGACTACGCATTGTTTTGGAACAACACAATTTGTTCCTTTACCTGGTTTGTAAGACTTTGAAGTTTTGGTGAGGAAAAACGGTTCGATGAATCAATTTGAAAATTTACAAGAATATTTATGATTTAAAAGTCTATAAATTTGCATACCAACGCAAGCCATGCAATCAATATTTGCAAAGAAAAAAAAAGATTTACGAAAAGACCACAAAACGTCGGTTTTTAGTACTTTTTTTAAACTAACGGTGAATGGTAAAAAAAATAATTTCTACAAAACCTTAAAAAAATCTTGTAAAACGCTTTCTCAAATTTCCAAAACTGTCTTTGAAATTTTTATAACATCATTACTTGCTGAGATATTGGTAATCAAGGCTAAAAGTATCTTTTTTCATTCAAAGTCAGATAAACCATGTCAAAAAAATCGTACGACAACAACAAAAAAACTGAATTGAAGCTGAATAAACAAGGTATCTGATCATGACATTTAATTGACTCAAAAAAAATTATCCATAGAAATGAGGACCTTCAAAAAAAATAAAAAAAAATAATTTAGTTGTCTCGTCTCATTTTTTGCAATAACGCAATAACGGTACTTCAAAAAAATTTGTTTGCAAACAAATCTCGAAACAAAAAACATAAAGCTGTAAAATGCCTCGAATAAAACAGAAATGTTTTATTCGAGGTACTGCCTCTTGCGAGGAACTGACAAATCCTCCAAGAGTATACTTGTCATGAAAAAGTGCTTCTCATTTAGCCGTTCGGACTCGGCAAAAAAACTGTAGGTCCCCTCCATTCTTGCCAACAAACACGCACACAGGAATGGTTGTGAGTTGTAAGTCACTAGGCCCTGGTTCTCCATGAGCTGTTGCGCCACCCAATTTATTTATTTTTTTATTGGTAATCAAGGCTAAAAGTATCTTATTTCATTCAAAGTCAGATAAACCATGTCAAAAAAAATCGTACGACAACAACAAAAAACTGAATTGAAGCTGAATAAACAAGGTATCTGATCATGACATTTAATTGACTCAAAAAAATTTATCCATAGAAATGAGGACTTTCAAAAAAAATAAAAATAAAATAATTTTGTTATCTCGTCTCATTTTTTGCAATAACGCAATAACGGTACTTCAAAAAAATTTGTTTGCAAACAAATCTCGAAACAAAAAACATAAAGCTGTAAAATGCTTTCTATTTCAACTCAATACGACTGCTCGTCACAAAGATACAGCTCTTCAAAAAACGCTAACAAAAATTAAAAAAAAATTTGTTCCTTTAATTTTGTTGACTAGTGTACATACAATTTTCTTAAACTCGCAGTGTCTTGAACATAAGAGCAAGTACGTGCGACCAAGTCGTGCATTTTATTTCTTAAAAAGAAGCAGATACGTGCATTTTTCTTAAAAACAGCAAGGTTCTTTTTACAAACGACATTTTTCTCAAGCATTTTTAACTTTTTATTTTGTATAAATAAAATAATAGGTAAATAATTTGTCAAAACTGGCTTGACCCAAAGCAGCCAAAAATGTAAATACATTTTTTCTTCTTAGCACTGCGGTATAAGGTGCCAAATTAAGCATTTTACTTTCTTAGAAAAAAATTGCTGCGAATTCAGTTTCTAATATTTATATGTAGATATTTTGTTGTGAAAAAGACACTGATAAAATAAAAGTTAAACATCTCGAATAATTTTCTAGATTTAAGGGTTTGTTATTCATCAGCAAAAAATAAGTGCAAGATATTTTGATTTGTCGGGGGCCCCCTCTTCCGTACGCCCTTGGAGATATTTGTTATAGAATTTGGAAATTCCCAACGATATTATCTCATTCATTTGGCTTGATGAGAACATAGTACGCATGTTTTATTGAAAGAATATAGCCAGGGCCACCGCTGAGAATTTTTGAAAGGTCGCAAAAAAAGTTGCACTCAAGATAAAAAGGTCGCAAAACATAATAATTGAAAAAAAGTCGCACTTTTATTCAAAAGGTCGCATTTCGAAAATAAAAAGTCGCACAACCATATTTTTATATTTGAACAACAAAAACACTTGAGATTATTTTTGCAACATTTTTTTATTAAAAACAAAACCCATAAATACTTAAAAAATTGCAGTCTTTATTTTAAAAACTTATAGCTAGACCTATAGGCGTTCAGAATAGTAATGATGATAACGAAAGTAAAAACAAAAGTTGATATTGATTAATTTTGTATAGTTAGTTTTCCGATGGACCTATTCAACTTTTTTAGGGATGGGTCAATATGTTAGTAACATATATTTAGTAACAGTTATTAACCTGCTAAGTGCCCATTTACACCACCCGATTTTTCCTCAGACGATCTTTTGTTCATAGATGAAGGGAGTAGAAAGTGAGGGGTAAGGACCAAATCGTCCGTTCCTGGCAAACTCACACGATTTTTCCAGTATATTTGCGTTCTCTTTTATACTTTTCCCAGAGTCTTGTGTGTTCAGCGTTGCCACTAATCGGAGAATTTTCCGAAGCTGATCCAAAAAGAAAATGCAGTAACTAGATTTATTTTTTTTCGCAGTAGATATGCATTTCCAAATTTGTATTTGTATTTTCGAAGAAGAAATTAATAATACAATATAAGTGATTGAAAATACATACATAGTTTGCTACACAGCTCATATGCAAGGCACTTAAAGGTTGGGTTTCAGGAGAAAAAACAACAACAATGATGATGAAATTATTTGTGGGTATAATTTTGTTGAATTAATTTTTTTTTTCGTAAAACCAAAAAGTATTTGATTGCCAGTAGATGTGTTTTACGAAAAAAAAAATGCAATAGGCAACGCTGGTCCTAATATGCCATCTACCTCTGAATGCAAAATGAAAGAGACAGCAACAAAGTATGAAGAGGACAGGAATAGAAATCGGACTGGAAAAATCGTTTCATATCGTTTCATGTAAACATTTCACACGATTTTGGGAAAAATCGTACTGGAAAAATCGGGTAATGTAAATGCCGACTAACGAACATCGGGAATAACTGCTATTGAAATTAGACTAATGCTATGTTTCCACCAAAGGTTTATCTCAGATTAGATTAAATAAATCTTTTTGGTGTTTCCACCGCACAAAAAGATTTAAAAAAGATTAAATTTGACCTTCAAAAATGCAAATGGCGTTCCGATTTTTCTTATGAAGTGCGAATGAGACAGAATGTTTGATTCTTGTGAAACAATGAAGAACTGAATGCGAGTCTCGAATGAATCGTTCAGCACCATGTAAAAATAGGTTAGTTCGATTTGTAAAACTATTTGTTCTAGGAAGATTTAACAAGATTAATTTCTAATCTTCAAGATTTAAGAAATAAATTTGTATGGTAAATCTACGAGATTTAAAGGAGATTTAAGGTTAATCTCATTAAATCTCAGATTAGCGCTAGGTGGAAATGTAGCATAAAACCTTAAAATAAGGCAGTTTTTATTCAACTCACGATATAAGTACATTTTTATATGCGTTTACAAATTTGGTTCTGATGATTCGGCTTAATATGTAGGTAGTAATTTAAATTTTATCAAGTAAATTCAAAATCTGATTAAAGTAATTTAAAAATTAAAAATTTGAGAATAACACTTAAGCAAAGTCAAAAACAAAACTGTTACGCCTTTTTGCTGCTGCAATGTCATATCGAATCTAAAATTGAAATGACTATTGAGCAGGATCACAGTTAAGCAAAATCAGTACCTACTAAAATGGTTATGCATTTTTGCATGTTTACACGATAACATTGAAATCATTATAAAGCAGAATAACAGCTAAGAAAAATCAGTCTATTTTAAATTTAGTTAGTTTATTTTGATTCCTCAATGAGTGTTATGGTTAGAACTTATCATTTTTATCACCAAAAACATAGACATAATAATTAAGTCATCTGCTTTTATTCGTATTAAAATTATCACTGATTTTGCTTTAAAAGATTTCCAATGATATATGAGGAGTTTAGGGACAAATTATGAAATTTTCACTATTGGTACTTTTTTCTTTTGCTTTTTAATCGGGTCCAAAACCCTGAATTTTATCAATTGCCAAGGAGATTACGTCAAGAATAATAAAATGTATCAACGAAAATTCAAAGTCACTTTCGCAACAAAAGATTTCATACAAAAAATATAAACTATTTACTTGGCTTTGGATCAAAATGAGTTTCAAAAGTGATATTTTTTCTTGCTACATTTTGGTTTTATATCAAAAGGTAACATTTTCAAAATATTTTTTTGAATAAAAGCTCTATTTCAAAACCTACTGCAAAACTAATAAATACAACAAATACAGTCTGTCTGCTTAACCGATGCACTTAAAGAAAACAAAAATCAAAAAAACTGGGCAAGCATACCTTAATTTTTGTTTTTCTCAATTTCTGAAAAAAAAAAACTGGAAATGTAAAAATGTCACCTTTTTTTCCCGAAAGTATAATATTAGTTCTATAAACGGGTATCTTAATTCCTATATTTTAACGACGAGACGGTTTCTTACACAACTTTTATTTCAGTAACAGGTAGCTATAGCTGTTATTGAAGAATAGTAATGATATTAGTAACCGATATTGCTAGCTATTAGTTCAGTATTTAGGCCCATCACTCAACTGGCGTTCTAATCTTCCAATTTCAAGTTCCCTCACTTCATTTCAATTTCAATCAAGCGCAAGCAAAGCCCCAAGCCGCTTCGTTTTCGTTTCAAAGGAAATGGAAAAAGAATAATTGAATAAAAGTCGATTGAAATATTGTTTCTGTTCTGTTTCTTCCAATTGAGATGGGCGAGTTCGAGAAACCTGTTTTTGTGTTTTTAATATTTTAAATTAAAAAAAAGTCGCACGGAGAAAAAGGTCGCCCTGATCAATATGTCGTCGTTTAGTCGCACGGACCCAAAAAAGGTCGCAAAGTGCGACTAAAGTCGCCCAGCGTTAACGCTGAGCTAGCATAGTGAAATTGAACTCAGTACACAACAACAAATCCAAAACTGTCGAAAAAAAGTTAGTAAAAAAGTAGATTATAAAAGCTGAGATAAAGTTTCGTTTAGTTTAAACCAGGTGGAGCTGGACTTGGATTGAATATAAAAGTGAGTATATTGGTGCTTTGCATTACTGGGCTAGCTATAATTTTATTAATACAACTTTGCTATTTTTAATTTGCACTAATAAAGATTTTTTCAGATTCGTTTATTGAGACTTATAAGAAAAAGTTACAATTAATATCTTATGAAGAAAGTACGATAGTATTTTTTTACTTGAGTTACATAAGTTGTCTAATTAAAAATTATAGGAGGCTATAATGTATGGCACTCGCTAGTTTTATAATGAACTTGCCAATATGGCCAAAGTTATAGTTAATGAATGAAAGCTCTTGATGCTCATGGAGCTGTATTAAATTATCTTCTCGATGCGCAAAGTCGATACAAAATACGAGAGTTTATACAATTTAAACAATAGAATAGAAATACATACAATTAGTGATGTAAAAATTCGTTACTTTTGAGTAATCGTTACTTTTTCCAAAGTAATTGTTACTTTTGAGTGATTACTTTGATTACTTTTTTCGTAAAAAAATGATTAATATTTGTTGGTTTTTTTGTTACGTAAATCCTGTAGTTCTAGACAAAAACAGTAAAAAAAAGTGGTTTTTGGGTCAAAAATGGCAATTAAAGAAATGTATGTAGTGATGTACGGAGATGGTTTTTATAAAAAAAAAATATGTATGATTCAAAAAACTTTAATAAATTAGTATTACTTTTCTTCTTTTTTAAATAATATAAAATAAAATAAATAATTTATGAAACTAAAAATCTGAATGATTTCGTCTGCGTAATTGCAAAACAAAGTTTCTTCTAGTGAGGACGATTTGCTTGTTATGTTTTGCATAATGCTGATAATAGCCGCGTTTTATTATCGCTCATAACCCATATGGTTCACCTCGTGAAAATAAAACGATGTGGGTTAGTGCAAAAGCAGTGCTGTATATCAGTCTCTTTTTTTCTTATGTTTATTTGTTTTTCATGTAAGCACTTGTCTCCTTTCCTCTCTATTCCTTATACTGCTGACAAATCGCTGACATCCATTCACAATGGTAAATAGCCCTCTGCCGGCCAGAGTGAAAACCTCTATCTGGGTTATTGAAATTAACCTCGATAGAAACCTAGATCCCATGTTGTTTTTGTAATACATGTTAAAAGATAACCTCGACCCAGACCCAGAGATAATAAAACGCAGCTAATCTTGTAGATTTTCTGACAACTACCTACTGCAACCGAATATCTGGCTCTGCAACGAGAAGGCATCTACATCTGCATTATGACTTATTTAACCATTCCCTGTCACTTCTGTCTGAACAAAGCTCACCACAACCACACCACGCCCGTAACAGACCAGAACCACACCAGCACCATAAGCCACTTCTGTGTGAATCGCGCCTAAGGCAGGGAATTCTGATTCGCACATGTTGTGTATGTTGCTGCAAACGGCAAAACAATTATTTTAGTTTTATTTGAAAAAAATTGGATTCGTCCTTCAACATACAACAGAATTCTAAGAAAGACTTTTTCGTCCCAAAATTTTCTTTTTATTAAAGAATCTGATAAAAAAAACACTCAAACTGCAACGATGTTAGAGAAGGTGGCTTTTCCAATGCAGCAGAATGTGAGTTTGAAACCCAGTTTTCCTTAATATTAGAGTGGTATTCTTCCGGAAAATATTAGTGGAAGCTATCGAGAAAGCCTAGCAGGTGAATGTGAAACTCATTTAAAATACCGTCGGGAAAGTCCGTCGGCTAGATACACAAATTTGAGTGGCCAACGCTCACTACACAACCTGTCCTGAAAACAAAATTGTTGCCAATTATGAAGGTTCTGACTTCAGCTCTCATTTTGAAAAGTTACGTTAGTGTTTTCCGCGGGAAAGCCACTTTATTTCTGCGTGAAGAAGAAAGGACATAAATACATATAGAGACTACCCATACCCATTCTCATGTCATCGGTTAGTGTTCTATCTTACATACATATGTAGGTCATGAGCTCATGAGTCAGTCGTGAAATAAAATTTAAAAATTATTGATTTCTTTTAAATTGTTCAGTTTATATGCATATCAGAGCGCTCAACTGAGCAGATGAATCAAAAATTTTTTTTACTAAGTATTTGACAGCAAAACTGGGGAAATTCTCTGAGCCCTCAGAAATATAAACTGGACAAATGATTAGGCATGTCCAGGCCTCAGCAATCTCAATCTCGTAAATAAGATTCCTCAACAAAATTTCTCAGTTTTGCTGTCAAATTACTAAGGAACAAAAATATTGGATCTGCTTGCTCACTTTTTGACAAAGCAATATTTGCAGAGGTCTCTTAGATCTCATTTTTCTGAACAAGCCTGATATCTCAAATTGCTAAGTTCAGAAGAGCAAAATGAACTAGTGAAATGGAATTTTGATATTTTTTTTATCTTTCCGAGGAGCACTGGGATATTCTTAGCGGAGCACCAAGTGCTCTGCGGAACACACTTTGGGAACCACGGCTCTAATGGATCTCAGATCTCACTATTAGATTTGATTACTTTGATTAGTTTGATTACTTTCGTTACTTTCTGGATTTGATTACTTTGATTACTTTCGTTACTTTTTGGATTTGATTACTTTTGATAACTTGTCGTTACTTTTGGATTTGGGTACTTTTGGTTACTTTGGGATTCGATTGTTTTTAGTTATAGTCCGGGAGCTGGCGACACTAATTTATGAAAGATTTGATAAAGGTTAAATTTAGTTTACCCGGAGCCCACATGAGCGAGTAATCTCTAGCAAGTTTACTAATACATCGAAAGTTTTCCTACTCGCTAGCCAACTGGCTTGCCTTTTTCGAAGCCAGTTGAGAAGCGAGTAGAGTGGAGAGTGATTTGACAATTAATGTATGTACCACACTCGCTAGCGGGTACTCGCTCGTGTGGCCTCCGGATTAGTCGTAGATTTAACGCTTGACAACAATAAAATCGATGCCTGCGGGCGCACCCTTGGGGCGTTTATTGTTGGTGAATTTTGAAAGTTGTTAAAAAAATGGGGTGACATGTCATATTTGATAAAGAATGAAACCACCTTGAAATGGTAGTTGCCTGCCACCTGGACAGTGGGACCATATAGTCATGTCGGCGGCCTACAGTTGCAAAAAAACCGAAATATTTTCATATATGATAAAGATGGAATTGATGCCATTCGATAGCACAGTACACATATCTAAGGTATTATCTTGCGCATGTGGTCCGAAATGAGAACTGTCAAAGAAATTCAAGATGGAAGCCTTACGTGACCTCTTCCACTGTATTACAACAACAACGAAGAAAACAAACACAAAAGGATAATTTAAATAACACTAAAAAAATGTTAATAAACACTAAAAAGCTTGAAACAATTGTGTTTGTGAATAAATAAGTTACAAATGAACACATAACACACAACAAATTTTGATGTTTAACTAGTCGGGGTCACGTAGAGTCGCCATTTTTCACCGATTTTGATGGATGCGCAGAACTGAACAAAAATGAAAACGCTAATGATATTACCTTCAATATGTGTACTGTGATTCGATAGTCCAACATTTAAACTACTAGAAAAACCATACCTGCCACCTGGATAGCGAGGCCAAGTCGTCGGCAGTATTAAAAGGAGTAACACAACCACGAAATTCGTTAAAGCGTTATTATTCTTTTTTATGGCCTTAAGTTTAAGAAAACGAAAATGTTTTGACTGATTTCTACAGATTTTTAGATATAGACTAAGAAAAAATACTTTCCGTTTCAAAAAGCGTTGCCAAATCATAAAAAGGGGTTTAAGGGGGAAAACCCATTTATTTATTTTTTTTGTGTATTTTTTTTAATGAAATGTATTTTCAGAATTTTGATGATGTGATTGTATATTTGACATAAATTAAGGTCAAAAAAATCCAAACCCACAAAAAAGGTGACATAGGGGCTTAGGGGGTTGAAACCCCCTTTTTCGATTTTTTGTCCCACCATCAAAAAATGATTAAATCACTTATGGGGATTTTTTTGTAGAAATCTTTTTCATATGTCAAAATTTTTAAAAATGAGAGGGGAAATGGGGGACAAACTACCCTTTCACGATTTGTTTCCATATGTCATTACACTTAAAGGGAAATGTGAAAAGTCTTTCATTTTCATTAATTTCACCTACATATTTCCTGACAGTGTTTTGAAAATAATTTAAGGGGGGAGGGCATAAAATTAGATACTACATATTTCACTAAGGAAAAAGCTTTTGCTCTTTTTCTAACTCCTACTAAAAGGATTTTTTGTTATTTTCTCAAAATTTAATTAAAATACATACAACCATCTGGATTTATGTATTCCACTAAGAACCTATAAGAACATTGAATACTAAAAAACAAAATTGCTATATAATAACCGCAAAATATTGAAAAAATTCTTTTTCAATTTTAACAAAATTTCGAATTCTAAAATTAGATTTTGAAAAACTGATAATTGAAAAAATCAAAGGAAAAAGCTTTACGTGGCCGGGAAGTCACCCCGACGGCACGACCCCCAACCTGGAGGACCAGACCCTTACAATAAAACTCCAAGGGCGGGGAGCCGGATTAACCGCTCCTTATAGGCCTGAGCTCCGAATATGTCGTAGTAGCCCGTATAAGGTGTTCACTAAGTAGTTCAACCTAACTGGAACTGTAGACGCCACCGTTGATTCTATCTGGAGAATTCTTCCGCTG
Organism: Dasysyrphus tricinctus; assembly: GCA_963921185.1. Taxonomy (NCBI): domain Eukaryota; kingdom Metazoa; phylum Arthropoda; class Insecta; order Diptera; family Syrphidae; genus Dasysyrphus; species Dasysyrphus tricinctus. The sequence continues at coordinate 125,082,879 of OY992532.1, forward strand.
CCGCCTGGATGAAGAAGAAGTGCCTTAGTGGGAACACTCCTCCACCCTCTCTCGTTTGCTGCCCCCTAAAACCGTCCACAGGGATTGGAACCCCATCTTCAGTTAAAGGTACTAAGCACCCGATATTCACCGCGGGGAGGTGAGAGTAGGAGTTGATAGACAGAGGTTCGCTTTGAAACAAAGCTTGTGGACGCTTGTGGACGCTTGTGTCCTTTTGAATGCACATGTCTACCCTTTGAACATCTTTGAATCAAAAAAAATATTCGGTTGAATTTTTCATTTCGTTTCACTCTTCAAATATAATTCAATTGAATTATTTAATATTGTATTTCACACTTTCCTTACTCAGCATTATGTACATTTGTTAGATATTGTAAGAAAAAAGAAAAATTCTCACAGCTTTTGCACATGTATAAAACTAGTTATTATAATTGTAATAATATAAGAAAAACTGTAAATTTAAAACTAACAAAACAATTTGTTTAAAACAAAACTAAGATTTGTTATTCCTCATCAAAACAATATAGGACATAAATATTCATTAGGATGTTAGGCCTCCGCTCGGCGTCCACTAGGCCTCTGCTTGGCATCCACTCCGCCTCCGCTCGGTGACCGCTCAGCGTCCGCTCAGCATCCCCTCCGCCACCGCTCAGCGTCAGCTCTCCGCCTAGGCTCAGCGTCCACTCCACCTCCGCTAGGCGTTCGCTCAGCGTCCGCTCGGTGTCCGCTCCGCCTCCGCTTGGCGTCCGCTCCGTCTCCGCTCAGCGCCCACTCCGCCTCCGCTCAGCGTTCGCTCCGCCTCCGCTCAGCCTCCGCTCCGCCTCCGCTCAGCCTCCGCTCCGCCTCCGCTCCGCCTCCGCTCGGCATCCGCTCTGCCTCCGCTCAGCATCCGCTCCGCTTTGCTCGGCGTCCGCTCCGCCTCAGGTCAGCGTCCGCTCCGCCTCTGCTCAGCATCCACTCCGCCTCTGCTCGGTGTCCGCTCAGCTTCCGCTCAGCTTCCGCTCGGCTTCCGCTCGGCTTCCGCTCCGCTTCCGCTCCGCCTCCGCTCCGCATCCGCTCCGGTGTATGCTCCGCTGCAACTCCGCTCCGCCTCCGCTTGGCGTCCGCTCGGCGTGTGCTCCAGCGTTCGCTCAGCATCCGCTCTGCCTCCGCTCGTCCACTCCACCTCCGCTCGGCGTCCGCTCCGCCTCCGCTCAGCTTCCGCTCCGCTTCCGCTACGCTTCCGCTCCGCTTCCGCTCCGCTTCCGCTCCGCCTCCGCATCCGCCTCCGCTCCGCCTCCGCCTCCGCCTCCGCCTCCGCTCCGCCTCCACTCCGCCTCCGCACCGCATCCGCTCCGCCTCCGCTTGGCCTCCGCTCAGCGTCCACTCCGCATCCGCTCCGCCTCCGCTCCGCCTCCGCTCTGCCTCCGCTCCGCCTCCGCTCCGCCTCCGCTCGGCGTCCGCTCCGCCTCCACTCAGCCTCCGCTCTGCCTCCGCACCGCATCCGCTCCGCCTCCACTCAGCCTCGCTCCGCTCCGCATCTGCTCAAAGTCCGCTCAGCATCCGCTCGGCGTCCGCTCCGCCTCCGCTCGGCTTCCGCTCCGCCTCCGCTCGGCTTCCGCTCCGCCTCCGCTAAGCCTCCGCTCGGCTTCCGCTCCGCCTCCGCTAAGCCTCCGCTCGGCTTCTGCCCCGCCTCCGCTCCACATCTGCTCCGCATTCGCTCCGCCTCCGCCTCCGCTCGGCTTCCGCTACGCCTCCGTTCCGCCTCCGCTCCGCCTCCGCTCCGCCTCCGCTCAGCCTCCGCTCAGCTTCCGCTCGGCTTCCGCTCCGCCTCCGCTAGGCTTCCGCTCCGCCTCCGCTCCGCCTACGCTCCGCCTCCGCTCCGCATCCGCTCCGTCTCCGCCTCCGCTCGGCTTCCGCTCCGCCTCCACTCGGCTTCCGCTCCACCTCCGCTCTGCCTCCGCACCGTATCCGCTCCACCTCCGCTTAGCCTCCGCTCGGCTTCTGCCCCGCCTCCGCTCCGAAACTGCTCCGCCTCCGCTCTGCCTCCGCTCCGCCTCCGCTCAGCGTCCGCTCCGCCTCCGCTCGGCTTCCGCTCCGCCTCCGCTCTGCCTCCGCACCGCCTCCGGAAGCTCAGCGTCCGCTCCGCCTCCACTCAGCGTCCGCTCCGCCTCCGCTTGGCTTCCGCTCCGCCTCCGCTCTGCCTCCGCATCGCATCCGCTCCGCCTCCACTCAGCCTCCGCTTTGCCTCCGCACTGCATCCGCTCCGCCTCCACGCAGCCTCCGCTCCGCCTCCGCTCGGCTTCCGCTCCGCTTCCGCTCCGCATCCGCTCAGCGTCCGCTCCGCCTCCACTCAGCGTCCGCTCCACCTCCGCTCCGCCTCCGCTCCGCCTCCGCACCGCATCCGCTCCGCCTCCACTCCGCCTCCGCTCCGCCTCCGCTCCGCCTCCACTCCGCCTCCACTCCGCCTCCACTCCGCCTCCACTCCGCCTCCACTCCGCCTCCACTCCGCCTCCACTCCGCCTCCGCACCGCATCCGCTCCGCCTCCGCTCGGCCTCCGCTCGGTGTCCGCTCCGCTTCTGCCCCACCTCCGCTTCGCCTCCACCCCGCCTCCGCTTCGCATCCGCTCCGCCTCCTCTCGGCGTCCGCTCCGCATCCGCTCCGCCTCCGCTTGGCATCCGCTCCGCCTCTGCTCAGCATCCGCTCCGCCTCCGCTCGGCTTCCGCTCCGCTTCCGCTCTGCTTCCGCTCCGCATCCGCTCCGCATCCTCTCCGCCTCCGCTCGGCGTCCGCTCGGCTTCCGCTCCGCCTCCGCTCTGCCTCCGCTCGGCTTCCGCTCCGCCTCCGCTCCGCCTACGCTCCGCCTCCGCACCGCATCCGCTCCGCCTCCGCTCAGCCTCCGCTTGGCTTCTGCCCCGCCTCCGCTCCGCATCCGCTCTGCCTCCGCTCCGCCTCTGCTCTGCGTCCGCTCCTTCTCCGCTCGGCTTCCGGTCGCTCAAAGAACAATGAAGTTGCAATATGTTTTCATATTTTTGGAACACCCTGTTTTGAAAAAAATATTTGTTTCTTTTTAATTCTATATCAGCAATTACTGCTGTCATTTTCAATGAAATCGCTCAAGGAACAACGAAGTTCCGAGGGTTTAGGACAATTTAATATTTTACATTTTTTTCTCAAAATGAGCGCTTCAAGCAATTTTCGTATGATTTAAATCAATTTGAATCCCAAAATTTTGATAGTTTTGTTTTTGGACCACCCTCAGGCAAATCATTTTTGATTCATATAAATTGGCTTAAATATTGACCTGTATATCTTCGCAGTACTTCGTAGTTAATTATTATATTTTACAAAGTTTTAATCCAAAACAAAGAAATATCCATAGAAATGTTTACCTACTTTATTCTCATTTCCAGAGCTCGAAACCCAAGACTCAAAAGTAATCAAACCCAAATGTAACTAAAAATAATCGAATACCAAAGCTATCAAAAGTACCCAAATACAAGTCATCAAAAGTAATCAAATCCGAAAAGTAACGAAAGTAATCAAAGTAACCCAAAGTAATCAAAGTAATCGTTCTTGGTAAGGTAATCGTTACTCAGAAAAGTAATCGATTACTTTGATTACTTGAAGTAATCATTACAAATTAACGATTCCTTACACCACTTCATACAATTAAGAAATACAATAAAATAAAATAGAGTAAGGAGACTTACTCTGCCAAAGAGGTTTTAGTTATTATTAGTGAAATTAATTGAAGTATGATATTCCATAAAAAACCCATTTTCGTTTGTGACATCCTCATTATTGATTTGCTTATATGTAATAGAGGTAAAACAATTATGGTAACGTTACATTTAGTACTAGGTTTTTCCTTTTTAATTTTATTATTTTTTCTTTTGATTTTGCTTCTTTTTTTTAAAGATTGTCCAGAAAATGGAAATATTAATAAATACCTAAATATGATATAAGAAATAAGATATAAATAAATAATATACTTAAAAATTACTTAAGAGAGGTTAGTTTTGTCAACTTGTTCATTTGCGTTTTATGTTTTTGAGATTATTACGATTTGTATATTTCTCATTAATTTTTTTACTTTGTATTTTTTTGTTTTGGTTTATTTTGTATTTGGTTTTTAATAATTTTTTTTTCTATTCCGCGAGTGGAAGCAAAACCCAGTGATGATTGTTATTAATCACGATTTTGGCCAGTTATGGCTTTCCGATAGAAGGCTATCGGAGACCCATCGGCAGAGAGGTCCATTTCTTCATTTAAGAAACTGAAGGGGGATATGTACGGCGAGCTGTCCAGCCTCAGAATTATCTGAGAAATGTAAATCACAACAAAAACATAAATGCTAAAAAAAGAGCCAAGTTCTTATATGTACAAGAAACCTGTGCATAAAAAGCCAGCCAAAAAAAGTCAAATATCTTAAGTAGAGTAATATCGAAACAATTCCAAATAATGACAGAAATTTGGTATTTAATGATTACTGATTAAAATTCGGTGGGTTCACTGGTCAAGTTTTCATACATCTTAAGTTTGTGATTTATTAAGTATTTAAGAGAAAACTTACCAAGTTAATCCACCAAATTTTAATGAGTAATCATTAAATACCAAATATCTGTCATGATTTGGAATTGTTTCGATATTACTCTACTTAAGATATTTGACATTAAACTTCATGAACTTAAAACTTGGCATTAATTTTAGATCTCATTACTTTTTTTGGCTGACTTTTTATGCACAGGTTTCTTGTAAATATAAGAACTTGGCTCTTTTTTTAACATTTATGTTTTTGTTGTGATTTCACTCCTTTTTGCGAAGATTTCTTTTGCCAGGTGAAAATCAAGCCCTACCGCTCTACAAAGTTTCATAATTCTACGACAACTGAAAGTGCTCCATATAAATAAAAGCAATTCTGATAAAGTGGGTGGATGGCACACCCTCTGAATGGAAAATTCAAAATTTTCGATTTTTTCTTTCTAAGTACTTCAATTCCTACCGACTCGACTTACCAATTTTCATCGTTTTACAACAATCGGAAGTGCTCCATATAATTTATAACAATTTTTAAGAATGTGGGTGCATCCCACGCCCTCTGAATGGAAAATTCCAATTTTTCAATTTTTTGCTTTCTAAGTACTTCAAGCCCTACCACTCTACCAATTTCCATCGTTCTACAACAATCAGAAGTGCTTCATATAGTTTATAAGAGTTTTTGAGAATGTGGGTGGATGCCACGCCCTCTGAATAGAAAATTCAAATTTTAATTTTTTTTTTTTTCTAAGTACTTCAAGCCCTACCGACTTACCAATTTTCATCGTTCTACAACCATCGGAAGTGCTCCATATAATTTATAAGAATATTTAAGAAAGTGCCCCCTGAATAGAAAATTACAGATTTTCGATTATTTCCTTTGTATGCACCACAAGGTCTACCGTTGGGCGGAATTTCAAGTTTCTACAATGTCGGGAAGTGCTCCATAATTTTGATGATCTGTCAGTGAGTCAGTCAGTTACGGTTTTTGTGATTTTTGAAAGCCTGTATCTCGGGAATTACTAATGATAAAGAGTTGAAATTTGGTGAGCCATCTGTGTTTGCTCAGCAAATACTGAAAATTTGAAGTTTCTGACTTTATTGGTACTGAAGTTAGAGGGGGTTTGAAATCGCCTGAGTTTGTTCCTGTAAAAACGGTGTAGTGCTTCGAACTTGGCTGGGCACTACCGTGCCCTTTGATATGTTTTATTGTATCGTTATCATTGAATTGCACTTTTTCACATGATTTAATTAAAAGAGAAGTGACGTATTTAGAAAAAGGAATGACTTTAGCATCAATATATATATGAGAATTCGAGTATCTCTTATTTTCACAGATAAAGTTTTTATTGATGCACTGTCTTAAGATTCTTCTTTCTAAGGCCTCCAGCTCCCCCATGACTGTGGGAGTGATGGAGAACCAGACGGGGAATCCGTAACAAAGTACTGGTCTAATCATAGTTTTGAAGAATAGAGTCTTGACTCTCCTGTTAAGCATGTTACTTTTCAATAGAGGCATCAGTTTAAAGGTGACATTCTTTGCTTTTATTTTTGTGGCTCTTGCATGTTTGTTAAATTTAAAGAGATTGTTGAAATTAACCCCCAGGTACCTCATTGAGTTCTCAAATTTAATTTGGTTATTGTTTAATTGTAGGGTGAGATTTTTGCTTTCATGTACCACTCCCTCTGGACCTTTCCCGCTTGCAATCCGAATGCATATACATTCCGACTTGGTTTCATTTATATATATTCCCCATTTCTCGTAAAATTTTATAATATCGAGTAGATGGCTGTTTAGATGTCTTAAAGCATCTAAAGGATAGTCAGCGCTTGTGTACGCAAAGGTATCGTTGGCATATAGGATGGCTTGGGAGATAATAGTGTTTGAGATAAAGTGTGTGTGTGGAAAGTCGTACATGAAAAGATTGTACAGTTTTGGGCCCAGGATCGATCCCTGAGGGACGCTACTTTAGGAGCCAGCTATAACGGATTTCCTGTTTTGAATTTGGATGCAACATTCTCTTTTAGAGAGGAAGCTTATGAGGATGTTGATTAAATGTCTTGGGTAATTTACCTAAATGATTTTAAAAATCAGGCTGTCTCTCTCAAATGCTTTTTCTATGTCTAGAGAACACGCTGTGGTGCATCTCTTGTCTTTAAGATTGTCGGTGATGTCTTTATGGACTTTTAGTAGGGCATGAACTGTAGAGTGTCCTTTGCGGAACCCAAATTGTAGATCCAGGAGGAATTCAATATTTTCATCGACAAAAAGATCGATTTTATAGAGGATATTTCTCTCTAAGATTTTGCCCACGTTCGAAAGCATTGAGATAGGCCTAAAGTTATTTAGATTATAATTATTATTGTTTTTTTGTAAGGGGATGACTTTGGCTAGTTTCCAGGCTCTAGGAAAGTACCCATTACTTAAACAGTTATTGAAAATTATAACTAAGAATTTTATAGCTATAAAGAGTAGTTTTTTTTAGAAATTTCGTCAGATCCTGCTGACTTTTTCCCATCCATTAGCTTGATGATGTTTTGTACTTCAGAAAAGGATGTACAAATTTCACGAGCTGAATAGCCGTAAGCTGGGTCATCTGGACTGAAAATGAAGATGTGAGGAGGGAGCTAAAACGTTGTGTGTGAAGGAGGAATCGGGAAGGGGACCTTTTCTCTGTAAATTTCGGTGAAGTAGGTTTTAAATTGGTCTGCAATTTCTTGTTCATCGTTGATCTGACGACCATCGACGATTAATTTTTTACTGGAGAATTTTTGGTTTTTCCCTAGAAACTATTGGGCTTCCTTGAATGCTTGGGGGCCCGGTTTAATTTGAGAGAGCCTATCTTCGAATTGTTTGCTAAGCCGAATTCTGACTTTGTCTTTAATAATTTTTTTAAGAAGCGTAATTTTTGTTTCTAAGGCTTTGCACTCAGGGGATATACGATTATAGGAGCTATGGAAAATGGATTTAAGTTTTTTTGCCACTTTGACTTGTTGATATAGGATTTTGATGTTTTCTGGTGTTGCAAAGCAACAGGCATCATACGGATATCCACCGGCATTCCATTTAAAATCAATCGTTAAAACACTGACGGCATAGAAATGCGATTGCCGACGGCAAGAAAATTAAGGGACCTAAATGACTTCCTTGTGGGACACCAGATGTTGAGCAGATAGGTTTCGAAATACATGATCTAAATAGGACTGTACACTGACGGTCGTTGAGATATGACTGAAGCCAAGATATAAATAATGATGGAAATCCATAAGCTTTAAGTTTAAAAATTATTACCCTATGAGAGACTTTGTCAAATGCTTTACTAAAATCGGTTGCTATTGCATCAACTTCATTGCCAGTTTCAAGGGCACATAAGGTATTGGACACGAATTCGGTAAGATTGGTGGTTGTTGATCTACCCTTAAGAAAACCATGTTGTTTAATAGAGAATAAGGAACTACAATGAAGAAGCAAGGTATCATAAATAATACTCTCAAACTGTTTAGGTATACAGGAAAGTTTGGCAATGGGTCTATGGTTTGAGATATCGTTTTTACATCCTTTTTTATGAACAGGAATAATGAAAGATTCTTTCCATACTTTGGGGAATAAGCCTTGAGAGATTGAAAGCTGAAAGTGAGCAGTGAGTGGTTGTGCTAAATAAGAAACGCAATTTTTAAGAACTGCAGCTGGTATCCCATCAGGGCCTGAAGAAAAATCGTCATTAAGCAGGCGGATTTTATTTATTATTGATGATACAGGGATGCTTATGGATGTTAGGGAGGTTTGGGAGCAGCCGTTCATATAGCTGAAGTAGCTACGATCAACATCAGAGTTAATGGGGGAAAAAACTTGTCCAAAGAAATCAGCAAAAAGATTTGATATAGTTTTTGGATCGGTTGATGACGTATCAGAGTATTTAAATGATGAAGGATAGCCATCAGATTTTCTTTTTGAATTAATAAATTGAAAAAAGTGTTTGGGATTCGAGATTAAATCAGATTGAGTTTGGATGAGGTAATTGGAGTAAAGTGATTCACTCAAGTAGGAGAAGTTGTTATGAGCTGAGGCATAATTAAAGAAGTCTTTGTTTGATTTCGACCTGAGATATTTTTTCCAGAGTTTGTTCCTCTTGTTCCTGAGAGAGCGCAGTTACTTATTATACCAGGGAGGTGAGGAAGAAAAATGTTTTTTAGACGACAATGGAATGGATTGTGAAAAACATTTTTGGATGAGAGCATAGAAGGTTGCAATCTTAACGTCAATGCTAGATTCGTTGGAAATAAAATCAAAATTGATATTTTCAAAAATATTATTAAGTTTATTTGAATCTGCTTTACGAAAATCAAAAATTTGCGATGTGATGGGGTAATGAAGGATTTTATCGCACACAAAAACAAAAATAATAGAGCTCATCATCTGATACTTCCCAGATAAGTCTTGGTAGATTGAAATCACCAACGATCAGGACATCATCTTCGGGGTTAGTTTGCTCAACGATGTAATCAGTAGCATCAACAAAGAGCTGATACATTTGTTGGCTGGGCGGGTGGTATGTAACAACACAATATGTAAAGGAAGCGGTTGGATAGAGAAACTTTTACGCAGATAAGCTCCAAGTTAGATGTATTAGGGATGTTTAAAAGAGAAGAATCAAGGTTGGAATGAAGTGCTAAAAGAACGCCACGACCAGAGGAGGAGGGATCTACATAAAGACTCGCTTCGGAATCTAAAATATCTTTTCGATATACATTAAAATCATAGGTGAAGAATTCAGTGCTATGAAAATCAGGTGTAAGATTAGTTTCAGTGAGAGCAAATATATCGTAAGGAAGTTTTTGAGAATTTAAGTACACGTCAGAGCTTTTAGTTCGTAGTCCCCTAACATTTTGATAGTAGATGGATAGAAAATGGGTTTTTTTAAGGTTTGAATTAAGATGGTTAGGAACGAAAGGGATTTTTATTCCGATTTTTTTGAGGTTTCGAAAGCTGCTTAGAATCAACGAATGAAGCAAAAGTGGATAGATCTTTTTCAACATCAGAGGGAGTTAAATTTAAATTTTTGTGGAATAGAGTAAATATTCTCAGGAGCTCACTAGTGTCGGTTGGAAGACCTTCTTGATGAATGGATACCATTAAGTTGGTTCTAGTCACGCTATCAATACAGATAGAATCATGCTTATCATGAAGAAATGCAAGATACAAGCGCAAGTTTTCATAAATGCGATGGTCTCTGAGGCGAGAGAGAACGTATCGGCCGTCGTCGTTTAGATCGGCGAACTTTCTCGTTAATTTAACAGTTGGGGGATTAAGGGGATCAAGGAATGTGGGCGATGTTTTGGATAACTTATTGCAAGCATTCTTGCTTGTGAAGTCGAGGGAGAATTTAAATTTTGATTAAGAGAAGTGCTTGGGCTATTTGTAGGATGTAGGGAACTCAATTTTTGTGATGGATTAAGAGTGTGAGAGTGGATGAAATTGGGGTATTTAGAAGTAAGGGAACGATTTGAAGTAGAGGGATTAGAGTGTTGCGGTAGATCAAATGATACCTTTCTATTGAAGGATGTACAAGGAGCATCTGAATATAGGAGAGGAGAAGATCGAGGAAGAAACTTAGATCTAGGCTTACTATAAAAATGATGAGAAGATCGATGAATCTTCTGTTGGATGGATTAAGAAAGAGCCATTCATATTTAATTGGAATCTCAATTTTGAACGATGGGAATCTTTTCGATACTGGTTGGACAACTACGTCGGTTATACCATATTTCTTACTGAATAGTCGTTGAAGCCAGGATATATTAGCAATTCTTGGAGCGCATCGCAGAAAAAAAGAAGAAGAAGACTTGATGTTAGATTTATGAAGACGTTCCAAATTTTGTGATTTTGTCTGTAGACAAGCTAATATTTGAGTGCTCAACAGGGATATCCAAATTATGAAGTTCAGCAAATAATGAATTATTATTGCTAGAAGTGGATGTTGATGGAGCAGATGACGAAGGCGTATAATCTTGCGGAGCAGTTGAGTTTATGTTGGTTAGCTCGCTACAGTTCCCAAGATCTTCTAGTTCAAACTGTAGCGTTTTATTGTTGCGAGTGTTTGGGTCGTGTGATGCTAAGTTATTATTGCAAGAGATTAGTCTCATCTCATCAGACATCTCGGATAAAGCGGAGCGAATGGCAGCGGATTCTTTGATTAAGACGTCGACAAGTATTATGGAGTCGTTGGTAATTCTATTTTTAGTCGCTATATAATCCGCATCTATAGTTGAGAGTGCAATCGATTGATCGTTTAAAGATTCAGCAATCCTTGAACAGCTATCTTCAATGTTGTTGATTAAACCAATAGTTGGTGCATGTGAAAATTTGAGAGCCGTAATAGAGTTGGTAATCTTTGTCAGCTGGGTATTAAAATTGTTAGAAATTGAACAAAAGTTATCAAGACTATCGGAAAATGTTCGGAAGTTTTTCTTTAGAAGTAGTTCAATATTGGAAAGTTGTGATTTAAGACCCATTTGATGATTTTCGAGGGTTCTGGAGGTGGAGTCGTTATTTTCGGCCATGAGTTCATCAGATCTACTAAAATTCTGCCGCAAACTCTGCTTTTAAAACCGTTATTGTTTTGTATTTTAAGTATCTTTCGTGTACCAGCGTCAATCAAGACGCCATAACAATAAATGAATCGTTAACAAATAGAAGAAGTCTTTTAAGAAGAGCAAATGATACTTTTGGCTACCGCATACGTACGAAAATCGGAGCATGGAACGTTCGATCCTTGTATGGCGAAGGTAGATACGAGCAGGTTGAGCGTGAAATGCTTCACCTTAAGATCAGTATACTGGGCATCAGCGAAACTAGGTGGAGAGGAAGAGCCGAATACAGTGCTGACTCTCGGCAAACGAGAATGCTGTATTCCGGGGAGGATGAAAGAGAGGGTGGCCAAAGGCTGCATGGTGTCGGAATTATGTTGAACGAAGAAGCGAGGCGTAGTCTTATATCCTGGGCGCCCATTTCTGCAAGAATAATGACAGCAAGGTTCCGTTCAAAAATTCGCAACGTCACAATAATTCAGTGCTACGCCCCCACAAATGAAGCGACCGAGGAAGACAAAACCGCTTTCTACACTCATCTTAACTCAGTTTACAGTGGTATTCCAAGAGCCGACATCATAATTGTCATGGGTGATCTCAATGCCCAAGTCGGATCAGACAACTACGGTCTGGAACGCGTCATGGGGAAAAATGGCTTGGGGTCACGAAATGAAAATGGCGATTTGCTGGTCGATTTTTGTAACGCTAATCGTCTTGTACTGGGTGGGACTGTGTTTAAACATAAGACTTGCAACAAAATCACCTGGGTACATCCGGATGGTCAAACTGAAAACCAAATTGACCACATCATGATTCAGCAGCGATGGAGGAAGTCAATGTGCGATGTTCGAAGCATTAGAAATGCCGACATGGGAAGCGACCACCATTTGGTTCTCATGAGTCTCAAGCTACGAACTGCAGCTGTACAACGTCAATCACAGGGTGCAGCAAGGAATTCGAAGTTCAATACAAATGCTTTAAGTGATCCCAACATATGTCGTAACTATGTCACCAACCTTAACGACAGAGCTTCGTCATTAAACGGAATCCAGAATTCAACAATTGATGAGATGTGGGGTGATATAAAAAGTGTTTTTATGGATGCTGGATCCGAAACTGTACCCAAGCAGTCGAGAGTTAGAGACTCTTGGATATCCCAAGACACCTGGGATAAAATCGAGCTTCGCAAATCGTTGAAGATACAAATAAATGCCGAAGCGGATGCTCAACGAAAGGCTGAATTGCGAAGAGAGTATCGCTTAGCACATAAGATGGTCTATCGCTGTGTGAGACGTGACAAAAGGGTGAGGTTAGACGGTCTCGCAGAAAATGCGGAAAACGCTGCAAGAAGAGGAGATATGAGGAGGCTGTACCAAATATCCAAGGAAGTTGTCGGGAAGAAAAGCAACACCAATCATCCTGTAATGGATGTGGATGGTACACTTTTGGTATCAATCGAGGATCAGCTGTGCAGGTGGAAGGATCACTTTTGTGCCTTGCTTAATGAGGATTCTGTCGAGCAAAGTGCTGAAGTGCCCCAGCTTAACGAGATGCGTAGATCATATAGGGGTATTGACATCGAACCCCCTACAATACTGGAAATTCAATCTTCGATTAATCTTCTCAAAAACAACAAAGCAGCTGGACTTGACGGTATACCAGCCGAGTTCCTGAAAGCTGACCCTGTCAGAGCGGCTAGTATTCTACACCCGTTGATACAAGCTGTGTGGGAAAACGAGATCTATCCCAGCGACTGGAAGGATGGTGTAATTGTTAAGCTGCCAAAGAAAGGTGATCTTAAGAATTGCAACAATTGGCGAGGTATTACAGTTTTGTCCGTTTTTCCAAAATTAATGGCAACCATCATTCTGGAGCGGATAAAGGTTAGAATCGAGTCTACACTCAAGAGGCATCAAGCTGGTTTCCGGAGTGGGCGGTCTTGTGTCGACCATATCAACACTCTGCGTATCGTTCTTGAGCAGTCTGCGGAGTTTCAATCACCGCTTTACCTCATGTTCGTGGATTTTGAGAAGGCCTTTGACCGAGTCAACCGTGAATGTATATGAAGATCACTTCTTGGTAGAGGAATTCCCCCAAAAATTGTTGCCATTATAAGAGAGTCCTATAACAACGCAAGATGCTTTGTTTTACACAATGGGCAGCTATCCGACTCTTTCGAAGTGCGGCAGGGTGTGAGACAGGGAGATGTTCTATCGCCAATTCTCTTTCTACTGGCGATTGACGATGTTTTGACGGCCAGCGTTGGAATAGCAGAGAGGCAGGGCATTCAATGGAGACCGTTTGAAAGGCTTAGCCACTTAGACTATGCCGATGATATATGTCTCTTGGCAAATAACATCAGCGGGCTGAACGGGATGTGTCAAGCTCTGAAGGTAAAAGGAGAGGCGAGTGGTCTTAAAATAAATAGCAAAAAGACAAAAATAATGCTCACAGGCCGCTCCACACATCAGCGTATTTTAATACAGGAGACGCCAGTTGAAGAGGTTGAACAATTTAACTACCTTGGAAGTATTGTTTCAGCAAATGGTGGTACTGATCTGGACGTTCAAAGTAGAATAAATAAAGCTCGCGCAGCCTTCGGTTCTCTCTCCCAAATTTGGAAATCATGTCAAATCTCCTTGCGCACAAAGTTGAGATTCTTCGAATCCAATGTCAAATCCGTGCTGTTATATGCTTGCGAAACCTGGAAAGTCACGACTACCATCTCAAAGAAATTGCAGGCTACAAATCGCTGGCCACAAATTATATCAAACGAGGAATTGTGGCGCAGGACAAGTCAAGAGCGGCTGGACGTTGACATAAGAAAGCGTAAATGGCAATGGATTGGTCACACACTGAGGAAACCAAACGATGAAATTGCAAAGCAGTCATTTGAATGGAATCCTCAGGGTGCACGGCGGGTTGGAAGACCAAGAACAACATGGAAATCAACAGTTCTAGCAGAAGCAGACTCCCTGAGAAAGACGTGGCCACAGTTAAAATATCTATCTGCAGACCGTGAAGGATGGAAACGATTTGTTGGCGCCCTATTCCCCAACCGGGGTTACAGGACTTGATGATGATGATTTTAAGTATTGCTGTTGATTTTTAATATTTATTTTTCCATTTCAGTCGTTTTTTTTTCGAAAATCACCTCTACCTCCTAAACGGGGGGACATAGACCCCCCTCTCATAGTAAAAAATGCTTGTACATACATATTTGATCCTTCTACAAAAATCCGTTTTCAATTTTTGGCCCGCAAGTTATTATACTCTCCTCATTGATTTAAAAAATCCTGAATAAAAATGTTTCTTCTTTTCAAATCGTCAGATTAAGAAAACCCTCCATAATCATCAGATTAAGGTTCAGCACATATTGGACATCAAGTTGAACCATATATATCAAATCTGACGCGCCCGAGTATTTAAAAATGGCGATTTTTTTTGCATTTTCAAGAAGCTGCCGCAAGCTTGCGTCACATCCGAATCGTCAATCTTTTGAATGTGAGCATCCTTGGGGGTCACTTAACATATTCCCTCTTAAAATCTGACGCGCTCAAGCCTCAAGTAAATTCATTTGTTTTCCAATTTCTACTCTCCCATACAGCCACCCCCACCACGCAAACCGGCAGACTAACATACCTCCGTTATTAGAAAGACGCAGGCCATATACACTATCAATATCTGACGCACTCGAGTATGTCCATGTGACTGTTTTTTTTTTTTTAAACATTTTTGAACACCTGTAGACGCTCCACCCACCGATGAAACGGTATACTTTACCTAAATTTTTTTCTCTCAATCATCAAATCTTCAAAATCCAATAGGTCTCCACAACGCTCGAGTAAATCCACATTTAGCATCGTGGACTCCCCTCATACAAGACGAAACAATACAAAAGAGCTTTTTCAGTGGTTTTTATGAAAGAACTTTCGGTTTTGAAGCTTTTGAAAACTAAATTTAAAAAGGTAAGAGCCACAAGTGTTGTCGTGTTTATTGTCCCCTTTTTATTTGTTTGTATTCCTGAATATAAACCATAACCTATAAAATGCAGTTTAAATTTGTACGATTTCAGTCTTCCAGAAGACAAAAGTTGTTGGCGCTAAATTTTGAAACATTCACAAAGCGTTACGTGATCATATTCATTTGAAAATGTGTGTACCACAGAATCTTTTTTTTAATGTTTGAAATGGTATCCATGGTAACCATATATGCATATTTTTCTTCGATTTGCAACAATTTATAATTCAAAGTACGGAAACGGAAACCCTGGGAGAGCTTTACTGCCTGAACAGAATACAAGACGGAGCTGGAATAGATGTCAAAAATGCTGCAGCCGGGGCTGCAAGAGTTGAACAATTTTTAACTTTTACTGCTGCATTTTTGACATCTATTGCAGCTGCGTCTAGCATTCTGTTCAGTCAGTTAGAGAAAGATGTATGCAAGCCAATGTAACCTGAATGAGAGGCAAACTTTATCTTCCTTGAACTGTACAGACAATTTTTGTTGGATAGACTAATGTCGTTTTCCATTGGACATTCAGAAGCCTTCCGAAGAGTCCAGAAGTCTTCTGAAACCATTCCATTGGCACAAAAATCATCTTCTGACAATTCTGAGAAGAGAATTTCGCTTCTTGATTTGATTTGAAGTCAGAATCCACTCCAGAAGCACTAATACATTCAAACTCAAAGGTCAAAACAAACTGCAGTGCAACTTCATATTTTTTTTTCATCCCATTTTAATTAATTGTGCACTCGAAAACACTGAATTTAATAAAATTTAATAAACGAGTTAAGAAAAACAAAAAGAAAAATTATAATTTGTAAGTAAGGGGTGGATACACTATTGTTTTTAATTTCACTTTTTATGTGCCAGCAAAAAGTTTCTATTTATTGATTCACTTATACAGAGACA
Organism: Dasysyrphus tricinctus; assembly: GCA_963921185.1. Lineage (NCBI taxonomy): Eukaryota > Metazoa > Arthropoda > Insecta > Diptera > Syrphidae > Dasysyrphus > Dasysyrphus tricinctus. The sequence goes on from OY992532.1 coordinate 125,098,899, forward strand.
AAACTTCAGAATTGAGTAGAAGCTTTGTATATAAACTTTATAGTAGTATCATCGACATCAATTGTTTCTACACAATCTGATGTTGAAGCCCCCGTATCTATAAACATTCTTTGACATTCGAAAGTTGAGGAAATTTTTGGTGATTTGACATTTGAATGTTGAGGAACTTTATTGGCATGGTGATATTTCCCCGTAGAAGGGTAAGGAAAAGTGGTAGAAAATGAAAAAATGCTAAAATGGCGAGAATGAGAAGGGTGTATAGGTATTTATATGAAATATATGGGAGTTGGAGGAAAAGAAAAAATAGAGCAGAGGAACCGAGAATACGGTACTTTCTGTGAAATTTGGCATAGTGTTTTTTTTGTGTGTATGTGTAATTTTGTATGGAAGTTCTTCATATTGTATGACTGTATAGGTAGTATTTGTAGGATTTTCTTAAACAAAAACTTTTCGTGGTTTTTTGAAGCAATTTCAGCTTTTTGTAACGATTTTTCTTCAGATCAACTTTTTGGTTTGCAAAAACGTCGATCTTTGAAATTTTTGAGAAATAAATACGTTTTGTGCGGTTTTTTGTGAATAAAATTCCTAAATCATTTTTTCGTAAAATGCTATGCATTAATTGAGTTCTCTTGAGCAAGAGTACGAATAAACAGCGAGGTGTGTATGGGGGGCCACGCTGCCCCCGGCAACCCCCCTGCTCGGGCCCATTATAGGATTTGGGGTGGGTGCGAGGTTGGGTGCATGCAAAGTTCCTTTTGCATTTAAAGAAAAAAATATCATTCACACAAAATTCGAAAAAAATTAAAAAAAGAATAAAAATTGGTTTAGCCAAAAAAACTGAAAATATTTTTTTTTAAGGTTTTAAAAAAAACTTTTTTACCAATTTTATTTTGATTTTTAGGAACAGGCACATTCCAAGATCACGAATATGCATTTTATAAGTCGCTAGGACGCTTAGTATAGCCGCAAATCAAGTTCAAAGATGTAAACTTTGATGCCTCCAGGACGCTTAGTTTAGCCGCAAATCGCGTTTAAAGATAAACGTTGATTTTTCGTATAATGCTATGCATTAATTGAGTTCTCTTGAGCAAGAGTACCTTGAATTTTTTTTTGATATTTGATATTTTTTTGAAATCTAATACTACATTCTTGCATTTGGTTTTTAAATCAAGTTGCTTAAGCGAATAGTTTTTGAGAAATTAAATTTCAAAGTCAAAATTGAAAAAAAAAGTGTGAATTTTTTTCTTAAATCGATATTTTTCAAAATTTTACGTAATTAAGGGCTTTTTTTGTGTTCAATATTCAATGCCCTCTTTATTTTTTAGTCCATTACCGAAAACCAAATGTAAAAATCTTTCTTAGTTTTTGAGAAATTAAGTAAAAACAAAATGTACTTTTCCCATATAAGCGCGAAAAAATGAATTTATTCATGAATTATCCATAATTTAACCCTTTTTTGGGCTTTTTTGGTAAAAGTACCTTTTGTTTTTTCTTAATTGCTCAAAAACTAAGAAAGATTTTTACATTTGGTTTTCGGTGATGGACTAAAAAATAATGAGGGCATTGAATATTGAACACAAAAAAAGCCCTTAATTACGTAAAATTTTGAAAAAAATATCGATTTAATAAAAAAAAATCACATTTTTTTTTAAATTTTGACTTTGATAATTATTTAACCAGAGTTCAAAATATTAGACTTGAATGTTCAAAGCTCGAGTTCTGCAAAATCAGAAATTTAATGGTAACATTCAAAAATATTAAGCTCTAAACCATCCTCTAAGTACTTTCCTTCAATACAAACAAAAATTTAAATCGTATAGGTTTTTTTGTTTAACCTCGTTCCACCCTATTAATAGCTAGACTTAGAAAAATATTTACCTCTTAAGCCATTTTTTAGCTTAAACCTTAAAACACAAAAATAATTTTTAAAATGGAACCGTTTGTTTCTTAACATTAACAAATATGTAAACTTGTTGTGCCACTGATCCCATCGTAGTTCCTTTCATGCCAAGACACTTTCACCCACCACCATATTATATGCCAAATATTTCTTTTCAAATTTTCTTCATATTCTATTATTAAGAAATATATGTAATTTGAAAAAATCAGAAAGTTTTTGTCATATTTATTTATGGGGAAAGATTTACATAAACAAAATTGATGAAGGAAAGTGCATTACAAAAACCAACGAAGTTTTTTAGTGCATTTTTATGTTCGCTTGGAAAAAGTAGCATGTTAAAAATACAACATCAATACGGAGTTATATCAAACTCAGAAAATTTTGGTATATGAAACTCATTTTTGGTAGTTTCTATACAACCTTTGTTCAGCCAGTGGTTTGTCTAGTTTTCCAAAATCGTTATAAATCGATTTTTCTATGCAAAATACAATTTTGCAATTTTAACAACATGTTCACTGGCTTGCACACACAATAGGAAGATTAAAATTTTCTCTGAAGTTGAAAGTATTTTGCCGCGGGTTTATTAAAAAGATTCGTTCATTTAAATGGATTAAAAGCAAATATATTTTCAAAATAATTATTCACGTAGAAGTGCACAATAATCAATTTAAGAAATCCAAATACCTACCAAAGAACTTGGATTTCAATTGTCCACAATCAATCGATGCTATTAAGCGCGCTAGCCGATGTGTTTATCGATTAATGAGTAACTTGTTGGATATAAAATTGATTTTTTTTTATCTACACAACACAAAACAATTTTTGGTTTTTTCTTGAACCATTCTGAAAAATATATTTGCTCTTAATCGTTTTGAACAACCGAAAAACTTATTCACTTTTGACACACAATATAAAAACCAAACAACGATGCAAGAGCGACAACCAATCGATCCCATTGCAATGAGATGATGGTTAAAATATTTTACCTACCCACTTATTTCGAGTACCTGCTCTTGTTGTTTGTCATACTGTCCACCTACAACATTAACCAAAAGTACAAAATACATTGTAGTTCCAACTTCTAAAAGAAAAACAAGACACTTAAAATTTGTTAGATTTTCTTTTTTTTCTTTATTTAATCTGATATCAATAACACTCACTACACTTTCGTTAAAATTCACATAGGTAGGTACATGGAATTACAAATTTGTTTATTTTTGTGCATTTTAATTTTACAAGTGGTGTATAAAAAACAACACAGATTTAATATGAGGTGATGGGAACCAAAACTCGCCATGTCAATGCCACGAAAACTAAGATAGTTTATTTCCTTCAAACCATAACAAATAGAGTTATAAATCTATGATTAGATACAACAATTAGTCTCTTAGTAGGTATTCTCAAAGTTACTTTAACAATTTAATTTGATAATAAAATTTCTTTCGCATTGATATGACGAGTTTTGGTTCTCATCAGCTCATGTATGTATTTACATTACAAATAATAAAAAAAAACACTAGCACACATTTTTATATTTTTGGATTTTTATCCACTGGAACTGCTGGCTGTTGATTGAAGATATTTTTCTGGCAAGCAGCTGCCCGGCACAGGATATCTTTATGTTCATTGTTGATGCAATTAAATATTTATGTAGGTAGGTATTTTCTGAAAGTAGGTAGAAAAAAATGATTAGCAAAGAAAAAAATAGAATGCAAAGATATTTATCTACAATTAAAACAAAATACTTATCTATTTTATTGATGTTTCTTAATCTTCCTTTTTTTAATTTATTGCAGCTCTTTTGATTTTCTTCTTCACACAATAATTAACTTCACACAATTTAATTTTACAAAACGATTTGTTTATTTTTCCTTCTGCCATTTGACAGCATATTCGATTTCTATTCTACCACTTTGTTTGGTCATGCGCGGTGGAAGTGGAAAAACTACTTCACTCGCTTACTCCATTTATTATTACGAGAATAATATATGACTTTCTCGTTCTTACGATTATAATAAATGTACCTCGAAATAAAAAAATATTCCCCATTCTGGTGTCAAAATGTGAAACATGTTTCACAACATGGGTGCTCACTAGCGCCACCATCGATGGAATACCACGTAAATAAAAACGACTCCATGATAATACTATAAAGTTTATATACAAAGCTACACTACAAACCAACACCAGTGCTGTCGTTTTAAAATCGACGAGAGAAATACATTCAATTATGTGTACAAGGAATAAGGTACGCATATAATTTCCGTTTTATTTGTTAGTCCTTTGGTATTAATTGTACTTTAATTTTAGAAATAAGGATCAATTATTATATCGTCCCCTGATTGAAAGAACTAGGTAACTCGATTTTCACTTATTACAATATCCCGGCAAAAACGATATTATTTTGAACTGTTTTCAAAACTTTTTGTAAAGTCTCATTTGATATAAGAAGTCTTTTACATTAAGGGTATTCATACAACAGCGCAAAGCCGTCGTGAAGTTATAAACTTCGTAAATCTGTCACGATTTGTATGAAAAATTCGCAGTTTACAACTTTACTACGTTTACGACGACTTTACGCTGTTGCATGAATACCCTTATTAAGTTTAACAACACATTTTTTGGATGTTCAAAATATTGGCCTATTTTTTATGTTTTAACGAATTTCAACAGCGCTACTGTGTGTAATTAATTCTTTTACTATTAGCACGGTCAAGCTTTGAACAGTGTTCATGTCGTGGTCAAAAGTTGGTTTTCTTCGACATGTCGTCGACAAGACTTATTATTAGACATGTTCATAGTCTTGGCATTGTATATAAACTCTATAGTATTTTCATGAAGCCAAAAAGCTCGTGGCCATCTAGTGTCCAAATGAAATCCTAATTTTTATTAAGGGATCTCGGTAAGGTGATCATAGCGAACCTATCGACCAAATGTCAACCTACAAAATCGTGTTGTATGAGAATGGGCACGTTCCGCTGGCTATTCTCAGTTATCCGGATAGCTTTGTGTTGTTGTAATCCCTTGTTAAAAAACAGCTGATAACAGCTGACGCAACAACAACTCAAGTTATCTGAAAATTTTTGGGATAGCTGGATAGCATAGCGAATAAACATTGGAACGCGAGGAATACTATAGAGTGTATTGTGTATACAATTGTCTTGGCATCGTTCATGGCAGGTGGAGCCAGCGTGTTATAATATTTAAATTAGAAAGCGCTCTCCATTTTTCATCTAGGTTATTGACACATTCTTCTTTAATCAAGTTTGGAAGCAATTGCATGAGTGCGGTAAGACTTGGAATTTTTTTGGGGATTCACTGAATCTATTATTTATTAAAACAAAATTAGAAAAAGCGATACAAAAGGGAAGAACAGAAAGCAAAATGCAATACAAAACAGGTGAGTAGTACGGCAGTACGCATCGTATTGCAATTGCAGAACGTTCGACAGCACTGACACTCAACCAAAAACCACTCAAGAGAAATACTCAAAGAACACAGAAAAAGAAAAAGTCAATTTCTATAAAAAGTGATTTCATCGTTTCGATTTTAATTTTTAATTCAATAAATATTTTGCGTTCGACGAGTAAAGGAGTATTTTTTTTTTTAAATTGTCTCCGCGCTCTTAACATTAAATTTTATTCATAATACCTAGATTTATATATTCTAGAAAACATTCGTGCGGTGTTGTCGTGTCTCAAGTGTCAACAATAATTTTTTAATTCTCAATTAATAAATAAACAAATAAAAATAATGGCAGAATCAAGCAAGAGGAATATTCCCATCAAATTAGGAGATTTCAGTGTAATTGATACAGAATTCTCTAGCATTCGGGAGCGATTCGATTCCGAAATGCGCAAAATGGAAGAAGAGATGGCCAAGTTCCGCTCCGAATTGATGAATCGTGAGGCTAACTTCTTTGAATCTACAAGGTATGTTTTATTATAGTATTGTTTTTTTTTTCTATTTCATTGTTTACTTATTTTAATGAAGAGATACATTTTGTATGGATAGATTGAAGAAAATTCTCAGAGTTCAATACAAAATAAAAACAACCTTCCACTATCTTATCGGTTCTGTCCTCTGCCCATGTCTGTGTTTATAGCAAAAGGCAGTGGCAACCGGCATTTAGCTTTTTTCTTAAACCTAAAATAGAGTTCCGGTTCAATGCCATTTGTCATGGGAATAGAAAGTAGAAATTATCCCTATACTGTTGGCAATTTGGAAACATTCTCGATGCGAAAGTAAAATTCCCAATACGAATACGAAATAAGATTCCACATTTATTTCTTAAGCTATGCCGAAGACGCTAGATGAATTGTATTGATTTATACGATGCGAACAAAATTTTACTCTAAAAATAGCCCAGTATTTTTGATTTTGGGGTTACTTTCGACAGAAGCGTTACACTTCATATTCGTTGCTGAAGAGTTTGGAAGATTTTATATAATACATTTCTAATGTATATCTATATACGTACATGTGCATGTAGGTACATACATAACAGAGGCTATTATAGGCTATATCGGCTCTGACTCACATTATAAAATTTGAATGTTTTCTGCTGCTGCTGTATGTCCAAACTAATACAATCGGTTTTGGTTATTGGTCACCTAGGTAATTTTAAATTTGTTGTTTCAAATAGGTACATATAGTATAATTTCTGATTTAAATGGCATTTAATAAAGGTGACTTGTAGATAAATTTGTTTAAGTATCGCCCAGTGGTCGAAATTCGACATTTCTCTATTAATGTCTTAACGCCAAGATATAAATATAAAAATTAGATTCTGCCATAGCGATTGGCTATACCTACCTTTCTAATAAAAAAAAATGAAATTACGTTGTATTAAGTCAGTTAAAAAGGGAGATATAGAAAAGTTTAAGTTTTTTGGTATTAATACCTATAAAGATAATTCCGATTTTTTGAAATCTAACCTACTGTCGATTCTAGCTGGGGCAATACTATGTAACTTTATTCTACTTTCGAATCAATTCGAAAGTTGTTTTCAATGCCTAAAATAAGTGGTATTGTATGAAAAAGAATCAAAGCACTAACAGCTTTCGACTTTTTGCAACAGAATCTCCAATTAGCGCTGTTCTATTTCAGTTACTAGCGATTGCTATGGAATTAGCGAGTTGAGATTTTGCGAATTCGAACGTTTTTATTGTAGAATCAAGTTACATAGTTGGGCCCCTGATCTTTTATTCCTTTTACGAGCGACTGAGGAGTCATTTGTGCTGTTCATGAAAATTTTGCGTCACGGAAATAGGTGTGTTTGGTAATGTGATTTTTTGTTTTTAAATGTTCACAATTTACTGTCAGAACCTATGTATGTATATGAGAAAATATTCAAGTTTACGAAACTTGGTAAACATTTCACGCAATCAAAAAACATGTGAGGACCAAGTGTACCCATCCAATATTTTTTTTTTCTATGAACGCTGTTCACTTTGGACTGAAAAGCTTGTTTTGTTTTTGACGTCTTAGAATTCATATCTCACTTCACTGAAGGACTGGAAGCGAGATGTGAATACTTAAAAGTTAACAAAATCCGGTTTTCCAGTCCAATAGGGGTGTTCATATTCTCAAATTTGTTTGACAAGCATGGCATGGTGAATGTTCGATGGATAAAAACCATCAGCATTCACATTTATCATACATCATTTCGCGCTAGAGAGCTTTCTTTTTCCATGAAATCTAAGAAATTGATTCAACTTAATTTTCCAAGTCTCCGAAAAACTTCTTTGAATTTAAATAAAACTATCCCCAGTGTTCGCAGTTGTCATAACAGCCATTCGTATAATCATCTCTTACGATGTAAACTGCTTGAGAACTTTTTTTTTAAATTGAATTTCCTTCTGACATGACAACCAAGCTTTCACATTCCATGCTTGTCATGCCAGCCAAATATCAAATTATTATGGGTTTTTTTCTACAAGTTTTCTTGACAGTAGATTGTGAAAACTTGTGTGAATTTGCAATTAATTTTGCGTTACCAAACACTCCTTATATTTGAGAGAAAAATTGAAAATTACCGTTTTGCTGTATATTTGACATAAGGTAGTGTGGTTGGTACCTTAAAACTTCTAGCAAATTTTTACAATGTCCTGACTAAATTCATAGAAAAGTCCAGTTTTGCGTAACTTGGGGTAAACATTTCATGTAACCAAGCAGGCACATGAAATTACATCACTACTTAAACAATTTGTAACGATATGCGTGTTTGGTAACGTGATATTTTTACCAAGTTTCCCAAACTTGGGTTTTTTCTCCTATGGTTTTTAACAGTAGATTGTGAAAACTTGTGCAAATTTGCAAGTAATTTCGCGTTACCAAACACACTGACTAAGGCTGTTCGTGTTCTTCCCAAAATTGCAAATTTCTACCCAGTGTAGTCGAATGTTCTGTCAAAAAATGAAATTGACAGAAATTTGGACTTAAATGGGCAGGTTTTGGAAGTACACCACCAGAGGTATGGGATAATATGTCTGTTCGTGTACTTCCGAAAACTACGAATTTCTACGAATTTTTTTTTTTTATATGAGCTTTGAAAGAACTTTGGGCAAAATTCGTAGAAATTCGTGGTACGTGAACAGACATAATGTGTATTTGGTAGCTTAAAACATCTAGAAAATTTTCACAATTTGGTGTCAAATTCCATAGAAAATTCAGTTTTGTGAAACTTGGTAAACATTTCATGTTGTCGAACAGCCATATAAAGTTACATCACTACTAATTATCTTATAAACAATTTTTAACGAGAAATTTTTACCAAGTTTCGCAAATTGTGAAAATTTGTGTACATTTGCAAGAAATTTTGTCCGAGGTCATATACACGTGGCTCTAAGCCCATACCCATAATTTGAATGGGATTTTAGCTCTTTTCACAAAAATTTAAAATTAAATATTAAGATGTTTTTATATAGGAACTCGCATGGTAATAATAATAATAAAATAATAATAATAATAATAATAAAAAGAATTCGATTTTTTTTTTTTACTTTTTGTATACATTTTTGAATGAAGTCTTTTAAAGGGATGATTAAAGAACAACAATCAACAAAAAAATTATAATAGCTGCAGTAATTCCAGAGAAAAAATAAAACCAGAAAAGAGCGAAAAGTTCATACAAATTTATATGGGAAAAGTAAGGGCTCGTGTAAATGACCTCGGACAAAATTTTTTTGGCGAAATCTTTTTTGTAGGGCATACACTTTTGATTCGGGGGTGTTTGCTATTAAAAAACGATTTTGGGAAATAGTACCCTAATGTACGAATACATACATACATACATATGTACTACTTTTCTCCATGCATTTTATCATGCTTCTAGACATCAAAATCAGATTTCCTCACTAAAGGTCCTTCGACACTGTAGAGAGAATGCTTTGAAGTTGTCCGTGTAGATGTGCTATAGATTGGTTGTTACTATTCGTCAGCCTTATAATAAATTGGTAGTTTTTGAATCTCAGCTCGAAATGACTGAAAAATGCCAAAAAAGTAACTTTCAAATTTTTCATGGCATTAAACCGACCAAATGGAATAAATGATATGAAATACGTGTTTTTTGTTATGAAAAAAGTGAGATCAACTGATATTTGTCCATCCACAAAGAAAGCACGCGTAGTAAATTCGTAATTTTTAACAATTAGAAAAGTTGAAAAATCGAGTAAGGAAACAAAGAAATAAACTGAATGAAGAACAACCAACTTCTGTTGCTGGAAAAATGCTAGTTTCATTGCAATATTCATAATAGACTGAGCAACACGAAAAGAGTCTGAAAATGGACTTGCCATCCGACATGTAATATGTAGGTATAACTCCAGCCTATAATTCAAGTTGCTGTTGTTGCATTCAAACCTTCAATATTCATATGATGGTGCGAAATTTTTGCGTGTACTGTGAGTAGGCTATCTACATAAAACCCGTTTCGAAAAGCTAAAAATATATCCAATTCATCATTATCAAAGATTGACGTTCCTCTATCAACGAATAAGCGATATTTTTTTAAACACAACTGAAAAAAAAATATTTATACAAATGCATATTTGTTCAAACTTCTCGTTTTGTTGATATTTTTCAACTGCTTCAGGAGCAACTTTTTACTGAACATTTACAACTTTGAGTCATCATCATTAATTAATAAGTAGGATCAGCCAGCAAGTTCAAAGTTCATTTTTGTACCTTAATTTTTTGTAAGATACGAGATTGCGGGAGTTTATAATTTTTGTTTCAGAGGAACAGGAATTCCGATAACGATTAATTGGTGTGCTATACCTACTCAGAAAAAATTTGTCGATTTTGGGAGTACCTGTAGTTTCTTTGCTTTCTAACTACTTAACTGTTTGCAATACGATGAGCCAATGAACACCCATAATTATATTTTGCCAAAATTCAAATATCTTTTAGTTAATTAAAAAAAAGTTACGGTCAGTCGTTTGGAATGTAAACATAATCCATTCTTGTTGGCATGAGTGACTCTAAGCAAAACTAAATATTATATTATTGTTAATTAAAGAAAGACGTGCAAGCATTTTCGCCCACAATAACCTATTAAACACACATAAGCTAATTTTGATGCTCTTATAGCATACATTATATTTAAATTTATTTTGTTATTATGTATTACAAACAAAAAAAATTATTCACCAAAACATTCTTTAAAAATGTGTTTTCTTTTATCTGAGATGAAGGTTATAAACCAATTTATTTCCTTCTAAATTTCTAAACACATTTTAATCCACACATTCGAAGAGAAAAAAAAGTATCTCTATGCTAATGAAATTGAGAATTATGAGATAACAAATCAAAAAGAAATAAACGTAGTCGCATGATGTGTTAAGCGATGATGTCAGTCAGATTTTTTTTTTTTTGAGTATAAGCGGTGAGTAAAGGTTGAAGTTGTTTAGAGAAAAAAAAATCAAAAACAATTCCTATTAAATACGTAAAGCTTGTGCATTTAAAAATAAACGTTGAACTATAGCTTGAGTTCAAAATATTTCTTTTTCTTTATTTTTTTTGTACATATTTCCATTGACTTTCCTTGGAACATTTTCAATACAAGGGTCTATTAAGTGAGTAGTTGGAATAAAATCGTAACTTTCCCCTGTTTAATGTCACTAAAGTCCTTTTCCTTTGAAGTCCAATAAATGAGTGACGTAAACCTAATTTTGCAACACGAACGTGCTTATATCCTATATAATAGTCTGAATGGTAGCGTTGCAAATTGTAATCAGATATGTTAGTAAGAATTCACAAAAAACTTAATACTCAAAACTCATATATATGTACATATATATATGTATGTTGGTCAAATTTGTATTGTTTTATTATATTTTGTACAACACAGAACTTTGAGCAGAGTACGAAAACTGTGAACCCTCATTCCCTGGCTTATAGGTACTATACACGTCCCACAGAAAAGCGCACTGAAAAATTCATCCAAAAATATTTCGTCTCAGAAATCTCTGTAAAAAATCCCAATTTCAAAATCTCTGAACTCTGCTTCGTGGGACGTGCCTTTATAAAAGCAAGAATTAAATAAAGTACATATATTCGATCGGTAGATTTGGTAGTACCATCTTGTGAAGAGTTCAACGCTATCGCCCAAACTATAAGCTATCTGTAATAGAATATAGGCCAGTAGTTATATGTATATTTTACAAGGTTAGAAAGAATATAAACGAGGGGAGGAATTACAAATGAAAAGATGTTTTTTGTGTGATAATAAAACGGGGAGTTTTGTTTACGTTTTACCACTCCGAAATTTGAACGTTCGTGACGATGTTCTCCTTGGTTTAGGCAAATATGGTCATTGATGTTTTTATTATGATATCTACATTATATGAAGACATTTTTTCTTGAGACATAAATAAGTCATTAGGACACCTTCTAAAAGGTTTTCGGCAAAACTAATAGTTTTATACATTCAGATTCAAATTAGTTTTTTTATGAGCAACTTAATACTTTTGTTTTTTGTCGAATAAAGCTAACCAAAAACTAAAATCTTTTTTCTTATTGTTTTTGGTGAAATTATTTTTTATTTAAATCAATGGGGAACAAAACTAAACAGCATAATTTTTGGGAAGCTACCTAACTTTTTCACAACAATTTCTGCAGGATATTGTTTTGGCTCTGGCCTCCATATGCATTGCTCTATATCTATGCAACTCTGTTATTTCAGTAATAGCTTAAAATTGAATACTTCGTAAAGCTCTCGTTTTGCTTCTCGTTCGAAATGGATGTTAAATTATTGATATTTATTTTAAATATCAAAAATGAAAAGGATGTACAGCAAAAGCTTTATCAGATAAATCATTTTCTGAACCGCAGTTTGTTACAATCTGAATTCAGCATATTATTGTTCCTAAAAGTCTAAATCATAACGCACAAAATTTGCGTCTTTACTTTTTTAGCACTTCCCACCCATTTCGCCCGCTCTTTTTTTTTTAAGTCGACTAATTTCAATGTCAGTTGGTTGGTTAATCTTTTGTCATAAAAAATGCTTCTCGTCTAAGCCGTTTCAGACTTGGCAGGAAATTGTAGGTCCTCTTCATTCCTGCCGGCTATACGCACACAAAAATGATTGAGAGTTGTAAGCCACTAAGCCCTTATTCCCTTCGAGTTGTCGTGCCACCAAATTTATTATTTTATCCTTCCTTTTAGTGGCTATTATTGTCTAAAAATAAACTTGAATTACTATAAAAATCATTGTACAAAATAAGGAATGTAACTCGTGTGTGATTTTTGTCAGCCCAAATCTAAACTGTACACTCATAAGCAATACACCTTAATCCAATAAAAATAATAATTCTGCCTTGAATAATTCATGTCATGCTGTGATGAATGAAAGAAAAATGTTCATTTTTATTTAAATGACCGATTTGAATAATTTGCCGCCGCTGAGTGTTGTAGGCACATACTTAGTGATCTCAGAAAGCATATTCATACAAAATGCATTCATTAATCTTCAATAGCTGCATTCACAAGTATTTTTTTATTTTCAAATTAAACGAAGCGTAACTAATTGAAGCCCCTTAAGAAGAAATTTTTACATCAATATAATAAAGCAATCATATGACACTTTAATGACTTTAAACTCGGTTTTAAAATAGATACTGTTTTTATTACTCTATCATAATATTTTAAACTTGAAGTTATTAAAAAAAAAAATACGGTGTAAAAGAATTTAAAGTATTTTTAATGAAGAATTTTGAGATTTTCATCAAGAAGTCAATAATCTTATTTTTTATCTGATTTTAATAATATGCAAACAAATGCATTCAAAAGATATCCATTTGTGTAAATATTATTTTATCGAAATAACCACAGAATTTGATCGTAAAAAAACCTTAAATGATTGATGGTTCAATGGCCTTGTACAATGCTAATTTTTGTTTTCGTTACTGAACCGCTAACGCAACGATCATTCAGATATAATTGAAGAGGTGTTTACGATGTGCAAATCAATTATTTGGGTTTGATATGAAAAAATACCTTACCTGTGTAGATACATGTTTATAATAATTTACTTACCGCTTGAGGAAACCACGTTCCATAATTTGTTTTGCCAATCTCCTATAAAACAATCATATTGTGAGTTGGGTTTCTTTTTTAAGGCTCCGGGACATACATTTCCAACCAAAGTTTTCTACAAATTGGCAGTCTGTCAAATTTTGTTAAATTTCTCTCAGAGTGAAGCAAATTTCCAAAAAGTATGGAACTGTTTGGTAGCAAGTTTTTGCTACAAAATTTTGTTTTGTTGGTATCTATCCGACATCTGACTGATGTCAACCTTATCACATATCAAAAAATTTGTGCCCAAAAAATTTATTGCGCAGAATTTGCCAGAAAAGGGAAATATTTCACCCTCGCATGATAGCTGTCTTCTGCCCAAAACTATGCAATTTTAAAAGTGTGGAACAGGAATTGTGAAAAAAATAAAATTAAATAATACTGTTTGGAAATTGATTTCGCATCAAGCTCACGGTCTCTCGAGTGGGGTATAAATTTGCACCATCTTGATGAAACCAAACTTTTGACCCACCCTTGTATATCATAGAATTAAAGCATTTGGGTTAAAAATCCGATCGTTTGCTGGGCAGTTGACATGGTAACCACAAGGACAAACGCAGTTTATTAACAAAAAATTTAGATAGGGATATCTGCCTTCCGGATTTGGAATTAGTATTGGTATTGTTAGTGGCAATAGTACAGTGGGTGTAGTGTTTGACTGCTAACTTATAGGCGTGGGTTCGATTCGATCCCGACTCAAGGCAGTATTTCTGTTTCTGTAGAAGCCGCTTCCGATTGTAGGATTTAATGAGATAATAAAAGCTTTTTATCAATCTACTGTGTCAACAAAAATTCTTTCTTTTTTCTATTCCTTCTAACTTACTATTTCCGTAAAGTACAGGTTGACAGGTTGTACTTAAGTTTCCACGTATTTAGTCAGAATATATTATTAAGCACTTAAAACAGGTAGTCATTATACATTTTAAAATTCATAATCCTAAAATGGTTACAAAACCAAATTGCTATTTCTTGACCTCATCCAAATAAAAAAAAAAATCGTCACGATATTTGTATACACGATATTACAACAACCCACTACAACAATACTCCTATGATAAATCCATTAAAAAGTCGAAGCTTAAAACAATTTCAATTTGTAACACTTTATTAATAGATTCTTAACCCACATAGACATAATAACAATGCCATATTGCTATGAGCTGTTAAACTACTTGAGGAAACACTCTTAAGTAAATCTATATACCACGTCATCTATCCGTACACTCATGGCCCACATGCAAACAGATTCGCTAGCTCTTTAAATCAACACTTTATTAGGAAATTAAGAGTTTAGAAAATTATAATAATAACAACAACAGCAAAAAATTAATATGTGCGCAACAAACTATCACCAATTGCCAGCCATCAGCCAAAAGCAAATGACAGCTGCGACTAATTGTTAAATTAAGCCCGCAACTTGAATGTCAATACGGACGCATCGCATAGTGCTTGGACAACATAATAAACTGATTTCTTCGCTAATGGTATTCTTCGTCGATTACCAGCAAGTGCTATTATTGTTTGTCATCGTTTTGTGTTTCCTTAAGCTTCTAACTTCAATCTAAAAAAAAACTGATTACCTATAGTTTTGGCGATGATGACGCTCAAAGTAAATATCGAATTAATCTAGAAAAAAATAATCCTAGAACAAATCACGGAGAGAAAGGGAGATACAAATGAAACTTTATTATCGTTAAATAAGTCGATGGTGTCGACAGGGTTCGGATTTTTTTTGTTTCAAAAACCTCGAACAATATCGAGAGCTTGAAGAGAATTAGCTGAGCACTAGAGCTGGTTTTGAAAATTCCAACAGTTAAAACGTTTGTTCGTAGAGTTTTGGATGAACCCGTTCTTTGACAGCAACTATCGGGGTTGTAAAGAAAACCTGGGCATAGGTAAAGTCCAACGAAGGAAGCTTATTTCTAGATGGGTGCTGCTTATTACTTATCGCAACCGGTTGGAACAGGTTGTGGGCGTTTTGGAAGTTCATTTTCGGTTGAATATTTGTAATAGTTCTTTAATATCGTTTTCCATTGCATTTTCTGGCTGTTCCACTCCTTTTTGATTCCAAACGAATATGAAAACATTGTGTTGCCAAAATTTACACACACTACTCAAGGATGGTATTTCAAAATGGCTTCTTCAAGCATTTATCACTTTTGACAAGTAATCCGACGAAAAGCTGTTCATGAATTCGTGTGTTCCGAATATAATCCTTTTTAAAATCGGGAACAGAAAAAGACTTCGAAAACATTACTCGAAACATCCAATCGAAGGCTTTTGGAGTAGTAGCAGTGAAAATAGAATACTAAAGGTGTACTCCGAACATCCAATGGAAATCGACATTAGTTTCGAAACGCTTATATTAATTAAGTTGTAATGACTTTCCTTCTTTTGAACTTATTCCTTAACTCATGATGATGGAAACCTTATAAGGTGTTGGAAATCAAAAACTGGGTTCATACCAAATGAAATGCACTACACCCATAGGAAAAAGACAAGCTATGTAGCTAGTGGACTGACTATAAATTGTTATGTATTAAGTTTATGAAGCTGCTACTTGTCCGAACCCTAATTGTTGGCAAAAATCTTATCGACCCACACCGATTTATTCTCATCGATGATGTCATAAATATAATTATATATTTAGTAGGTAAACTTGTGTCTTGTTGTTTCTTGTTTGACGATCGCGTGCTATAAGTCTTCACCGATCGCACACAGACACCCTTCAAAATAATCATTTACGCTGTGGATAGTTGATATTTGTGGTGGGCTTGTGGTTTTTTCTTTTAAGGCATATGAAACGAAAGTTGGCGTACAGACGTTGTTGGGCTTTTTTGCCTTCAAGTAAATGTCGTGACGCTGCGCGGCCTTGCATGAAGTCACCAAACAGATTAAACCAGCTAAATATAATGCCGCGCCGCAACAGCCGCTGCCGATTTTTGATGAATTGATGTTGATGCTTTGATTCACTTGTTTGGTTGCATGTTGCAGTAAGGAAAAAGAAGTGGATAGACAACTTGATATTGTCATGATGTGTTTCATTTATTTTGTGGGTTGTTTGAGCTATCTTTAACTGATCTTTATGGTTGATATATGTATATGTTGTCTATACATATTGTGAGGAAGTTATTTCTTCCTCGTACGGTGAAGGGGGTAAGATTTTAACGAAACGTATCTCCCAACAAGCAATGGTTTTTGTAAATGTAAATTAAAAAATTATATCATAATTATAAAAAGGAATTTGTAAGGCATATAAAAGTAAGTACATACCTACTACGATTAGAAAAGTCCGAACCCTAGGAAGGAATATACTTTAATATCAAGGGTTTTGTTATTGTGCTGAGAATTTTCTTACAATCCAAATACCTACCTATTTTAAAATTATTTAAATATATACTTAAAATAAAAACATATTTAACCAATTTATAAAATTTAAAATAAAAATAACAATGTAAAAAATATATTCTATTTTTTTCTTCTTCCACGCTGCTAAAAAATACAATGATCCTGCGAAAAAATAATAATTATTACTATACCCTTTTTATATATTAAAAATACTAAATTAAAATAATTTTTAAAACACAAACAAACAGTTCTTCAAAAAAGACAACAACCACCAGGTACTTTTCAATGTTCAAACATTTATATAAAACACAAAATACAAAATCATATACCTTTGTTCATTTACTTCTTAAAACTTCTCGCATTTCTCAGAATTTAAGTTAAAATTTCTTTTAAAGTTCATATAAACTAGAAATAAAATTGGTAGAAATTGGCAGTTTTGAGAAGTAAACGAACATATCTAATATTTTTATCTAATAATAAATTTATTATTATTTTCGTTGCACAGTCATCTTTTGTTTGAATTTTCGAATGGTTTTTAATTTCGTTCAGTGCATAATGATTGTATATTTTGAGGTATTCTAATTTCGTATTTTGTAAAGCACCTAAAGGTTACATCAAAGAACGATATACCTCCCTTTTTTTATTATTTTGTTAGAAAAGTTACAAACGTTTTGTCTGAAATGGTGTTCAATAGTTTTATTTTAAAATCAAGTTTATCTGTTTATTTCTACTTTTTATTTTTGATCAGATACTTCAAATCTTATGTCGTTTTTCATTGAAATCTGAAAGATTTGATTTTAAAATCTAGAATTTCTGTCTTGAATGAAACGTCTGGTAATATTTTTGAGTAGATTCAGTTCACACACATAGTATACATACACGCATACACATACAAATGTCGTAAAACAAATGGCGTCGGAAAAAATAATACAAAACAAACAAATTGCCCTATTTCGATTCGTCGTTTGCAAAGAGAATGTTTGCATGTAGGTATGTATGGGTTAATGCGGATCAAATCTCTCAAACTAGAAAGGTCACATCTTTCGTCTTCAGATCTCATCTTTTTTTTGAATAAAACATGAAAAAATAGAATACGTGCAAATCTTTTCCCAAAAAAATCAAATCTTTTCAACAATGAAAAACGACATTAGATTGTTCGACATTAATTTTTAAATGTCAGCACACTGGCAACTCTGAAGGAACATCATTTATGCATTTGTCCCCTATTACATATGATGACTCTTTGGCCCTTTAGCTTAGATTAGACGGTCAACGTAAATAGTCAACGCATTGACTCCTTGACTCATCAGAAATATCGTCAATATACTGTCAACGTAGACTGCGTCAACGCATGAAATGTTGACGATCACACGAATGACGACACTCGGTCAATGTTGTCCCAAAATGCGTTGACGTGTTATCTGTGTCCACGCAATTGGTACCCTTTGGTGTCAACGTATTGACACGTGAAACGTTGACTAAAAAATTGGAAATGTTTGAAGTTTTTTTACTGATCAGGAAAAAGTGATTTTAGGGCAATTGGGAGACGTTTAGATCGAAATAAACTTTTTGCGTCAAAATATAGTTCATACCCCATCTGTCAAGCCAGCAACTGTCAAGTTCCATTGAAGGATGTGTAACGATGTTGGTGGATTAAAAAACAGTTACAAAATCAGAAATTTTTGAAGTTTTCTTACTACTCCGGAAAAAATGATTTTAGGTCAATTGTGTGACATTTGGATCGCAATATGCGTTTGCCGTCAAAACATAGTTCGTATTTCATCCGTCAAGTCATCAATTGCCAAGTTCTATTGAAGGATGGGTAACGATGTCGATGGATTAACAAACATCTAAAAATCTGAAATTTTGGAAGTTTATTTACTGCTTCGTAAAAAGTGATTTAAAGGCAATTGGGTGACATTTGCATCGAAATATACTTTTCCCACCAAAATATAGTTTGTCTTCCATCTGTCAAGCCATCAACTGTCAAGTTCCATTGAAGGGTGGCTACGATGTCGATGGATTAAAAAACATCTGACTAATCAGAAATTTTTGAAATTGTTGTACTGCTCTGGGAAAAAGTGAGGGCAAGTGGGTGACATTTGGATTGAAATATACTTTTTCTGTCAATATATAGTTCGTCCTCCTAATATGTCAAGACATCAAATGTCGATGTATTCAAAATCCTCAAAAAATGCCAAATTTCCGATATTGGGATGGAGGTCAACGCTGGGTACGTTCACATGGCAGAAAAATCCGCTGTGTCAACGTAAGGATACAATCAACGCGTTGGTGAATAGTCTGTCATAGTGTCCTAACTGTGTTGACATGGTGATTACACGACCAACGAAAATAATCAACGCATTGACGCTTAAATTCATGTTAACGAGAGTGTCAACGCATGGACAGTATTCTTCGTTGACGATCACACGACAAGACAACTTTGGGACAGAATTTTACGTCATTTTGACCGTCTAATCACAGCTTTACTCTTTGAGGGCCAGCTTTTCAGTTCAGGGTTAACTCCGAGTTAAATCAGAGTAAGCTAATTCTGAAAACAAATTAACCCCGAGTTAACTCTGGGACAGTTTTTCAGTTAAGGATTAACTTTATCTTTCAGTTGTCAAAAATCTATTGTCATCGATGCGTGACAATATGAGCCAGTTTTTATGTTCAGGGTTAACTCTGAGTTAAATCAGAGTTAATTCAGGAACAGTTTTTAAATTGAGGATTAAATTTATCTTTCGTTGTCAAAAATCTATTGTGCAAAATTATGGATATCACCCTTCTACGCCCTCACGCATTAAAATAGAGATGGCGTCACAACATAATTGCACTATGAATAATTTTCACTATACAAATTGAGATGGCGCCTTAACTGACAAGGCCCTCATTTTGGCTCCTGAGTTAATTCACCAAATTAGGTGGAGTTAACTAAGGGCCAGTTTTTCAGTTCAGGGTTTACTCTGAGTTAAATAATTCTAATTCTGAAAATAAATTACCCGGCTGGAAAAACAATTTTAGTTTTTGGCGAGGGGCTAGAAAGTTTTACAGATACTAGCAAGGGCCCAGCAAGGAAAACTCTAGAAATTCTCTTGGGCCTCGCCAGTGAAGTAACCTTTTTCCTCGAGAGACAAAAAAAAAAAGTTGTCTTTACTGGGACTCGATCCTGCAAGCTTCTGATTGCCAGTCCTGCACCTTAACTACTGAGCTATTTCGCAATACAGTTGTGCGGTGTTGAAAATCAAAAACTATATACTTTAATATTTTTTACTATTGTATGATGGGTATGAAAAATTTGTTTTTTTGTTTTTGTCATATATGGGGTATTTGTGATGGGATAACAAGACCTATCCAACAAGTTTTTACCAGCGAGGGCCTCGCTAGTATTTGACAAGTTAGCCTTGTCTAGATTTTCCCTATCAAAGCCTTTTCAGTGCCTCGATTAAACTTGACAAAAACTTGCCATTTTCCAGGCGGGTATCTCTGAGTTAAATCAGGAACAGTTTTTCAGTTGAGGATTAACTATCTTTCAACTGTCAAAATTCTAGGGCCAACGATGCGTGACACTGGATATCACCCTTCTACGCCTTTTACGCATCGGAATAAAGATGGCGCCACAACGGAATTGCACTGGCAATAACTTTCAATATTGAATTCGACATGGCGCCACAACTGAAAAGGCCCTCAATTTGGCCTCAGAGTTAACTCACCAAATTGGATGAGTTAACTCGGAGTTAACTTAGGATTTCAATTGACTGTAAAACACGTTTCTGGATTTAACTCAGGTTTAACCCCGATACTAGGATGGTCTCGCATTTTTTAGGCTATATTTACATCCTAGTACAGTTCACAGATTTCTTTTCAGAACAGAAACTCCAATTCGGACACTTATCTAAACGGTCATAAGAATACCAAAGTGGCAATGAATTTAAAAAAATATCATAAACCTGTAATATCGATCATAAACATACGAAATGATATTTGCAATTAATGTAATTTAATTTAAACACATTTTTTCTAAAAAACATTAGAACGAAATATTGAACAATTTGTTTCTTTGGTGTGACCAAAGTTTTAGGATTTTTTTTTTTTTTTATTTGCACTGACATTTTGCATACTGTAACTAATTATCATTCTTTTGATTTCACCTACCTCTTCTTGCCAAATAGTTTTTCACTTTTTTTTTGTATAAAAATAGATCAAATTCGACGTTTATGTTTTTTTTTTGGGCAACACCGGCACCTCTCATCAGTATCGCGCGCCGGCATGCCGAGCTGCTGTTAGTGTATGCCCTCAAAATGAGGTCAAAACTAAATAAAAGAACTAAATAATTAAATTTGAATATCTTAGATATTTTTCTAGTCGATTGAAGTGTTTGCGGGTATTTGTTAGAGATGCCTCTAGAGCTGTGGTGTGAATTAGTAAGCAAGCTATTTTTAAGATTTATAAATGAATCTGTTGGAAACATTGTTGTTTCTTTTCTAATGAAAAAAATAAATTTTGAGGATAACTTGTCTAGTTTATGAATTTGAATGACGTAAATGAAGCAAAATGCATTTTTAATTTTTATTTGTTGTTTATTTATTTAATGTTCCGCTTTAAAATATAATTTTTTTTAAAGATTTTCCCACCAAAGTTAAAAAAAAAATTATTTTAAGTTCTCACATTTTGATATACCCATCTCTTTGGATATAACTTTTTTTTAATGTGTGAAGAAAAAAAAAATAAATAAAACCATCCGTTGTCATGTAATCTTTTTTAATAGTCAGAGAGGTTGAGTTCCATTTTCACGAAGCCAATGTAAAGTCAAAATTAAACATCAGTTTCCTATGGTGAAAATACTTCCAAAACTTAGACCATTTACACGACGCAATTTTGTCCAATTTCTTGAGATTAATCACTTTAATCTCAAGCAAATGGACGAAATTGCGATAAATCGTCAGTGGTCTAAATCTGACATTTTTCGTGGGAAATAGCATTTCATTCACTTCTGAATGAAAGCGTCACTTTTGCTAAAACTATCGCCGTTTTTTTACTTTTTATATTTGACAGTTTAAAGTATTTAGTGCTAACTGCCAATCCTCAAGAGTTGTCAAAAAACATGGGGGTTTTCGATTCCCAAAAACCAAAATACACAAAGACTGTCAATAAGAAGTTCTATCTTCTGTATTTCCGGTATTTAGCCAGTTTATATTTCCGAGCGCTCATTAATTTTCCTCCGTCACTACGACAGGGCAGGAGATTAAAATAATAACAACTCTCTATTTCATTTCTTCGCGGGCACTTCCTTTTGCGATTTAGTGGCAAATCTTCCGAGAGTGTCCCTTGTCATGAAAAGTGCGTCTCATCTTAAGCCATTTATCGGGTTTTCCATTGGAAAAATAAATCAATTTATTTTTGATTTGGATTTGCCAAAATTAGCATTGTGACAGATCTAAATCAATTTTTGCGTTCCATTGGGCGAAAAAATTGATTAATTTTTTGATTTAAAATCAATTTAGCAGATATCAATATCGTCAGATTTACCCCTCCCTGTACTAATACCAAAACAATTTTGAGCTGTCGGTTTGCTAAAGTGGTTTTCGGTGTGTTTATGTTGTTTCGGTTGTGAAAATTGTGCTTAAAACACGAAGAAAATAATGTTTAATAGAAATAGGCAGCTGTTTTTAATGTATCTGAAAATTGTAGCTAATATTACTCTGCCAAAAGTGGACCAAGGGATGCAAATTTTTACAAATAATGAGATACACGTGAAATAACACATACATTGGCAAACAAAAATCAATTTGAAATCGCATTCCATTGGCAACGAAAAAAATCAATTTTTTTATTGAAATCTGAATTTACCAATGGAAAACCCCATTAGACTCTGAAGAAAATTGTTGTTTCATCCCTTCCGACAACTCGCTCACGAAAATAGTCGTGTGAGTTGCAACTTGTAAGTTACTAGGCCCACGAGTTCGAGAGCTGTCGCGCGACCAAATTTATTTAAATTTCATTTCATTTATTATCTTTCGTCATGAAAAAATGACAAAACTCCAATCTAATAGTTCAAGCACGTTTTTTCTCCTTTCACAAATTGTGTCTAATTGCTAAAAAAAATTTAGAAACTTCCCTTTAAGCAGATGACTAAGACATAAGTTATGAATATTATTTCAAAACTCCAGCCACTACCATAGCTGTTAATATTAGTCAAGATAGAATGTAATTTACAACATTATTCAATGTACTATACAAAGTTCATTGGCTTTGTTGCTACTTTGTTAGCCGTGAATTAATGAAGCCATTCAAAGATTTACCTTCGGCTTATGTTATGTCATTTAGCTTCTTGGTGGGAAACTTATATCATCTATTTTTTTCTCTTGTCCGAATCAAACAAGGAATATTCTTTAGAAACAAATTAAAATTTAGTTTTGCATAACAAAAACAAAATCACATAAACAATATTATTGTTGGTATTATAAAATAAAGGGCCTTATGGTGAGAGTCAATTTGAAATAAATTCCAACCGACCCAAAAGCCGATCCGAAGTTCTTGATAGAAATTTCTATCAAATAAAAAAAATAAATACATACCTACATATTTTATTACAGTTTTTCAAAAGAACTTTGACAGAACATTGCACTAAAATTCGTACAAATTTGTAGTTTTGGGAAGTACACGAACAGACAATTATAATCAAATAGAAAAATATATACTAAAAGAATTTCGACATTCTATTTGACATTAAGCGCAAGCTTCAAGTGAGCTGATAAAGTCTTTGCTAACTTATCTGCCAGATAAACTTCAACTTTTGATATCAACGGTTTTAGTTAGTGACATCTGGCAGTAAATTGCAGACACAAGTGTCCTAACATTGTTTGAATTTGTAGAAGAACATATTGCACGGCCCCGTAGGACCACACTATTTTGCCCAAAACCAAATTATTTTGAAAAACTCGACGATGAAGATTTTATAATTCGCTTCCGGCTTATCAAAACGGTTAAAACCCAGGTTTTCTGTTCAATGTGAACACCGTCTAACTCTAGAGGTTACAACAGTGCGCCCTAGTCCGGATATCGAACAAACCCAATACGAGCATTTCTGATCTCATCAAACAAATATTGGCAAAATACATTTGTGACGACTTTTATAATCATACTTTTTGATTTCAACTCCGAATCAACTCAAAAAGTATGAATAGGAATATAAATAGAACCATCCAAAAAGAGGTTTCATTTTAAATTGTCCACGTTATATAGAGCCATTGTTTTATGGGTGGCATTGAGCGCTTGCCGTGCGTCGTGCTGAAAATGAACGTCCATATTCCACATTCATGGCATCAATTTCAGGCAACAAAAAATCGGCCAACAACGTTCCATTCTCGGAACTGGTGGCATAAGCATCATTTTCGAAACAAACTAAGAATAATAGTGTACAAAAATAATGATATTGTTCATTCATTTCCAGTAGCTATCAGCGATATTTGTGAGAGTAAATCGATACTTAATTATTAATACCTCCCTTGTTCTTACTTATGTACTTTTCCTATGGTCGTCCAGAAGCCTTCTAATTTAGATTCTGATATGAAATCCAGAAGCATTTCCCCTCTTTTCCGAATAACAACCGTTTTCTGGATGGCTAATGGAAAATGACATTAGTCATGGCAATGAAAGATACATGATTGTTTAAAAATGGCGCGAAATTCAAAATGAATGATCTTGTTGGTTGACACTAAACGTACCTCCTAATGAAAGTACGTAGGTATGTTAAATCAAACTGCATTATAACATAACTTTTTGTTTAAACTTTCCATTTCAATTAATTTCACACTCAAAACCAGAGTTGGTAATATATACAGTTTAATTTGTTTATGCCAGCAAATAATTGATATTCAACGATTCAATAACAGGTATTTTGTAGGTTCAGAAGCAATTTCGCCATTCCATTGATTTCGGAATGAGTAACAACAATACCCTTTAAAAAGTATTTGCTACGCAAACCTACTTAAATCCCATCGTCGCATAGGACTATTGGGACTATATTTTAGAAATGAGTAAGTCTCAGCTGAGAAAAAATAAGGAGAGTGAACTACCCCCACCTATGTACATACATATACATATATCAACAAAACAAAAAACAATTTGTTTCGAATGTTAGGGGGTGACCCTTGTATACTTTACATTGTATACATCAAACACATCCAAACAAAACAGAATGCCAGGGTTTTATGTAAACATCATGTATTATAAAAAATGCATAATGCAGGTCTCTTGAAACGCAATCAACACCATCTGGCAGGATATCCGTTTCTAAAGACTAGCTATGTACAAGCTACGTTTTAGTTAGCCTAAAATAGAATCAAAAATAACTCCAGTGACTTCTCTGGGAGAATATATAGTATCTATGCGAACTCTCACTTATAGAAATTCGATACAAAAATGATTCTATTTAAAAATGTTCTACAACCAAATTGTAGAGAAAGATCGCTAGCAAAAAAATATAATCGACATTGCATAGCAGTTGTTATAACTGGAAACTTTACACAAAATATAAATATTTTGTACTTAGAGAAAATTTGTAATTATCTTTGTTTTTTTTTTTTGTTTAAATTTATTTTGAAAGTACATTGTATTTTCTTAAAAACAAAAATTTAAATGTAAGCAAATCTTAGTCTCTGTTTTTGGCATGAAGTTGTTGCCAATTTATTTGTATAGGTACAAATTCTCATTACGTGAATAATTTAAAAATAGAAATAATTTTCAGCTAATCCCATTCTTTTATTTTGTTTGTATCTAATGGTTAAGATGGATAATGCTAATAATGAAAGAGTAAACATTTAAAATTCTTAAAATTACATGCAATGGAACACTGTGTAGGTATGAGTAGCTTATTAAGAAAAAGAAAGTGCAAATTCCTGAGAAAATATCATCTGACGAAAGTATAGTTTTTTTTATTTGTATGTATGTATGTATATTGAAATTACAAACAATATATGATTTGATCTAATAGGCAGGTAACCACTCAAAGGTTAAAATAAGAAATCAAACTTATGAATGAACCTTAGAACACATTTTATAAACATCCCATACTTAAGCAAATCACTTACACATGTATAGATTCTGAGTTTACAAATAATTTGAAGACAATGAAGTCAAAAATTTGTTTCGAAAAGAAATTTACGTTCTTCTGCTGATTTCCTTTATTCATTGCTCCACATACCATAGCTTTTTAAATTAACTGAAAACCATCTACCACATAATGTAGAGTAAGTAGTTTTGGTATCATTACGCGTTTGACCTGAAGATGAAAATAATTTGTTAGAGTTAAAGTATTTGTGGACATACTCACTAGAAGATTATCGACCACGTTTTATGTTCGACACCAAACTAAGCTAGGAAATTCTCTGGTTGGTTTAAACATGCATAAGATTCCTAAGTTCTCTAGTTACATGTTTGGATGCGATATCTTGTTGGTTTTTCACTCGCATGGCATGAGTTCTCCAATGGTGGTGACGTCACAATCTGCACAGGAAAACCAAGTCTAAACGTGAGAATTTTTAAGAATTCTTATTGACCGCAAACCAAAACCAAGTCTATTCCTTGTATTAAATTAAACGGATGTGGGTTGTTATAGTTGTGATATGGTGTTTGTTTTCACAATTACTTGGAGGCTGATCTTAAGATAACTAACTCAATTGGATCGCAATCCGTACCCGAAACCATTTCTACCCTCCTAAGCGAAAAGGTCTTAATGCCGTTTTTATTTTTTTTTTATTTTGTTAAGTTTGTGAGTGAGCTTCCGGATGTTATACCTGAGTAAGAAAACCGTGTCTTACTTAAAAATAGTAAAAAAAATTATCAAAGAAATAAGTCGTATCTCAAAAAACCGTTGAAAGCCTGAGCGAATACATCGTATCTCAGTTGAATTAATTCATAAAATATTAAGATGTTGCACATTTACATAAAAGCTTCTTCCAAAAGTTTCAGTTTGAGATACGATGTTTTCGCTTAGGAGGGCAGATCATGATTGTGCTAAGCTAGCAGAATGGTACTAAACCGCAATCAATTCAGCCGGCCACTGTTCATATTCTAAAATCCGAAGTCCTCTTGCTCGTGACCCTGGGAATATTATGGAATTGACCGGTGTTCGTCTTAGTGCAATTTCGCCGCTTTAAAAAAGTAGATCAAGTTATTGATCTACAGGTCGCCTAAAATTTCCTTTTGCTTAAGTGTGGAATTTGATTGTGCTGCTCTCTGGCCATATCAGGAAATTTACAGAGAAACAGATCTGGCACATAAAAAAATCAGTAATTTTTTTCAACAAAATGGTAAAGTTAAAAAAATATCTTTTAAAAAAAAAGTACAAATTAAGAACTGAAAAATTAGAAGCCAAATCATACATTCTGCTATTACCATTTAAAGTTGAGAAATAAAAACATAAACAGTCGATAACACGAAACAAATATATTGTGGGTGTCATGTTCTATCATATCCACCATAAACGAAAACTCTAGAGATCTTTAAATGATTCATCACTGACTCAAGAAGATAAAATGTGCATGACAATCCATTTATTTGCGTCTATATGATTTGTTGGGTGGAATTTTTATAAAGTTGTAAATAGTAAATAAGTTCAATATTAATATTGAACACCACCATATTTAGATTTTCGTTGAATTTTCATGAAATCATCTGAATAATATACCTATTATGGTTAAATAGTCATCCCGAATGATTTTTCTAAAACAAAATACTCATCATCTCAGGCACCCACTTACTACATTTTTAAATTTACAACTTACATTTCTTTAAAAAAAAATTGTATCATAAAGTTCTAACTTTGTGACTAATTTTGTTTTTTTTTTTTGTTGGAATATGTTCATTGACATCTTTCTTATTTAAATACTTTTATTTTTTCACTAACCTCCCCCTACACATACACATAGTATAAATTACAGCCCACTCGACCCAAAGAAACACACATTCCTTAGCTGCAACAATTTGGTGTTTTTTTTTTTTGCATAAATTGTGATGAATTTCTATGAATGGTTAATTTTCTTATAATAATCTTGTCCTTTTTTATTTCAGCTCTACCACAACTAATGCAGCAGTACCCCAAGCCAGACCAAAACAAAACTACATTTCCGACATTAGTTCACCGTTGATTCAGGTAAAATCAAATTGCATTTAATCATTTAACTGGATAATTTATTTTCAATTTTAATCTATTTTTTTTTTGCTTGCTGCCATGATTTATTCGAACACTTCAATGGACATTTGCCAATACAACCCACCAACATACAAATGTATAAATATGTCTTGTTCTGCGTATTGACTTACCTGTAGGAGGATGGAGATAGCAAAGTACTGAAGCTGAGATTTGATGTCAGCCAATACGCCCCCGAAGAAATTGTTGTCAAGACTGTTGATCAAAAGTTATTGGTGAGTCAAAAATTAAAAAAACAAATATTTTTACTGCGTTAGCATTTTTTTGTTTTTAAATTTGTGTTATTTCAAATGAGATCTTTTTTTTTTTGCTTTTGTTAATACTTTTGGTAATGTTCCAAATATTTTGTTGTTAAGTCGTGTGGATTGTTCGAGAATAATAGCAACGATGAGATCAAGCAAATGAGTAGTATTCAGATTAATATATTGAGATCTCAATGACTAGACAAATTATTATTTTTGGATATCTCATTTTGTTTATCTTTAGCCAAGACATTGAAATTTTTGAGAAGATTTTTTTTTAAATGCATAAATTAGTTCATAATTTCCTTGTGATCTGAAAAAATCACTCCACATGACATGCAACCCAGATATGCTAGTTTTCAAAAATATAATATTTTAACAGTACACTGATCGATTCTGGAACTACTCATGAATTCAATTTTTTTAATAGTGTTTCCTTCTTCAAATTATTCTTCTGGTAGAATATATTCATTTAGTGACAAAAATTCCTCAATTTCAATTTTAGAAACCTTCAATATAAGATGACAGTGAAGACTGTTTTCAAAAAAGTATTCACCGATTGTAAAAATTCAAAATTTTGGAAATATAAACTAGACAGATCACATTTTAGGCATACCATTAAATCTCGATAACCAAAATCTCCAATAAAAAATATGTCTCGTCTGGTAAATCATAAACAGCATCGGCCATTAAAGCGAATTTTAGATCCTTTAGTGCTCTTGTTTGTTTGGATCTGGATGAGAATGCGCATCTTGCAAATAAGTTTCTTTCAGAAACTTCAGTATTTAATGCATTTTTAGAGAGAATTATCTTCTCCTTTCAATATGGGAATTTCCCAGATGTCTTCGGTGTTCAAGCATAAGTGCATCACACCAAGATGGAGTGCATGGTATTAGTTCTCTTGCCCTGTTCGTTAAAGATAAATAAATAAATTTGGTGGCGCAACAGCCAGTACAGAACCAGGGCCTAGTGACTTACAAATCTCAACCATTCCTGTGAGCGTGGTTGTTTTTCAGGAATGGAGGGAACCTACAATTTTTTTGTCGAGTCCGAACGGTTAGATAAGACGCACTTATTCATGACAACAAATACTCTTGGAGGATTTTTCACTTCCTCGCTAGAAGCAGTACTTCTGAATTTTTGTTTGTTTTTAGGTGGAAGTGGCTGGGAATCAAACCCAGACCTTCGGAATGACAGTCCAAAGCACTACTTATGTATATAGTCAAATACTCGAATACCAATTTAAATCTGATATCATATGACTAGTGCTAAGAATGTGGCTGTCAGACGTGATGGCATTGTTTTGATTTCTGGAGCATCTTCCGAAATTTCGTTTTGCACATTTTCCTATACCATTTATTTCTGTCAGCTAGTAGACTGTCTCTTTGGGAAGGTCCAAATAAGCATGCAACATTCGCTTCAGTTTTTCTCGATTCATTAGTATACCACTTGATAGTATTTGCTTTGAGATTGCAGTTTCACCTACACACTTGCTTCGTAGCTTTACACTCTTTCCTGCTACTTAACACCGATTAAAGTTCTATTTGAAGTTATTCTTTTTATACCTTTGAAAATTGGTGACCTTTTAGTTTTAAGTAATAATTGCTGAATGGGCTTTAGGTCAAATGAAACAAATATATTCTTCTTTGTCACGACGTTTCGTCCATGTATACGGACATCATCAGGTGAACAATAATGTTTTCTATATTTATATTGAAAAATATGTTACAAAGTGCTTACACAAAATTTGTTTACAAGGCAGTATGACTTACAATTGTTTTTACATTTATATTGCACTTTTGAAATTAAACAATAACTGCTTTATCAACAACATCTACAGTAAAAAAGTTGAACTGACAAGTAACGGCTAGACCAATATAACAAATTATATAAACATACATAAAAGCATCAAGATCATTTTGTAGAGCTTTTTCTACCCTCCTTTCTTCTCCACTAGGTGCCTGTAGTGTGGGCTAACGTCTTCCATACCGGTACGTTCATGGTATTATCAGCGTTGATTATATGCAATGTTTCAATAATCATTCTTTTGTTTTGATGCTCTTCTCGTTGCATTATTTTGACATTATCGAAATTAGGAGAGTGGTTAAAAGCAATGCAATGTGATGCCAGTGCCGTCTTCTGTGGTACGTTACTTTTAATATCGGATTTGTATCCGGCGAGTCTATTTTTTAGTTTTTGTTTAGTTGTTCCTACGTAAATCTGGTTGCATTCTTCGTCCGAGTTTCCATTACAATTGATTTTGTAAATTATGTCTGAATGTTCCATTTTGTCTGTTTTTGTCTTGAGGTTAGTGTAAAGTTGTGAGGTTGTATTTGTTGATTTCATAGCAATTTTATATTTTTCTGTGTCTAATAGTTTTGCTTTTCTGAATCTGTCTGCTATTTCTTTTATATACGTAAATGATTTGTAAATTGTAGGTTCTTTTTCAATTTTTGGTGGTTGTGTATGACGATTTTCATATTGTGTGATGAGTGTTTTAATTATTTGTTTCGGAAAGCCATTTCTCTGTAATATGTCTTTTATTTTTATTTTGTTACTATTGTGAAATTCGGGGTCACTTATAGAGAGTACTCTCTTTATCAAATTACTGGCTGTGTTGAAGATTGTCTGTTTAGGGTGTTGCGAAAGGAAGTTTATGAGTCTACCAGATGAAGTTGGTTTTTGGAACCAATCCATTTTAAGCTCTCCTTGTTCTCGAATTACTACTGTATCTAAGTAAGACAACCTGTTGTTGGTTTCAATTTCAACAGTGAATTGTATTTTTCTGTGAAAACTGTTAAGGCTTGTTAGGGTTTCTTCAATATCTTTTGCTTTCACTATAGCGAATATGTCATCCACGTATTTTGTCAGTACCCTTGGTTTATTCTCCAATTTCACAAGGCAAGTGTTTAAGAGCTCTTCCAGTATAATATCTGCTATTATGGGTGAAGCTGGGCTACCCATAGGCATACCATCCCTCTGTTGGTATGTTTTGTTGCCGTACACCAAATAGTTGTTGTCGATTATACAAAATCGTACGAGTTCGAGAAACTTTGTTTTCTTGATAAGCGTGTGCTCTTTTATTTTGTCCCAATTTTTGCTTATTAGTTCTAGTGCTACTTTAAGCGGAATGTTTGTAAAAAGGGATATTACATCGAAAGACACTAGGACTTCGTCATTTTCAGTTTTCAGCCCATGTAATTTTGATTTAAATTCAAGAGAATCTTTGACATTGAATTTTGAGTCTACTGTAAGATTTTTCAGAATACCAATAAGGTATTTGGCCAGATTATAACATGGAACTTTTGTAGAGCAGCAAATTGGTCGCAGGGGTAGACCTTCCTTGTGGATCTTAGGAAGACCGTAGAGTCTGGGGGCAATAGAGTTGTATGTGGTCATATTGTGTTTTTGACGCTGGTCGATTATTCGGTTTTCAAATAAATATTTTACAAGGCTGTTGTTTGTCTCTTGCAATTTGTTCGTGGGATCTGTTCGTATTGGCCAATATACATTTCTGTCCTCCATCATTGTTTTCATCTTTTTGTCGTACTCATGTTTGTATATTGCAACCGTTACGTTGCCTTTATCCGCCGAAACAATATATATTTCTCTGTGTTTGTAGAGAAATTGTTTCGTTTCGTTGAGAACATGTGTAATATATTTATTGAAATCTGAAAATTTCCTTTTTTCACACGCTTATCAAGAAAACAAAGTTTCTCGAACTCGTACGATTTTGTATAATCGACAACAACTATTTGGTGTACGGCAACAAAACATACCAACAGAGGGATGGTATGCCTATGGGTAGCCCAGCTTCACCCATAATAGCAGATATTATACTGGAAGAGCTCTTAAACACTTGCCTTGTGAAATTGGAGAATAAACCAAGGGTACTGACAAAATACGTGGATGACATATTCGCTATAGTGAAAGCAAAAGATATTGAAGAAACCCTAACAAGCCTTAACAGTTTTCACAGAAAAATACAATTCACTGTTGAAATTGAAACCAACAACAGGTTGTCTTACTTAGATACAGTAGTAATTCGAGAACAAGGAGAGCTTAAAATGGATTGGTTCCAAAAACCAACTTCATCTGGTAGACTCATAAACTTCCTTTCGCAACACCCTAAACAGACAATCTTCAACACAGCCAGTAATTTGATAAAGAGAGTACTCTCTATAAGTGACCCCGAATTTCACAATAGTAACAAAATAAAAATAAAAGACATATTACAGAAAAATGGCTTTCCGAAACAAATAATTAAAACACTCATCACACAATATGAAAATCGTCATACACAACCACCAAAAATTGAAAAAGAACCTACAATTTACAAATCATTTACGTATATAAAAGAAATAGCAGACAGATTCAGAAAAGCAAAACTATTAGACACAGAAAAATATAAAATTGCTATGAAATCAACAAATACAACCTCACAACTTTACACTAACCTCAAGACAAAAACAGACAAAATGGAACATTCAGACATAATTTACAAAATCAATTGTAATGGAAACTCGGACGAAGAATGCAACCAGATTTACGTAGGAACAACTAAACAAAAACTAAAAAATAGACTCGCCGGACACAAATCCGATATTAAAAGTAACGTACCACAGAAGACGGCACTGGCATCACATTGCATTGCTTTTAACCACTCTCCTAATTTCGATAATGTCAAAATAATGCAACGAGAAGAGCATCAAAACAAAAGAATGATTATTGAAACATTGCATATAATCAACGCTGATAATACCATGAACAGGCGTACCGATATGGAAGACGTTAGCCCACACTATAGGCACCTAGTGGAGAAGAAAGGAGGGTAGAAAAAGCTCTACAAAATGATCTTGATGCTTTTATGTATGTTTATATAATTTGTTATATTGGTCTAGCCGTTACTTGTCAGTTCAACTTTTTTACTGTAGATGTTGTTGATAAAGAAGTTATTGTTTAATTTCAAAAGTGCAATATAAATGTAAAAACAATTGTAAGTCATACTGCCTTGTAAACAAATTTTGTGTAAGCACTTTATAACATATTTTTCAATATAAATATAGAAAACATTATTGTTCACCTGATGATGTCCGTATACATGGACGAAACGTCGTGACAAAGAAGAATATATTTGTTTCATTTGACCTAAAGCCCATTCAGCAATTATTAGTTATTCTTTTTAATCATGTCATCTCTTGGAACGTCAAGAAGGTTTCTTACTGTGGACTTGCAAATCGAGTCTCTTTCCCTAAAACCAATCATTTTTCCCGCCCCAGTTTTCTCCTTTGCAAATTTCACGATGGATTCCGTACTAGCACTTTCTATGGTTAAGTGTATTGAGGTCAAGTAAAGAATAACTTACATTGCTGCTGAAGGACACGTTTTTATTGCTCCGGTAATATGCATGCAAGCCTTTTTATGTTTTCTAGTGATTTACTAGTTGTGATTTGTTTGGTTCTTTTGTGCCATGCAACCGCCCATAGAAAATAAAGGATCTTACCGTCATGGTGTACATTCACGTGAAAATATTTGGTTTCTATTTTATGCAATTCTTTTACAAATCATGAGCCGTAAGGGCCTTCGTAGTCTTACCAACAGTTATCCTAACGTTCTTCAAGTTGTCGATGTCTAAGCCAGCCAACATGCAAACTTTCTAAGTTTATTTTTTTAAAGTTTTTCAAGAATATTTGATTTTTGTATTAGGAAACCAAACATAAAATTAACAAATCTCATACAAAACTTATATTTTTTTTACTTATCATGCAGGTAATAATTTTCTTTTTCATATTTGATAAAGAATCTTCCCACAAAATGGTAAAAATGAACGTGCAAACAAATTAATAAATCATAAAACAATAAAGTTCAGCTTTCTGCTTAGTGACCAAATATAATCAGCTGATGTTCTGACACAAGTGCACTTGACTAGATATTAAGGGAGATTTTTCTTGACTTACTTTCCAGTCAACTTTCCAATAAAGTTGCCTTAATTGGAAAGCAATATTTTGGCAGCTAACCAATCAGAGACTAAAAACTTGCCTTAATTTCTAGTCCCTTGGGTCGTCCGAACGTACCCAATGTTTGTAGGCATACTTTTGGGCACTGAGCTCTAATCCGTCAATAATTTTTCGCTATCAGCTTAGGTTTTCGAGATTTCACCATTAGAAAATAAAAAATGACCATTTTTCACCATTTTTGAGGTTTTGTTAAAGTGAGAGGTAATTTTTTTCAATAAACTTAATAATGATTTCTAAAAGCAGTAATCTTTTTCTTAAAAATGGTGTTAAAACCTTTTCAATATCCATGTCACTCTTCGAGACATTGTTAACGTTTTTTTCACTATTTTTGAGGTTATGAACCACCCTATATAATTTTTTTTTCAACACAATTTGTAACGGTTGGCAAAAATACTCGTTCTCTTCTTCCAAATTCAGTTTGATAGACCGAGAGCCCACAGCAGATCTTGGGTGTGAACGATAGCAAAAAAAGAAGTATAGGCGTCGAAAGCTTCATTAAAGGCTATTAAAAAAATCGAAGTCTTGCAGTCCACAACTGGAGCCTTTACGAGAAACAGTGCATCGAAAAAAAAAATATGAATGCAACTTCGAGGATAATCGTTTTAGCCGAAAATGGTTTTCACTCCTCCCTAGATAAGCTCCTCGGATCACATATCACGGAATCTGAGACCATTTGAGTGTACAGTTCGCTCTACCGGACCGTTTAAAAAATTCAAAATTCTAAGTGAAAAACGTTTTTTTTAAACAGTGTGACAGGGTGAATTAAACACTCAAATAATCTCAGATTCCGTGATATGGGATCCGCCGAGCTTATCTAGAGAGGGATGCAAACCAATTTCGGCTAACACAATTATCCTCGAAGTTGCATCCATATTTTTTTTTTGATGCACTGTTTCTCGCAAACGCCCCAGTTGAGGACTGCAAGACTTTGATCTTTTCAATAGCGTTTAATGAAGCTTTCGACGCCTATACTTCTTTTTTTGCTATCGTTCACACCCAAAATCTGGTGTGGGCTCTTAGTCTATAAACCTTTCCAATATATTTTGAATTCTCTGAGAAATCCCTTGTTGAAATGTGTATGTGTTAAGCATATTTAACCGCATTTTACCAATCTTATTAAATTTTGCTGGGACAGGTGAAGACTAATAACTAACTAAGAATTTCTTGAAAACTAAAACAAATATTGGAAAGATTTAAACTAAATTTCAAAGAAAAAGATACGTGCTTTCAGGATTCGTTGTAAATTTTGTTTAAACAATATACAGCTCGTTGGATATGTTATGAAACCTCAAAAATAACGAAAAACCGCATTTTTTAATTTTATAACAGGATAATATCAAAAACCAGAGCTGATGGCAGAAAAAGGAGACTAATTAGGGTTCAGCAACAAAAATTACCTTTAGAACGAATCTTACCAAGCATCAAAATTGAACTTCTATAAAAGGTTCTTATTCGTATGTTGCTACGTTTTTTAATTTAAAACAAAAATCCCAAAATTCTAACATGCCCAAAAATTGCTAAATAAAAAATTGGGCTAAGAGAGTTCCCATTCAACGACAACGGTATAATTTAGAATTACAAAAAATATACTTTGACGTTTTGACCAAAACAATGAGTATCACTTATGTCGTTTTTCATTGTTGAAAAGATTTGATCTTTTTACGAAAAGATTTGCATTTATTCAACTTTTTCATGTTTATTAAAAAAAAGATGAGATCTGAAGAAGAAAGATGCGATCTTTCTAGTTTGGGAGATTTGATCTGCATTCACTAACACATGCAAACACGTTCCTGTCAAACAGGAAATCGCAGTTGGGCATTTTTTTGTTTTTGTACGACATCGTGCGTGATGTTTATATATATGCGTGTATGTGTGCTATGTGTGCTATTGAATCTACTCAAAAGTACGCCCAGATGTTTCATTCAAGACAGCAATTCTTGATTTTAAAATCAAATCTTTCAGATTTCAATGAAAAACGACATTAGATTTTTCAAAACTTGAGTCATGAATTCGCAATGCGTTACCCTTATTTTGTCATTTCAGTTTTCAACACACATTTTTTTCGGAAAAATTTACGTTTTAGCAATAGGAACAACTGCCATGATATAAATGTTGTTAATTTCGTACAAATTGAAGAGAAAATCTTACTATCGGATACCACAATAAGCCAGAGAACCTAAAAATAATGCTGGCATCTTTTTTCCTAGATTCTCTTATCTACTATCATGGCATTAATGCTGTGAAAACATTTTATGGAATGGAAAAGATGTTGAATTTTCTTAGTCGGACACACCTGTGAACCCAGTTCTTTTAAAAAAGCTCATTTTAGACACTTCCTTCTCTCTTGATTTCTTCCGAAAATTAATTTACTTTGGACAGGTTTGCTGCTCAATATTACTTTTTTATATTTTTGAAAATGGAGACTGAAGGATAGCTAAATTAAAATATCTTCCAACCCCTGTTTGGTAGTTTCCACTTTCCTTCCACCAGAAATTGTTAAAAAGCAGCCAATTTTAGAATATTTGGATTTGAGTACACTCAAGTTTTTAAGAATTGATTGGTCTCGTCGAGTAAATACTGGAAAGCTTCTTTGACAATCAAAATGAGAAAAATTACTCTTCACACGTATACATATTAAAACCTTTTCTACTTACTTTTAACCCTTAGGCTGAAAATATTTTTATTTAAATATTTTTGTTCTAAAACGGCTATGCTTTAAAAAAAAAATGGCCTTAGTGACTCTCTCTAAGGGCTGTGATTTAAATATTGGCCCAGGAACCAACTCTTGCTTTTAATACAACAAAGAGATGGTGGTAAAAATTAATTTTTCGCCTCATTCTTCTTTTCTACAGAAATCTTAAATTAAGTGACGGAATTTGCGTGATTGAAAAAAAATGGGTGTTTCAAATATGCACGTGTGTGCTGCACAGTTTTATAGTTTCACCAGCGATAAAATCACCTTTCCTACAGTAAATTTGTTTTCCACATGCAAGTAATTTTAAGTAGAGAGCGGTGGAGATTGAAAATAAATTTGGAATTAACGATTTTTTAACCCAAATAGGTTACATTAGTAAGAAGAGATTTAGACAGGTTTTAAGATTTTTTGTAGAACATGTACCTATATTTTATAGTTATTGATATAAAAAAGAAGAGATATGCAAAAACTTATGCGAAGTCTTAAGTTATTTTATTTTTTGCCTAAGATAGTTACCTTCTCATTTCAAACTGTTGTTAGATTATTTTCTTGTAAAAATTCAACAAAGTCTTATCTCACAATTTTCATTTTCTCTCCATTCTAATCTTTCTAACCCACAAGTAGAATCATTAAAAGTGTTCCCCTTTAAAATTTGTTGTTTAAATTACATAATACTCTACCTTACCCACTAAAGCACAGTGAAAACACAATGGCTCCATTTGACTTGATCCACTTACCTACAAAATTTTGCTATCTCAAGAATGATCGGCCTTAGACAAAGCGAAAGAAAACACTTAAACCATCCCACGCATTGAATTAGCACAGAAAAAAAATGTGTGCTTAACTTCCTGATGTGAATGTGCTACTTATTTTTGTTTTCTTCTTTTCTAATGTTTTTTTTTGTTGTATTCTTCCATTTGCAGGTGCACGCTAAACACGAAGAGAAATCAGACACAAAAAGCGTCTACAGGGAATACAACCGCGAATTCCTCTTGCCAAAGGGTGTAAACCCAGAATCGATTCGTTCTTCCCTCAGCAAGGATGGTGTACTTACTGTAGATGCCCCTTTGCCAGCACTGACCGCTGGGGAAACCATGATTCCCATTGCACACAAATAAATGGACACACAAACCCCCAGAATTAATATTAAAAACAAAATCCCATAAAGCATTAAACTTACATTATGTACTAATAAATAATTTTGTTCACAAATTAATTATAATTTATTTAACTTTTTTTTTGTTTTTAATTCAATTGAAGTACGTATTTGAAATTGTATGTTGTGTACGAATTTTTGAAATGCAATTCGATATTAATTGTATGGTCAAATCTTTTTTCCAGAGTCAAATATATTAAACCTTTGTATTTTACTTAAATTATTTTTTATTTTGAAGTCCGTTACAGAACTATTTGTGCTACCCTTTTTTTTGTATAATAATTGTTGATGATTAACAAACAATAAATCAAACTAAATAAATGTTAGATACATGCGCTTTTTTAAAAACTCATTGTTCACCCACCAATTAGACAAAAATAAACTCACAATTTTTACGAATGCATTGGTTTTACGAAGTCGATGGTTTTTGAATTTTGGTTGCTTAAATATGAAACTGGAATGTAGCTGTGTAGCTTTGTAGAAACACAAAAATATACAAGAAATACTCTTAAACTATTACTATTATGTGTTGGATGTATAGATTACACTTAATATTAGGTGAAGGTGCCTGCTATTGGTAGCTATTGATAATTGTTCTACACAAAAAAATATACAATTTTTATTTATGCATTGTTTATTTGTTTTTAATTTGCAATACAAATACTATTTCTATAAAATAAAAATCAATACAAAAAATCTTAAGGTATTGTAACTTTTGTAAACAAAATTGATAATTTTAAATAAAGAAAATTTGTAACATTAATAACTGATTATTGCGGTTTTCTGTAATGAATAAATACAACTTAACTTAAGAATCCAGCTCACTCAAAATAGATTTATGAAAATAAAAGAAACTCGACAGCTCAGAATTATCGTGGTGGTTTAATCTACTTCGGGAAGAAGTAAACCTGAATGCGTTTCTTGGAAACTTTTAAGATTTTATTCCGTTTTAGTTAAACAGTTTTAAGACGTCCCTTTAGGCGAAATGGACATTTACAGTATGCAGTGGACAGAAATAAAGCACACTTTAAGAAGAAGGATACAAATCTGCCATTTTTCAGTCGCTACCAAATTAATTTTCATAATATTATTTTATTTGATTATGCACACACAGAAGTATGTGTCCACCGAATGAAACTATTAATATTACAACGGGAAGAGGAACTAACAAAACATATAGAGAAACATTATTGCATGGACACAAATATAGCACATTTACCTGTTTTGAACTAAAACGGTGGATTGATGTAACTTATCGTTTTCAATAATACAAATATTTCAACATAATTTGTGGAAAACCGTTTACTTTCAAGGCAGAAGTGATTCCTGGTGATGCAAACTAACATTATCAATTTCCTACCACAATTCAGATACATTTTAGGGTTTTTTGTTTTCGATTGTTGTTTTTAAACTTCATACCAAAGTTTTTTTTTGACAAGTAATTCATCCACGCAAATAATTTACATTCAAGCATCATCTTACGATTCTTGAAGAACCATGGTTGATGAAATATTTTGACATTAGTCTGCTTTGGTCGGCATTTGAGTGCTAAAATCGAACTTTGGTCGATAGACGATAAATTACTTGATCTTCTCTGTGAGTTATTTTTTTTTTATCTCGATGAACTTGAACAGTGCTTTGAATCATTCTTAAAGTTTAAAAATGATAAAAAACTATTGTACACCACTTTCTTGGAGGACTCTAATAGCTTAGAAATTTTGGATACCGTCCGAAAATTTGCTTTCATCAGCAAAATGAGATTTGTTTGTTGTCCCCTCAGCATTTTTGACTCTTAAAGTTTTTCTTAATTTATTTACATGATGAACACTAGAAAATATTTAACAACTTCAAACTTAATCTCAATATTTTAACATACATTACAAGTTTGCTACCATCAAATGCGATGCGAAGTTGTTTGTGGTAATAGCTTTTTAGGACTACCAGATAAAGTTTTTGTGAACCGGGACACCATCAGGACCCGAAAATGTTTAGTAACGTAAACTTCATCAGTCTCCTCTCATATCATAACTAAAAAAAAGGTACGTGTATCTGCAAGTGTGATTCACAGTTTTGATAAAAGGCCCTTGCGAAATGGTTTATAGTAATCAATTACAAACAAAAATGGTGGATATTTTATTTTTAGTCGTAGTCTTACCAAAAAAAATTAAAACTCATTTTTTTTTTCAAACTCATGCCGAAGGATGTTTTTAATTTACAACAAAAAAATCTTTTTCTAACTAGTTTCTAGTTCTTTCACAAGAAATTAGCATTAATATAGGTTTGAAATTTAGGTCGAACGGTGAAGATTAACGTCTTTAAATCAATAATATCTTCAAAATACCTGAGTGCGAAACTTTTATATAAAAGCTGTTTTGGAGATATTAGCTGCGTTTTATTATCTCTGGGTCTGGGTCGAGGTTATCTTTTAACATGTATAACAAAAACAACATGGGATCTAGGTTTCTATCGAGGTTAATTTCAATAACCCAGATAGAGGTTTTCACTCTGGCCGGCAGAGGGCTATTTACCATTGTGAATGGATGTCAGCGATTTGTCAGCAGTATAAGGAATAGAGAGGAAAAGAGACAAGTGCTTACATGAAAAACAAATAAACATAAGAAAAAAAGAGACTGATATACAGCACTGCTTTTGCACTAACCCACATCGTTTTATTTTCACGAGGTGAACCATATGGGTTATGAGCGATAATAAAACGCTGCTATTGATTCAAACTGGGAAGCTGTAATGGATGACTGGTCTTAGAAGTTGCATGTATATTAGAACTTTCGGTTCAAAAATACTTATACGACTTCATACACTCCCGTTCTAGTGAATATGTAGACAATTTTCGAGTGCGATCAACCGTTATAGCTCCGAACTGAGTGGACTAAATATGTAAATTTGTGTAAATGGTATTAGAAAGCATCCAATTTAGGAGAGAATTCGAAAACACCATCAGCCTTTTGTAAGTTTCACCCGGAAAATATTTCACACGAACATTTTTTGTCCCCCGGAACTTTAAAAGCTATCATGAGTTTCGCCCGAACTTCTATTGGTCTAAAATAAACAAAAAACTTGCGCAAGAGGCACTAGTACCCTCTGTTTATCTTTTGTTCGCCGTCAAAAAATAAGTGACAGTTAAAGCTCTTAATTACGATACATTTCACCCGAAATGAGTACTCACCAAAAAAGGTTTTTTTTTTGGTGAAACTCACAATAGGCGAAAAGTGAAATTTCAATTTTTCCGGGTGGAATGTTGTTCACGTGAAACTAACAATAAGTTTTATCATCATTTATTTAAGTCATGTTAAAATCGTAGTCTGTTTTGTCGTTAATTTGAATTGTAACGCGCCTATATAATCACTTTTGCTTTGCTATAGTTGAATGTTAAACCTTTAAAAGCAATTTTTCTATTTTTGGGTTTTTTTTGAAGGAAAAGCTCTTCGCGTGGTTGAGTATGCGCGAATTCATACTTTTCATGATTAAGGACTAACTACGGGACATTGAGCAATAAACAAAAAGATAGTGTAAGTATGAAAAGATGCAAAAAACCTGCTACCTGCGCAAGTGAATTTCAATTCGTCAGTTTCAATGGCTTAAGTAAGGAAACAAGCTAGGTTCAGTGCTAGTATTTCTACAATCCAGAGTGTAATTAAAATACCGAAAAACAAGAAAATCAAGAGATTCGTCTTTGCAACAGAAAGTTATCTCATTTTTTATAGCTTGGCTCGGCCTCGGTTTGAGTTTTGTTGTGCGTGGTTACAGAGTATTAGACAGAATGCGCTTATAGTGTGTGAATGTTCATATCTTAGTATAATTTAAAAAATTAAGGGTTTTAGTTGTCACAATTCATGATATACAGCCCTATTCTGCTATTCACATGAATCAAAGATTCGATTCACCCAAGCGATTCTTTTTCGAACTACCTTTACATTCTGCTATCTGTCGGGCGATTTGCACTATCAAAACTCGATTTGAAATTTATGTGGGCAGCAGCTGTTTATTTAAAGTTTATAGTTTTGGTGAATTGTTAAAGCAAATGGTTGGTATTTCAACTTTTTTTAAGCAACAAAGAAAGAGTGATGACTGTGTTCAACTTTAATGTCAAAATAAAGGAGACAAATCGTCCTCAAATTTATTGTTTTAACTCTAAAATCGTAAAAAAACACAAATACTTACCAAAAATTAGGTAAGTTTTTACCTATATTTTAAGACCCAGTTATTTTATTTGCAACCAAAAAGTACAAATCCGCAACTTTTTATATGCGGATCGGAATTGTATAGAAACTATTTGTTCACGTGAATTGTAGAATACCGCACATCTACCAACGTTACCGACAAGTGACTCAGACTCACTTCGAATTGCAGAATGGCGTGTAGTGAATATTCAAAGAAAATTCCCCCCTAAGGATAGCAGAATAGGACTGATAAAATGTTTGTTGAAATAATTGTTGACTGTGGCGTATACTTACTATTTTTGTTTTATCTAAGAATTATTCTTAACTTTTATACCAAATTGCGATTAAATAACTGTAGACAAATAAAATGCAATAATCTATTGCGTGCAAGATTTGTTTTTAAATAAGATTACAAACGGATGTGGTGCTTAATTTCCTGTTTTTTTTGTTATTTTTTTATTATTTTAAATACAATTTTGAGGGATTAATTAAATTTAAACCTTTACAAATATTTTTTTTATTATATTTTTTTTGCATGAGTTTTATTTTTTTAATATATTTTTTTCTTATAATACTCAAAATGATATGGTATCATAATATTTGTTTCAAAAGAAAAAAGAGGCTTGGTGAGACCCACACTAGTAACTTTACATTATTGATGCCCTCGGAAGCTAGAGGCCCGATGTTATTTTATTATTAAATAGTCGATTTCAGTTGTTCAATATGCAATTAAGTAAATGTGAAAACCAACGATTGGTTTACCTTCGAGATATTAGAGACAAAGAAATTGTATAAATAGTGTTCAGAATAAAATTAGCCCGAAGCCAATATTGGTAGCTGTAAATATATTTTAGACGATAAAAGATTTTCAACAGTTTTTGGCAAAGTTTCTTGGGTCCTTTTTAAATTAATTTTTAATTTAATTTCAATACAAAAATCTCATGATTTAAAAGTTATGGATTTTTGACCACCAAATCTACGGTTTCTGTCCACTGTGTGGCAATCAATTAGTATCTGAAAATTGAATTATTGAAATTGTTTATACTGTTGTAATAATTTCTTTTATTTCTTAATTTATAATTCTACAAGATATCTACAAAAGCAATTCTGTTGATATTTAAACTTGACCCAGAAAAATGTATTTATTAATGAATGAACAATTGAAACGAATTATTATTGTTTTGCACTTCTTAAGACCTTTTTCGAATAAAATCTGTTATCTATAAAAGAAAAATATTTTTCATTTATTCTTCAGTTCATCTGAGCAATAATTTTTTTAAAGTCGAATTCAATATATAGGAATGAAGGTTTGTTTATTAATTATGAGTCTGCTTCTAATAAAAACGACAGGAAAGGGGCATTAGAGAAAAAAATAGTGTAAAAATAAAGAAATAAAAATTTTCATGTTTGATATGTTTTCTATTTCAATCATTTATCTAATGCGACAGTAATGTTTTTAAAGCGTATGTACCTATAACTTCAGAAAAATTATTTGAATGTAAAATTTTGTTCGCGAAATAGTACCTATGGTAGGTACATACCTACCTTTTTCTTTATTATTTTATTAAATGTTAAACAAATCAATCATAATTCTTATAGTGCATCATTCTTTTGGCTTTGTTTGGAATTGCGATGGGGTCGTTTGATTT
The DNA here is from genome assembly GCA_963921185.1 of Dasysyrphus tricinctus. Classification (NCBI taxonomy): domain Eukaryota; kingdom Metazoa; phylum Arthropoda; class Insecta; order Diptera; family Syrphidae; genus Dasysyrphus; species Dasysyrphus tricinctus. The sequence continues at coordinate 125,142,873 of OY992532.1, forward strand.
AACGTCACAGAAAGAGCAACCACCCAATGGAAATCCTCTTCTTCTACTATTAAAACCTGGTGGTGGTCTAATAAGTGATACCGGTTTACAATCTCTACTTGCTGCAATTAATCCTATTTTATTCACTGGTCCAATTTTATCTAATGTTCAAGGCCTAGGACAAGGACAAGGACAAGGACAAGGACTAGGACTAGGACAAGGGCAAGGGCAAGGACAAGGAAAGCCAAAATATTCCAAATAAAATGTTAAACAATTTAAAAAAAATGTTCTATTGTGTGACGTTTCTTATATTAATGAATTAAGTTTTTTAGGCTAAAAGTAATTTTTATATTTTTACTTTCTTCAGCCAAATAAATAAAATGCACGACTGGGTCGCACGTACTTGCTCTTATGTACAAGGCACTGCGAGCTTAAGAAATTTGTATATAAAAACCAGTAATGTAGCGTAGGGGGAGGGGGGGGGGGGGGGGGAGCGGTCTTGATAAGTGAAAAAAAGTGAACAATAGGTACATATATGAGGGGAATGACCAAAAACCACTATATACCAAGTGTAAAGAAAATCCTTCCTGCTGCTTAGGCTGTAGCCGAAAGGAACAAACAGACCCACTTTTTCGTCTTCCCTATCAATCAAAATCTCGAGTTTGACGCAAGCGTGTTGACTGATTTTGAAAGAAGTGGAAATGAATAAATAATAAATTAAGCTTTGCCGATAAATTTTGTAGAACTTGTTTGTTTATGTAGTTCAAAGTTTTTTGGATTTGAATATTTACAAATTTGTGAGAAGGAGGGTGTGGCAAAATTTTCCACCGCCCCGGGCGGCAGAAACTCACGCTACGCCACTGATAAAAACATGGAAATTAAGAGAGAAAAATGTAGAGAAGCATGAAATGCGATATTTAAATTAGCTAAAACAACTCATTTGACAGTTTGAGCTGAAAAAAAAAAAAAAAACAATTTAATTCTTGATTGAATTTGATTGAATGGAAAGAAAAGTTTAAACTCGTTGGAGCGGTTTTTTTTTTAATTAATTTTGAAATGAAATTCTTAAGGACAAATTTTGGTATGCAAATCTTAAGTATATTTGTATTTATGTGCATATAAGAAAAAAAAATTGTTTCTATTACGGTTTTTTAACTTTTGTATGGAAGGTACACCCAAAAAAAAAAAAAAAAAAAAAAAAAAAATTCGTAAAACCACTACGAAATACTTTCGTAAAAACGTTTTTCGTTTAATGTACGAAATTTTGTAAACTGAACGAATTTTTCGTAGTGAATATAAGGTAAAAAAAAACCTGTGTTACAAACATTTTGTAAAATCCACGAAGGCACTTTCGTAAATTATTTGCCACGAATTTTTGCTGACTTGTACAAAAAAATTCGTTCAATCTACTAAGCCTACACAAAACTGGAAAGAGACATAAAATGCCTTCTGTTGTATCATTTTCTTTACCAATGGATTCATTAAAATTACAAACATTTAGTAAATTTATCAAAACTGTTGTTATTTTAATTCCATAAAATCTATATGTTACTAAGCGATTCTTTCGGTTATATGTATAAAGCATTAACAAATTATTTTGTAAAATTATTAATACCTTGTAAATTATCGAAAAACCGATGTATCATTTCCAATCTGCATGTTACCAGGCAAGTGCTTGGGGTTATATCTGATCTTTACCAATTATTTCGTAAAATAACAAATATTTTGTAAAATTATTGGAGCAATCGTTGTACTTATTTTTCCTTACTTTCATGTTACTAAGCGAATATTTTCGGCTGTATCTATGAGTATGTTATCCTGAACAAGAATTGTATGATTTTTCATCATTTCTGTTTAGATCGTGGAAGTGTTCGGTTATTTAATTTTAAAAGTCGTGATACTACATAATGTATACTAAAGTGTTTTAGTTTTCGTAAAAATATTTATCATTGAATAAAAGGTTTAACTTAGCTCTTGATATTAACTGTGTTTAGAAATTGTGTCGGTTAATAAATCATTGATTAGAACTTCTGTTTTGAATTTCAGTTATTCAGATAGTAATTTAGTAAAAAATTTTCTGTGCACTCGTTTAAAGAATTGGAATTTTTGAAAAGCTCCTTTTTTAACATACATATTATATACACTCCTCGTCAACTGAATACGCACAAACATATTTTAATATACTTTATCCATTTTTTCCAAACAGTGATCGTTATTATGCCATCTGTTGATGCTAACTATTCCCTTAAGATGTTAAGCAGATAATTCCGAAAGAATTATCCAAAAACAACCGTGAGTTTTTCTTCAACCACTTGCAAAGTGTTTTATATGCAAAGTAGGAGTTTTTTTTTTAGTCAACTGAATAGGTACAACGCCATTTTCTTCGTTGTTTATAAGTTTTTTGGAGTGCTTGACAGTTTAAATTAACGATTTTAGTGTTTTCAGTTAAATTTAATTCTTGATTTCAAATTTTAAGAAAAATGGGTAGATCTACGTGTCTTAACAGTGTTGAAAAAGCTAAAATCGATTTACTTAGAGACCAAGGCCTAACTGGACGTGCAATAGCTGATAAAGTTGGCCGAAGTTTTAATGTAGTTTATTCTTACTTGAAAAATAAAGATGCATACGGCAAAAACATGAAGGGAGGTAAGAAAACAGCAACAACAGCAGCTGAGAGACGAAGAATTTTAAGATATGCATCAAATTCTTCTGATTCTGTGGCAAAAATAAAACAAAAAGTCGGCGTAAACGCAAGTTGCTCAACAGTATTAAGAGTAATCAACAACTCAAGCCATCTTAAACGAATGAAACTTAAGAAAAAACCACCACTTGACGAGAGACGGAAAATGTTGCGATTAGATTTTTCAAGACTTCACATGAGTTGGAAAAAAGAATGGTATCACGTGGTTTTTTCAGATGAAAAAAAGTTTAATTTCGATGGCCCTGATGGGTTCAACTTTTATTTTCACGACTTAAGAAAAGAAAAAAGATTTTTAAAGCGCCATCATAGTCGTGAAGGAGGTGTCATGATATGGGGAGCAGTCAGTTATTATGGAACAGTTGAGCTCGATAGGTTGTAACATCAAGAATGACAGCAGCTGGGTATAAAGTAATTTTGGAAAGAAATTTTCCTAAATTTTCTAACATCTTTGGACCCATAAACTGGACCTACCAACATGATAATGCGCCTATTCACTCAGCGCGCATAATAAAAACATGGATAGAGGAGCAACAAGTGCAGTTGCTTCAATGGCCGCCGTACTCACCTGATCTAAACATCATAGAAAATGTCTGGGGATGGTTAGTACGCAAAGTTTATGAGGGTGGTCGTCAGTTCGAAGACAAAGAAACCTTAATTTCTGCAATCAAATTAGCGTGGACCGAAATTTCGTTAAATTACATTAAAAAGCTATACGATTCCTTGCCGGATCGAATTTACGAAGTAATTAAAAATAAAGGTGGAAGTACCCACTACTAAACTTAAACAAAAACTTGTTTCATTCCATTCCAATACCAATTTTAATTTTTGTACCTATTCAGTTGACTCAAAAAAAAACTTCTACTTTGCATAAGTTACACTTTGGAAGTGGTTGAAGGAAAAACTCACGGTTGTTTTTGGATAAAACTTTGAAATTCTGTTGTTTATATGTTACGAAAATTTTTACCATCAACAGATGGCATAATAACCACCACTGTTTGGAAAAAATGGATAAAATATATTCAAAAATGTTTGTGCGTATTCAGTTGACGAGGAGTGTACATATTTTGTGGGTAAGTAAATTACGGTATATAATAATTAAAAATATATTTCATCGCCTAAGGCCTGAACTGATTTTCTTGGTGGAATATGTTCAGGGGCGTCCACCAAATATAAATCCATGTGGGCGGGACGGGAGTGTGCGAGCGTCAGCCGCCATTTTGGAAAACGCATTTGATCAAATATCTCATGAATTGTGCATCGTACCTACGAGAAAAATAGTAATTTTTTTTTAAAGCTTTTATTCCATTCTTTTATTTGCTTTTTATATCAAGTTGTTTTCGTGAAAAGTTAATGTATTTTTGAAAACAATCAACTTGAAAAAAAAATCATACTTTTTTTCAAAAATATTGACTAAATAAAATTTCTCAAAAATTTTTCCTTTTTACTACATATACTTTATGAAATTCGGTATTTTTAAATTTCAAATAAAAAAATTACTGTAAAATTTTAATTTTAATAGTAAATATATTTTTATCCAACAAACTTAAATTTATAAAAGATATATAAATATAGTAAATGAAATTCAGTACTTTTAAATTTAAAATATAATAATTTCTGTAAAATTTTAATTTTACTAATAAATAAATTTTTATCCAGCAAACTTAAACTTATAAAATATATATACATATACTATATGAAATTCAATGTTTTTCAAACTTTAAATATACAAATATCTGCAAATTTTTATTTAGTAATGAATTTATTTTTATCAAATAAACTTAAATTTATAAAATATATGTTTCTTTCTTTTCATTCATTACTTACATAGGGCCTCAATTAATAAAGACGCTAAAGCTATACAGAAATCAAAACGACCAAAACATACAAAAACTTGTCAGCACAAGTAAAATCATGAATTAAAACACATATGGTCACTGTGTCGTATACATACTGCTTTTTTGTTTTACTTCTACTATAAGGAAGGCAACTTTTATATATGCCTCCTGAGCCATTCTTCATTATGAAGTTACGAGGTTTGGTAGAAAGGAGATAGGTGACATAATGATAATAATTTAATAGACAATAGTGGGTGTGAATTAAAACTCATATGGTCACTACGGCGTATACGTGCATTTTTGTTTTACTTCTACTATAAGGAAGGCAACTTCTGGATATGCTTCTTGAGCCATTCTTTATTGTGGAGTTACGAGGTTTAGATATAAAGGTGACGTTGTGATAATAATTTAATAGAGAACAGTGTGCCCTGCATTATATTTGCAAGTCTGTATATTTGTATGTTTCGCTGTCTCTTCATCGACAATTGACTTACAGCCTTAACCGCTTAATCTATTTTCTTCAAAGTTGGAACTAACGGTTTTTAGGGGTTTCAGGTAAGCGAATGTTTGTTTTGATGTCTGAAAAAAATATACCTCTATACAACCGTTAGTCAAGAAAAAACTGTTTTCTAAGGCAGATGTAAGGATTTTGAATAATAAAAATGTCTGCGTACTTACTATTGGAGATATGGTACACTCTTTGGAAAAAAAAATAACAAAAAGTTATAGACAATTTTTTTTTACATTCGACTTGCATGCGTCCCATCAAATGGTTTCTGTAGAAACATCCAAAAAAATGAAAAAAATATTTTGTATATTAAGCAAAATGTTTGCCAAAAATTGGGTCAAATCCAAAAATATCGTATAATACACAAAAAATTGAAAAATATTTCGTGTACATGTTATACTAAATTTTTTTCTAAAATTTTGCAGAAATAAAAAAATTTCGTAAAATTTTTTCCAAAATCTAGCAAACACACAAATATATATTTATTTTGTAAAATTTACGAATGAAATCGTCCCATCCAAAAATTTCTTAGAATACACAAAATATTGAAACAAACATTTCGTGTATTCATCTAAAATTTTTAAATTTTGCTGTAATACTAAAATTTCGTAAAATTAACGAATGCATTTCGTGTATCCTGCTAAACTTTTTTCTAAAATTTTGCAGAAATACAAAAATTTCGTAAAATCAACGAATGCATTCGTTCCATTCAAACATTTCGTAGAATACACAAAATATTAAAACAACATTTCGTGTCTTCTACTAATTTTTTTTCCAAAATTTTGCAGAAACACAAAAATTTCGTGAGTTTAACGAATGCATTCGTTCCATTCAAACATTTGTGGAATACACAAAATATTAAAACAACATTTCGTGTATTCTACTAATTTGTTTCTAAAATTTTGCAGAAATACAAACATTTCGTAAAATTAACGAATGCATTCGTTCCATTCAAACATTTCGTAGAATACACAAAATATTAAAACAACATTTCGTGTATTCTACTAATTTTTTTTCCAAAATTTGCAGAAACACAAAAATTTCGTGAATTTAACGAATGCATTCGTTCCATTCAATAATTTCGTAGAATACACAAAATATTAAAACGACATTTCGTGTATTTTACTAAATTTTTTTCTAAAATTTTGCAGAAATACAGAAATTTCGTAAAATTAACGAATGCATTCGTTCCTTTCAAACATTTCGTAGAATACACAAAATATTAAAACAATATTTCGTGTATTCTACAAATTTTTTTCCAAACATTTCGTAGAATACACAAAATATTAAAACAACATTTCGTGTATTCTACTAATTTTTTTTCCAAACATTTCGTAGAATACACAAAATATTAAAACAACATTTCGTGTATTATACTGAATTTGTATCCCCATATTTTTTAAAAACTACAAAATGTTCATAAAATGTACGAGTGAATTCGTCCAATAAGAAGATTGAAATACAAAAATTTCGTAGAATGCACAAATATTTACAAATACACTGCACAATCTACTAAAGTTTTTTTATTCGTTATTTGTACAAAACACAAATGCTTCGTAATATCTACGAATGCCGGTGTTTTTTTCATCGGTTTGATATTCGTACAGTTTACGAAAACCTGTTTGTGCAATTAACGATAAACTTTCGTTGTTTTGCACCACGAAAGTTTCGTTAAATAAACGACATTTTTAGTTGTATATACCAATTATTTTTTTGGGTGTACCGTTATTTTTTCATAAATGTAAATATTTTTCTAAAAATATTTTAGAGAGTACTACAAAAATCTTAAGTATCTCGTCGTTCTCGAAATATTTGATTTTCAAAAAAAAAAAAAAAATTGAAATATTATTTAAAAATCCAAAAAATATTTTTTTTTTTTAAATTTTGGGACACAAATCTATTTATATTTGTTGGAAACTGTATAAAAAGAAGATTGAAATCAGTCGTACTGTTTTGAAGAAAATCGAAAATGGTTCTTTGGGAGGTATCATTCTGTACCTTGGTTCTAAAAAGGCCAATGTCCAATTTGATAATTTGTATCGAAAATCTTGAATTTTTATTTCTAAAAGTGCTTATTACTTCCTACCTTCGGTATCTTGTTAAAAAACAATAATTGGAGCACATTTGCCCTTATATAACAGTCGTAGAACATCTTCCGCTGAGTCAAAAGGTGAACTTAAGTTAATATTTGAAAAAATGGACATTGGCACTTTTAGAACCAAGGCACAGCATTAATAACCATTTTTTGATAAATGGTTTCCCAACCAAAGCAAGCACGTCTTTACTAAAATAAATTTATTGATTTTTTTTTTAAAGAGAAGTTGTGGAGCCAGTTTTGAGAAAAATACGATTATGTAAAAAAAAATTGTATGGCAGGTACGGTTTTTTTGGTTGTAAGAAAAAATGAAAATGACCAAAAACGCTATGTACAAAGTTTGAAGAAAATCGATCCAGTTGTTTAAGCTGTAGCTCAACGGATAGACAGACAGATAGATAGACGGTATTGTAAGACCCACATTATTTGACTTTTTCTAATCAAAGTTTCGAGTTTGATTTTTTCTTACGAATGCTTAAATTGCCACCTTAGCACCTACATATATATCACAAGTACATAGTTGATATCATATACAATTTTTGATTAATTTGTATAGGATACCATCTTTTTATTTGCCTGTTGAAGTATAAAAGTGTTTTGGGAATATTTTTGTTAGTCAACTTACCTGAGCTACTTGTACTGCAAAACCGGTAGGTAATGTTATATCCCACGCATATTGGCACCACCTCCCTCCCACAAGTATGTATACATATGTACATACATTATTTTACTACCCCTGTACCGCCAGTAACCTCTGGGAAATATTTTTTGTCCATACTTTTCCTCGCTACAAAAATTGGAATCAAATAAAATCGATGTTTTGTAAAGAGGACCAAAACGGGAGAAGGTGATGGGAGGGATACTGCACCTGTTTTTTAAATCTCTTATTTCTCCAGTTTCACAGTCTCGTTTAAACCTTAAACTGAGTTCAATTGTATTACTGACTGAAGTTTAAACCAAAAGTGGAGTTTAAACTCTCACTGTGAAACTGGGGGTTAGACTTTAAGGAACATCAAAATCCCAAATCAATTTTTTTTCATCAAAAATTTCAGTTTTAAAACTGTAATTGACTTATATTTTTGCACCCTTAAACCACGTTTATAACCCCAATAAATAAATACAAATTTCATTAGATAAGCTATACATCCTGAAAGTTTCACGTTTTTATTTTCAGTCAAACACATCGATACGAGCGTGAATCAATAAGTCCTTGAAAATTTACAGGCTATTATATAGGATATTTAAAAAGAATGTCCTGGAATTTGTGTTCATATTCTGTAATTTGTTAAATTGTTTTTTTTTTTATAGCGGTTTTAATCAGAAGCGGTGGAAATTTTTTCAACAAAATGTAAAACCCCGAATTACGCATTCATGATAAAACACTATTTTTTGCGAACAAAAACCATTACGGAAACTAAAAAAAAGCACCAAAAATATTTCGAAGACTATTGGAATAATCCACAATTGGTTTACCCAATTTCACAGCGGACGCTTTAGAAGAAATGACGCAGAAGCCGCCACACCGGAAATGGTCGACAAAATCCACGATCTAATATTGAACCATCGGCGAGTGATGGTAAGGGAACTCCTCGAGGAGACTACGGGCTTGTTCCACAGCTCCATAATTACAGTTTTGCACAAATATTTGGACATGAAAAAGCTTTCCGCGAGATGATCCAAGCCAAAGAAAGCCAAAGTGTGTTTATCGGCAAAAAGGAAATGGTGACTGTTTTTTGGGATGCGGGAGGCGTCACCCATATCGATTTATTGCTTATTTTGCTGATCTGTTGGAGCGAATCGAAGTTTTTTCTCTCCCGTAGGTAGGTTCAAAACCTGCATAAGGCTCTATGAGGACCGAAACACGCGTGCCCATAGAAGTGTGAGATTCTTACTACACTCAACCATCTCCACTTCCCGATTGCAACTAAGATGCAACCTATCTAGCAATTTATTTTTAACGAAGTTAAGTAACGTGTTGCAGGTAACTTTACGGTGAAAGTTTCGCTTATTCCGCGATTTTAAAGCGGATTTTTGCTCACCGCACCAAGTCGGAAGGTTTTGTTCTTCGCAGACGGCGTACTAAATTCAACTCGTCAAGAGTGTCAATAATCGTTGAATTAGCCGATTTCTATGTTTTCGGGCGAAACTCTTCATTTCGTCTCGAACCGTAAGAGTCCCGAGATGCCTGTGAAGATCAGCGTTTCTTATATACCATCAGCGTTTCTTATATACCATGGTGCATTTACAAATGACCTAAGTAATTTATTTTCGAACGTTTGTTAGTTTTTTAAATTTGTATCGCAGGTACAACCCCAGAGTTGTATACCGTAAGTCCAGACAGGTTTAAGTAACTGCCTGCATAAAATCAACTTATTATCAATACTAAGCTTAGAATATTTACCGAGTAACCAGTTCATATCTCTTAATTTACTTTTTAGTTCTTCGCATTTCTTTTTTACGTGCGGCTTCCATTTTAATTTCGCGTGTAGAGTCATTCCCAGATATTTTGCCTCATTCGCAAATGGAGCACGACCGCTATTAAGAAAGACGGGCCATCTAATTATTTGTTTATATGTAAAGTCCACGTGGACTGACTTTTGTTCATTGAGCGCTATCCGCCATGTTTTTGTCCACTCATTAACATTATTAAGAGCATTTTGTAATTTAATCGTTTTGCCTACTGCTAGTATTCCAGTATCATTAGCAAACGTTGCTACAATAGTGTCTTCTGTTTGAGGTATACCTATCACGTGTAAATAGAAGGTACAAAGCTGGACCTAAAACGCTACCTTGTGGTACCCCAACCACTATTTCTTTGAAATTAGAATATTCATTTCCGTGTCTTACACGAAAAAGTCTGCTTTCTAGATATAGATACCGGCTGCAGGCGCAGGAGAAGTATTCTTTCAAAAACTTTCGATATTATTGGAAGAAGCGAAATCGGTCTGTAAGACTTCTTTTCATGAGATGGTTTGCCAGGTTTCAAAACCATTATCACTTCCGCAACTTTCCATTGACTTGGAACATATTTTAGCCTTAGAGCAGCATTTATTTTATATTATAAAGGAGGTTAATTAATCCTTTATGAGGAAGCATTTTTAGTATTTCCGCTGCTAAGTCATACCCCGAAGCTTTATTAGACTTTAGCTTCTTTATTTCTCTGTTCAATTCGGCGAGCGTAGCATTTCTAGTTATGTAGTTCTCACTTGAGCTAAAACTCATATTAATATTTCCATTGAGTGCTTGCCCATCAGAAGGTTTAAATGTTTCTTCCAGGTAATCGGCGGATACCGCCGCTTTCTCTTTGTCACTTTTAGCCCATTCGTATTGGCTTTTCTTAATCGGGGACACTGGAAGCTTTGGTGTTTTCGTTGCTTTTATAGCTTTACAAAGTGAGTAGTTGGATTCTTTCCCCGCTGTCAAGCTTTCAAGGTAATTTTCAACTTCACGGTTTTTGAAATCTGATATCGCCGTTTTTAGCATATTACATTTTAATTTAAATAAGCTTTGTGTTGAGAGCAAGGGTTCGCTGCCATTTCTTACGTGCTTTTCGTTTCTCTTTTGTTAAATCTTTTATTTCCTGCGGATATTTTATATCTTTATAGCGCGGCATTACCCTTTGATATGGTGTGTTATTCCATGCTGCCTTTTGTATTATATCAACAAAGGTATCTACTGCGTCTTCAAGCTCAAGAGGCGTTTGTAATCATACCCTCAATTCAACGTTGTCCTCGATATCTTTCTTAAATCCTTCCTAGTTGGTTTTACCGTATGTTAACCTGGGTGGTTTTTCAATTTTGACAAGGCTTTCGCTCAAAGTGAGTATGACTGCAGAATGATCTGAGAAGAGATCATGGCCTTCTGAAATTTCAATACGGTTAGAGGGTATTCCTTTTACAGTGTAGTACCTCGTGGCTTGATGGTTAGTGCGTAGGACTGTCATGCCGAAGGTGAGGGTTCGATTCCCAGCCGTGCCACCTAAAACAGAAATGTTTTATTCGAGGTACTGCCTCTTGTGAGGAACTGACAAATCCTCCAAGAGTATACTTGTCATGAAAAAGTGCTTCTCATTTAGCCGTTCGGCCTCGGGAAAAAACAGTAGGTCCCCTCCATTCCTGCCAACAAACACGCACACAGGAATGATTGTGAGTTGTAAGTCACTAGGCCTTGGTTCTCCATGAGCTGTTGCGCCACCCAATTTATTTATTTATTCCTTTTACCGAAAACAAATCGATTAAGTCAGGTACTTTTGACGGATCATTTGGCCAGTAAGTTGGCTTTCCAGTCGAATGAAAATCGCAATTATTTTCCCTTCCTGCCTCATATAGCATTCGACCCTTTTGAGATATGCATCTTGAAGCCCAAAATGTATGCTTTGCATTAAAGTCGCCACCAACAATTAAATTCGGACTAAGCGACTTTATCAATGTCGTAAATTCACTCTTATCGATTTTGCAACGCGGAGGGCAATATATGGAAGAAACATTGAGAAGCATGTTTTTAGTTCTAACATGACCACTACTCAATTGCATCGATTCTACCTCTATTTTCAGGCCTATCGAGTGTTTAATGCACTCTTTTATATTTAACGAAGATCCACCCCTTGCTTTATTTGATGGACGAATAGCGTGGTAGTCAAGAAATCCTTGGATTTTAAGATTAGATTCATTTTTTGGCATGCGTTTCTGATATCAAACTTATGTCGATATCATTTTCCTGCATATACATCTCTAATTCTCCAAGTTTTTACCATAATCCGTTGGCATTCCACGTAAGAATCGAAGTCGATTTCAATAGAACTAGACCCCATTTGGCGAGGAAAAATGTTCCTACGAACAAGTTCACAGTCGCAATGCAAAATTGCATGAACTAAGATACGAGTTACTCCCCCATACAGCTTATTATCCGGATTTGGCCCAATGCAAATATTTCTTATTCCCCAATATGAAGAAATGGCTCGGTGGAAAAAATTTGGCTTGAATGCTGAGGTTATTCAAGAAACAAGTGCATACTTTGAGGCTTTCGAAAAAACCTATTTTTTGAAGGGAATACAAAAATTTAAAAAACGTTGGATGAAGTATATCGAGCTAAAAGAAGGTTATGTCAAGATATAATTTTTGTTCGAAAAGAGCATTCCTTCATTCATTTTTCAGCGACTTATTGACCCTTCCTCGTATTGTAGCCTAAAAAGTGCAATTTTTCAAAAAATTGAAACATCAAGTAGTAGAGATATTTTGTGTAAAGAGTATGCTGAGCCGATCTTTTTCAATAAATTAAATTTCTTCTATAAGTAATGATTTATGTTATGCATCTAATATCTGAGAAATACCAGCTAGTTATATACAACAATCGAGACACTGAGAGGGTTGCCAGATTGGTCTCGAAGCGCAGCGGGACATATGGCCACAGTTAAGGAAATTCCCGGGACTGACAAATTTTGCCAGGGACAAAATAAATTTAACCGAAACAAGAAGCAAATCGTATGGGATGGAGATTTATTCTCCCAATAATTTTAAAGCTGAAATCCATTCCCTAATTTTATTTCTTGAAAAAGTTGTTTTTTGTAAATTTTTTCAAATAATTTCCAAACTAAAACTTTTGACAACAAAAATTTTTGTTTAACCAATTTGTTTCAAAATCTCACGATGTCGTTATTAAGTACAAGTTTATTTTAAGTATTCATGATGCAATGCTCTTATCAATTTTTAATCAAACACTTATAGACTAAGAGCCCACAGCAGATTTTGGGTGTGATCGATAACACAAAAAGAAGTATAGGCGTCGAAAGCACCATTAAAAGCTATTCAAAAAATCAAAGTCTTGCAGTCCACAACTGGGGCCTTTGCGAGAAATAGTACATCGAAAAAAAAAAATATAAATGCAACTTCGAGGATAATCGTGTTAGCCGAAATTGGTTTTCACCCCTCCCTAGATAAGCTCCGCGGATCCCATATCACGGAATCTGAGATCATTTGAGTGTTTAATTCGCCCTGCCAGACTGTTTAGAAAAACTGTTTTTCACCTAGAATTTTGAATTTGTTAAACGGTCCGGTAGAGCGAACTATACACTCAAATGATCTCAGATTCCGTGATATGTCATCCGAGGAGCTTATCTAGGGAGGAGTGAAAACCAATTTCGGCTAAAACGATTATCTTCGAAGTTGCGTTCATATTTTTTTTTGATGCACTGTTTCTCGTTAAGGCCCCAGTTGTGGACTGCAAGACTTTGATTTTTTGAATAGCTTTTAATGGAGCTTTCGACGCCTATACTTCTTTTTGTGCTATCGATCACACCCAAAATCTGCTGTGGGCTCTCTATTAGTCTATTAGCCGTATGCTTAGCTGACTAAAAATACATTCTTTCGGAATCCAGAAACAAATTAGAAAATATTTGTATTATAATACTATTTTGCCAATTTAAATGATAGTGACAGCAGCTGTCAGGTTGCCAAAATGTCATTTGGACTAAAGGTTACAAGAATTTAAAACTGCATCAAATTCAACATTCCACAAAAACGAAAATAAAAATAACAATTTTTCTATTGTTTACGTTTTTATTCCTCAGTCCCATTCTACGTTAAGTTTGGTAAGATTGATTAAAATTTTAATGCATTAGTTGTTTGCTAGCTAATAAAAGATACCTTTTGGTATTTTTTGTGAATTTAGGTCACAACCCGGGAAAAAAATTGTCCCGGCGGGACAGTGGAATTTATGCTTGAAATCCGGGACGTAAACCGGGAAGTCTGGCAGTGCTAGACACTGAAGTCAGTTGAAAGTCAAAAAAATTTACGTATTTTCAGCACCGTGTTTGATATTGTTTGGCGTTGTTTGTGAGAATTTAATTATTTTTCTAAAAAAACTAATACATACATATATTTCAGCTTTAAAATGTCCGCATTTTTTTTTTACTATGGGAGGGGGTCTATTCCATCCTACTTTAGCTATTTGGAAACAAAAATATTACGGTTGTAGGTACCTACAATTAAGTATTTGTTAAAAGTTGAAAGTCTGTTCTATTATTTTGATATTAAATCAAGTGATTTTAATGAATAGTTAAAAAAAAAGTTATTTCAAACTCAAAATTTCAGAAAAAAAAAACTATACGTATTGTGTTTATTCCGAATTGTGACACTATATCATCATCATCAATTCCTGTAACCCCGATTGGGGCATAGGGCGCCAACAAATCGTTACCATCCTTCATGGTCTGCAGCTAGATATTTTAACTGTGGCCACGTCTTTCTCTGGGAGTCTGCTTCTGCTAGAACTGTTGATTTCTATGTTGTTCTTGGTCTTCCAACCAGGGATGATAATGCTAAGCTCAGAAAATTAAACAAATTTGCTCAAAAAACGGAGTAGATTTGTAAAATGTGTAGCAGATAACGAAAAAAAATATTTGGAATAAAAACTAATTTATTTTCATTTTACTTAATATTCAGAACAAAAACTTAACATTGACTTGTTATTTGTTTAAGAATTACTGCTTTTTGAAGAGTAAGTTTCACAAATTCAACTTAAATATCCTTTAAATGAAAAAATTACACAAATTAATGTATTTTAATACTTAAATAATAAGGGTATTCATGCAACAGCGTAAACTCGTCGTAATCGTTGTAAAGTTTTAAACTTCGTAAATCTATCAAATTTTCCATACAAATTGTGACAGAATTACGAAGTTTTAAACTTTACAACGATTACGACGAGTTTACGCTGTTGCATGAATACCCATAATATGAAAGTTGTGAATTGTGGTTAATATTTTTTGAGTTAAACGATATCAGTTAAATGAACTAGAAATAAGTTGCTACGTAGCAGATGCGTAGGTACTAATAAATTAATGAAGCAGATCTACTACATATGAAGTAAATACTCATCTTTGCTTCCAACCCGCCGTGCACTCTGAGGATTCGATTCAAAGGACTGCTTTGCAATTTCATCGTTTGGTTTCCTCAGTGTGTGACCATTTATTGCCATTTACGCTTTCTTATATCAACGTCCAGCCGCTCTTGCCTTGTCCTGACAATAGGGTGATGTCTTGTTAGGTCAGCCTTCTCTAGCAGTCGGCCACTTCGTTATAAAATAGAGCCTAATAGTAACGGTTTTCTTTTAACGTTCATGAACATATTTTTTTTCTAAAAGCCTAACTGTTCTTCTGTCTGGGTGCAAAATTTGTTGCCAATACACGTGCAGGTTTTCTATTAAAAATTGCCAGTTTGCTTTTGCTTCAAGATTTCGTAAGTGTCGGGTGTGTGGTTTTAAGTGCAACAAAAATTAGTGGAAGAGTGTTGTAAATAAGCTATACTATAATTACCAAAATTTTAAAGGTAAGTGGATTATTCGATTGTTTTATTGTTATTTAAATTTATTTTTGTCGTTTTTTATTAAAAATTAAAAAAAAATGTCTGATTAATATTTACAAGGAGGGCTGACCTTAGAAGACAAAGTTTTGTTAATTCTTTTAAGGTCAGCCTTCCCCGGCTGACTACTGAAACCAATAATAAAAAAAAAAAACAAAAAAAAAAAAATACCTGAGTATGCAGTATGAAAGGAAATTTTGTTCCCCTTCGATTGGCACAAACAAAATTTTTTTTTGTATGTGGTTTCAGTAGTCAGCCCCCTATAAACGTTTAGGTGTATTAGGCTGCTGTTTTTAGAAGACACGTATTCTTTTGTCAGCCCTTTATGATAAGTGAGTTTAAATCATTTTACAAAGGCGTTTTAAAACTTCAGACAGTGGGAAGTATTTGAGTTTACATTCAGTCTTAATTCATGAGATTTGAAATCGTTATAACTTACAATCTTGGAGTGTTTAACTCTCGCATTTGAAGTGATTGATTGATGTAGCTTCAAGATGAATGAATCACAACAAAAACATAAATGTTAAAAAAGGAGCCAAGTTCTTATGTGTACAAGAAACCTGTGCGTAAAAAGTATGCCAAAAAAAGTAATGAGATCTAAAATATATGCCAAGTTTTAAGTTCATGAAGTTTAATATCAAATATCTTAAGTAGAGTAATATCGAAACAGTTCCAAATCATGACAGAAATTTGGTAATTAATGATTACTGATTAAAATATGGTGAGTTCACTGGTCAAGTTTTCATACATTTTAAATAAAAAAGTAATTAAGAGAAAACTTGCCAAGTAAATCCACCAAACTTTAATCAGTAATCATTAATTACCAAATTTCTGTCATGATTTGGAATTGTTTCGATATTACTCTACTTAAGATATTTGATATTAAACTTCATGAACTTAAAACTTGGCATATATTTTAGATCTCATTACTTTTTTTGGCATACTTTTTACGCACAGGTTTCTTGTACACATAAGAACTTGGCTCCTTTTTTAACATTTATGTTTTTGTTGTGATTTCACTTCTTTTTGCAAAGATTTATTTTGCCAGGTGAAAGTCAAGCCCTACCGCTCTACAAAGTTTCATAATTCTATGACAACCGAAAGTGCTCCATACAAATAATAGCAATTCTGATAAAGTGGGTGGATGGAACCCCCCCTCTGAATGGACAATTCCAAATTTTGGATTTTTTTTCCTTTCTAAGTACTTCAAGTCCTACCGACCTACCAATTTTCATCGTTCTACAACAATCAGAAGTGCTCCATATAATTATAAGAATTTTTAAGAATGTGGGTGGATGCCACGCCCCCTGAATGCAAAATTCCAATTTTTCAATTTTTTCTTTCTAAGTACTTTAAGTCCTACTGACCTACCAATTTTCATCGTTCTACAACCATCGGAAGTGCTTCATATAATTTATAAGCATTTTTGAGAATGTGGGTGGATGCCACGCCCCCTGAACTGAAACTTCCAATTTTTCAATTTTTTTCTTCTAAGTACTTCAAGGCCTACCGACCTACCAATTTTCCTCGTTCTACAACAATCGGAAGTGCTCCATATAATTTATAAGAATTTTTAAGAATGTGGGTGGATACCACGCCCCCTGAATGCAAAATTCCAATGTTTCAATTTTTTCGTTCTAAGTACCTTAAGCCCTACCGACCTACCAATTTTCATCGTTCTACAACAATCGGAAGTGCTCCATATAATTTATAAGAATTTTTAAGAATGTGGGTGGATGCCACGCCCCCTGTTTGGAAAATTCCAATTTTTTAATTTTTTCTTTCTAAGTACCTCAAACCTTACCAACTTACCAATTTTCATTGTTCTACAACAATCGGAAAGGCTCCATATAATTTATAGAATATTTAAGAAAGTGGGTGGATGCCACGCCCCCTAAATAGAAAATTGCAGATTTTCGATTTTTTCCTTTGCATGTACCACAAGGCCTACCGTTGTGCGAAATTTCAAGTTTCTACGATGTCGGGAAGTGCTCCATAATTTTGATGATCTGTCAGTGAGTCAGTGAGTCAGTGAATCAGTGAGTCAGTGAGTCAGTCAGTCAGTTACGGTTTTTGCGATTTTTGAAGTCCTATATCTTGGGAACTACTAATGCTAAAGAGTTGAAATTTGGTGAGCCACCTGTGTTTGATCAGTTCAGCAAATACTCCGAATTTGAAGTTTCTGACTTTATTGGTACTGAAGTTAGAGGGGGGTTGAAAATCGCCTGAGTTTGTTCCTGTAAAAAGGGTGTAGTGCCGCGAACTTGGCTGGGCACTACCGTGCCCTTTAATGTTCCTGTAAAAAGGGTGTAGTGCCGCGAACTTGGCTGGGCACTACCGTGCCCTTTGATTATATTGTAAAAAATATGAAAATACAATTTCCTTTTTTTGTTTTATAAATTAAAAATTAATTAGAATTTAACATTTTGAAGTCATTGAAAAGGAATAAGAACTCAGTTGTATTGATGTGAACAAGACTTAAAAACCACGATCGCTGAAGTCAGTTGGAATTCAATTATTTGAATTCAAAGATTTCAAAGTGATTTCAATACTTAGTGAATGTATTATAGCAAATGATTTGTTTCTTTAACAACTAAAATAGGTAGGAAAGGCAAGTTACTAAAAAATGTTTAGTTTCAAAAATTATTTTAACTTCCAGCACTCTTAAAATGGACAGCTCTACACAAATAACGAAATGCGAATTTTACTAGTACTCCCAAGAGGCACTTAATAATGCATTAATAAAAAAATCAGAGAGCACAATTGGCCGATAAGAAAAGCAAGTAGGGAATATGGGGTTCCTCGAGGTACATTACAAGACCGCATCCAAGAAGAATGGGACCGGAAACTGTTCTAAGTTTAGCCGAAGAACATAAACTTGTTAAGTGGCTCGTTGACCTTGCCAAGTGTGGATTTCCACAGAAGCCGACAGACCTCTTGAATATGGTCCAAAAAATCCTTCGTGAGGACAAACGTACAGCTCCATTTAAAGATAGCCTACCGGGAAAAACATGGTACTACGCATTCTTAAAGCGTCATCATGAACTTACCCTCAGAACAGCAGAGGGGCTCACAAAAGGACGAGAGATCGTGACGGAGGAGTCCTTAAGGAAGTGGTTTCGGGAGCTTAAAGAATACCTTGAAGAGATTGGTGCAGCAAATGAATTATAAGACCCCTCTAGGATCTTCAATGGGGACGAAACATCTTTCAGTTTGTCTCCGAAAACAGAAGTTGTTTTGGCACCAAGAGGCTGGAAAAATCTCTATACCGTTAAGCAAGGAAACGAAAAAGAGACCATCACGGTACTTTTTGTGTTCAGTGCTAATACCAAATGCTCCCACCGTTGCTTGGTTGTGTTCCCGTATGTGCGCTCTCCTCAAGCTGTGGTAAAAAAATATGCCGGGTAAATGGGTCTTGGGCAGATCCGGAAGTGGGTGGATGCGCTTACTGACAATAATATTTAAAGCCTAATACTGCTTTTAGTTGATGGCAACGAATCGCACCTATCAATGAAATTAAGCGACTTCTGCCGTAGTAACGGAATAATACTATATGCCCTTCTACCTAACACCACCCACATAACACAGCCCGCGGATGTGGGTGCATTTAAAGGTCTAAAAACTGAGTATAAAAAGACGGTACACGAATGGCAAAATAAACCGGGGAACAGAAACAAAGCTGTTACCAAGACAAACTTCTGCAGTATCTTAGAAATGGTTTTAAAAGGCTCAGATAGGACTAAAATAATCAAAAATTCCTTCAGAAAATGTGGGTTATATCCTTTTAATGCAGACGCAGTTGATTATTCAAAGTGTGTACAAAACCAAATTGAAAAGCTTGCTGAATCCGAAGTTGTTACCGTAACAAGTTTAAGCTTTTCTGAAACAAAAAAAGTGTTATCCTTGGCAAAGGAAGAAATCGAAAAAAAAATATTGATTTCGGTTCCCTTATGGATGTTATTGAAAAGCTGGAGCAGAATCACCTGAGTCAACCCGGCCAAATGAAACCATAACCGGCACCTATGTATATAATTGATGGAACAGGTGAGCTGCAAAAGCTGAGGTCAGAAGTGACAGATTCCGCACCATCTCCACCAAAAAATAACGGGGACTGTACTGAGGCAGAAGAAGTCTTAGCTACAACGATTGCTGTAACCATTGGGGAAACACATGAACTACAGAAGCGAAGTTCGGAAGCAGTGGAATCCGTACCATCTTTATCAAAGGATAACAAGGACAATAATCAAGCAGACGAAATTGTAGATGAGCTTTTGCAGAAGCCAGAAGAAGTCTTAGCTACAAGCATTGGTATGATACAATTCTCAATAAAACTATAGGAGTAGGTATTCATTTACTATTATATTTCATATCTTTTTTCTTAGCTCATTCATCAAGGCGTTCGTCAGCATCATCAATTTTAATCAGTGAGCTGTTGGCAAATGTTGCAGAAGAAAAACAGACTGGTAACTTATTCTTATAAAGTTGATTCAATTATTCAAGCAATAATGTTTCAATCTTCGAAATTATTTTATAGCTCAATGCAAACCGTCGCCTTCCACTTCAGTTAGTTCTGCGTTAAGTCGACATCTCTTTTATCCAGAGAAACTAGCAAAACCGATTAAACCTATTCTTGAAAAACCTCCTTGCAGTGTTTCCTCGCTTGCATGGAAGTAATTTTTCGATAAAAAGGAACTAGAAAAAAACTAGAAAAGCCCAGAAAATAAAGTTACGAACAGAAACTCGGGAACAAAAGCGCATTAAAGCTCAAAAAACGAAAATAGAAAGAAAACAAAAGAAGACTAAGAAAATACTATGTTCGAAGTGTGAAGCAGAGCTGATTTCCGACACTGAAGACAAGGACGAAAAGAATGTGGGCTGCGATTCATGCATCAGATGGTTCCATCTAAGATGTACACCATTTTACGGAAAGAACTTAGAAGAAGTAGAAGGCGAAACATTTGTATGTGAAAATTGTGCAAAGTAAAAATGCAATACCTATAATTGATAGGTACCTTCAGTACCTATTAATGTCAATTTTCAAAGCTTTTTATCTACTAATACCTATTTTTTAAGTACATACCTACCTATAGGTATACATTGTTTAAACACTGAAGTCTTTTTGTTTATTTTATTATCTAAGTACTTTTTTTACTAAGAACTTACTTTGTTATTTGTTTAACCCGAAAACTTTCTAGGTTTTTATACCTAGAAACATATAAAATTAGTAAGTAAATCATGAAGTCATTTTTGTAAAGTTATTGTTTTTTATTGTTCGTTTCGTTATACCTATTAATTAGTATGGAACTACTTTATTACTTGATGGTATATAGATCCCAAACATAGCTTTTGGAGCTGTTATTGTTTTGTTAAATTAGTTAGTAGGTTAGAATAAGATTTGACTCAAATACAAGTTCCTTTTTATAAATTATTTATTGTGTCTTATATTTTATTTATTTATATGTATAATGTTAGAAAAAGGTTTGGTAATACATTTAACATCTATTTACCTTTATATCTATCTAACTATCAATCTATATCTATTTATCTATCGGGCCAGCTCTTGGCATATACAATCTAACAAAAATAGTTTACTAAAGGGGGCTGACTAATGGCAAAATAGGCGCCCGCGGGATTTTTGCTAGAGGGGGGGGGGGGGGGCAGAAGTAAAATGTACCTACCTTTAAAAATTGAGATTCTAAATTAGGCATTGTTGCAAAAAATATAATGGCATATAATAAACAGGCACCCGTTAGATATATAAAAATGTTATTTTATTATCTAAAAAGTTATTTTTCTCTTTAAGCGCTTGTAAAAAACGCCGCGGTTACCTCCACTCCCTCCCACTTCTTAGTACCTTAATATAATAAGCCGAAGTGAGTGCAGTGTGACGGACGCGTGGGTCCATGATATATTTGTTCCTGTTCCTAATTTAGTTTTCGAGTGCTGATTCAAATTTGTGTAGTGAAAAATTAAATTATTCATTCAGGGAATCGAGACAATATGATGGAGCAATAGCTAAGTGCTAAAAAGCCCAGCGACGATGACGAAAATAGCCAAAATTCAAATTTTCACGACTGCACTTAATTTATTTATTTATTTATTTAGCTACAAATTTACAAATTATTAGCTTTGAGATTGAAAAGATCTATAAAGTTCTTCTTTTAAACAATATTTTGAAACATTAAAATCAATTGCATTAATATATTTATTAAAAGCTGAGCATGCAGCAAGCAAAGGTTCATGATTACCATAATTCGTTCTATTAAATCTTTGATTTAAAAAATCTACAGATCTTAAGGATCGTGAGTAAATATTTATGTTGAGTTGTGCTAAAAGATATTCAGGATCATCATACACAAATAATATTTTAGAGACTGTTCTTCGATTAGTCAGTGACGGCAAATTAATTTAGGCAAGGCGCTGGTTGTATGGTGTTTGATTAGTGTTTACGTTCCACGGAAGATGGCGAAGTGCACAAATGAAAAATCGTTTTTGCACAGATTCCATCATCATCATCATCGTGTCCTGTAACCCCGGCTGGGGCATAGGGCGTCAACAAAACGTCTCCATCCTTTACGGTCTGCTGCAAGGTACTTTAGCTGTGGCCACGTCTTTCTCTGGGATTCTGCTTCCGCTAAGACAGTTGATTTCCATGTTGTTCTTGGTCTTCCAACCCGCCGTGCACCCTGAGGATTCCATTCAAAGGACTGCTTTGCAATTTCATTGTTTGGTTTCCTCAGTGTGTGACCAATCCAACGCCATTTACGCTTTCTTATGTCGACGTCCAGCCGCTCTTGACTTGTCCTGCGCCACAATTCCTCATTTGATATTATTTGTGGCCAGCGAATCTTTAGGATGTGGTGAAGACAGCGGTTCACAAAAGCCTGCAATTTCTTCGAAATGATAGACGTGACTTTCCAGGTTTCACAAGCATATAACAGCACGGATTTCACATTGGATTCGAAGAATCTCAACTTAGTGCGTAAGGAGATTTGACTTGATTTCCAGATTGGGGACAGCATTATTTTTGTCTTTTTGCTGTTTATTCTTAGACCACTCGACTCTCCCTTCACTTGCAGTGTTTGGCACATCCCGTTCAGCCCACTGATGTTATTTGCCAGTAGACATATGTCATCGGCATAGTCTAAATGACTGAGCCTTTCGAACGGTCTCGATTGAATGCCCTGTCGCTCAGCTGTACCAACACTGGCCGTCAATACGTCGGTCGTCCATCGCCAGCAGGAAGAGAATTGGCGATAGAACATCCCCTTGTCTCACACCCTCTTGCACTACGAAGGAGTCGGATAGCTGCTCATTGTGCAAAACAAAACACCTTGCGTTGTTGTAGGACTCTTTTATAATGGCAACTATTTTTGGTGGAGTTCCTCTACCAAGCAACGATCTCCATATACATTCTCGGTTAACTCGATCAAAGGCCTTCTCAAAATCCACGAACATGAGGTAAAGCGGTGATTGAAATTCCATCGACTGCTCGAGGACGATACGCAGGGTGTTGATATGGTCGCACACGATCGACCACTGCGGAAGCCAGCTTGATGCCTCTTGAGTGTAGACTCGATTCTATCCTTTATTCGCTCGAGTATGATTGTTGCCATTAGTTTTGGGAAAACGGACAAAACGGTGATACCACGCCAATTGTTGCAATTCTTTAAGTCACCTTTCTTTGGCAACTTAACAATCACACCATCCTTCCAGTCCTTGGGATAGCTTTCGTTTTCCCAAATGTTTTGTATCAGCGGATGTAAAATACTAGCCGCTGCTACGGGATCGGCTTTCAGGAATTCAGCTGGTATTCCGTCCAGTCCAGCTGCCTTGTTGTTTTTGAGGAGATTTATTGATGTACGAATTTCCGATTCTGACGGGGGTTCGATGTCAATACCCCTATAGGACCTGCGCATCTCGTTTAGTTGGGGCACTTCAGCACTCTGCTCAACTGAATCCTCATTTAGCAGGGCACAAAAATGGTCCTTCCATCTACGAAGCTGATCCTCAATTGATACCAAAAGTGTGCCATCCACATCCATTACAGGATGATTCGTGTTGCTTTTTTTCCCGATCACGTCTTTGGCTATTTGGTACAATTTCCGGATATCTCCTCTTCTGGCAGCGATTTCCGCATTATCTGCGAGTCCATCTAACCTCACACTCTTGTCACGTCTCACACAACGATAGACCATCTTATGTGCAATGCGGTACTCTCTTCGCAAGTCAGCCTTTCGTTGAACATCTGCTTCGGCATTTATTTGGATTTTCAACGATTTGCGAAGTTCGATCTTATCCCAGGTGTCTTGGGATATCCAAGAGTCTCTACGTCTCGTTCGCTTGGGTACAGTTTCGGATCCAGCCTCCATAAAAACACTTTTAATTTCACCCCACATTTCATCAATTGTTGAATGCTGGATTCCGTTTAATGACGAGGCTCTGTCGTTAAGGGTGGTGACATAGTTTCGACATATGTTGGGGTCATTTAAAGCATTAGTAATGAATTCTGAGCTCCTTGCTGCATCCTGCGCTGGTTTTTGTACGGCAGCGGTTCGTAGTTTGAGACTCATCAGAACCAAATGGTGGTCGCTTCCCACATCGGCATTTCTTATACTCCGGACATCACACATAGACTTCCTCCATCGCACAGACTCCAGTCTATTTATATTAGTTTGATAACTCAGACTCCAAACGCTGTTACAGCATTCGATTTTTGTTCGCACAAGATAGCAGTATAAAGTTTTTAAAATGTATGGGTCTCGAAATTCTTTTGAAAACCGACAAACAAATCCCAACATGCATTTGGCTTTATTAATAATGTGATCAATATGTTTGTTAAAGTCTAATTTTGGGTCCATTATAACGCCAAGATCACAAAAACTATCAACCCTTTCAAGTGGTTGACTACACAGGAAAAAGACATTAAAGAAGGGCACAAGTTTGCGTAAAAAAGACATACACTTGCACTTTGCTACATTTAGTTCCATATCATTGACACTACACCAATGGAAAACGTTATTCAAATCCATTTGCAGCAGTTTATAGTCATCATTATTTTTATAAGATAAGCGAAGCTTAGCGTCATCGGCGAATATAAGAAGATTAGAATATTTGATTGCAATAGAAAGGGACCTAAATGGCTTCCTTGAGGAACGCCGGAATACACAATTATCTTTTTTGATGTTTTGTTTTTAAAATAGACAAACTGTGCAACATAAGTATGACTATAACCAAACTATAAACCATTTAGGGAGCCCAATGGTCATTAGCTTTTTTAAAAGTAAACCATGATAAACGCGGTCAAAAGCTTTTGAAAAATCCAAGTATGCGACATCTGTTTGAAATCCATTTTGGTTTTTTACAATGACATCCGAGCAAAACTCCATCAAGTTGGTTGCGGTAGATTTACCCTTCATAAATCCATGTTGATGTGGCGAAATAACGTTTTTGTGTCTTTTGTCAATAGCTTCTAGAAAATTTTTTTTTCGAACAATTTTGGTATACATGATAACTTAGCAATGCCTCTATAGTTGAATATATTGCACTTGTTTCCGTTTTTAAATAGTGGCGAAATAAATGAGGACTTCCAAAAGTCTTTAAGGGCTAATTAATAAGACAAAAACTTATAAAATAAACTTAAAAAATAAGACCATGCACGAAATATTGGATTTATTCTTTTTCTCGCAAGAGAAGTTGTAGCCTTCTTGGTGCTTCCCTAGAAAATTTGTCTAGCACACTTTTTTTTTCTTCAAATAATGCTCTAGCGGCTTGAGTAGATAACCGATCTCTATGTGGAAAAAGTATACAAAGGCCACTGAGTCGATCATTGCTCGCTCATTGCAGGGACATGATTCAAAAACATTCCTTTCTATTATGAAAGAAACAAGTAAAAATACAAGTAGGTAACTTAACATATTGATATTATGAAAGTAATAGATATTGTCATTGTGGCACGCAACGCGTTTGTAGTCTTAGTTAAGGAAGGATATCTGTTTATCGAGTAGAAGGAAATATAAAAGAGAACAAACTTTATGCGGAAGATTACTTCTTTATGTTTTCTGAAACATGTGCATGTGCTAAGGAAGGTAAAAATTACCTACGTCAACTTTTGCTAATAATTTCATGAGAGGCAGAAAAACATTTTTTGTTGGATATTCAATTATTGAGTGACAAAAATTGAATTGCATAAGTGGAAGGTTGGTAGGCAGGGCTGTCGTTTCACTTTTTCAGAAAGCAGTACTTAGAGGAAAAAAATAACAGTACACAGCAGTACGGCAGTAAAATATATATTTACAAACATAGTTGTTAATGCATTTCATTTTGTTTAAATGCATAAATATTGTTAATTAAAATCTAAATAAGAATTTTATGAGCTACATACAATATTTAGGGCCAGTTTCAAATGTTCCGGTTTAAGTCTCGGATAGCCTATCCGGAACTTATCCGCAAGATAAACTTCAACTTTTGGTTTCAAATGTCTCGGATAGTGATATCCGACAGATAAAGTTTCGGGTAACCTAACCGCCAGTTCAAGTGACTGTTAAAGTTTTTATCCAGAAGATAAAGAAATATTAATTTGAAACGTTTGGAAAAAATATAGTTTCAGACCATCCTTATTCCGATGATGATTTTTGAAACTAAAATGAAAATATTTTTTTGTTTTGACAACAAAAATTGAATTTTCAGTATGTGTTTGATGTTTATTGTTGTTCTCAAACTGTAGGTGCCTGGTAAATTTATTTACCGGTTAGTTTATCCGAAACTTTGACGATGAAACAGAAAATAAATAACAGCAACTTTTATCTGCTGTATACTGTTATGTGTCGGATAGCTATCCGAAACTTTAACCGGAACATTTGAAACTGGCCCTTATTGTAATTATTTTTTTTTTTTTTTCACTTCCTTAATAGACCAAATTTGACCCGCTGTAACTTCATCAGTACATAGGTACCTATAGGTTTAGATAATTTTACTGCCTAAAAGTTGATTTT
Organism: Dasysyrphus tricinctus; assembly: GCA_963921185.1. Classification (NCBI taxonomy): domain Eukaryota; kingdom Metazoa; phylum Arthropoda; class Insecta; order Diptera; family Syrphidae; genus Dasysyrphus; species Dasysyrphus tricinctus. The sequence goes on from OY992532.1 coordinate 125,169,342, forward strand.
CGTCATTTTTTTGTAAAATGAAATTCCATAAGGTTATTAAATAAATTGAAACCACTCCTTTTTCCAGATGGTAGCCTGGGCACCACAATAACTTGGTTTATAATGAGAAAACGTAACCAAACGCATATAGTACAAAAAATATAACTTATCTATTAATGCTATTTTAATAAATTTTTTGACTAAATTTGCTACTCCATACAAATCCTGCATGCTTTACTTTAAATCTATTGGTTGTATGAAGAAAAAGCATAATAATTTTGTTTGTATAGAATTGAATAACCTACAATTTTACTTTAATGTTTCATTTAAAAAAGTTGATAGTTTTCGTGAAATAAGCAAAAAACTTAATTTTACACTCCTTTACTTCTCCAAAAATTGTTTCTTTAGCCAAAATTTAGGGTGGTTTTGGAAATTGCTCAGGAAGTCAAAACAAAAATTCAGCTTTGTAGGAGTTTTGTGGAAGTACATAAAAGTCTAAGTTTCCTGGGCTACAGATCCATTAATATAATCTAAAATTGCTTGACAGATGGGTGAAAAACTACATTTTGAAGTGTGTGGAATATTTCATTTCAAATGACATCAAAATGTCCGTAAACTTCTTTTTTTCGGATCATAAAAGAAAATCTGAAAAGTTCCAGAGTTTCGAATCTTTTACTTGCGATATACAGGCAACGCGAGATTCTGTTCAATAAATCTACGACTTTTTTAATTTATTTATTTTAAGGCTTTTTGGATAGGATTATGATTTGCAAATGTTCTGTGAACAAATTTTCAAAAAAGCAGTACTTTGGTCGTATTAGCAGTACGGCAGTATGGAGTTTCAAAAAGCAGTACAAATGCTTCAATTGCAGTACTTCGACAGCCCTGTTGGTAGGATACCTACATATTTTTTATATCTTTTTTAATACTGAACGATGTTCAAGAGCGAATAGACGTGCCTATAGTCTCGTCCGGCAAAACATTTATATTCGTATCATTTAAAATATCCATAAGGCCTCTAAGTGAGGGAAAGTGTTACTTGCAGTTTGCATAGCTTGAATTTTTATTCTCAGTTTCAAAGATTCAAGCTTAAGACCATAAAATTAAAAAGAACAAAATCACTTTTTTCTGGTTTGCGATCTTTCTTTGTCTTGTTCTGCCAGTGGTTTTCTCTATGATTCGTTAATTGTTTCTCTCTCGAACATAGAGCGTCAAACACGGAGTGGAAAGGATGGTAAAGAGCACCCGAAGGTAGCCACTCCATCGGCTACAAACAAATCAGGAAAATCAGACAAATTAAAGCCAACCACACAAAAATCTGGAACCCATACACCAGCCTGATTCTAAAAATTGAACCACCTCGTAGTCCTGAACATTAAAATTAAATTAATGTACAGAAAATAAGTAAAAACTTGAAATTCTAGGGGGGGGGAAATGCCCCCTCTGCCCCCCCTCCCTGCGGGCGCCCATGAATGGCAACTCTAGTGGCCGACTACTGAAATTTAGGGGGCCGACTATACAAGAATCCGACTTTCATCTGAATTATGGTTAATAATTTGTTTAAGGTACCGGTTAAAGCAAATACAACTATTATTTCCCAATCTGCAAATGTCAACCAATCAGTAAAACTAAATTTCACATTGAACAGTTACTTTACCCATTTTTAAGGACCATCTAAACATAAAAATATAGTTAAGGGGCTGACTACTAGAGACACAACCCTATATACTATTTTTTTTCTCTAATTAGTTTTTATTCGAATACTGATGGTTTTTGACATTGGCATGAAATTGATAACGAAAATGCTTATTTTTTTTTTTGCTCAAAAGTTTAGATACTCACCTCTCGTTGCGAATTCCATCGCTGATGTGAATTAACCGTCGCACAGTGGGCCCACTCATATGAAGGAATCGAAATAAACTCAAAAAAAATAAAATGCACGACTGGGTCGCACGTACTTGCTCTTATGTTCAAGACACTGCGAGTTTAAGAAAATTGTATATACAAACATGGAAATTATGAGAGACAAATGTAGAGAAGCATGCAATACGACATTTAAATTAGCTAAAACAACTCTTTTGACAGTTTGAGGTGAAAAAAGAGTATGCCATTTTAATTCATAATGGAATATGATTGTATGGAAAAAAAAAATTAAAATCGTTGGAGCGGTTTTTTTTAAATTAATTTTTTATATATAAAATTCTTAAAACATTTTTAAGAAAAAATTTTGGTATGCAGATTTAAGCTATATATTTATGTGTATATAAAAACAAAATTTTAAAAAAAATTGTCAACCCGTTTTTGATATATCGAATTTTCAAAAAAAAAGTTTGAAAGTTTTTTTAAAAATCCAAAAACTTGTTTTTTGAAAATTTTGATATGCAATATTATTTGATTTTATCTGAAATTTGTATACAAAAAAAATCATCTAAATCCGTTCAGCCGATAACGAGAAAATTCAAAATAAAAAAATACGTTCTATGACAGGTACAGGTAATTTTTGGTAGTAGATCGTACTAATTTTAGTATATACAAAAAGTTTAGTCAAAATCGTAGGAGTCGTTTTTAAGCAAAAAAATATTTTCCTTTGCGGTTTTTTAACTTTTGTATGAAAGGTACCGTTATTTTTTCATAAATGTAAAATTTTTTCTAAAAATATTTTAGAAAGTACTAAAAAAGTCTTAAATATCGAGTTTCAAACAAATCGATCATGTCGTTTTCGAAATATTTGATTTTCAAAAAAATTGAAACATTTTTTAAAAATCCAATAAACGTTTTTTCAAAAATGTTGGTACAAAAAACTATTTATATTTTTTGGAAGCTTCTGTGTAAAAAAAATAATTGAAATCGGTCGTACCGTTTTGAAGAAAATCAAAAATCAAAAAAATGGTTCTTTGGGAGGTACCATTAATAACCATTTTTGAAAAATGGTTTTCCACCCAAAGAAAGCCTTTACTAAAATAAATTTATTGAATTTTTTTTAAGAAAAGTTGTCGAGCCGTTTTTGAGAAAAATACGATTATGTAAATTTGCCAAAAAAAATGTATGACAGGTACCGTTATTTTTGGTTCTAAAAAAAAAATGAAAAAAAAAGTGTCGGCAGAATCACCAAAAACCACTAAGTACCAAGTTTGAAGAAAATCGATCGAGCCGTTTAGGCTGTAGACGAACAGACAGACAGACAGACATACAGACAGACAGACAGGCAGAATTTTGCCACCCACTTTTTTGGTGCTCTCTATCATCGTAATATCATGTTTGATTGTTATCTCAAAATTTTTTTTTTGCACGAATCCAAAACTTGCCTCATAGTACCTATAATCGCAAGTAAAAATTGTAAGAGATGAAAATGAAAACTGGTTTTCCCGTAAGCACACATTCTAAGCTTTCATTAGCTTAAACAGTTATATTTTTAAGTAATTTTTTTACTCCGTAAGGCTGAATTGTAAGTTACATTTCATTCACTCTTAAGACAAGAGTTAAATAAGTAGTGTTATCAGTTGGCTTTTGTTTATATATTTTAATAACGTGAAAACTAAAAAACAATATGGAATCAATAGCTTCAAGTATTTACTTTATTTCTAAATATATTTTAAGGTTCTATTTTTCCTTTTTCAATATAAATGGGATATAAATGATGTGATATTTATAATTAAGGGCATTATGCACGTATAGTTAGAGCAAAAGTAGGTTTCTAGACGTTTCTATGTCGAGATTTTTATTTGTAAAAATAGTTTAATGTCTCTTGTATTGTGCGAAAAAAGAATCTGGTGCTCATTATGTACACCATTTTTTTTTATTGAGATTTCTTTAGTAGAGTACCTCAGAAAATTTTGAATGTTTTTTCACACAAAAAGCCTTTTCTTTGTAGGTTCACATTCGAACAGTATATTTTATACTCGAATGGAGTTGTATGAGCTTATGAGAGATTCAGGGCTCCAAACACTGAAAACAAAATTCAAATTTTTTTTGAAAAATTGTTTTAATTCTTTCATAAAAAAACTATAAAATATTAAATTATTAAAAAAAAAAAATAAAAAAAACTAACTGCAACGTTACCAAAATATGCGTAATACCGAGTTATGATTAGGAACAGGGTTGTCAGATTGGGCTATTTATCATAAATTGGGCTAACTTTTTCCTTAATTTGCGACAAGAATTTGAAAAAAGGAGCCCAATTTCATATTACTTTTATAACTTTTAAGAAAATTCGTTACATAAGGTCAGCGATATGTTTAAGTTCGTCCAGATTTTAAGGATTTGCCCTTAGAAATTATTCCAAAAAACAAGAAAAACGTAGAATGTATATGTAATCCTAGATTTTTAAGATGAGACTTGGCTAGTTTATGGGCTACATTTTGGGCAGCGATTTTGGGCTACAAGAATTCTGAGATTGGGCTACAAAAGTGCTTCTTGAGCTGGCAGCCCTGATTAGGAATCGAACTGCTAAGGCCTAATAAGCTCTCTTATGGTTTAACAACATATATTACAAGCTGAAGGCCTAAATTATATAATTTCAGCAATTTTGATTTTTCAAGAACTCTATGACCTAGTGTAAATCGGGTCACCAAGACTAATTCAACGCCAAATCATTCATCACATTGTTACGAAAGGACAAACGAATAGACGAACATAGGCCCACAATTTGCCGCCAAAAATCCGCCATTTTGTTTTTTCGAGAATTTCATGTACTTAGTTTTACTCGCGTCATCAAGACAAATCCAATGAGGTATAATTTTTCAAAATCGGCTTAATGGACACTCGAATACACATACATTCCCAAAATCACTATTTCCCGCCTAAAAGCCGCCATTTTGATTTAAAAAAAATTCAGGTACCCTTTGTTAATCGTGCCGTCAAGCCGAATCCAATGCCTTATCATTTGTTGTAATCGGTTCAGTGGTTGAGGAGTTACGTGCGGACAAAAATAGATATCTACAAAAACACCATTAACGTGCGGACAAAAATAGATATCTTCAAAAACACCATCGGTAATAAGCATCAAAACATAATTCTAAAACTCAATTTTGGTTTTCCTATTAATTTTTACGGTACTTCAACTAAAAAAAAAATGTTTTCTGTAAAGCAGACCCATCTGCTGAATTAATTCCGGTTATTGGGGTATCTTGCCCCAATGTGCGTCGCACAGTGGGGCAGCTCCATACATCGTGATGATAAAAAGGTCACCTTGCAAAACTAAAGCAACGGGAAAATAAAGTTTAGTTTCTCAAACAATACGGTAAATTTGATATGATGAGCGTGATTTTTGTTGTTTAAGTCATTTAGTGGAGGCTAGTCAGGCAATCAAAGTTGGACTTAAAGGTGCGCGAATCGAGTATTTAAGAAGTGTTAAAAAAGGTGTACTTCTGTTTTTGTTCATATTATTGAAATTAAGAGTGATATCAAATATATCTAAAATGTCAAACCTAGCTGATGGTATGTAGTAGATTATATTTATACTTTAAAAATTGAAAAAAGACATTTCTTTGTTATAAAAAAATCGGCAAAAAAAAGACATTTTTGTTAAGACTTCGCGGAACGTTTTAATCAATATCTCCTGTTGGGGCAAAAGTTAGGCAGGTCTGAAAATAGGGAAGGTTAAAGGAATACTTAATTAGTAAAATTATACAAAAATATGTGCTTAACTTTTGCCCCAAATATTTTTTTTCAATTTTTGAAATGATTATTAAGAGATTTAATGGGTGATGAAAAATTTACTGACTTTTGTTCATATTCTAATTATTTTTTTTTTGTGAATATTTTTCAATTTTTAAAGCATATTTACACGGTTAAATTGTTTTTAAATTTTCCCATGTTTTTTTTATACTAGTCCAAATTTATTGGTATTAGGCCGTCCTTACGACACACTTTAACAGCTCATTTCTGACTGTATGTGGCTCTCTTGTTTTAATTATTAGTTATATTCACTTTATAATTGGCTACATAAATTGTCAATAAACAATGTTTTTGTATTAATAAGAAAAAAATCACGTCGGAGGCAAATTAACACATACTTAAGATTGAAACCGTCATATATCTTACCCCTTAATTGCAAAAAAACTAATTTTTTATTTTGCATTTTTTAACTTGTATTTGAGAGGTATAGTTTCAAAACTCTTTTTTGCCACTTTTAAGAATTTTGAGTGAGATGAAAAAAACTGTTAAAAGCTATAAAAATAATAAAAGCGATTAGTTTTTACGCTAAAATATAAGTTAAGGACGACCTTTATCCAATCCTAAGGGTTTTGAACATATTTGGTGAACCTGCAAATTATAAAAAATCAATTTAATTTGGAAAAGAATAGTTTTGAAAGTTACGATTGAAGTAGACTTGTTTGTATGGGAATAGATGACTTTTGATTCAGAGAGTATAGGAATAGAAGAGTTTTGAAAATATTAAAACCTTAAGGAAAAAGAAGATTTTTTGTGCAAAATTTGATTTGTAAGGGAATAGATGAGTTTTGAAGTGAACGACTGAGTGGAATAGTGTATAGTTTTGAAAAAACAACACTTTTCAAGTACAAAAAAGTTTAGGAAATAATATTTTTTTAAAAATTTAACCTTATTACGTAGATAAAGGACCTTCTAAAGAACATTTCCTCATACTTATCTCATTTAAAAAAAAAAACAGGAATAGTAGAGTTTTGAAACTATACCCCTCTTTAGATTCTGATGACCAAAATTACCGGTTAGGTTAGATTAGGTTGAAGTGGCTGCCAGTCGTGAAGCCACAAGATTACCGGTGCTCAAGAAAAAAGTTAGTCGAAATTTTTTTTCTCAAGCAAATAAAAAAATCATGACCAAAAGTTCTTATTGGTAACATAAACCGAAATTCAAGTTTAACGAAAAAAAAATATATCTTGTTATGTAGTAAGTATATCGAAAAAAAAATACCCAACAAGCTTTTATGGCACTTATTAGAATATCTCGAAAACGTAATATGTGGAATCTTTTTCAACATTAGATTCGAATTCAGCACACTCAAGCTCTTCGGAAAATTGAAAATTGGATTCCAGATAAGAAAAAAGTTAAATGTGGTAAGCTAGTGTAAAATGTCCATTTAAACTCTTTGAATAAGTGATCCCAGGGGTATTCAAAACATATCCCCGTAACATTAAACTGTATGACAAGCTTCGATTATATATTACTTTCGTCATGAAATCACAAGAAGCCATCAAAACTACATTCCCACCTTACAAAATAATTAATATCATTAAATTACCATTTTGCCCCACTGTGCGTCGGTCGCGTGTGTATGGAAATATCATTCCTCGCGTTCCGATGTTTATTCGCTAGGCTATCTAGTTATCTCAAAAATTTTGAGATAACTTGAGTTGTTGTTGTGTCAGCGGTAATCAGCTGTTTTTTTTAACAAGGGATTACAACAATACAAAGTTATCCGGATAACTGAGAATAACCATCGGAACGTGCCCATTTTCACTCCAACTGAGTGCCTTTAACGTGTCCATACAGAGTTGCCAGGCTAAGAAGCACTTGTGTAGCCACATTTCAGAATTCCTGTAGCCCAAAATCGCTGCCCTAAATATAGTCCAAAAACTAGCCTAATCTCATTTAACAAATCTAAAATTACATTCCACGTTTTTCTTGTTTTTTGGAATAATTTCTAAGGGCAAATCCTTAAAATCTGGACGAATTTACATAGATTGTTGGACTTACATATGTAACAAATTTTCTTAAAAGTAATAGAAGTAATATAAAATTGGGCTACTTTCTTCAAATTCTTGTCGCAAATGTAGGAAAAGATAGAACAATTTATGATAAATAGCCCAATCTGACAACCCAGGTTCCATAACCAAATAAAAAATGAGCCTATGCGCCTCAGCGCTGAAGAAAATGTTTTGTGGAGTGGAAATTGAGGTGAGTTAGTATAAGAACAGTATTTGAGAGAAACTGATGTTCAAAATATTCAAATTGGAAATCAGATCAAAATGATTTCAATTTTTTTAAAAAAAGTTGCTCTTCAATAATTTATAATATTAATTTGGTGAACAAACCATTCAATGGTTCTAATTTGTGAGTACTCTGACCTAAAGAGTTATGTATATCAAACAATGGTGGTTTGATTGCTGATGCAATATGTTCTTGTTATTGTAAAGCAATTAATACTTAACTTAGCAGCCTAAGCAAAATAACAAATCCTGTTTCGGGAGAATTGTTTTTTGAAATGGGCATTTAGGTAGATACCTTACCTAAATGAAAAATTGTGGTGTATAAAAGGGGATGATTGTTGAACATCATTATCAGTCGATCTTCGTTTATCAGTCAACAAGTGTAAATATCCTCAAACTCAACATGAAGGTAGAATTTTTAATAAATCATCATTTATAATTGTGTCTAACATAGTTTTGTATATCTTTATTTCCACAGTACGTTATCCTTCTTGCTCTTTTCGTTGTTGCCGTCAACTCAAGTGCCATCATTCCTCCTCTTGCCCCACTTGCTCCAGCAGGGCCTGTTCTTCTTCAAAAGACAGTTTCCATTACACCACTAGCCCCAGCCGTGCAGCCGGTCCGTGTTATCGCTCTCCAACCAGCACCACAAATAATCGTCAAAAAAGGTTACTGAGAGCGGCTTATGAGAAACTTTCGAAAACAATGTCAAAAACGGATTTTTATTTAAATAAATATTATAGTTAAGTTATTATTATCATGCATTCAAAATCAAAACATTTTAGTTTTTTTTTTTAATTAAGAATTTATTTTATCAAAAAAGCTTACCAAATGATTTATTCATTGAAGATGAAGCAAAAATTGACATGTAGAGTTTAAACAACGTGCGTGGATAGCACGTTGTTTAAACGTGTTTTTATAAATAATTTTTTCAAGGATTTTTGCAAAAGTTATTTGTTTTGCTTCTTTAAATTTGTAGAAGGGCAAAAAAGGACTTAAGAAAATGACGCTCAAGTTCGCGCCATTTTTTAAGACAACCTCAAGTAAATAAAATAAAATGCACGACTGGGTCATGTTATATATTGATCATGAATTTAAAATGTGCTACTTAATTAATGCAGTCTGAATTAACTCATGCTCAATGTTTAGCATCACCCTCTACTTTATTACTTACTTATATGTATATTATTATCAGTTGTACCAATTACTTAATTGTACTTCTTTAGTTTTAAGCTTTAGATTATATCTCTCTCTTATCTTGACCATGGAACTGTAAGCATCTTATCTAATAAAGACTAATTAAAAAGAACCCTAGTTTTACTCGTACGAAGACAACTTAATATTGGCGACGAGGATTAGCGAAACACGTATTGCGAAAAAGTTAAATTGTATTTAAAATAAATTACAAAATGTCGCGGCTAGTGGGTAGTATTGAACCCTTTGTTCCTGGCAGTAATTTCAAGGCATATGAGGATCGGATAAAACAATTTTTTATCGTAAATGACATCCAAGAAGATGCAAAAACGCCCCTATTCATTACCGTAGTTGGTGCCGAAATTTACGAGATCGTCATGTCATTAACTATTCCTAAAATGCCTAGTGAAAAATCGTTTGAAGAATTATTAAAATTGTTGCGAGACCATTTTGCTCCAAAGGAGAACAAAAGAGCAGAGCGCTATAAATTCAATAAAATTTATCAAGAAGACGGCGAATCGTTGAATGAATTTATTGTGCGCCTCAAATCTGCAGCCCAATCTGCAATATAAAAAATGATTTAATATTTCACTTTCAGTTTATAATTACGTTCGATTTATTTGATAATTTATTAACCAGAACAACGTTTGCTAAGGTCAGCTATTACATACGTACGTATGTATGTATATTGTATACAAATGAATCCGCCTTTTTCCCTATGTCTCGCCATAACCCATGAGCGGCTTGACCAATTTGAATGATTCTTTTCAGGTTATCGGTCTGGAAGTGAAGTTTGGTCAAATTCGGTCTTGCGGTTTGCTTAAAAGCTGCACTTAAGGAACCTGTTTTCTATAAAAACAAAAGATTAATTGAGTTTGAAAACAAATCAATCAATTATTAAATTTGATTCTCAGAAAATAAAATAAAAACAAATAATGCAGTCGAATTTGTTTTAAAAACTTTTGACTACCCGAGCGGAGCCGGGGCGGGTCAGCTATTATGTTTATATTTTTTCTATAATTGGTTGCGTATTTTAAAAGTTCTAAGTTCCAAGCAACTTGAACATAAGAGCAAGTACGTGCGATCCTGTCGTGCATTTTATTTATTTCAGTTCTTAAATAAATTAATGACAGGCCGTACCACAAATTACTCCTATCAGCATAAAACGTTTTGGTTTTTGTATTACAATATCTCCGCTCTGTTCTTTTTACTTGCGATTATAGGTACTATAAGGCAAGTTTTGGATTCGTGCAAAAAAAAAATTTTGAGATAACAATCAAACATGATAAATTACGATGATAGAGAACACCAAAAAAGTGGGTGGCACAATTCTGTCTGTCTGTCTGTTCGTCTACAGCCTAAACGGCTCGATCGATTTTCTTCAAACTTTGTACATAGTGGTTTTTGGTGATTCTGCCGACACGTTTTTTTCATTTTTTTTTTTAGAACCAAAAATAACGGTACCTGCCATACATTTTTTTTTAGCAAATTTACATAATCGTATTTTTCTCAAAAACGGCTCGACAACTTTTCTTAGAAAAAATTCAATAAATTTATTTTAGTAGAGGCTTTCTTTGGGTGGAAAACCATTTTTCAAAAATGGTTATTAATGGTACCTCCCAAGGAACCACTTTTTTAATTTTTGATTTTCTTCGAAATGGTATGACCGATTTTAATTATTTGTTTTAAACAGAAGCTTCCAAAAAATGTTAATAGTTTTGTGTACCAATATTCTTGAAAAAATATTTTTTGGATTTTTCAAAAAAATTTCAAATTTTTTTTTGGAAAACCAAATACTTCGAAAACGGCATAATAGATTTTTTTGAAACTCGATATTTAAGACTTTTTTAGTACTTTCTAAAATATTTTTAGAAAAAATTTCACATTTATGAAAAAATAACGGTACCTTCCCTACAAAAGTGAAAAAACCGCAAAGGAAAGTATTTTTTTGCTTGAAAATGACTCCTACGATTTTGATTAAACTTTTTTCATATACTAAAATTAGAACGATCTACCATCAAAAATTATAAAATTTTACACATAGCAACTATTAGTAGTACCTGTCATAGAACGTATTTTTTTATTTTGAGTTTTCTCGTTATCAGCTTAACGGATTTAAATGATTTTTTTTTATATACAAATTTCAGATAAGATTAAATAATATTGCATATCAAAATTTTCAAAAAAAAAGTTTTTGGATTTTTACAAAAAGTTTCAAACTTTTTTTTTGAAAATTCGATATCTCAAAAACGGGTTGACAATTTTTTTTCAAATTTTGTTTTTATATACACATAACTAATTGACAACAATTGGAAATGAGTCCCCAAGAGGTAACCATTTTATGGAGAGTCCTTCTGCAGCTTCGGCTGCTGTAAACCGCACATCGGATTTGGGGGTGCGGCATCTTTCGTGTACCAGCGTCAATCAAGACGCCATAACAATAAATGAATCGTTAACAAATAGAAGAAGTCTTTTAAGAAGAGCAAATGATACTTTTGGCTACCGCATACGTACGAAAATCGGAGCATGGAACGTTCGATCCTTGTACGGCGAAGGTAGATACGAGCAGGTTGAGCGTGAAATGCTTCACCTAAAGATCAGTATCCTGGGCATCAGTGAAACTAGGTGGAGAGGAAGAGCCGAATACAGAGCTGACTCTGGGCAAACGAGAATGCTGTATTCCGGGGAGGATGAAAGAGAGGGTGGCCAAAGACTGCATGGTGTCGGAATTATGTTGAACGAAGAAGCAAGGCGTAGTCTTATATCCTGGGCGCCCATTTCTGCACTGCAAGAATAATGACAGCAAGGTTCCGTTCAAAAATTCGCAACGTCACAATAATTCAGTGCTACGCCCCCACAAATGAAGCGACCGAGGAAGACAAAACCGCTTTCTACACTCATCTTAACTCAGTTTACAGTGGTGTTCCAAGAGCCGACATCATAATTGTCATGGGAGATCTCAATGCCCAAGTTGGATCAGACAACTACGGTCTGGAACGCGTCATGGGGAAAAATGGCTTGGGGTCACGAAATGAAAATGGCGATTTGCTGGTCGATTTTTGTAACGCTAATCGTCTTGTACTGGGTGGAACTGTGTTTAAACATAAGACTTGCAACAAAATCACCTGGGTACATCCGGATGGTCAAACTGAAAACCAAATTGACCACATCATGATTCAGCAGCGATGGAGGAAGTCAATGTGCGATGTTCGGAGCATAAGAAATGCCGACATTGGAAGCGACCATCATTTGGTTCTCATGAGTCTCAAGCTACGAACGGCAGCTGTACAACGTCAATCACAGGGTGCAGCAAGGAATTCGAAGTTCAATACAAATGCTTTAAGTGATCCCAACATATGTCGTAACTATGTCACCAACCTTAACGACAGAGCTTCGTCATTAAACGGAATACAACATTCAACAATTGATGAGATGTGGGGTGATATGAAAAGTGTTTTTATGGATGCTGGATCCGAAACTGTACCCAAGCAGTCGAGAGTTAGAGACTCTTGGATATCCCAAGACACCTGGGATAAAATCGAGCTTCGCAAATCGTTGAAGATGCAAATAAATGCCGAAGCAGATGCTCAACGAAAGGCTGAATTGCGAAGAGAGTATCGCTTAGCACATAAGATGGTCTATCGCTGTGTGAGACGAGACAAGAGGGTGAGGTTAGACGGTCTCGCAGAAAATGCGGAAAACGCTGCAAGAAGAGGAGACATGAGGGAATTGTACCAAATATCCAAGGAAGTTGTCGGGAAGAAAACCAACACCAATCATCCTGTAATGGATGTGGATGGTACACTTTTGGTATCAATCGAGGATCAGCTGCGCAGGTGGAAGGAGCACTTTTGTGCCTTGCTTAATGAGGATTCTGTCGAGCAGAGTGCTGAAGTGCCCCAGCTTAACGAGATGCGTAGATCATATAGGGATATTGACATCGACCCCCCTACAGTACTGGAAATTCAATCTTCGATAAATCTTCTCAAAAACAACAAAGCAGCTGGACTTGATGGTATACCAGCCGAGTTCCTGAAAGCTGACCCTGTCAGAACGGCTAGTATTCTACACCCGTTGATACAAGCTGTGTGGGAAAATGAAATCTATCCCAGCGACTAGAAGGATGGTGTAATTGTTAAGTTGCCAAAGAAAGGTGATCTTAAGAATTGCAACAATTGGCGAGGTATTACAGTTTTGTCCGTTTTTCCAAAATTAATGGCAACCATCATCCTGGAGCGGATAAAGGTTAGAATCGAGTCTACACTCAAGAGGCATCAAGCTGGTTTCCGCAGTGGGCGGTCTTGTGTCGACCATATCAACACTCTGCGTATCGTTCTTGAGCAGTCTGCGGAGTTTCAACCACCGCTTTACCTCATGTTTGTGGATTTTGAGAAGGCCTTTGACCGAGTCAACCGTGAATGTATATGGAGATCACATCTTGGTAGAGGAATTCCCCCAAAAATTGTTGCCATTATAAGAGAGTCCTATAACAACGCAAGATGCTTTGTTTTACACAATGGGCAGCTATCCGACTCTTTCGAAGTGCGGCAGGGTGTGAGACAGGGAGATGTTCTATCGCCAATTCTCTTTCTACTGGCGATTGACGATGTCTTGACGGCCAGCGTTGGAACATCAGAGAGGCAGGGCATTCAATGGAGACCGTTTGAAAGGCTTAGCCACTTAGACTATGCCGATGATATATGTCTCTTGGCAAATAACATCAGCGGGCTGAACGGGATGTGTCAAGCTCTGAAGGTAAAAGGAGAGGCGAGTGGTCTGAAAATAAATAGCAAAAAGACAAAAATAATGCTCACAGGCCGCTCCACACATCAGCGTATTTTAATACAGGAGACGCCAGTTGAAGAGGTTGAACAATTTAACTACCTTGGAAGTATTGTTTCAGCAAATGGTGGTACTGATCTGGACGTTCAAAGTAGAATAAATAAAGCTCGCGCAGCCTTCGGTTCTCTCTCCCAAATTTGGAAATCATGTCAAATCTCCTTGCGCACAAAGTTGAGATTCTTCGAATCCAATGTCAAATCCGTGCTGTTATATGCTTGCGAAACCTGGAAAGTCACGACTACCATCTCAAAGAAATTGCAGGCTTTTGTGAACCGTTGTCTACGCCATATTCTAAAAATTCGCTGGCCACAAATTATATCAAACGAGGAATTGTGGCGCAGGACAAGCCAGGAGCGGCTGGACGTTGACATAAGAAAGCGTAAATGGCAATGGATTGGTCACACACTGAGGAAACCAAACGATGAAATTGCAAAGCAGTCATTTGAATGGAATCCTCAGGGTGCACGGCGGGTTGGAAGACCAAGAACAACATGGAAATCAACAGTTCTAGCAGAAGCAGACTCCCAGAGAAAGACGTGGCCACAGTTAAAATATCTATCTGCAGACCGAGAAGGATGGAAACGATTTGTTGGCGCCCTATGCCCCAACCGGGGTTACAGGACTTGATGATGATACACATAAATATATAGTTTAAATCTGCATACCGAAATTTGTTCTTAAAAATGTTTTAAGAATTTTATATATAAAAAATTAATTTAAAAAAAACCGCTCCAACGATTTTAAAATTTTTGTTCCCATACAATCATATTCCATCATGAATTAAGATGGCATACTTTTTTTTCACCTCAAACTGTCAAAAGAGCTGTTTTAGCTAATTTAAATGTCGTATTTCATGCTTCTCTACATTTTTCTCTCATTATTTCCATGTTTGTATATACAATTTTCTTAAACTCGCAGTGTCTTGAACATAAGAGCAAGTACGTGCGACCCAGTCGTGCATTTTATTTCTTATGAAAATCACAATTTTTAGCATTTAAAACTATTTCATACCTTAGAGATTCAAAACTGATGACTTTTTGTAGAATTTCATAACTATACGTTTGTGTTTTGAAAAAATATTCAGTTTTTGGTGTCTCCGTTAAAGTTTACAAAATGTGACATAGGAGGTATGCATGGAAATCTAACTTTATAAAATTTTGTTCGTATACTTTCAGAGTTATTGGCACTCTTAGTATACATACTTTTTTTGTTTACTTGAGGTTGTCTTAAAAGAATTGGTGCGAACTCGAGCATCATTTTTTTAAAGGCATTTTACTCCTATACAAACTTAAAGAAGCAAAAGAAGTGATGCCAAAACATGCATAAATAATTTTAGCGAACATTTTTGAAGAAACATATTTATAAAAATATGAAAGTACGGACGTTATTTAAACATTATATGTATGTCAATCATTGGGGGGTGCCAACAATTGGGCTATTTAATCTATTTAAATAATTAAATGTAAATTTGAGATTCGATCCTTAAATTGTTCAATCAAAAACAACTATCATAATAGTTTTAACATCCGTTCAAATTGAACAATCCTTTAAAATGTTCAATGCTTCATCTGCGATGAATAAATCAATAGGTAAGCTTTTTTGATAAAATAACTTCTCAATTAAAAAAAAAAAACTAAAATGTTTTGATTTTGAATGCATGATAATAATAACTTAACTAATATTTATTTAAATAAAAATCCGTTTTTGACATTGTTTTCGAAAGTTTCTCATAAGCCGCTCTCAGTAACCTTTTTTGACGATTAGTTGTGGTGCTGGTTGGAGAGCGATAACACGGACCGGCCGCACGGCTGGGGCTAGTGGTGTAATGGAAACTGTCTTTTGAAGAAGAACAGGCCCTGCTGGAGCAAGTGGGGCAAGAGGAGCAATGATGGCACTTGAGTTGACGGCAACAACGAAAAGAGCAAGAAGGATAACGTACTGTGGAAATAAAGAAAAAGATATACAAAACTATGTTAGACACAATGATAAATAATGATTTCTTTAAAATTCTACCTTCATGTTGAGTTTAAGGATATTTTCACTTGTTGACTGATAAACGAAGATCGACTGATAATGATGTTAAACAATCATCCCCTTTTATACACAACAAATTTTTCATTTAGGTTAGGCATCTATACCTAAATGCTGATTTCAATAAATAATTCTCCCGATACAGGATTTGTTATTTTATTTAGGTACCTAATTTAAGTATGTACTTATTGCTTTACAATAACGAGATTATATTGCATCAGCAATCAAATCACCATTATTTGATATAACTCTCCAGGTCAGTGTACCTACTCGGAACTGATAACCATTTAACCAAATTAATGTTTTAATCAGAGATCGATATTGTTTTGAAATATTTGAAATCATATTGATCAAATCTACAATTAGTCCAGTCAACTTGTGCTCAAAAAGGCTCTTTGCGAGCAAATTGTGGGGTAGTTTTGATTTTTTCTCCTCTATATGTTTTCGGGGGTGCTGAATCGGAATCTGAGGTTTGCCAACAAAATTTCGTGACGAAACATGGAAAAAAATGCAAAAAATGATGCAAACATGCATTTTTTTGGGAGTTTTTCACTAATGGCTAGAGAACTACCAATAATTCGAAAATTACATCAAAGTATCATTGAAAGTACCTATGCACAATTTCCAATTAATCTCTATTCAAGGTTTTTTTCTATGGCAACCCATTTGGACTCAAGCGCTAGTCGAAAATTGACATATTTTTACTGCTTTCGAAAATCCACTCGAAAGCACTAAGAAATTACTTTGTGTGACAAAATTTGAATTTTAGTGTGTAATGAACCAAGATATATTTTTCTGGTTGTATTTGATGCGCTGAGTTCGAATCTGGCCTTGAAATTGCTCCTTCATGTCACGTTTTCGAGATATTCGAATCTAAAAAATGAAGCTGAAGATCGCTGCACCGAAAGTAATAATATTTTTAGGAGAGGATCTGGACGTATTGTGAAAGTATTTTTCAAAAATTTAAAAAGGATTGTGTTGGGCATAAATTTTTCTAGACGTGATGTCTTTTCTTTTTTTTTTATTGTGGTGTTTAATATTTTGTTTTTATCAAAAATCGAAAAATGTAGCTCGCTTTTCCTTTTAGGAGAGGATCCCCGCCACAAAAATAGTTTTTTGAAAAAAATAAAATATGACATAAGTAGAATGACTTAAACTACAGACGTGATGTTTTTTATTTTTTATTTTTTTTGTACTGTTTAGGTTTTTTAGTATGATTTCTGAACAAAACTTTAGACCCCTCAAGCTTGGAGCTGAGATATGGTAGGAAGAAAACAAGAACATCAATATAACGGCATTTTGGAACTCTAAACGTGATTGATTTTCTTTTTTTTTAATCTACGATTAAAGCTCTTTTTTTTTTTGTTTTTATTAATAAAACAATGCAATTTTGATAACAAATATTTAAGAAAAATTAAGATAGAAGCTAATGGATTTTTTAAGGAAATTTCAGTGTGCTTATATCTTATTACATAATCTGTAATGTCAAGCGAGTGTAAAGTTCATGTATGTATGTATACATTATATAAGGCAGTGGAGTTCAACCACAACGATCTTAAATAAGAATTGTTTGAAAAATGCTTAAGGATCTTACGGACTATTTTTTAAGGTATTCCCCCACTCTGAATTAAATTGGAAAACGGAAGAATACAACTATTCAACTCAGAATGATAGTTTCAACTGTGGGATATTTGTCATTCATTATATAGACAATATTCTGAATGGGAGGGCTTCCCACAATAGCCCAATTAATCCACAAGCTATGTGAGAAACATTATAACACGAAATACTATTTGTCTACATATATTGTGGTCGTGGTCAGTCAAATAGTGTTAAGCAAACCTGGTGTTAGTGTCACACTTGCAAAAGGTGGGCTGAATTCTGATGCCTTGACTACTTGAAAAAGTCAGAGGAAGAAATTCAAGACAATTTCCTTTTCAACTGTGGAAATTGTTCAAGATGGCTGACATCACAAGAAGAATAAAATCTTGTTCAAAAACTCCAAAAGTGAATTAATTTTGATATTTGTATTCCAATTTTAATAATAATACATAACTATACATTTTTCAACTCACATTAAAATTTCGAATGGTTTTTAATTCTAATTTCAGATCATTGTGTTTGAACGCCACTGCTTGTTTTATACGTACAATGTATCTGAACCTTACACTCGTTTGGCATTACAGATTATGTAATAGATATAAGAACACTGAAGTTTCCTTAAAAAATCCATTAGCTTCTAGCTTAATTGATGTTCAAAGGGTAGACACGGTACATTCAAGAGGACACAAGCGTCCACAAGCTTTTTTTCAAAGCGAACCTCTGTCTACCAACTCCTACTCTCACCTCCAAGTGGTGAACATCGGGTGCCTAGTACCTTTGACTGAAGATGGGGTTCCAATCCCTGTGGACGGTTTTAGGGGGCAGCAAACGAGAGTGGGGGAGGAGTGTTCCCACTAAGGCACTTCTCCTTCATCCAAGCGGCAGCGGAAGAATTCTCAAGATGGAATCAACGGTGGCGTCTACAGTTCCAGTTAGGCTGAACTACTTAGTGAACACCTTATACGGGCTACTACGACATATTCGGACCTCAGGCCTATAAGGAGCGGTTAATCCGGCTCCCCGCCCTTGGAGTTATATTGTAAGGGTCTGGTCCTCCAGTCTGCCGTCGGGGTGACTTCCCGGCCACGTTAAGCTATCTTAGTTGCGAAGCACCAACAAGCCTCGGATACGGACGGATTTACTGTTGACGAACCAAGCAAACGAAATAAGGACAACGAACTTCGGATCTGCACGTGGAATGTTCTGTCTCTCTATAGACCACGTGCAGCCGAACATTTAGCGGAGGCCCTAGACTGCTACAAAGCAGACATCACCGCCATCCAAGAAGTGCGATTGGATGGGCCGGGCAAGAGAAAACTGAAAGACTGCGATATCTACTACGGTGACTGTTACCGACCACAAGGGCAGCGTCTCTTTGGATGTGGATTCGTCGTTAGAGGCAGACTTAGGCAAAAAGTCTTGAGTTTCAACTATGTGAACGAGCGCCTCACGACAATTCGCATCAAGGCTAAATTTGCCAACATCAGCCTGATATGCGCGCATGCCCCCACAGAGGGGAAACATGACGACACCAAGGACGAGTTCTACGAGCTCCTGGACAAGACATATGAGCAATGCCCTAGCTATGACATTAAAATTGTCTTGGGTGATTTTAATGCCAAACTGGGAAGAGAAGACGTCTTTGGTGGCACAATCGGAATATACAGCCTGCAGGACACCACCTCCGATAACGGACTCAGGTTAATCAACTTTGCTGCGGGGCGAAACGTTGTGGTAGCTAGTACGCAGTTCCCGCATCTCGATATACATAAGGGGACATGGCGAATTCCTGGTCAATCAACCGCCAACCAAATTGACCACATTGCGATCGACGCAAGGCACTCCTCCAGTATCAAGGATGTCCGAACGTTCCGAGGAGCCAACGTTGACTCGGACCACTACCTCGTTGTAGCAAAGGTAATGCTACGGATATCCAGACCAAAGCCAAAACAGGGAAATACTGTGAGGAAGTTCGACGTCGGACGACTACAGTCGCAGGAAATCGCCAGGTCCTTTTCCGATCGAGTCTCTCGCGCCCTCTTAACTAGTCCTTTGCCGCCAACTGCAAACATTGAGAACCAGTGGAAAAACTGCCAGGAAGCCATCAGAGATGCCGCCTCTGACGTGCTGGGCTTTGCACGACCACCACAGCGAAACCCCTGGTTCGACGAAGAATGCCGGCAAGTACATGCAGCCAAACAACAGGCATACAAAGCGGCGCTGCATAGAAGGACCAGAGCTGCTCGCGAGCTCTACGAGCAGAAAAGGAGAGAGGAACACAAGCTTCTTAGAAAGAAAAAGAAAGAGCATGAGAAGCGCGCGATCGAGGAGTTAGAGAGATGCCACTGCAGGAATGAAGTTAGGAAGTTTTACCAAAAAGTAAAAAGAACCTCCCAAGGTTACAAGGCCCGAACCGAAGCCTGCAAAGACGATCAGGGGAACATCGTGGTGGAATCGCAGTCGGTGCTGAGGATATGGAAAAATCATTTCTGCAAATTGTATAACGGCGATGACGAACCGAATTCCGCTAACATGCAAATTGCACCATTCAACTTGGACGACGTAGGCCAACAATTCCGTCCACCCGATCTTGACGAAGTGAGGATAGCCATATCTAAACTTAAGTCCAATAAAGCTGCTGGAGCTGATGGCCTTGCGGCTGAACTATTCAAAGCGGTTGGCGATGAATTGGTTAGGAGTATGCACCAGCTCATCTGTAAAATATGGTCGGAGGAAAGCATGCCCGATGAATGGAACCTCAGCATTTTTTGCGCGATCCTCAAGAAAGGCGATCCTCTCGACTGCACCAACTACAGAGGCATCAGCCTTCTTAATATCGCCTACAAGATCTTCTCTGCCGTACTTTGTGAACGCCTGAAGCCATTCGTCAATAACCTGATAGGTCCATATCAGTGTGGCTTTAGGCCAGGGAAGTCCACCATGGACCAAATATTCGCACTACGGCAGATCTTGGAGAAAACCCAGGAGTTTCAAATCGATACCCACCACCTTTTTATCGATTTCAAGGCCGCGTATGACAGCATCTATAGAGACGAGCTATATAGAGCAATGTCTAGTTTTGGCATCCCTGCCAAACTCGTCCGTTTGTGCAGGATGACGATGGAGAATGCACGCTGCTCCATCAAGGTCGGCAAAGACCTCACCGACACCTTTGATGTCAAAAAAGGTTTTAGGCAAGGCGACGCGCTGTCATGCGACTTCTTCAACATCGTTCTAGAAAGAATAGTGCAAAACTCTCACGTCAACACTATTCAATTCAATTCAATTCAATTCAATTTATTTAGTCAAAGTGTACAAATAAGACTGTGTCTTTTACAGTACATAAATATAAAGGATATATAATGATCATACATAATATGCAAAAAAAAAGAAGAATAAAGAAAAGAAAAGTGAATAGTGAAAAAGAAAAGAAAGATAGAAAAGAGGAAGTCGAAAAGAAATGAGAGGAAAGCCAAAATACAATACATTAAGAAAAGAGTTTTTTTTTGACGTAGTTGTTCTTCATAGGGATGAAAAATGAGCCAATGCTGCATTTTTGAACTTAGTAGTTCCAATAATTCTTTTGATTACTGTGGGAAGGGAATTCCAAAGTTTGGTAGCATGAATATAAAAAAGACGCGAGGAGTTTAAATAAGTAAAACGGGGAGTGATAAGCTTTATAGTTCTGGTGGATTGGGCAAATTGCAGTTTTTCGTAAAGATATACTGGGGATCTATTCGTTATGATTTTATGCATACAAAGACAGCACCTAATGTCAAGAAATTGCTGAAATGTACATCCGAGGACCAGTTTATGGTAACTAGATATATGCTCATATCGACGCAACCCATACACGTATCTTACCAAGTCATTGAATGCCACTAGTAACTTATGCTGAGAGTGGGAGTCGAGTCTACAGTAGACAACCGTTGCATAGTCAATAATAGGCACAAATAAGGTTCTTACAAGTCTAAGCTTTGTAGTCGCTGGAGTAAAGTTTGAAGAAACCCAAAGTTTACGTAGCCCAGCGTAGATCCGTCCAATAACCTGATTTATGTGATCGGCTCTAGACAATGATCGATTGAGTTTAAAACCAAGATTGGATACAATATCCGAAAATTTGAGTTGCATGCCATTCAAGAACACTGGTGGTATATCGTCAGTAAGATGCGATCGCTTTGAAATGCAAATTAACTGAGATTTAATTGGATTCAGATGAAGTCCATTACAAAGAGACCAGCTGCAAATATTATCAAGATCTTCGTTGACTCTAACAATAAGATCTTCAATTAGTCCAATTGGCCGTGATAAATATATTTGGGCATCATCAGCATAGAGATGAATAGAAACGTTGGAGCATACTCTGGGTAGGTCATTTATGAAAAGGCAAAACAATATTGGGCCCAAAATCGATCCTTGGGGTACACCTGCAACTAACGAACCAAGTGAGGAATAAGAGCCATTATGAACAACCCTTTGGTGACGATTAACCAAATAATTATTTATCAGGCGCACCGACCTTTCACTAAAGCCAAAATACAATCTAAGCTTTTGACAAAGCACGTTATGATCCACTCGATCAAAGGCCTTGGAGAAGTCAAGCAAGCAAAGTACTGTAATGTAATCCATATCGAATTTAATTCTTATGTCCTCAAGAATTTTAATCATGGCAGTAGAACAGCTATGATGTTCTCGAAAACCTGATTGTATAGAAGATAACAGACAATGTTGATTAAGATAAGACGAGATTTGGTTTGCAAGAATTTTCTCCAAGACTTTCGACAGACAAGGTAGGATACTAATAGGACGATAGTCGTTTGCTGATAGAGGCTGAGCTTTTTTTGGAACTGGAATGACTTTGGCTAACTTCCAGGAATCTGGGAAAGTTGACGATGTAATACAAAAATTTATAATGTGTGTAAGACAGCTTAAAATGTGCGGTAATATCATTTTTACAAAACGAATGGGAACACCATCCTCACCAACAGCGTTAGACTTAAAAGAGCGTATGATATTCACGACATCAATTTCAGATACGACTTCAAAGTCATAGTCAAAAACGAAAGATTGCTGATTATCAGGAATAAAATGCTGGGTGTTGACAGTACCAGAAAGAAATGCATTATTAAGGTCGTTGAGGTCAGGAATGCTATCAACAGCATTAATTTTACCAACACCAATAGATCGTAAATTGCTCCATAGCTTTTTTGAGCTTTGTTCAGTACTCAGTTTAGATAAAAAATATCTTTTTTTCGCCCTCCGCGTAGTAAAGGTTGAATGATTTCGAGCACGACAGAAAATCTCCCAGTTGATGCTAGATGCCGCTCGCTTCCATCTTGAGTATGCCTTATTGCGAATTTGTATTGCCTTGCGGACCTCTGATGTGAACCAAGGACATATTCTATTACGTATTGCTACAGTCTTTAGAGGAACATGCATGTTGAAGAGGTCCAACAGTAACGTTTGCAAGTGACTGACTTTATGGTTAATATCTGATGCATAATAGCAATCACGCCAAGGAAGAAGGCTTGCATCTAATTGCAGAGCGTAGTTGTTAACCGATTCAAAGTCTCTAAACTGAAAAAATGATGGTAAGTGTGAACGAGACAAGTCAACATTATACGTACAAAACAATAAATCATGATCAGATACGCCCGCGAGAGAAAGCTGATCTTGAAGTAGGATATTTGACCTATTCGAAACCATTATGACATCAAGAAAACTGGGGGGAGCATTTGAAGCAAATCGAGTAGCATAAGAGTTAACTATGGATAGTCCGGAGGCAGCAGTAAAGTCTAATAGTTGACGAGCTTTACTGTCAGATTTTAATAAATCAGCATTATGGTCACCACAAATAATTATATGCTCATAGAATGCAGTAAATTCATGGATTGCAGAGAATAAGGGCTCTGGAGAGTTAACTCGCTTAGGATTGTAAGCAACACCTCCAGTGCTGAGATCAAACGAAGAATTACTCTTGCCAATCGCTGTTTCTTTGGGCTAAGAAGGCAATTGAGAAGCAAAGCCCTCTCTCGAGCAACTAAACTGTCCCTGTAGATTTAGATTTTTTAGATTTAGATTTTATTTCCTTGGATTTTTACAATTATTATATATATACAATTAATAATAAAGCATGGCATTGCCGTCTGTCTGATTGACAAGATTAAAAATACTAACAATTAAAATAAATAGAGTTACAGTTTTATAGACTAAAAACATTCTTCTATTATATTATATTTTAGCGCTATTTTGCAAAATTTGAACATCTTCGTTACATCCATTTCATTGAGGAGCTGTATTGTTTCTTCCTCCGTTAGAAAGTCTCGACCCAATATGTGTCTTCTTGTTTCCCTTAGAATCGGGCACCTTCCAACAAAATGAAGAATATCCTCTCGTTCTGCGAGATTACACATTTGGCAAAGTATTGGTAACTCTTCGCGATGGGGTATAAAATTTAGATTAAGAAGCTCCCCTCTTAGCCGAAATATATTTGAGATTTGATCGATGGTACATTCATCTCGAAAATAATTGTTTAGGTTGAGGTTATGATTTAGCCTGCTGTAAACCATCCGATGTAGAGAACTTGATGCCTCTTCCATATACATGTCTCTATATTTCTCATCCAAACGACTTATTAGCTCGTACATCTTCGACTTACACGAACTCCTTACGTTGATTTCCAATTCAACACCAGTTTCCTGTGACAGTTTCATCCATTCCTTGAACCAACCTGTCTTGCTTTGTATAGCTTGTAGCGCTGCTTTTTTCGGAAGACGTTCATTTGACATATCGAGCACTTTCAGAATGTAGTCCACTTGGAGTTTTAGTGTTGTAATGAATAATGGTGATATACCAGTTTCCAGCATTATCATGTAGTTCGGGGTGCTTGGAGGAAGATGGAAAATGCGTTTAATGTAAAACCTAAGCAGTTTTTCTACAGTCTCGTACTTCATTTCTCCCCAAACTTGAGCTGCATAGAAAAGAATGGACTCAGATACTGCTTTAAAAACTTTATATTTGCTGCTGTGTGCAATGTTCTTATTATTAAAACATTCTCTCCATGCCATATTAATGGCTGTTTTCGCCCTTAAAAGCTTTTCATTGAGATGTTTATCCATGCTTAAACTTTTCGTGAAAAGAACTCCTAGGTATTTATATTCTTTTACAACCTCTATTCGTTCGTTATTATGCCATTGCTCATTTGATCCTGACCTGCCTCCACCTTTTTTGAATATCATTACCTTTGACTTATTCAAGTTGACAACTAGATTCCATCTCGAGCAGTATTCAGTCAACTTGTTTATCATGAGTTGCAGCGATTCCGGAGTGTATCCAAACAGCACAATGTCATCAGCAAAAAGCAGAGCTTTAATAACAACTCCTGCATAATCTACACCTCCAGGTAATGCCGTCGTTATGTCCTCGATGAATAGTGCGAATAAACTTGGACTTAATGCACAACCCTGCCTGACTCCTGTCGTTGTCTGGAACCACTCAGATATATTTCTACCATTCCAAACTGCCGCCCTTGTATCCATGTATAAATTCTGCAGAACTCGTCCAAACTTCAACGACATTCCCAATCCATACAACTTGTACATCAATGCATTTCTGTCAATTGTATCAAAGGCGGCTTGGAAATCTACAAAAAATGTATATAATTTTTTATTTCTTGCAAGGAACGAGTCAGCTATGCTTCTTAGTACAAAGATGTGGTCCACAGCAGAGTACCCTGCTCTGAACCCAGCCTGAAACTCGCCTAGTAGATGGTTTGCATTTATCCATGTGTTCAACCGTTTAAGAAGGATGGATGTAAAAATTTTATAGGACGCGTTTAAAAAGGAAATCCCTCGATAATTTGCCGGTTCTACGATATTTCCTTTCTTGTGAATCGGAAAGATCAGGGCATCCTTGAACTGTTGTGGTATGATTCCATATTCTAAGATTTGGTTAAATATTCTTCCTAGATTCTTATTTAGTTCTTCTGTACCATATCTATAGAACTCTCCTGGTATTCTATCCGAACCAGCCGCTTTTCCATCTGAAAGTTCATTTACCGAGAGAAGAACTTCTTCTTGGGTTATTGTCGAGTCCAAAACGTCGTCATGGAAACCAGGTTGTGCATATTGTAACATCAGTGGACTTGTGGAAGTTGGGTTAAGCAATTCACTAAAGTGAGTCTGCAGCCTATTAGAATCTAGACCGATACTGATGATGTATTTTGAGCCGTTAAGTTTCCGGGCCAAATTCCAAAATTCTGATGAATTATTACACCTAGCTAATTGTAGAGCCTGGGATTCATAATAGCTATTCTTTTTTTCTTTGCAGAGCTTTTTATATCTTTGATTGTATTCAATGTATAAGTTTCTTGCAAAGCTTTCATTAAACCGTCTAAACTCGTTCAGCCAAGTGTAAGAAAGGTTTCTCGCTTGCATACAATCTTTATCAAACCATGGTTCTCTAAAGAGCTTTTTTTGCTGTGAGTTAGTGCTTGGTCCACGATATGCTCCTTTTATACATATTTCTGTAGTATTTAAACTGCATTCATTTTCCCTGTCTAGTAGCAGTGTATCCAATTGCCGTCTATATAGATGGAAGCGGTTGAATTTCTCCATTGCAGTTTAGGAAGAAGTCCCAAATCCACACATGCTTCGTTTTCTTTCTTTTCACATTCAAATGACACAATAATAGGCATATGGTCGGAATAAGGTCTCTTTTGCACTTCGAAGTCCGTTATAATTGAACACCATTCGCCACCTACTAGGCTGTAATCGATGATGGAACTTCCTTGTTTCCCCAAAAACGTGAATTCACCGTGTTTATCTCCATCACTCGTACCATTTTGGATTCGAAGCCCAAATGAATTACACATGACAGATCAAGCAGCTTAGTGCCCCTTGCATTTTTAGTTATATCTTTTGTTTGTCTATGACGCCCAATTCGTTCGTTTTCAATACCTCCTTCGCCTCCTATTCTCGCATTTAAGTCTCCAACAAGCATAACATTTGGTATATCTCCACAATTTAAAAACTCTTTGATTTTTTCGAAACCGTATCCCAGTGGTTACAATTGATATAGGCTGGTACTATACGAAAACTTTTTCCACAGATTTTTAAATCCAAGCAAATAATCTCACCGTAAGTTTTGAATTCACAATTTATGTTATCCATACCTTTTCTGCATCCAAAAATGCATCCTCCACTCGCTCTTCCTTTTGTATGGCTTCTAATTGCAGGTATTATTCTTAAATCGTAGTTGTTGAATTTGTTTTCGTAGTTTACAAAGTAATTATCAGTTAAATACGTTTCATATAAAAAAAATATTTCAAATTGATTAATAAAACAATAAAAATCTACAAATATGCACTTATTACTAAGTCCTGCTACATTATATGACAACATTTTTATAATCTTTAAACTTTTTCTATAACTTTCATCATTCTTATTTTCAACATTACTTTGTTTCGAATTATTTAATAGGCAGACGGCATTAGTACTAAACATTATGTTGAGACATCATAGATGTCGCGTGTGAATCATCGTTTTCAACAATTTTTCTCCCTGTCCCTGTATAAGACGCTTATCATCCCGGCCCTGATGTATGGTGCAGAGGAATGGACACTGCTAACGGTGGATAAGAACGCGTTAGGCTGTTTCGAGAGGAAAATTCTCCGGGTGATTTTTGGTCCCGTCTGCATAGATGGGGAATGGAGGAGAAGATACAACCACGAACTGTATGGGCTGTACAGCGACACCGACCTAGCCACAAAAGTGAAAAGCCAACGACAACGCAGTAGAGGTGGACAGCGTAAAAGGTGGCGCACGCAAGTGGAAGAGGACCTCAACCAACTTGGTGTGCGAAACTGGAGACAGCTAGCTAGAAACCGAGCCGGCTGGAAGAAGCTTGTTGGTTGAGGCCCTGGTCCACCCCGGACTGTAGCGCCACCTTAAGTAAGTAAGTAAGTTAGCTTAATTTTTCTCAAATATTTGTAACTAAAATTGCATTGTTTTGTTAATAAAAACAAAAAAAAAGAGCTTTAATCGTAAATAAAAAAAAAATAAAATCAATCACGTTTAGAGTTCCAAAATGCCGTTATATTGATTTTCTTGTTTTCTTCCTACCATATCTCAGCTCCAAGCTTTAGGGGTCTAAAGTTTTGTTCAGAAATCATACTAAAAAACCTAAACAGTACAAAAAAAATAAAAAATAAAAAGCATCACGTCTGTAGTTTAAGCCATTCTACTTATGTCATATTTTATTTTTTTCAAAAAACTATTTTTGTGGCGGGGATCCTCTCCTAAAAGGAAAAGGGAGCTACATTTTTCGATTTTTGATAAAAACAAAATATTAAACACCACAATAAAAAAAAAGAAAAGACATCACGTCTAGAAAAATTTATGCCCAACACAATCCTTTTTAAATTTTTGAAAAACACTTTCACAATACGTCCAGATCCTCTCCTAAAAATATTATTACTTTCGGTGCAGCGATCTTCAGCTTCATATCTAAAAAATAAAAAAAATGCATATTGTATGCAAACTTTGTGAAATATTTGTTCTCGATGTAATTTTTTTCGAAAAAATTTGTATGGTCATTCTGAGGTATTACCATTTTACTTCAAAATTCTTTTTGAATCTTTCAAATACCTCCATTCATCTTCGAGAAATCGTTAGCCTTCGTCTTAAACTACCTTATTCGAAAAATCCACTCAATTTGTGCTCAAAAGGGCACATGGTGAGCAAATTGTAAGATCTTTCGAATTAGGTACTTTAAGACGAAGGCTAATGATTTTTAAACATTTTTTCAAAAAAATTACCTCGAGAAAGAAATATGACCCCAAGTTTATCATAAAAATGTTTTTTTTTTTTAATCTTTAGATTCGAATATCTTAAAATCATGACGTGCTAGAGCAATTACAAGATCAAATTCGAACTCAGCCTATCAAAAACCATCAGAAAAGTATTAAGGTATCTCATGTAACAGAGACAAAAATTCAAATTTTGTCACACAAAGTAATTTCTTAGTGCTTTCGAGTAGATTTTCGAAAACAGTAAAATGAGTTCAAATGGGTTGTCGAAGAAAAAAACCTTAAATAGAAATTAGTTGGAAATTGTGTATACGTTCAATGATACTTTGATGTTATTTTCGAATTATTGGTAGTTTTCGAGCCATTAGTGAAAAACTCCCAAAAAATCCATTTTTGCATCATTTTTTTTTCATGTTGCGTCAGGAAATTTTGTTGGCAAATCTCAGATTCCGATTCAGCACCCCCCGAAAACATAAAGGAGCGAACAAATCAAAACTACCCCACAATTTGTATGGTAAAAATACAATATGACTGGATTTAATTCGAATTTATTAAACACGGTTTCTTCCAAATTTTGGTCTTCTAATTGGCTTCGCCAGATATCACATTAAGAATAGAAATCAAATTGCCAAAGAATGTCAACATTTGTAACAAGTTGGTTTTGGTATACACGCATCAATGGTATTGAGGGTACTTATATATGATCTGAAAAAAACGATAACAGCTAAGGCCTTTACCCCCCCATGGTTTTCACCTTGATGTGGTGGGAGGGCTTACGTTCGATCCTCCAGCAACCAAGTTGCAGGATCGAACAACCAAGAAAACCAAACAGAGATGTCTATCGATTAGCATATTATGAATATGGATAAAGTCAATGAAGAAGTTAAAAATCGAACGGGGATATACGTTCAAGTGTCGGCAGAAGTCACGGCTGCCGGCGAGGGCTTGGTTTCGAAAGAAACTAAGTCGCCAGTGACACTACAAAACGAAACATATATAAATCAAACAACAACAACAACAATCAAAGAAGCAGAAGATTGCGGTTCTGCCTGTAGCAGCGGTAGTGCCCGTAAGATCCATAAGGTGTTTTCTGAGTACCTTATGGATTTTGCTGACTCTGAGGACGGTGCTGTTGGAACTGACGATGGGGAGATGGCGTCTGATGAGGAAAACCGTATCCTCAATGACGACGATTATCAATCCATCGCCAGTTCGGACAGCTCGGACGCAGACGTCACTGTGGCTGAGAACCCTGCAAAAGGTGAGAGTCAGATGCCCCCTCAAGGCGAATCTGTGGCGAAAATACTGGCGCTGCCAGATGCCAAGACTACCTCAACTCCCTATAAACAATCTGGTGCAAGTGAACCAACCGAAGTCTGCGAGGATGGCCCAGGGTCATCCAAGACCGTGATGGCTGCCTTCTCCGAAGGTCGATGCCCGTCAAACGATGGGCCAAAACCGACCCAGGAAATAAAGGTGCATCCACACAAGCAGAATAAGGTAGGGGATCTGAATCCAGATCTCAAAAGGATAGAGAATGCTAAGAGGGCCGTACGCAGGTATGGCAAGGGTGATACAAAGTTGCTTAGTCTTAGGGACTGGAAGCGTTTGAGCTGGGCTCAAAAACTTCTTGCTAAGACGGGCACTAAAAGCGTCGATTCCATGGCGAAAGACAAGAAAAGATCCAAAGAAATATCCAATGAAGGTGCCTCTTCTTCGAAATTGGCTGGCAGTAGCCCTAAAGTGAGACCGATTAGTGGTCCTAAACACTCGAGGGTCGAGCAAACTGGCAGTCAAGGAAAGAGAATGAGGCACAATGACTCAACGCCCCCTCCACCGTCAGCCAATAAGAAGCACAAGTCGACACACAGCGCTGGCGTAGGCACGCTAGCAGACGTTGTTGCACAAAGCCTTCAGGTGGCCGTCATAAACGAGGGGAGCCCAGAATGGCTCTTGACCAACGAGCAGTGGGCTCAGGTGGAAGTAAGGATCCTGGAGTTCATCAACACTGAGATTCTTTCTTCTACCGGTTTTGTGCCAAAATTCGGGCCGTTATCGACTGTTAAGGGCTTCAAAATTTTAACATGTAGGGACGAACCCACTCTAAAATGGCTCCAGTCAAAAATAGATGAAATAAAAGACCTGCTTGAGGGGGTAACTTTGAAAGTTGCCTCTAAAAGCAACCTCCCTACCAGACCTAAAGTCCGCATTAACGTGCCGGGCCCGCTCATCTCTAAGGAACTCTTGGAAAACCTCCTCCAGGGTCAGAACTCGAACTTCCCTAGTGGTGATTGGAAGGTTCTGGAAATGGAAGCACCCTCCAAAACTGGCCAGGAAGCCATTGTCATGCTGAATCATGACACAATGGCAATGCTTCCATACAGAGGCTTTAAATTGATGGTGGGCATAAATGAGGTTAGGGTGCGTCCGCTTACGGCAGCCAACCTACATAACAAAAATAAAAGTAAAAATGATGAAGGTGCTACAATTAAACATCCAGCACAATAAGTTGGCCTCGGCCACCTTAACCTCATTTTTGTCAAAAGATGATATTGATATCGCCCTTATTCAGGAGCCCTGGATCAACAGCGACAGGATCTGCGGACTCAGGTCCAAGGATTATATCCTCTACTTTCATAAAGGGCCTACAGAAGGTAACTATCGGACATGTATAGTGGCAAAAAAATGTTTACATCTTTTCCTCTTATCTTCCCATAGTAGTGCAGACATGACGACGGTGAAGTGCGAAAGAAAGGGGGCCCCGCCCCTGATCTTAGCCTCCGTCTACATGCCAGGTGATTCACCGGGGCCACCGCCGTCAACCGCTTTTGATGACCTCGTTACAACAACAGGTAAGAAAGGTTGGGACTTCCTAGTTGGCTGTGACGCAAATGCTCATCATCTACAATGGGGGAGTACGGACACAAATAAAAGAGGTGAGTCAATTTTTGAATTTATCATTAAGGAAAACTTGTTGATTTTAAATAAAGGTAATGAACCAACCTTCGTTACTAGAAACAGAAGAGAGGTGCTTGATGTGACACTTTCTACTAACTCCGACTCGATCGCAGTTAGTAACTGGAAGGTCGCAAGTAATGTTACATTCTCAGACCATAGAATGATAATATTCCAAATAGAGCATAAAATTGAAACTCCGAAACCCTATAGAAATCCCAGAAAAACAAACTGGGAAGCCTTCAATACAAGACTGGCCTCATCTTTGGGTCGTTATGAAAATCAACCACTGACAAATTACTCGCTGATTGAAAAGCATGTTAGTGAACTAACGTCAGCCATTATTAATGCTTTTGAAAGTTCTTGTCCCATAACCAAAGGAAAAGGCAAACTCAACCCCGTATGGTGGGCAAAAGAGCTGTCAGTCCTCAGAAAAAACTCAAGGAGGCTGTTCAACAGAGCGAAGCGTAGTAATGAACCAGCTGACTGGGATCTCTTCAAGATCAGTAAAAACATGTATAGAAATCGAACAACCTATGCAAAAAGAGCAGCCTGGCAATCATTTTGCACAGACATTGAGTCAACAAATGAAACTGCCAGGCTCAGGAAAGTAATGTCTAAGGTTCACATCCCTCCAGGCTTTTTAAAAAGACCTGATGAAACCTGGACGGACTCCTGCTCCGAAACTTTAGAGTCACTTTTGAGCACTCACTTCCCAGGATGTACTATCGATACACCTTCTGTGGACAGAGGCCCCAACATAAGTGAAATCTCTAACATAGGTACCCAAATAGTAGATATTAGAAAGGTGGCTTGGGCCATTGACTCCTTCTCAGCATACAAGTCTCCAGGGCCTGATGGAATAATTCCAATTATGCTCCAAAGCTCTAAAGACATAATTGTTCCAATTCTAGTGAACATAGGGGTTGTCTTAACATCACCTATATTCCCTCAACGTCATTTTCATACCGAAAGCTGGCAAGCCCACCCACAGCAAACCGAAAGACTTCAGGCCTATAAGCCTCTCCTCTTTTCTTCTCAAGACCTTGGAAAAGCTAATTGAAACTAATATTCGCCTTAAACTGAATGATGGCGTGCTCTCGCAGGCCCAGCATGCATACATGAAGGGCAAGTCTGTTGAGACGGCGCTTCATGAAGTGGTCGGCACAATCGAAAAATCAATTCATTTCAAGGAATTTGCTCTAGTAGCATTCCTCGACATAGAAGGGGCCTTTAATAATGTCGACAACAGTGCAATTCGACAAGCCCTAAATATAAATAAATATAAATAAATTGGGTGGCGCAACAGCTCGAGGAGAACCAGGGCCTAGTGACTTACAACTCACAACCATTCCTGTGTGCGTGTTTGTTGGGCAGGAATGGAGGGGACCTACAGTTTTTTGCCGAGTCCGAACGGCTAAATGAGAAGCACTTTTTCATGACAAGTATACTCTTGGAGGGTTTGTCAGTTCCTCGCAAGAGGCAGTACCTCGAATAAAACATTTCTGTTTTTAGGTGGCACGGCTGGGAATCGAACCCACACCTTCGGCATGACAGTCCTACGCACTAACCATCAAGCCACGAGGTACTACAAGCCCTAAACTCTATCGGTATTGATCCGATACTGATAAAGTGGATTGACTCCATGCTCCAAACGAGACTTATTAATGTGGAAATGGGCCATTTCTTCAATCACTGTAAAGTCGAAACTGGTGGATCGTTGTCGGATTGAGCTTAGATCTCTAGGCGCAACGAACACTGTTACCCTAAAATGGGTCCCAGGACATCGTGATATTATGGGGAATGAAATGGCAGATGAACTGGCCAAAAACGGATCATCTCTCGATCCGAGCCAGGTCGAATCCTCTATACTTGTGCCACTGGAGCAGCTAAAAAGTGAAATTCACCAGAATTTCCTCGAAGCTGCAGACGTCAGATGGTCATCAATTGACACTTGTCGGGTTTCAAGAAATTTATGGCCTAATATTTCGAAGAAAAGAACTGAATTTTTACTTAAGATAAACAGACCTCAACTATCGCTCCTAGTTGGAATCCTTACGGGACACAACTCAATGGGAACCCACATGAGGAGAATGGGCACTAGCCCATCGGACTTATGTAGAGGGTGTCAAGATGAAGAGGCGGAAGAGGGCTCATCCCATTTCCTTTGCGAATGCCCCAGCTTAGCTAGAACTAGAAAAGAAGCCCTCGGAGAATATTTTTTCGACGAAATGGGCGACATCTCTTCCTTGCCACTAAAGAATATCCTGAAATTCATTCAGAATTCAGGATGGTTCAGGGAGGCATCCCACACCTAAACTATCCCCGATCACCCACCTTCCTCATACCTACCTTCCTTAATTCTGGGGAAAGCAATGGATCCACGGAGATCCGAGTGAGATGATGCGGCTTGCCGTATCATCACCCCTTCTAACCTAACCTAACCTAAGGCCTTTATAAGGAGTCAAATGTCACAAAAATAGATTTTCGCCACATATCTCGAAAACAGTATGTTAGTTTTAGAAAACAAAATTGGTTTACAAATGAAATGATGAAGTTTTAAAATGTTTGGAAATTTTTGTACTAATTTTCTATTCAGCACTTAAAACGGCAACAATTTTGAAAGCTTGGTTCGTTATATATTCGCATATAACGGACTAATGAACTATAGACGTTGCAGAAGCCTTTGGTTTTCAGGAACGGATATCTTTTGAATAGGGAATTTAGAAATTGATAATCGAAACCATTTGATATTAGCTTTACCTTTATGATTAGCATTTATAATTTATGGTTGATTAAACCATACACAACATATATTTGCTCATTTAGTACCCCAAGGAACTCCTGGTGTTTTGCGGCGAAAATATATCTATTCAGGCGAAATGCAAATAATGTAATATCACTTTGGATGTGTATATTTCAAGAACCACATACCATTATCGTCACCTGATTGCAAGAACTAGGTTACTCAATCTTATAAATTTTGGAGATAGCAACCTTCATAAAAGCCTAGCTTCTGGAGAACGATGGAAAGTTTAATTTGTTTGTTCCTGAAACTTCACAAATATCCTATATTTGTCAATGGTATAAAAAGATTTAACAAAAAATCTTTAAAACTGTACAAAATAATACCGTTTTTGCCGATATATTATAAAAATAGAAAGTTGAGTTACCTAGTTCTTGCAATCAGGGGACGATATAAGGTTTTCGTTTTCAGATTTGGAAAACTCTTCTATAAGGCTTGACATTAAGATTAAGGTAGGTAGGTGGGGGCAGAAAATCAGTTTGGATTTATTTCATTAACTTTGAAAAAATGTCTTTTTTTTAAACGGCAAGGGCTTTTTTTCGAAATCCATGAAAAATGTTTGTGATGAAATTTTTAAATTTTTGGAAAGGTGTGTTAGTTTCCTATTCAGCACTGAAAACGGCAATAATTTTGAAAGGATTATTCTACCAAAGACTTTGTTTTGGAATTTTTGAATAGGCTCAGCATTTAATTATTTCATGCTACACCAGCTCCATTTTTCTTTAGTTCCTAGAAATTTTGGTCATACTGTTCTCTAAAGAGTTCCTAACGTAGGATTTCCGAATTTCGAAGTATTGCCTGGGAAAGTCCCTATGCAGTTTGTACTCAAGTCCCAAAAGTGCCAAACCTTATCATAGGCTTGAACAAAAACGAAGAAGATTGCCGAGCATTCCTGTTTTCCTTCAAGTAAATTTTCCACAATATCCGTACTTCGATGCACTCGGTCGTGTAATGTTTATTTCGAAATCCAAACTGATGGTTCGGATTCACAGTAAACATATCTAAGGTATTATCTTGCGCAGGTTGTCAGAAATGAGAACTGTCAGAAGAAATTAAAGATGCAGCCTTACGTGACCCCGTCCGCTGTACTACAACAGCAACGAAGAAAACAGACACAAAAGGATAATATAACACGAAAAACCAGGAAGGAATGTTGTTTGCATGATAAAATAATGTTAATAAACACTAAAAAAACTTGAAACAATTGTATAAATATGTAACAAATGACCACATAACACACAATAAATGTTGACGTTTAACGAGCGGGGGTCACGGGATTCACAACTTTCCACTGATTTTGATACATGCGCAGAACTGAACAAAAATGAAAACGCTAATGATCATATTACCTTTAATATGTGTAGTTACAGTGGTTCGGAATAAGTGTTCTTTCATCTATTATTTTGCTAAGCCTTTTCAGGAGCAGCTACAGTGATATTGGTTTGTAAGATGTTACTTCTTAATCGCTTACCTTGTTTAGGTATAGCAAATGACTTCTGCAATTTTTCAATGATATGGAACACACCTTAGTTTCAAGCATGTTAGCCCAGTCAACGAAGGGAAAAATATGCCTCTACCTCAAAATAAATTCAACAGTTTTGAAACTTGGTACACTTATTTAGGATGATCTAGAGATGTTGTGTACAAAAGTCCCCATGAATCCGAGGCGAGCTCTAGTGGCAGGAATGTGCAACATATTTATTTTTCGGTTTTTCGTGTTTATCATAGAAATTATTTGTCTTATCAAAAAATAATCTGAGACAAAAGAATAGCTTATAAAATTTTCTACAATAATGACTGTAACCAAATTTTTCATATCTCTTATAGTTAAAAAGTTATTTGGCTCCAAAAATTGGTACTTTTTTCAATTACCTATAAAGCACTGCATTTTGTACTCTCAAGTATGAAATGCGGTGTTAACGCTAGCATTTTAAGCGTTCTACTGTCTGAGCACCCAAAGATTTTGCCAAGCCCATTAATATATTTCAGCATCTTCTATATATATCCTCCAAACCCCATTTCAGAAATCTTAAAAGCAAGTTACAGAAAGCAGCAAAGTCGATAATATTTGCTTTTACATGGCTGTCCCCTTATTCATGCAGAATGGGATTCATGAATTCAATGATTTGTGGTTGTATTCTAAGAAAAAAATGAATAAACATACTTCATTCTTGGCATGGTGAATGCTTGAATATCGATCATGTATTATAAATCCTTAAAACGTTAGCACTAGAGCCGTATTTCATACTAAAGCATATAAAATGTAGCGCTTTTTAGGATATTTAAAGAAGTACGAACTTTTGGCGCCAATTAACTTTTTAGCTATAAGAGATATGGAAATTTTAGTCATATTCAATGTTTTAGAAGATTTCATAAGCTATCTTTCTTTCTCAGAAAATTTTTTGATAAGACAAAAAATTTCTAAGATTAATGCGAAAAACCAACAAATACAAATGTTGCACGTTCCTGCCGCTAGAGCTCGCCTCGGATTCGTGGGGACTTTTTTACACAACATCGCTAGACTATTCTAAAGAAGCTTGCCAAGTTTCAAAACTGTTGAAGTTTTTTTTAGGTGACGGCATTTTTTTCCTTCATTGACTGGACGTAACGAAGTTAATTATTTTATTAAATTCGCTCTTTTTGCATATTAATTATTATAATAACCTATTTGCTCAAGATATTGTAAAAAAATTATACCATCCTGAAATCTACATTTGTTGCGCCAAATTTTTAAAAAGTTTGCCACCAGTGTTTCCATACGAATTTTTTATACCAGAGATGCTTAAACTTTTTAAGTTTTTTCTTTTTTCAATTTTTCTAATTAAAAATAAATTTATTTTTTTTTAATAAAAAAGTCCAAGAGCTAAAAAAATTTTCTACCAACAACGTTTTGCCACCAATAGTGTAGAAAATTGCTGCAAAAGAAAATCGATGGAATTTATCCATTTGTGTTCGTGGTATTCAAAAATGTAAAGTAAGTGAAAAAAAAGTACACTGAACAAAAAAATGCACATATTTTGAGTACCCTTTGAGGTAGCCCATTTTTATTTCCGTTTTCAGAGCAGTCATAAAGTGGGCAATACGTCGCTTATTCAATGTTTACCGGACACCTTGTATAAATTTAAGTTTCTGTATTAGAAAAGTTTATGTGTGTCCCCCCTCCAAATTCTTCCCTGGATCAGCCCCTGGTGTAGAAAAGGAGCACTATTTTGTACAAGCATACGTCATTCTTATCATGGTCAATGCTTGAGTGCTGATCATATTATAAACCCTTAAACCGTTTGTGCTAGTACCGCATTTCATACTTAAGAATATAAAATGTAGCGCTTTTGAGCCAATTTAAAAAAGTACCTGTTTTTGGCACCAAATAACTTTTTAACTATAAGAGATATGGAAATTTTGGTCATATTTAATATTGTAGAGAATTTCATAAGCTATCTTTCTTTTTCAGAAAATTTTTTGAAAGGACAAATAATTTCTAAGACTAAAACGAAAAACCAAAAAATAAAAATGTTGCAAGTTCCTGCCGCTAGAGCTCGCCTCGGATTCATGGGGACTTTTTTACACTTCATCACTAGACCATTCTGAATAAGTGCGCCAAGTTTCTAATCTGTTGAAATTTTTTTAAGGTGAAAACCTTTATTGACTGGACTATGTGTGTTTATTATAAATTAATAGTTTTTTGAAGGCTATTGAAGGCCTTTCTTTCAAAGCCCGAGCAGTTATTAAATCGTAAAATCGTATACCCTTGTGCTTCTTACTTCTGTAAGCGTTACAAAATGAACTTTTTCACATTCGTCATTTCTTTTAAGAAGTGTTACTTGTTTAATTCTTATTATTGTTAGAGAGTTAGACATATTACTTTAGTTAAGACTTCTTGTTTGCTTTTGAAATATAACGGAATTTGTATAAAGCTTTTTAGAGCCTGTTTTTTTTTTTTATCCGCGTTATAAGCCCAGGGAAAAAACAAGAAACTTCAACATATGTCTGCCAATTTGTTTTTTAATAGTAAAAATTATACAGCTTATTATCTCAAAGAGGCACACGTATTGTTCAACAGGAAACACATTTCTTTTTATTTCCTTTATTTCTGTATTTCAAAACTCCGTTACAAATCCAGGTACTACAACAGGTGCCTGAAAACATTTTTCTTAAGATAAATTGACTTTTTTTTATTAAAATATATAAAAGAAAATATTACTGCAAGAAAAAGGGTGCAGGGAATTAACTTCACAAGAACTATCTTCACATGGGAATTTACTTCACCACTAGTGGGAGTTAATTTCACCTTTTTTTTGTGAAGTAATTTCCCACTGAAGGTGGGAAATAATTTCATCCGAAAATTGTGTGAAGTTATTTCCCATCTATGATATGATAAAAGTTACAAAAATGTAAAATTGTGTTGCAAAAGAAACTTGCATACACCCAGCCTCGCACCTACCCCAAATCCTATAATGTGCCCAAGAAGAGGTTTGCAGTGGGGCAGCATGCCCCCCCATACAGACCTCACTGTTTATTCGCCGCAGGGTTACCAACAGGGGTAATTTGCCCCGGAGACTCCGGGAATGTACTACGATCATTAGCGTAGCTAGGGGGGGGGGGGCGAAGGGGGCGGTCACCCCGGGCGCCAGGAGTTAGGGGCGGCAAATCGGAAAATCATCTTCGTTGTTCATGGGATGTTGTAAGCCAATTACAAAAGTTTTTTTTGTGAAAATTTTATTAAATTTTTATCAGAAAACATACAATTTTTATAGTATTCAAATTTGTAGGGGCGGTAAAATCATCCTCGTTGTTCATGAGAAGTTGGAAATAAACAAAAGTTTAATTTTTGTTTAATAAATAATTCAATCAATTTTTATTAAATTGAAATCAAGAGGGGCGCAAATCATCATCGTTGCTTATTACAGAAGTTGGAAATAAACAAAAAAGTATTATTTTTTTAAGTTAAAAATTCTATAACATTTGAATAGGTATATGAACGTACAATTTTTCATTAAGTTCAAATCACTAGGGGCGACAGAATCATGACCATTGCTCATTATAGAAGTAGGTAATAAACACAAAAGTTTATTTTTAAATTAACAATTCTTTCAAATTTTGAAACAAAATTATGGCTTTCGTAATGACCATTCTCTTTTGTATCCTTACATAAAGATACATATCTGTTAATCCCCTCAATTTAGAGATCAGAGGGGTTGAATTTTCTCAGAAAATTTTTCGCGTTAAATTTGAAAAAAATGCTGTAGATTGAATATTTTCGGGAATGATTTATTTTTTTTTTTTTTTTTTTTAATAAAAAATAAATATTATTTAAACAAAACTGATAAATGAATAAAAATAAATAAAATATTACATTAGTTTTTTTTTTTTTAAATAAAACCAGCAAACAAAAAAGCTCTAAATAAAACATAATGGCTGAATTCAACACAAAGAATTAAAAAAAAAATGTGAGTTTTTTTTGCGAAGATTAATTTTTTTTCGTAAAATGAAGTGCAGTATGTAGATTTTGCAGCAGATTTATTTTGAGAAAAAATGAATTAGATCAACAATCTACTACAATTTCAGTAAAGTAATAACTCTGTAGTCAGACACTCAGTAGTGACTTAGCCGTGGCTTTGACCCTCTCATGGTTCATGATCATTAGATCTGAGAAATATGAACAGTATGCAATTTCTCAGTTTTGCTGTCGGGTACTGATGAAACAAGGCGTGTCTCACCCAGTGAGCGCTCAATATCAAGTTGACGTAGGCGGAATGTTTTGGTGGATAAAGATTCCCTGTTCAATCGTACTGAAATTATGGAAACAAAATTTTAACTTTGCTTTAAATATTTAAATGTTAAAGCACAAAACTTTATAAAATGAATGAAAAATATTAAGATCAATTTATTTTTCCTGTTTATCAACATTTAACTACTATTTTGTATTTTTGGTATCATTTTTGTATTTGCCCATCACCGATAAATTGCAATTTGGCTGTCAAATGAACAGTTTTAGCTGAGAAAGAACATTTAGAAATAAGTCCAAAAAATTTTCGTCTCAGTAATCTCTGAAGAAAATCTCAGGGCTCAGGTGAGATTTTTTGTCCCACTTTAAAAATCTCTGAGCTGTCAGAGATTTTATTTGGTGAGACACGCCTAATGAACAATTATGAGCTTGACTATTTTTGGACGAAAGGAAACATTAAAAAATTTCAAGTCTCATGTGCCTATTTTATATACAGTCGGTTTAAAGTTAAATCTCAGTAGATCAGAAACAAAAAAAATTCATTCAGCAGATATTGCGGCAAAGTGGCGTGTATCAATATTTTGTTGAATGTAATTCCTTGCATTTATAAAAAAATATTTTCAAATTTTGTCTGCAACTTTAAGACCGATGATATGAAGGTATATATCACAACATTTCTTAATAAAAAATTGTTAGACCGAAGGGGCGGAAAATTATTGTTTTGCCCCGGGCGGCAAATATCCTAGCTACGCCACTGACTACGATCTCCGGGCTCCGGGTTAGACCAAAATTTCTCCGGGTCTGCTACATTATTAGTTTTATATGTTTTATATTTCGGACGGCATCGCTGAAACCAAACAAATATTCAAATTAAATATTGAGGAATACAAATATAGGAATATATTTTACTCCACCAGAAGATAAAAGGCGATTTTTTGAGTCAAAAACAAAACGTAATATGGTCAGAGCATATAGCTTGAGGATTTTTATTTTCAAACTGTGAATTTGGTTTTACTCACTCAAAGTTGACGTTTTCAACTTCCGATTTTCAACACTAGAGTTGAACTTCAGCTAGGCCACCCCCTAGCTTTGGACCATGCTACCAACATTATTTTGAAAATTTCTACTATGGACTTTTTTCAAATACTTGTCTTTTTACTCTCAGAGTCCATGATTTGCTCACACCTCTGGAAGATTTGGGAATTTAATTATTAAAATGGCAGTTCTTGATTTATTTTCTCGAATATCCCAGGGATATCTTTCAAATATTTTCAACTCTTGAGTTCAAGTCAACTCTCAAGTTGGTCAACTTGAGAGTTTGCCAAAAATTAAACAATAGTGACAAAAATGGCTCTAAGTAAACTTACTCCTTCCTTATTCTTGAAAAATTGGGCCAAATTTTTTTAGTTTAATAGCTATTGGAATGAAACTCAAGTAATTTAATAAAATAATCGCTTCATGATGATGTGAGCGTAATGGAACTAAGTAGATTTTGGAAAACCTCCGGGTCTAGACTTTTCCGGAGTTGGTAACCCTGATTCGCCGTAATGCTTGCTGCTAGCACAGTATTTATGTAAGGCAAAGCATTACGGCGAATAAACAGTGAGGTATGTATGGCAACCCCCCTGCTTGGGCACATTATAGGATTTGGGGTAGGTGCGAGGCTGGGTGTATGCAAAGTTGCTTTTGAAATGTGAAATTAATTCCCACAAAAAAGTGAAATTATTACTCACTTTCAGTGGGAAATAATTTCACTTCAAAAAAGTGATATTAGTTCCCACTAGTGGTGAAGTTAACTCCCATGTGAAGGTAGTTCCCGTGAAGTTAATTCCCTGCACCAGAAAGGGTGCAGGAAATTAACTTCACGGGAACTATCTTCACATGGGAATTTACTTCACCACTAGTGGGAGTTAATTTCACCTTTTTTTTGTGAAGTAATTTCCCACTGAAGGTGGGAAATAGTTTCATCCGAAAATTGTGTGAAGTTATTTGCCATCTATGATATGATAACAATTACAAAAATGTAAAATTGTGTTGCAAAAGAAACTTGCATACACCCAGCCTCGCACCTACCCCAAATCCTTTAATGTGCCCAAGCAGGGGGCTTGCAGTGGGGCAGCATGCCCCCCCCCATACATACCTCAATGTTTATTCGCCGTAATGCTTGCTGCTAGCACAGTATTTATGTAAGGCAAAGCATTACGGCGAATAAACAGTGAGGTATGTATGGCAACCCCCCTGCTTGGGCACATTATAGGATTTGGGGTAGGTGCGAGGCTGGGTGTATGCAAATTTGCTTTTGCATTTAAAGAATCTGGATTTAAAGAAACGCACATTAAAGTGAAATTATTACTCACTTTCAGTGGAAAATAATTTCACTTCAAAAAAGTGATATTAGTTCCCACTAGTGGTGAAGTAAATTCCCATGTGAAGGGAGTTCCCGTGAAGTTAATTCCCTGCACCAAGAAAAAGTGATTTTCTTTAAATTGGAAAACAGCTTATTTTTCTCAGGAATTTATTTGCATTTTTTTTTTAATTCCGTTACTCATAGAGGTACTACGCCCTATATCTGCTTTTACTGTTTTTGAATAGCAAAAACTATTTAGTCTAACATATCAAAAAGGCAGACGTACTGCTATAACGTTTTTCGGTCGAACCGGTTTTACTTATTTGTGAACCAGGTGCAGGTGGGTGCTCCCAGAGGAACTATCAGTTTGGATTTGGAATGCGCACTCCATGCTGAGGAAGTCTAATAGAATCAGAGTTGGGTAGTAATCATTACAAAAGAAATCAATTACGATTACATGTAATTTGTAATTGAAAAAGTTCAATTACTGATTACACGTAATTGTAATTGAAAATTTCAATTACAAATTACATGTAATTGAAAAAAAAAACAATTACTTGATTTAATTACATGTAATTGGAAAAAAGTAATTGAACAAAAAAAAGTAATTGAAAAAACCTGTAATGATTACTTTTTTTGTAATCATTACACACAAATGTAATTGATTACAAAAAATATCAATTACATTTAATAATATGTGAGTAAAACCTTTTAGACCAGGGAACATAGCTCAAATCGTATGGGGAACCTTGAAAAAATGAATTCATGGAATATTAAAATTGGAATCGACGCAGAATTTGCAACCTCTATAACATATCCAAACTCCCCCAAAATCGCATTGGCATTTTGTGTAGATGCGTTTGAAGAGGTGCGGACGCAGAGAATATTTGTGTCGGTACAACTTAATCGTATGATACATACTATAAGGGTAGCTCTTAACGCTGAATCTAATGAAACCAAATTCAAAATGATACAACCACCCAAACAAAAGTTATAGTCCATTGCATAGATGACTTTTTTCAGGTACAACAGGTCAAATTTCACCGAAAACCCTTTCAAAATAAAGGTATGTTAATGAAATTTGGAATAAATGTTTCACTTATCATACGAACTAAGAATCAAGAGACTCCCTAAAAATATCCATGGTGAAAGGGTGTTTTTTTTTTTTTAAGGGGAAAGGGGCAAGTGCAGGATCTTTACCATAACACCCACGATAAAACTCTTACACTCATGAAATTCGCCAAAAATATTAAATTTGTCATGGCAACCAAGAATCAAAATAGTCCATACAAATTTCTTTGTTCTAATAGTGTTTTTTGTGACGGTTAAATTTTGACGTACTTCAATGGCTATTATACAAGCACGATTTTAATTTGTTCATATCTTGGGTATAAACCTTTCTAACAATCTTTAATTTATGCCTATTCTCCTAACGATCTTTAATGTATGCCTATTCTCCTAAAATGAACATAATATATGGTACGCAAAGATTTTTCCTTCACATTGTGTTAAATGTAATTGATATTTTGTGTAATCAATTGCATTTGTGTGTAATGATTACAAAAAAAGTAATCATTACAGGTTTTTTCAATTACTTTTTCGTCTTCAATTACTTTTTCCCAATTACATGTAATTAATTGAAAATTTTCAATTACAAATTACATGTCGGTAATTGTAATTGAAAAATTCCAATTACAATTACATGTAATTGTAATTGGAAAAAGTCAATTACCGATTACATGTAATTGTAATTGACCCTGTAATCAATTACAAAATGTAATAATTACTACCCAACTCTGAATAGAATGGCTCCACAGAATATGAATCACATTAAAATAACGTCCGTAAATCTGCTGACCACTGGCTCTTAGACTGTACGTTGTTTCTTCGAGTTTCAAGGAATTAGTAGTGTCTGTAACACGTCTCCTTTTTCGGGTCATTTCAACGATTTTTGTCGGGCATTTTCAGTATCTGTGTCACTATCGCTAAGGCATAAACTCGTTTCCCTTCATTTAAAAAAGTACATATATACACTTTTTTGTGTTTATAAAAGTGCGAAATGAGAAAAGACCAATTTAATGATTTGAGAAGCTAAACAATCATTTAACAATAAAATTTTAAATTAGGAAGATACTTTTGACCAATAGAGCACCATTTTTTCACACGGAACCATAGGTACACCAGTTAAAAAAATTGTAATGATCAATTTCAGTTGCAACATAATCAGTTTGATATTTTACAGACATCAAACAATCATATTATTTCTGCTTCATTGATGAATTGTTGGCCCAACCCATAACAATGAGCAATTGATTAAGGAAATGATTATTATCTCACAAGCTCATCTGACCCTCCTATATACTTTTATACATATCTTAAATCTCATCAATCATCTTAATTCGCGACTCAATTAAGTAAATGTGGTAAAAATAC
Source organism: Dasysyrphus tricinctus (assembly GCA_963921185.1). Lineage (NCBI taxonomy): Eukaryota > Metazoa > Arthropoda > Insecta > Diptera > Syrphidae > Dasysyrphus > Dasysyrphus tricinctus. Next base: position 125,213,973 of record OY992532.1, read on the forward strand.
ACGCGACCACATATATTGCTCATTTACTAAAAAAAATAAAAACCACAGTTAAAGAAACAATCCAATGGCAACTTTTCTATTACCTTGTTTTTCTCACACAAAACCTCTATAAATCTGCTTGCACCCCTGAAGTAGGTCCAACACTCCTCGGCCTATCGTTTTAGTTCAAAACCGACTTTTCAATGCAAAACTATTAGCCAAACCATACATACCGCGGAAGCATTTTCAGCCGACATGAGCATCAGTGTTTTTATGCTCGGTCGTCTGCGCGTCGGTCGTCTTCGGCCGACGTTGTAGTCATCGCAAAGCCAAAACCTGAAGATTCACTTGGATTTCATAATACTGCCGCAGCGATCACTTGTTGTTGCAGTTGCAATTGCAGCACATCTGGCATCTTCCTAATGATCCTCCATATATTCGAGGTCTAAGACTATTGTACACGGAGAAGAAAGTAAGAGTGGATTTAACCCACTGCTGGGTAAAATACGACTTTCAGTTCAACTGTAAAATGTGAAATTTCATAGTATCTAGTTTCCCACTGGTAATGCATCTCAATTAAAAGGGTGTGACTCGTGACTCCTTTATATTTCGTTAAAAGCATCATATATGTATGTTCATCTATTTTGAGGTATTCAAATCCGATCGGACGGAAATCAGATAACTTTCGAGGTATCCGTGTCAGAACAAAATTAATGAAGCATACAATAGTGTTGGACATACCTAGATACACACATACATATGCACATGTATGGGTCAGATACTATTGAAAACCTTTCTAATAGTATCGATGACTAGTTACAAACTCTTTGCAATTGATAATGTGGCTTTTCTTTTGGAAGCATTAGGCTTAAATACTGGGACAAGGCAGACAGAGAAGAAACAAGTTCTAAGAGATAAATTGAATATTAATCGATTATTTTTTCTCCTATTAGAAGCACCGTAAGTGGAAAATGGGGTACAATAAAATCACAACTGAAATTTAATTGGCAGTAATAATTAATAAATGTTAGATGACCGGGTATAAATATCTGGTTGACGACAAGGAACCAAAGGAGAAGAGATAGAACTCTACCATGTGGAGTTCCCTTGCTCGTTCTACCTTCAAACTTCTGATCTCCCATTTCTACATTTATAAGTCTCGTTTGAAGAATGAGTCAATCCAGTTGATCAGTATCGGTTGAATGCTGATGAAGTTTAGGGCTATTTGCCCTTTCTTATGTCGACGTCAAGTCGCTCTTTACCTGTCCGCATCCCCGTATGGTATAATTTTGTGGCCAGGGATAATGTGGCGTAGACAGTTGATCACGAAAGCTTTTAATTTCCTCGAAAAGGAAGTCGTGACTTTTCAGGCTTAACAAGCATATAACATGCATGGATTTGACATTGAACTCAAAGAATCCAATCTGTAAAGAGATTTTACTGGATTTCCAAAATTGAGACAGAGTACCGAAGGCTGCGTGAGCTTTATTAATTCTACTTTCAACATCCAGATCAGTACCTTACTTACTTACTCAAGGTGGCACTACAGTCCGGGGTGGACCAGGGCCTCAACCAATAAGCTTCCTCCAGTCGGCTCGGTTTCTACGTTTGTGGCTAGGTCGGTGTCGCTGTACAGCCCGTACAGTTCGTTGTTGTATCTTCTTCTCCATTCCACATTTATGCAGACGGGACCAGAAATCACCCAGAGAATTTTCCTCTCAAAACAGCCTAACGCGTTTTTATCCACCTGTAACAGTGTCCATGCTTCTGCAACATACATAAGGACTGTGATGATAAGCGTCTTATACAGGGACAGTGTAGTTGCTCGAGATAGGGCTTTGCTTCTCAATTGCCTTCTTAGCCCAAGGAAACAGCGATTGGCAAGTGTAATTCTTCGTTTGATCTCAGCACTGGTATCGTTCGCTGAGTTTACAGTCTCTGACCACCTCAAAATTATAGCTGTCTATAGTGACGTTCTATCCTAGTCGTCGGTGTTGGGTGTCCTTTCTTGTTGACAGCATATACTTCGTTTTGCTTTCATTCACCGTTAAACCCATCTTCTTGGCTTCCTTCTCAATACTCATACTCACACTGACATCACACTTTGTTCGTCCGATTATGTCAATGTCGTCAGCGTAAGCGAGTAATTGGACGGACTTTTGAAAGATTGTGCCTCTAGTGTTGACGTGAGAGTTTTGCACTATTCTTTCAAGAACGACGTTGAAGAAGTCGCATGATAGTGCGTCGCTTTGCCTTAAACCTTTTTTGACATCAAAGGTGTCGGTGAGGTCTTTGCCGACCTTGATGGAGCAGCGTGCATTCTCCATCGTCATCCTGCACAAACGGACGAGTTTGGCAGGGATGCCAAAACTAGACATTGCTCTATATAGCTCGTCTCTATACATGCTGTCATACGCGGCCTTGAAATCGATAAAAAGGTGGTGGGTATCGATTTGAAACTCCTAGGTTTTCTCCTAGATCTGCCGTAGTGCGAATATTTGGTCGATGGTGGACTTCCCTGCCCTAAAGCCACACTGATATGGACCCATCACGTTGTTGGCGAATGGCTTCAGGCATTGACAAAGTACGAAAGAGAAGATCTTGTAGCCGATATTAAGAAGACTGATGCCTCTGTAGTTGGTGCAATCTAGAGGATTGCCTTTCTTGAGGATCGGGCGAACAATGCTGAGGTTCCATTCATCGGGCATGCTTTCCTCCGACCATATTTTATAGATGAGCTGGTGCAGACTCCTAACCAATTCAACGCTAGCCACTTTGAATAGCTCAGCCGCAAGGTCATCAGCTCCAGCAGCTTTATTGGTGTTAAGTTTAGATATAGCTATCTTCCCTTCGTCGAGGTCGAGTGGACGGAATTGTTGGCCTACGTTGGTGGCATAGGACTATTTAAGAGGGTGTGAGAGACTCGATCGGAAAAGGACTTGGCGATTTCTTGCGATTGTAGCCGTCCGACGTTAAACTTTCTCACAGTATTTCCTTGCTTTGGCTTTGGTCTGGACATCCGTAGCATTACCTTGGCTACAACGAGGTAGTGATCCGAGTCACGTTCGGACATCCTTGATACTGGAGGCGTGCCTTGCGTCGATCGCAATGTGGTCAATCTGGTTAGCGGTTGATTGACCAGGAATTCGCCATGTCCCCTTGTGTATATTGAGATGCGGGAACTTCCTACTAGCTAGAACAACGTTTCGCCCCGCAGCAAAGTCGATTAGCCTGAGTCCGTTATCGGAGGTGGTGTCGTGCAGGCTATATCTTCCGATTGTGTCACTAAAGACTTCTTCTTTTCCTAGCTTGGCATTAAAATCACCCAAGACAATTTTAATATCATAGCTAGGGTATTGCTCATATGTCTTGTCCAAGAGCTCGTAGAACTCATCCTTGGTGTCGTCATCTTTCTCCTCTGTTGGGGCATGCGCGCATTGGAGGAACATGTTGGCGAATTTAGCCTTGATGCGAATTGTCGTGATGCACTCGTTCACATAGTCGAAACTCAAGACTTCTTGCCTAAATCTGCCTCTAACGACGAATCCACATCCAAAAAGACGCAACTCTTGTGGTCGGTAACAGTCACCGTAGTAAATGTCGCAGTATTTCAGTTTTCTTCTACCCGGTTCATCCCATAGCACTTCTTGGATGGCGGAGATGTCTGCTTTATAGCAGTCTAAGGCTTCCGCTAAATGTTCGGCTGCACGTGGTCTATTGAGAGACAGAACATTCCACATGCACACGAAGTTCGTTGTCCTTTTTTCGTTTGCTAGGTTCGTCAACAGTAAATCCGTCCGTATCCGAGGCTTGTTGTTGCTTCGCAACTAAAAAAGCTTTGCGTGGCCGGGAAGTCACCCTGACGGTATGACCCCCAACCTGGAGGACCAAACCCTTACAATATAACTCCAAGGGCGGGGAGCTGGATGAACCGCTCCTTATAGGCCTGAGCTCCGAATATGTCGTAGTAGCCCGTTTAAGGTGTTCACTTAGTAGTTCAACCTAACTGGAACTGTAGACGCTATACCGTTGATTCTATCTGGAGAATTTTTCCGCTACTGCCTGGATAAAGGAGAAGTGCCTTAGTGGGTACACTCCCCCCTCTCTCGTTTGCTGCCCCCTAAAACGGTCCACAGGGATTGGAACCCCATCTTCAGTTAAAGGTACTAGGCACCCGATGTTCACCACGGTGAGGTGAGCGTAGGAGTTGATAGACAGAGGTTCGCTTTGAAAAAAGCTTGTGGACTCTAGTGTCCTCTTGAATGCATCATGTCTACCCTTTGAACATCACCAGATCAGTACCACCATTTGCTGAAACAATGCTTGAGAGGTAGTTAATTGTTGGCCATGAGACATTATGTATATCATCGGCATAGTGTAAATGACTAAGTCTTTCAAACGGTCTCAATTGAATTCCCTGTATCTCCGCTGCCACTGTATTTAAAACAATATTTTTCGTCGAGTAAAATAATCGAGTGTCTTAATATATTTAATACTTGGTGCAAGAAACACTCGTAAAATAACAAAATTTGTCACCAATACCGATTTATTGAATTGACCACTTCTAACTTTAGACCCGTTTTTATCAAACGCCCGTTCTCTTGCAGAACTTAAAATTATACTCTTGACTGTAGAAATACTGGCACTGAACCTAGCTTGTTCCCTTGTTTTAGCAATTTAAGCCGAAGAATTAGACGCAACCCTCAGAACTTTTCGTCTATTACTGCGGAGGTAGCAATTTTTGTGCGTCCTTTCATATCAACAACATCTTTTTGTTTATTTCTCAAATAACTATAAATCAAGGAAGAGATTCTGTTAATTTTTTCCGAAATTTGATGTCCCGTTAGTCCTTGATCATGAAAACTATAAATTCAAGCGCACTCAACCTAGCCAAGAGCCTTACCTCCACCCGGTGCAGGGAATTAACTTCACGGGAACTATCTTCACATGGGAATTTACTTCACCAGTAGTGGGAATTAATTTCACCTTTTTTTTTGTGAAGTAATTTCCCCCTAAAGGTGGGAAATAATTTCATCCGAAAATTGTGTGAAGTTATTTCCCACCTATGATATGATAGAAATTACAAAAATGTAAAATTGTGTTTCCTTAAATCCCGATTCTTTAAATGCAAAAGAAATTTGCATACACCCAGCCCCGCACCTACCCCAAATCCTATAATGGGCCCAAGCAGGGGGGTTGCAGGGGGGCAGCATGTCCCCCCAAACATACCTCACTGTTTATTCGCCGTAATGCTGGCTGCCAGCATAAATACAGTGCTAGCAGCAAGCATAAATACAGTGTTAGCAGCAAGCATTACGGCGAATAAACAGTGAGATATGTATGGGGGGGCATGCTGCCCCCCTGCAACCCCCCTGCTTGGGCCCATTATAGGATTTGGGGTGGGTGCGGGGCTGGGTGTATGCAAAGTTTCTTTTGCATTTAATGAATCTGGAATTGAAGAAACGCACATTAAAGTGAAAATAATTCCCACAAAAAAGTGAAATTACTACTCACTTTCAGTGGGAAGTAATTTCACTTCAAAAAAGTGAAATCAATTCCCATTAGTGGTGAAGTTAATTCCCATGTGAAGGTAGTTCCCGTGAAGTTAATTCCCTGCACCCCTCCACCCATTCTCCACTTTTTTTTTTTCAATTTTTGTGTGTGATGTCAAAGAAACCATGATAGAAAACCCAAAGATAGCTTTGAATGGTCTGACCTTCCACTATTTCAAAGTAAGAGTGATGATAAAGGCAATGTATGCACCTATTCAAATGAACGAAAAAAGGGCTACGATTTCCACACGAATTTAAAGAAATCTGTAGCAACTCATTATTTTTTTTAATTAATTTCCTTTTTGCTTTAAATTAAAATTCAGCTTTGTACTAAAAAATATAAAGCCCTTCTGGCAATGCCTCTTGATTTACTAAATAATAATTTGAATTAAATAACTGGCAGTGCCATTAAATGTCAAATGAAAGCTTTTCAAGCTTTATCAAAGAAACGAACATGAAAGAAAGCTTTGTAAAATATGTATAAATATCGATCCCGTTTTTAGTAAATTTCATTCTTTTTGTCGATCTCTTGTAACAGTACGGTGGAGCACCTCCGCCTCTGTTACTGTACGAAAGAAAGACATTAATTGAATATTTAAGTTGAATTGCTGTTTTTTCACTTTTTGAAGACTTTTTTTTGCCCAGCTCTACGTGACCCAGGACCTCTTGTCTTCAAAAAAATATCAACTCTGGAATATTGAGCAGTACGGTAGAGATCCACAGCCTCTGCTACACATAGATCAGCGTTGATATTCCACGATAAATACATTGGTCTCAATCCCAGTCTCGAGAAAGAACTCTCGACCATCCGCTCCTTCCACCTCCATTACAAATCATAATAAAACGTGAAATGGCGGTAGGTTTAAGAATGTGTGTTTTCTTATTCTACCAAATTGACCACATTGCGATCGACGCAAGGCACTCCTCCAGTATCAAGGATGTCCGAACGTTCCGAGGAGCCAACGTTGACTCGGACCACTACCTCATTGTAGCAAAGGTAATGCTACGGATATCCAGACCAAAGCCAAAACAGGGAAATACTGTCAGGAAGTTCAACGTCGGACGGCTACAGTCGCAAGAAATCACCAGGTCCTTTTCCGATCGAGTCTCTCGTGCCCTCTTATCTAGTCCTTTGCCGCCAACTGCAAACATCGAGAACCAGTGGAAAAACTGCCAGGAAGCCATCAGAGATGCCGCCTCTGACGTGCTGGGCTTCGCACGACCACCACAGCGAAACCCCTGGTTCGACGAGGAATGCCGGCAAGTACATGCAGCCAAACAACAGGCATACAAAGCGGCGCTGCATAGAAGGACCAGAGCTGCTCGCGAGCTCTACGAGCAGAAGAGGAAAGAGGAACACAAGCTTCTTAGAAAGAAAAAGAAAGAGCATGAGAAGCGCGCGATCGAGGAATTAGAGGGATGCCACTGCAGGAATGAAGTTCGGAAGTTGTATCAAAAAGTAAAAAGAACCTCCCAAGGTTACAAACCCCGAACCGAAGCCTGCAAGGACGATCAGGGGAACATCGTGGTGGAATCGCAGTCGGTGCTGAGGATATGGAAAAATCATTTCTGCAAATTGTATAACGGCGATGACGAACCGAATTCCGCTACGATGCAAATTGCACCATTCAACCTGGACGACGTAGGCCAACAATTCCGTCCACCCGATCTCGACGAAGGGAAGATAGTTATATCTAAACTAAAGTCCAATAAAGCTGCTGGAGCTGATGGCCTTGCGGCTGAGCTATTCAAAGCGGCTGGCGATGAATTGGTTAGGAGTATGCACCAGCTCATCTGTAAAATATGGTCGGAAGAAAGCATGCCCGATGAATGGAACCTCAGTATTGTTTGCCCGATCCTCAAGAAAGGCGATCCTCTGGACTGCACCAACTACAGAGGCATCAGTCTTCTTAATATCGCCTACAAGATCTTCTCTGCCGTACTTTATGAACACCTGAAGCCATTCGTCAACAACCTGATAGGTCCATATCAGTGTGGCTTTAGGGCAGGGAAGTCCACCATCGACCAAATATTCGCACTACGGCAGATCTAGGAGAAAACCCAGGAGTTCCAAATCGATACCCACCACCTTTTTATCGATTTCAAGGCCGCGTATGACAGCATCTATAGAGACGAGCTATATAGAGCAATGTCTAGTTTTGGCATCCCTGCCAAACTCGTCCGTTTGTGCAGGATGACGATGGAGAATGGACGCTGCTCCATCAAGGTCGGCAAAGACCTCACCGACACCTTTGATGTCGAAAAAGGTTTTAGGCAAGGCCACGCGCTGTCATGCGACTTCTTCAACATCGTTCTTGAAAGAATAGTGCAAAACTCTCACGTCAACACCAGAGGCACAATCTTTCAAAAGTCCGTCCAATTACTCGCTTACGCTGACGACATTGACATAATCGGACGAACAAAGCGTGATGTCAGTGGTGCTTTTGTAAGCATTGAGAAGGAAGCCAAGAAGATGGGTCTAACGGTGAATGAAAGCAAAACAAAATATATGCTGTCCACAAGAAAGGACACCCAACACCGACGACGTCTCGGACAGAACGTCACTATAGACAGCTTTAATTTTGAGGTAGTCAGAGACTTTGTCTACCTAGGATCCGCTATAAACTCAGCGAACGACACCAGCGCTGAGATCAAACGAAGAATTACTCTTGCCAATCGCTGTTTCTTTGGGCTAAAGGTAGCGCTAAACGACGAACATGCTCACCGAACTTGTTCGTTTGCGTTAACCCCTACACGACTACACGACGAACACATTTGACGAACATTCATTTCTTGTTGATGTTGATTCTTCAAAGCGTTAACATGTGCGAAAAAGAAGCGCAAGTCGTTGCGTTTGTAGTAAATTCACAGCAAAAATAAGGTTTGCTCGCGAACATGGCCCTACATGGTGAACATCGAAACCAACGAACACGACAAAATCGAAATTTTTCGCCAACAGCGAACCGTTCGGGAACCATCCCCTACACGAGGAATATACAGCCAGTACGAACAAGTTCGGCGAGCATGTTCGTCGTTTATGGCTAGCTTAAGAAGGCAATTGAGAAGCAAAGCCCTCTCTCGAGCAACTAAACTGTCCCTGTATAAGACGCTTATCATCCCGGTCCTGATGTATGGTGCAGAGGCATGGACACTGCTAACAGTGGATGAGAACGCGTTAGGCTGTTTTGAGAGGAAAATTCTCTGGGTGATTTTTGGTCCCGTCTGCATAGATGGGGAATGGAGAAGAAGATACAACAACGAACTGTATGCGTATGGGCTGTACAGCGACACCGACCTAGCCACAAAGGTGAAAAGCCAACGACTGAGATGGCTGGGTCATCTAGAGCGAATGGACACCAATGCTCCAGCCCGGAAAGTCTTTGAATCCAATCCCGTGGGACAACGCAGTAGAGGTGGACAGCGTAAAAGGTGGCGCATGCAAGTGGAAGAGGACCTCAACCAACTTGGCGTGCGAAACTGGAGACAGCTAGCTAGAAACCGAGCCGGCTGGAAGAAGCTTTTTGGTTGAGGCCCTGGTCCACCCCGGACTGTAGCGCCACCTTAAGTAAGTAAGTAAGTAAGTTAGTTTTCTTATTCTGTCCTAAATTGGATGCTTTCTGTAATGCCATTTACAAAAATTCATTTAGTCACCCTAGTTTGGAGTTATAATGGTTAATCGTTAAAATTTTGTGTAAATTCACAAACGCATCTTTGCAGCAATGATGCACAATCATTTCCGCCAATCATTCATAAATGCATCAAACTCGCATCACTCTTTGCGTAACATGTTCATTATTGCAAACTTGCATCAAGTGATGCTTAAACTTTAAACAAATTAGAATCAAGAAAATTCTTGATGCGTTGTTGCTGATGCATTTGTATCAGCATCAGCTGCGTTGCGCATCAGCATCGCAAAGAAGCAGTGATGCGGAAACATTTGACGTTTATGAATTTACACTTTGTACCTATTCAAATGAATGGGAGTGTATTATGTTACTAATTCATAACGACTTATGAATGAACTATGACGATTCTAGAATGAAGAAGCGCCATCTTCCTAATTATACTTGATGTCAAATAAACCTACGGAGAGCTTTCGTGAGCTTCAGAACTTTGGTACTAAATGTCAAACAAAAGCTCTAGAATGGGAAATTATGGGAAATTTCCCCTACGGAAAGCTCATGTAGCAGATACCAGAACATTCAAGCAATATCCAGAGCTTGTCAACAAGTATAAAAGGTTAAACAAATTTGACCGGCAGTGGATACAGTGATAAATAAAGTTGGTTGTAATAAGTGAAAAGTAAAGTTGGTGAATAAATTTCAGTATAGTTGAGTCGTGAACAATAAATTGTTTATAGTAAGAAAAGTAAAGTGTTTTATTTTGTGGAATAAATAAGTGGACGTTTTAAATAAAGTAAATAAGTTTTATAAACAAACCTGAGAAAAAATTACAATATGGTGTTATGGCAAAGGAACTTAATTAGTGACATGGGTATTTTTATATTCAAAATATCCTTGAAACTTTCTAGATTTCTTATTCCAATTTCCTCTTTTTTTTTTTTTTTTGTAAATTCATTTTTATTTTTCCATTATCTTAAAACTATCTTAAAGCTAGACAAAAATTCATAAAAACTAGCCTACTTATCAATATCTTACAACTAACTTACTGGCCCCATTCGGGCGCTCTAAGTTAAACTACTAACTTAATGCTAATGCCTTTCGGCCTAAGAACTATCTTAAAACTAGAATCCATATCGGTTTTATTTTTCACCGAGAAGAATTTAAAAAAAACTCGGTATCTTTGTCTTTATTTTTTTTTTTTGTTTTATATAAAACTTACAAACTAAATAAAACTAAATTAAAACTAATTAAAACTAATTATAACTAATTAAAACTAATTAAAACTACTATAAAACTACTTATAGCTACTTACAAACTACTTACAGACTACTTACAAACTAGAACAGCCACAGCAAGCATTTTCGGGTTTTTATAATTTTTTTGTGTTTTTATTGGTTTTATAATTTTTTTTTTTGTGTTTTTATTGGTTTTATAATTTTTTTGTGTTTTTATTGGTTTTATAATTTTTTTTTTTTTTTTTTTTTTTTTTTTTTTTTTTTTTGGTGCCACCCTGACTGTCCCTACTTAAAACTAACTACCTAAACCTATGTAAGTCGGCCATGGCATAGAAAAATGCAGTCAACTTTTAAATATCCGAAGAATCTTCATGTTCAGGTTTCAACCACCAGAACTGGTTCTCCTGCTTTACCCTATCTCTTCGGTCCCGATCGGACACAGTCCTACAGTCCTACTGAACCGAAGGTGCTCCGCTCCGTGTTGTGCGAGGACGTCTCGACTGTAAAGGAGCCGCCGATCTACAGTTCTACGGCCGACGTGGTAGATTAGCGGAACCGCCGCTCTATCCTGGATCAGCCCTCGACTGTCTAAATAGAGGAATGCATCGGGCGGAATAAAGCCGCTTAGACGCACACTCTCGTAATAGTCGTTTTTAGGGTAATAAGCCCCAAAAATTAAGCTGTTGGTCGAGGACATTGCTCTTGCAATGTGACCTCGAATAAGCTTCAGCAAGAAATTATCTATCCTGTTTATGTTGGCGCCGTTGTATAGAACCAGGTTGGAATAATAATGTTTGTACTCCGACTCTGGTGTTCTGTGTAATCCAAGGCAGCGTCTAAGACACTGCCTCTCAAACACCCGAATCTTTTCCATTTGAGATGGGGCAACGTTGAACCAAACCGGGCACCCATAGGCAATCATCGGCCGTATGAGGGCCATGTAGCAAATCACCTTCACCCTGCTGTCAAGCCGGCTGCTATAAAACAACCGTTTTGTCAGGGCAAAAGCTCCCCTAGCCCTGGACAGAGCAGCATTTATATGTCTGTCGAAATACAAATACTGATCCATCCAGATGCCAAGGTACTTTACTACACTTTTACTCGCCAGTGGCTGTCCATTTGGTCCTACGATCACCAGCTTACGCCAGTTCTTTCTCGTATCCCTTGTGGCTCCATGCAACGGAGTCCTAAACAAGATAGTTTCTGATTTCTGGAAGTTGATTTTCAACTTCCAGTCATCGCAATATTGCTGAATCTTCTCGAAGTCACGCTGCAAAAGAATTCTGATGACCTCGACTTTTGGAGCTGTTCTGTACGCAATTAGATCGTCGGCATACGCAATTGCCTGAGTTAGACTACTTATCAGATCGCTGGTGTAAATGCTGAATAGAATCGGCGAATTAACCGCTCCCTGCTGAAGACCATTTTTAATATTAAAGGTTGTGGCAGAAGTCACATTGCCACTCTTGACAACAAACTTTCTACCATTTAGCATATCATAAAGCATATATAATAGTGGTTTACTAATGCCAAGTCTGGTCAGCTTTAGATAAAGACCCTCTAGCCATACGGTGTCGAAGGCCTTCTCCAAATCAACCAGACAGGCACCCGTACACTGCTTTTTAGATTTGTTCCATTGGACATCAGAAACGAGTTTAGACGCGGCATGAATGGTGTCATGTCCCGCCTTAAAACCGAACTGATTATCCGGTATGATATTATTGTCCTCTGCCCACTTTGACAAAGCTCTATTGATAACTTTTTCGAATACCTTGCTGATACTCGGAAGAAGACTTATCGACCGGAGATTCGCCGGATTGGAGTTGTCCTTTCCCTTTTTCGGGAGAGGATGCACCACAGCTGTCTTCCAACGCACTGGATAATATGCATTATTCAGTGCGTTGTTAAACAGTGTGGTATAAATGTCTACTGCTTCCTGTGGTAAATGTCGAAGTACAACGTTGGATATGCCATCGACTCCTGCTGACTTCTTCTTCTTTAATGAATCGAAAATGAGCTGGAGCTCCACCTTCGTAATTAACAGGGAACTGGGCCCATTTCGCTCGGCGATTATGGCGTTTGCCAAATGATCTTCATTGAACCTGGTGAAGCCGAGGTTCTCTGATCGCCATTGCGTTATGTCATTCCGAAGGTAGAAGTGGTGGAGCAAGGCTCTGTTTTCCAGGTCATGGTTCGGGCGAATGCATGCATTCACCTTGTACACTTGCTGGAAAGCAGCCCCCACAGCCTCCACTTTCTCCTGCGGATTTTCGACAGTAAAGAGGTCATCGTCCAAGACGGCGTCCTCTGGATCAATTCCTGCTGTCAGAAGTACGTCTCTGTTATCTGTCGTTCTCTGGAGCTTAAGACACGGAAGGTCGTTCTGATCGTTCCTTCTAAATATCTTGTTAATTTGGGGAAACATACTCGGGTCGCTAGAGTTAACAGCCCGAATTTTGTTATCCCAATACAAATTAATCGACAACCGATAATTTTCCTTAATAAGCTGGTTGATGTTCTTGATCGACGACTTCAGTGTCCCAATCTCCAGATTGTGTGGGTCAGTAAACCGTCGGTACAAGAGTTTGAGTCTTGTCAGCAGTCCACTTTTTTGTCTGTGTAATGCGTCAATGGTCGCATTCCGGTACATGTCGGTTGCGTCCCGTTGTTTGTACTTTGGTATCGTTCTGTCCATTGTTCGTTTGATTGTCTCGTCCATTTGTTCAAGGTATTGGTCTATTTCGATATCTGTCAAATTCCTGTTGTTTGGTGGAGATATGTTGTTCGAACTGATTTCGCTCGATAAGGCGTTGGTAAAGCGTGGCCAGCGCACCTTACTGTAATTGTAAGTATGCACAGGCACGTACTCAACCAACTCCACGAGCTCGTTCGGAAGCTGTATTACGGCGGCGAGTCCGCAGTGGTCACTGTCGTACTCGATCGTTCGTAGACAGTTTCTTGGTCTTTGACCCACAGTGTCAGTAATTGTCAGTCTTGAGTCTATTAGCAATAGATCCAGATAGGCACCGCTTCTTGGAAACGATGGCCGATCCGTAGCCAGCAGGTCGACACCATATTCAGTGTTATATCGACTCATCCAATTGAAAAGATGAATACCTCTTGGATTCTGTACTTGATTTCCCCAATCTAGGTGTTTGGCATTCAAATCACCGGCCATGAGAAAGTAATTTTCTTCCAAGCTCAGGCGTAGACATTCGAAAAGTTTTTCAAGCTCTGTCATAAAATCAGTTGGCTGAGGTGATTCCGGTGCATAGGCCGCGATCACATACATTCGCTTCCCCTGTTGGAGAGGAATGCACACGATGCACGCCTCTAACAGCCGAAATCTGCGCAGATCACTATTATATATAACTTTATGATTAATGCCTTTTCGTATGAAGATTGCGACGCCCCCCCCTTGAGTGGAGTTGGGTCGATCTCTTCTAACGATATTGTAATTGTTGTTAGTCAACTTATGTTTCTGGTTCAGCTTAGTTTCGCTGGCCATAAACACATCTGGACTTTGGTCTTTCAACAGTTGGAAAAGATTAGCTCTACGTTCGGTCCTAATCAGTGAATTTACATTCACAGCAAGGATCCTAAGAGGCCTCTCCGACAGCGCGCCTTTAACCTCTAATTTGCGTTAAGCTAGGCAAAACAGAGTAGATATAGTCTACCCTATTCGCCTGCTCCCTGATCTCTTTCTGAAGTCCTGTCAACTGGCCTTGAATTGCCAGCAACATGCTTCTAATTTCGGCCTGAGCGTCCGGAGCCCTAGGCACGAGGGCCGGTTGGGCTACTTTAGCTGCAGGCTGTACCGTGTTTCCCCTTCCTGCCGCCATTTGGGCGTAGGAAATTTGGGGGTTGACGGGCGTTGTTGTGGGAGCCCGCGTTGGGGGGCGTTTCTCAACTACTGTCTGCCTAGCCGCTTTATTAATACGTATTTGCTGAAAAGCTGAGCAACCCCGATAGTTAGCAGGGTGCCCCTCCTTTCCGCAAAGTGCACATTTAAGCTGGGTCATGTCTTCGACCCGTTCCTCTCCGAGCTTGCACTCTCCCTTAATGTGGTTCTCACCACACTTCACGCAGCGTGACTGCATTTCGCAGTTTGCTGCAGCGTGGCCGAACCTTTGGCAGCGCATGCATTGAAGCATGTCGCCGCGTCTCTTTAATTTATCCCAAGTTACAACCTGGTAGTTGAGGACGGAGATACTCCTCAAACTATCCAGTTTGCTGTTGGGCGAGAGCTGAACTAAGAAGAACGGCAAAGACCGCTTCTCCCGTCTGGCTCTGACTGTAGAGAACGGCTTGACCCCGATAAACTCGAGATCGCCGCTCGCTTTTTCACGGAGCTCATCAAAGAGCACCTTTGGTTCCGTGCAGGAATCTATGCCCTTCAAGAGGACCGTTTGACATTTATCCACTTTGGGGGTAAAACTGAAGAACTCAGTCGTGGATTCCTTTAATAAATTTTTAATAATTTTATGTTGCGCCACTGTGGAGCAGTGAATCGCATGCCTATCCTTGCTTAATCTTTTAATAGTAAAATTTTGGCCTATGGCCGACTTACATAATTCAATGGTATCCTGTAACTCCATCTTGTAAGTATTGATGGGTGGCACCTTTTCTTTATTTTTCCTGGTAGGCTGTGGCTGCTGCTGGTGTTCATTATGCTGCTTCTGCTTCTGTTGTTGATGTTTCTGCTGCTGTTGGTTCTGCTGATGCTGACTCTGCTGCTGTTGGTTCTGCTGCTGTTGGTTCTGCTGCTGCTGTTTATTTTGTTGTTTTGTATTTTCTTCTTGTCGGCTCTGTTGTTGTTGCTTTTGTTTTTGTTGTTGCTTTTGTTTTTGTTGCTGCTGTGGCTGTTCGGCTTGCAGCTGTTGTTTTGGCTGCTTCTGATGTGGCAGCTGTTCTTGTAGCTGCTGCGCTGGCAAGTTTTGCTCTTGCTGGATTGCTGTTGGTTGCCGCTCTTGATTTTGGGCCCCTTTCTGAGGCGCCTGTTGTTCCTTCTTTTGCTCGCGCTCCAGTATTTCTCTTTCGCGGCGAGCTTCTTGCTTTGATTTTAGCTTCAAAATCAGGGGCGCAAGGATGGCATTTAGGCGTTCCATCTCCCCTTGAATGGCACCAATCTGCTGGCTGATGGTCTTCTCGTCATCCTCATTTTGCTTTGGCGCCGCGTCATCTTCGTCTGCGGACGCCTCTGGTGTGGAGAGATCGAGGATGTTACTATCTCCCGTCGTCGTAAACATTCCTTCTCCCCCTTCGGACATGTACTCTATCTCTTCGTCGGAGTGCGAAGAGTTGAGTTGCCGATCCAAGTTTGATGCTGCTGTTCCTATGGCTGAAGTCGACGCCCCTCCCCCCCCAGCTGGCAGCTCTGCTGGAGTGGTGGTTGAGCGCCGCTTCACCAAGTTCGGCGCACATCTTATCTTTCTCCTTCTCTTTGCGGGAGTATCGGCTGATGTCGCCGTTGTTGTTGATATCGTGGTCGTTGATGCCGTTGCTGTGACATCTTTCGATGTACCCGCAACTGGTACCGCTGGACCTTTCGATCTTGTTGCTGGGCCACCTTTCGGTGCCCCCGCACTTTTCTCCTTTTCCATCTTCTTATTGTCCCAATATATGATGTTTTCTACCTCCCTGTTGTGTAAAAAAGCAGATAAAAGTTTGATGCCCGGCTGGGATTCGAACCCGTGACCCTTAGGTTGACGGTCCGCCACCTCTTGCTCTGTGCTATTGCACTATTAAAAAATAGCTTGGCTAAAGATTAGTTTGACTTAATCACTCCGAATATATAAATTGAAATCACTGTGAAAGCCGAAAACGTATGCACACCTTCACAGATCGAGATCGACTGACGTCCAATTTCCTCTTCTATTTAAGATTTGGCTTGGAATATAAACATTTTTATAATTATTGATTCTTAACTGTCAAAAACAGAACACAGAGGAAAGAATGAAAAGAGCACTATGCGCTTTCTATACATGCAAGAAAACCTTCGGTACACGGTGGGGTATGCGATCGCACGTCATCCAGTGGATGTACACGGCGATTGTTCGTCCCATACTAACCTATGGTTCTATCGTTTGAAGGAAGGCTGTTGAAAAAGTAAGCTATCTCAAAAACCTGAACAAGGTACAGAGACTAGCCTGTATAGGAATAACGGGGGCTCAGAGGTCTACGCCACAAGCAGGGTTGGAAATTATTTGTAATCTTCCGGCACTTGACGAGTACATAAGATGCACAGCAGCCAAGAGCGCACTTCGACTCAAAGAACTGGGCTCTTGGAAGCAAAGTACCTATGGTCATGGGTCTATCCTCCAGAGGTATGACACAGAGGCCGCACTTGATGTGACGACTGACTACATACCACCTTTTATAGATTTTAATAAACACTTCTCTATTTTAATACCCCAAAGGCATGGCTGGGAACCCAACTCACTAACCAGGGAACAGGGTATCTCATTGTACACCGATGGGTCTAAAATGGAAGAAGGAACGGGAGCTGGGGTGTTTTGTGAAGCTCTGAATATTAGATACTCGTATAAACTCCCAGATGAGTGTAGTGTCTTTAAGGCTGAGATTTACGCTATTGAAAAAGCGGCAGAAATGGTACAAACGAAGAAACTGAACTCGTCGGAGATCACATTTTTCGTGGACAGCCAAGCTGCTATCGAAGCTTTAGCCAGTGAGACTATAAGATCCAAAACTGTACCAAAATGCCGAGGCAAACAGAATGATATTTGTGACACTAACCGAGTCAAACTCTGCTGGGTTCCTGGACATAGCGATATAGAAGGGAACGATTTAGCAGATGAACTGGCAAGGAAAGGGAAAGGAAGAATCAAATAGAAACAGTAGTAGCCAATCAGATATGGGACTGAACATCCCGATCGGCGTGATTAGAACGAAAATAGACCTAATAACAAAAGAGCAAATCAATAAATCCTGGAGGACTAGGAACGACTGTGTTATCTCTAGAAGTTTATGGCCTAGAATTAATGAAAAGGAATCTCGGTATATTTTATCACTGAGTAAAAAAAATATTAGAATCTTGATAGGTGTACTAACGGGCCATTGCGCCATGAGCACAACGGCCATCAGACTAGGTGTATTTGCACCCGATTTCTGCAGGAGCTGTCAGGACGTAGAGGAAATAGAAACCATTAAACACCTGCTCTGTGATTGTCCAAACCTCCAAACAAATCGACTCCGTTATTTTGGAAACAGGTTTTTTGAAGAACTGGAAGATCTAGCGCAGGTCTCAATGGCAAACATGAGAAAATTCATAGAAAGCACAGGCTGGTTCGCAAACGAACCAGTCTATGTGCACCATTAGTTTGGGTGCATCTCTGCCTTCTTTTATAAGGGGATCACAATGGACCAATAGGCCCCCGTGTACGCAACAGCCTCTGTGCTGTACACGCCCCTCTTAACCTAACCTAACCTTACCTAACTGTCAAACATTTTACTTCAACAAACACAAATAGAGTATTAGAAAAAACGGAATGTTTTTTTTTCAGTGTATGATGAGGATTCGTTTATGTGCAAACTGTTTATTGCAATTTTCCGAGGTTAATCCATTGAAGCCTCCATCATTGCCGAACAAGTGAGTCTATTTGAATATGGGTGAACAACAACATTACGTATGGAGTCTATTCCAGAAACCTCAAGCTATGTCCAAGAAAGCCACATACCCAGACAGAGTAAGAGTTAGCATGGTGATGCTTGCAGATGCCACGGGTAGCAGAGGGCTGGTGGCTTACATCTGGAAAACTAAAAAGAAATATTTATGTACTTTCATTTTCGATAGGCCAACGACAAGCATAGGTAAGGTACACATAACATCGTAATGCATTTAATGATGTGAGGAGACCCATCTCTAGCGTCATCATAACAGACACCAGAAATGAAGAGTTATCGTTGTTGCCAGCAATGGCAACCTTCCACCACCCCAAGGCATGGCCACCTCCAATTTGCGCAAAGATTTCCGTCTATGGGTTCCACAGTTAAAGGTATAAAAGAATTGGACTATACCCGAAAAGCCATCAGTTGGTAACTTGCGAAGGAAAAATTTGGTATTACTCAAGAGGGAAAAGCTTGGAGTTCAAGACATTACATTACTTGAAGATGAAAGTACGTTTGTGGATTACGTGATATAACTTCGGACTAACGATTACGATTTTTATTTTCATAGGCTTTTATGTGTCTGGTTGTCCTTGGAGTTGCCAGCGTGGCTGGTAAACCAGGTGGAGGCGGATGGTCATCAGGGGGAAGTGGAGGTGGTGGAGGAGGAGGATGGTCCTCAGGAGGTGGTGGTGGAGGAGGAGGATGGTCATCAGGAGGAGGTGGTGGAGGATCAAGTGGAGGCAGTGTTCAAATAATTAAAATTATCACGGAAGATGGCGGTGGGGGAGGCGGTGGTGGAGATTGGGACTCTGGCGGTGGAGGAGGTGGAGGAAGTGACTGGTCATCGGGTGGAGGAGGAGGAGGAGGTGGTGGTGGTTGGTCTGGTGGCGGAGGAGGCGGTGGTGGTTGGTCTGGTGGTGGAGGAGGTGGCTCAGGGGGTGGAGGAGATATCAAGATCGTAAAAGTAATAACTCTTGGGGGTGGAGGAGGAAGCGGTGGTGGTGGTGGCGGTGGTGGTGGTGGTGGCTGGTCATCTGGAGGAGGAGGCGGCAGTGACTGGTCATCAGGAGGTGGAGGAGGAAGCAGCGACTGGTCGTCAGGAGGTGGAGGTGGCGGAGGAGGAGGTTGGTCATCTGGAGGTGGAGGAGGAGGCGGTGGTGGAGGCTCGACAAAAATTATAAAAATAATTAAACTAGGAAGTGGAGGAGGTGGTGGAAGTGGTGGAGGTGGTGGTGGCGGTTGGCAGTCGTCTGGTGGTGGTGGTGGTGGGGGTGGTGGAGGATGGAAACCCTCTGGAGGATGGGCTTGAGTAAATGCGAATTCACATTGGAGTGATGGGTACATGTAAATATTGAGTGCATATAGAATTTAGATTTAAGAGATAACTGCTTGAAAAGAAGTTTTTTTTTTAAATTGTATTAAAAAATCTTTTCGCAAGCCATTAATAAAACTGTAAATATTAACTTGGGGTAATTGTGCTTATAAAAATAATATAGTAAGTAAGATTTAAGTGTCCTTATGCTAGAAATGTTAAGAATGAAAGAATAAATTTGACGTGCATTATTTACATGCATACATACATGAATATTTTTATTTTATTTTTTAGTTCTAGTGGGTTTATATTGTCGGATTTTAACGTACATAGTTCAATCTGTAATGTTTAATACTTGAGTGGATAGAAAATCTTGTTATAAAAATTTTGAATGGCCAAAATTCATTTACAAAAATGTTTGGTATGTCAATTTAGAGTTTTCATTAGTACAAATTGTTTTCCCAAATATTGATATGCAATATTATTAACATTTTTAAAGCGGTCTTTGAAAGCAAATTTTGAATGAAATTGGTAAAGCCGTAAAGCCGTACCGTTAATACTAGTTCTGTAAAAGCATTTTTCTACCAAAAAGTACAACGTGTCTATAATATAATTCACTGATTTTTTGTTATCAAATTTGTTAAAGATAAATTAGCTTCTCATTAATGGTTTTATGGCAGGTACCTTCCGTTATTTTTGGAGAAATAAACAAATTAAATACCCCTTTCGAAGAATTTGAATTTGAAGAAAAGAGACTGAGTGCAACTAACACTGAAAACTTCCTATTGGAGCCATCAGAAGCTAGAGACTCGATGTTACTTTGTCAAACTAAAAAACACCAAGCTAATCTTTGAAAACTTTATCAGGCTGGAATGCCATCAGGACCAGGAGAAAAGTCATCCTTAAGTAGTTTTATTTTTTCACTGACTGACGAAGGAGAAATATCAAGAGAGACTAGTGAAGTTTGCGAACAGCTTGACAAGTACTCAAAATATTCTAGATCAGGATTATTAACAGCATCGCTATAAGACTGACTAAAAAAATTAGCAAAGAGGTTGACAATTACTTCGGGATCAGCAGATGAGGTGTTGTTAAAATTGAAGGTAGAGGGAAGACCATCAGATTTTCTTTTTGCGTTAATGAATTGATAGAACCGCTTCGGTTCAGAGATGAGACAGGACTGCATTTTTTCAAGATATGCATGGTATAGACAATCGCAGAGGAGAGAGAAATTGGAAAGAGCTTGCTCGTAATTTAAATAATCTGAATATGTTCGGGATTTTAAATAAGTTTTCCATAACTTATTCCTTGTATTTCGAACAGTTCGCAACTCCTTAGTATACCAGGGGGGTGATGACAAAGAATTCTTTTGAGGCACGTAAGGGACACATAGGAGCAAACGTTCAAAGATTGTAGTATAGAAGAATGAAAGGGCAATGTCAATGGGAGAGTTTTGTAGTTCAAAAAAAGGCTGAAATCAATATTGTTTAAAAGAATCTCGAGTTAATTAAAGTTGGCTTTCCGGAAATTAAAATGAAATGAGACTTCTGCATCAATGACGGATATACCTTGATCGACAGTGAAAAGAAGAGATAGAGGAGGGTGATATAGATCGAGGGTGGAAAGAAGGTGGAAACTTTTAGTGACAATTGAGTTGCAAGGGTCAGAAGAAAAAATGAGGTCAAGCTGCCTCTCCAAGTTGTTAGAGATCCCACTAATTTGAAACAGGCCATTTTAAAATAAGCGATCCGTGAAAAGAGATTCCTTTTCTGAAGTAGTATTGCAGGGAACAAAGTGCAATTCATCCTCTGATGGAATCCAAACAAGATCGGGTAAATTGAAATCGCCGACTATGATGAAATCATCACTGGACTCCGCAGCCTCAAAAAGCGAATCAAAAGAGTCAACCATTAGTTTATATGCGAGGATGGGTTGTGCAGGGCGAATATAAGAGCAGATAATGTAGAAACACCGATTATAGACAGAGACCTTGATACACACGAATTCGAAGAGTGGCGAATTAGAGATTTCGACAAGGGTTGCATTCAGTCGGTTGTGAACAGCCAAGAGAACTCCACGCCCACAGGGACCATCATCTATGATTTGACCATCGGCTCGAAAGACGAAAAAGTCAGATGTGAATAGCTCAAGCCTGATTCACAATGCGACGGGAAAACGAGACGAGAGCGTGACGTGATTCGCTGTCATCTTTTTCTAGTTATAAAATCGTTTCCCAATTCACAATGCGGCGAGATTCTTTACAACGAAAACTCTTTTGTTAAAAATAAAAAATAATAAAAATTGTCCAAAAAAGCTTTAAAGACAAGAGATTAGGAATTACTTGATCTTTTAATTTCAAGTTATCGTATTTTTTCTTTAAAAAAATACTTCCATTATGTAAATAACTTGTCAAAAAATAAAATCGTCGTCTCGTCGCGTCTTTTTTTCAATTTTTCGAATTCTTGGCGTGACGTGACGACGAGAAACGCTTCATTGTGTATATCTCCATATACTTTCATTGTTTGAAATTCGTTTGACAGCAACGACGGGATCTCACGTCTCGTTTCCTCGTTGCATTGTGAATCAGGCTTCACTGTCGAGAATACTGGGACAAAGGTTCGTTTCTGTTAGGGCAAAAATATCGAAAGGCAGTTTTTGGGAGTTGAGAAACGTATAGTAGAGGTTTTGCTGCGGAGCCCTCTAACGTTTGGGTAATAAAGAGATAGCGTAGTTGGGAAAGCGTCAGTAGATAAAGTTTTTAGAATAGGGTTACTATTAAAGATGAGGCTTATTACTGAATCTAGTGAAGGGAGAAAGTTTTGAATTAACATGAGAAGCGTAAGTAGCAAGGTCTTTCGAGACTGTAGAACGAGAGATGTTAAACCCTTCATGAAAATGGATATATATATTGATAAGAGAGCTGTGGTCGGTTGGGAGACCTTCTTTTTGTATCGTAACCAAGAGGTTAGTTTTGGTCTTACCGTCAATGCAAACAGAGTCCGGCTTATCGTGTAAGAAAGCAAGGTAAAGACGAACATTATCATATAGTTTACTGTCACGAAGCCTTGCCATTATGTACCGGCCATCGATCTCATCAATTGTTGGCTTTGGATTAGCGAATTTAGAAGTTAATTTAACAGAAGGCGGAAACATTGGGTCGAAAATTGGAGGAGGACACATAGGTGTATGCGAAACGAGAGTATCGTTGGGACAGTTAGAAAGGTTTGGAGCAGTAGAAGTAGGGCTTTGAGTGGTTGACTGAGAGGTAGGATTTAAGGTGTGAGAATGGATAAAATTTCTATAATTTCGAGTTAGAGAGAAATTGACTATGGTTTAAAATTTGAGGGGAATAAAAATTAGGCCGAAAAAGTTTGAGTTAGAGGGAAATTCGACTTAGAGGGAGTTCGACTTAGAGGGAGCCGACTGTATCTATATTAGGGTGGTCGTTAAAGGCGCAAGAACATAATCCCCGCAAGCTGCGACATTTAATTTACGAACAAATTAAATGAAAATAAAAATTTGAAAAAATTAGGAATTTTCTTTCCTCATTTAGAGCCGATTTAGGTCCACCCAATTTTGTTTAACGACCACCCTTATCTACATACATGCATATATATCTGGCATTTCGAGACAAACATGTATTGTTTATACTAACAAATAGTTTACTCTCTAAAGTTACTTGCCAGATCGTCAAGTGGTAGTATGGTGGTAACGCCTTTTTTCATAAAAAAATAAGTTGCGTGCATTTTTCTTAAAAATAGCTAAGTTCTTTGCACAAACGACATTTTTCTCAAGCATTTTAACATATTCAAAGTCAAGATATAGTGGTTTTATTTTTACTAGTCTCCACCACTCAAGAAATGAAAGCTAGCTATAAAATGTTTAAAAATTGAAACAAAAAACATTTTTTTATTTTTAAATTTAAATTTTGAAATTGCACAGTGATTGCAGTATAAAATGCTATACTAAGCTAAAATGGACCCCAGTGTTTATCTTTATGATTCACCCCACGCGACTATAGCTTTCCAACCACATAAAATTTATCCAAATCGGCCAAATACTTTTTGAGAAAATGGTACCACAAAATTTATTTAAGCCTATTTATATATGTATTGTATATAGATCAATAAAATAGTAAATAAGTTGTCAAAATTGGCTTGAATCAGAGCAGCCAAAAATGTAGATACGTTTTTTTCTTCTTAGCACGGCAGTATTAGAATAGAAATCTAGTTTTAAGATGCCAAATGGGGGGGTGCGTTACTTTTTTTCTCCTTGCTTTTACTCGTTACTTCTACTCGTTAATTTTACTGGTTTGTTTTACTCGTCTACTCAGGTAGATGCAGGTCTACGCAGATAGACGCTGGTAGACGCAGGTCAATGTGGGTCTACGTACAGGAAGATGCCGCTAGATGCCATTAGACGCTAGTAGACGCAGGCCTTCTCAGGTAGACGCAAGTCTACGGAGGTAGACGCAGGCTTACGCAGGTCAAGTAGTTAAACATATGTCTACGTGAGTCTACGCAGGATTACACAAGTAGACGCAGGTCTATGCAGGTATACGGAGGTATACGGAGGTAGACGTAGGTAGACGCAGGTCTACTCTGGTGTACGCACGTAAACGTATAGGTATTCGCAGGTAGACGCAGGTTAACGCAGTAAGACGCACGTCTACGCAGGTCTGCGTAGCTCCACACAGGTCTACACAGGCTAACTCTGGTCTAAGCAAGTCTATGCAGGTAGACGAAGGTCGGTTAACGCAGGTCTTAATTGGTAGACACAGCTTAACGCAGGTTTACTCAGGTAGACGCAGGAAGACGCAGGTTTACTGAGGTAGACTCAGGTTTACGTAGCTCTACGGAGGTAGAGGTAAGTCCATGCAGATAGACGCATGTAGACGCAGGTCTGCGCAGGTCAACGCAGACTAATGCAGGTCTACGCATGTCTTCGCAGGTTAAGGCAGGTAGTGTTAGGTCTACGTAGGAATACGCAGGTCTACGCAGGTAGGTGCAGGTCTACGCAGGTTGACGCAGGATTGCACAGTAGACGTAGGTCTACGCAGGTTGACGCCGGCAGTCGTAGTTATACGAAGGTAGATACAGGTCTACGCAGGTCTACGTAAGCCTACGCAGGTCTACCTAGTTCTACGCAGGCTTACGCAGGTGTACAATTATATTGTGAAAAATATGTCAATCTGCACATTAACGAGCAAAAATATTTTTTTTTTTTATTTTAAGGTTGAAAATTATTTTTATCTCTCTGATTTCTTGTTTCGTGTGTTATAAGAGTCAGCCTTAACCCATAATAAGTAACTTAAAGTGAAAAGAAGGTGAAATAAAAATCTGAAAACATTAGGAATATTTTTTTTTTTGTAAGAGCCATTTGGTGTCCACCCAGGTGGGAGTTTCAAAAAAATACAATATACGCACCGCCCTTATGTACAAACGTACATTATTGTGGTCGTTTTATGTTTTTTTCTGAGTTTTTATATTTAGATGGGTGATGCCAGATGAGATTTTTAGATTTCCACCAGATTCCAAAAAAAAAATCCGCCGATTTTTGTCTGGAAGGATAAAAAAACAAATATAACTTTTTCTGCTAGGTTTAACTATTTCCTAGATAAATATAAAAAAAAAAAAACAAAAGTGGCCCTCCGCTCTTGGCACTTCATACTCGCAAAAAAAGTATGTCATCTAATTGGTCAAACAAGGTACCCAAACTTGTTCGAGAAATTGGTCGAACCCTAGAAATTGGTCAAACCTAGAAAACTTGTAAGTAAAACTTAAAGTTCCTTAAGGTCACGCACGATTTTTGCCATCTCATTTGTGGGAAAAAAATTGAAAACGATCCGAAAGGTCACTAGATCGTGATAAAAGGTCAACTTTTTTCAGTAATTGTTCAGCCACAGATTTTCTTATGAAATTTTAAAGTTCGTTTAAATACAGCCCAAGGCTAGATTAGGTTAGGTTAGAAGGGGTGATGTTACGGCAAGCCGTCGCATCTCACTCGGATCTCAACGGATCCATTGCGCTCCCCATAGGATTTTGGTAAGGAAGGTTTGGGGAAAAGGATAAGATGGATTGGGTGGAGTTTAGGTATGGGATGCCTCCCTGAACCACCCTGAATTCTGGATGAATTTAAGGATGTTTCTTAGTGGCAAGTTAGAGATGTCGCCCAAATCGTCGAAAAAATATTCTCCGAGGGCTTCTTTTCTGGTTCTGGCTAGGCTGGGGCATTCACAAAGAAAGTGATATGAGCCCTCCTCCACCTCTACATCCTGACACCCTCTACACAAGTCCGATGAGCTAATGCCCATTCTGTGCATGTGGGTTCCCCCCATTGAGTTGTGACCCGTTAGGACTCCAATTAGAGTGGAAAGTTGAGGCCTACTTATCTTAAGTAAATATTCTGTCTTTTTCCTAGAGATATTCGGCCATAGATTCCTCGAAACCCTGCAAGAGTCGATGGTCTGATCTGACGTCTGCAACCTCGAGAAAGCTTTGGTGAATTCTACTTTTTTCTTGAGCCAGTGGAACGAGTACAGAGTGATCGGTTCGGCTCGGATCAAGAGATGATCCGTTTTTGGCCAGCTCATCTGCCATTTCATTCCCGTGTATATCACGGTGTCCTGGGACCCATCTTAGGGTGACTGTGTTCGATGCACTGAGAATCCTCAGCGCATTACGGCAACTATCTACCAGTTTGGACTTTGTAGTAATTGAGGAAATGGCTTGCCGCCTGACTATCTATAAATATATCGATATTTCTATTAACTACTTCACGTGAAGCAAGATATTTTGCGGCTTCGCATACTGCAAGTACTTCCGCTTGGAATACACTGGAGAAATTTGGAAGCTTTATTGATCTGTTAATAGGTGGGTTACTTGAGTAGATACCAGACCCTACCCCCTCACATGTCTTGGAACCATCCGTAAACACCGAGACATGATTAGCGTTAATGACCCGGTTTTCATTCCAGGATTCCCTTGTCGGGATATCTGCTATGGCCACTGGGTTAAAATCTATGTGCGGTGTGATGTAGTCGGTTTGAATGTCTATGTCTGTGAATTTCATAATAGTTCTATGACCGTAGTGGCCCCTCTTCCAGTTATTGCACTGTTTAAGTCTTATAGCACTTTTGGCCGCCAACTCTTTTGTAAACAAATCGAGTTGGGCTAGTGAAAGGAAAGTCTCAAGGGCTGCCGTTGGTGTGGTTCTAATAGCACTTGTTGTGCCAATGCACGAATCCAATGAATGGTTCTGGGGCTGGGACCCTATCTTTTACCAAAGATTCTACTGCAAGTGTAGAATGCAATTGTGGCTTTTTTCCCTCTTTCTTTAATGTTTTCTTTCCAGTCCAGTTTACGGTCAAGCACAATACCAAGATACTTGGCAGTTCCCGAAACCTTTAGCGGAATTCCGTTAATGGTTGGCAGGTTTATGCTGGGAACGTTGTGCTTCCTCGTAAACAACACCAGTTCTGTCTTAAGTGGGTTAACGTTAATTCCACAGCTACTGGCCCAGTTACTGAGCTTGTCAAGGGCTGTTTGTAGGAGTTCGCTCAGCGTAGGAGCAAATTTTCCCGAGGCCATTAATACGATGTCATCGGCGTATGCAACGACCTTGACACCACTTGGACTTAGCTTAACTAAGATCTGGTTAACTACGAGAAGCCAGAGCAGAGGAGATAAGACTCCACCTTGTGGAGTACCTCTACACGTCCTGGCTTTTAGCTTGCTGTCACCTAATTCTGCATTTATAAGTCTTGTTTGAAGCATTCATTCTATCCAGTTTGTCACCATCGGATCGATGTTAATGGTGTTAAGGGCTTGTCGAATTGAATCGTTATTAACATTATTGAAGGCCCCTTCTATATCCAGGAATGCTGCTAGGGTAAATTCCTTGAATTTAATTGAGTTTTCAATTGTGCCGACCACTTCATGAAGTGCTGTCTCAACAGATTTGCCCTTCATATATGCATGTTGGGCCTGCGAGAGCACACCATAATTCAGTTTTAGGTGAATATGGGTTTCAATTAGTCTTTCTAGGGTCTTGAGGAGAAAGGAGGACAGGCTTATTGGCCTGAAATCTTTCGGTTCAGTGTACGTGGTCTTGCCAGCCTTCGGGATGAAGATGACATTGACTTCTCTCCTACTAGTAGGAATGTAAGTGATGTTAAGACATCCCCTAAAGATGTCCACTAGAATTGGAACAATTAAATCTTTAGAGCTTTGGAGCATAATCGGAATTATTCCATCCGGCCCTGCAGATTTGTATGCTGAGAAGGAGTCAATGGCCCAAGCCACCTTTCTACTGTCTACGATTTGATTGCTTATGTCAGAGATTACACTTGTGTTCGAGGCTCTGTCCACAGGAGATGTATCGATAATACATCCTGGGAAGTGAGTTGTAACAAGTGATTCTAATGTCTCGGAGCAGGAGTCTGTCCATGTTTTATCGGGTCTTTTAAGGAATCCCGGGGGAGTGTAGACCTTCACTGAGGGAAAAATGTATGCACTCAGCACATCATTGTATTTACTCATCCCATATTTTTCTGCACACATACTTTTCTGTACTCATTACCTAATGAAATCTATACTGACAACATAAACCTATTAGCAGTGAAGCAGCTACTAAATAGTTCTGTAGATTCATTACACGAATATGTACCACGCCAGCTTACGTTTATGTAGTGAGAATAGATTCTATGCACTATTTTTTGGTATCATTGCGTAAATATAAACTTTCCATGGACTCTGTAAATAATTATGTGTAGGTTGTCGCATGATGATGTACTGAGTATAGCTCATATGCACTTATAAAATAAATGTAAATAAATCTATTTAGGCATTTTTTGAAAAAACTGTTAGTTTTCTGCGATTAGTACAGTGTCTTTGCACTCAATAAATAAATTTAAATATTATATGTATGCATTTTCTAAAAACAAACCGGTTATCTGTGATAAGTACAGATTCTTTGTAGTGAGGACAGATCAAATTTGTATGTAATGAGTACATATTTATGTAATGGGTCCATATGTTTATGTACTCCATGTGTGTATGTCCTCACTACGTATGTTTGTAACGAGTCTATGTACTCAATTCGTATTTATGTAATGAGTCCACATGTCTATGTACTCCACATATTTGTGTAATGAGTCCATACATTTAAGAGAATCCTCTGTAACGTTTCACCTTATTCTGAAAGTTTATTTTGTAGATATTTATTTTATTTTAAAAATACTTTGTGATACTTACTCGGATTTGAACTGGGAACCTTTCACACACGAAGATAGCACGCATCCACCAGGCCACTTGGGGGCACAAAAAACTGGTGCCAAAACTGAATAAGTTGAAACTCAATGCTTGGATGGCTGAAGTGCTCAATACACACATAGAGTCAGTACAAGTTGCGTGGACTCAGCACTGTAGCTAGTCAATAGATACATGTGTAGGTATTGAGTATATAGGTACCGTCTGTATTGAATAAATGTCGAAATGGCACACGTCGTATTTACTCAACACATAATTTTATGTAACGTTTAACAGTTTCAGTTGCATGGGTTGCGCTTGATATGTGTTGAGTATATACCGTCTGTATTGAACAAATGTCACCATAGACTCTGTGCAGGTTGCATATACTCAGTACATAACTTTATGTAAAAAATGTTTTCTTTACTTGGATGGCTGGCGCTTGATATGCGCTGATTATATACCGTCTGCATTCTATAAATGTAGACATAGACTCAGTACACGTCGTATTTACACAGCACATAACTTAATGTAGTTAATGATTTTTTATTTAGATGGCTGGCACTTGATATGTGTTGGGTATTAAACGTCTCTATTGAATAGATATCGAGATAGACTTAGTACATATTGCTTATACTCAGCACAAGCTTAATTTTAAAATTTAAATTTTATTAAATCGAAACATATTTGACTTTAGCTGGTCCATAGTTTTGTATTGAGTATATTACGTCTGTATCCAATACACAAATCGGTACTCTAGATTGTTAGTTTTATTCGATACATAACTTGAATTGTAACTAGTACACATTAACTTTACTTAGTGAATAGACCTTCGCTGGCAATCCTTTGCAAACATCGGTACATACAATTTACATTTATGGTTCTGTACGGAGTGCATTCATTTTTCCCTCAGTGTTTGATAAGACTTTCCTGAGCCTAGCAGCATCATTTGTAGACTCAATGTCCGTACAAAATTTTTGCCAGGCTGCTCTTTTTGCATAGGTCGTTCTATTTTTGTATTCGTTTTTGCTGATCTTGAAGAGATCCCAGTCAGCAGGTTCATTACTGTGCTTTGCTCTATTGAAAAGCCTCCTTGAATTTTTCCTCAGGATAGACAACTCATTTGACCACCATACAGGGTTGAGCTTGCTTTTTCCTTTGCAATGGGGCAGAAACATTCGTTAGCATTACTAATGGCTAACGAAAGTTCACTTACATGTCTTTCAATGTCTGAGCAGATTAGCAACGGTTGATTTTCATACTGGCCCAAAGAAGAGGCCAATCGTTTTCTGAAGGCTTCCCAGTTTGTTTTCCTTGGGTTTCTATAGGGCTTTGGAATAACTGTGTCATGCTCAATTTGGAATGTTATCATTCTATGGTCTGAGAATGTTACATTACTTGAGACCTTCCAGTCACTGATTACAATGGAATGAGAGTTAGTGGAAAGTGTCACATCGAGCACTTCTTTTCTATTTCTTGTGATAAAAGTAGGTTCGTTACTTCTATTTAAAATCAGCATATTGTTCTTAATTATAAATTCGAAAAGTGACTCACCTCTTGTATTGGTGTCCGTACTCCTCCATTCCAAATGATGAGCATTAGCGTCACAACCAACTAGGAGGTCCCAGTGGTTCTTACCTGCTGTTGTAACCAGGTCATCGAGAGCAGCTGGTGGCGGAAGCCCCGGTGAATCACCTGGCATGTAGGCGGATGCTAAGATCAGGGGCGGGGCCCCTTTTCTTTCGCACTTCACCGTCGTCATGTCTGCGTTGCTATGCTATAAGAGGAAAAGTTTAATGATTTTTTTCGCCACTATGCATGTCCTTTATTAAAAAATATAATGTAATCTTTGGACCTAAGTCCGCAGATCCTGCCGCTGTTAATCCAGGGCTTTTGGATTAGGGCTATATCAATGCCATCTTTTAACAACAATGAGGCTAAGGTGGCAGAGGCCAACTTACTGTGCTGCAAATAAATCTGTAGCACCATCATCATTTTTGTTTTTGTATTTGTTTTGTAGGTTGACTGCCGCTAGCGGCCGCACCTTAACCTCATTGAGAGTAGTAGTTGTCTTGGCTCCTGGTAGTGCCAAGATTTTGGCCAAAGACTCGCCTTGAGGTGTTTCTTTATTCCGACCTTTTGCAGGGTTTTCAGCCACAGTGACATCTGCGTCCGAGCTGTCCGAGCTGGTGAGGGATTGATAGTCGTCGTCATTGAGGATTCGATTTTCCTCATCAGACGCTATCTCTCCATCGCCAGCCCCAACAGCACCGTCCTCAGAGTCAGTAAAATCCATGAGGTATTCAGAAAACACCTCATGGACGTTACGGACTAGAGGCAGAAATGCAGTCTATTGCTTCATTATTAGTAATCGTTTTGGTCTTGTTTGATTGTGTCACTGGTGACTTAGCTTCATTCGAAGCCAAGCCCTCGCTGGCAGCCGTGACCTCTGCCGACACTTGAGTGTATATCCCCACTCGAATTTTCTCCTCTTTATTGACTTTTTCCATAATTCCTTTATGTTTTTGTTTTAGATTGACATCTCTGCTGGTTTTCTTAGTTATTCGATCCTGCAGCTGGGTTGCTGGAGGGTCGAATGAAAGCCCCCCCACCACGACAAGGTGAAACCTCGGGGGGCTAACCCAAGGGAAAAATTACGTTGGTGCCCAATCTCTTGCTCAGAAGGAGCAAGCAAGGATTTTACGGTAGGAATCTGATTCCAGCCCAAGGCTAACCGTAACCCAACGGAAAAATTACTTTGTTTTCTTTTTTACGGCGGGAGCCAAAAAGATTATCTTAAAATGGTTCACGATTGCACCATGAAAAGTAACCTAAGCTTATCAAGAGTTGCTACAAACCAAGATTAGCTGGAACCTTTATGCCTGTTATAATTTGAATTGAACAAAAATCAGAACTAACACGAGTCAATAAGCTTCGATTTTTTCGGATATTCGTACCTCCTCTTGATAATTTTCCAGTCATAAGACAATGTGAACTATAAGGAGGGTGAAAGGAAAAGGCACAATCCAGCGGGAAAAATTAAAAAATCTTTGAGGAAAAACCTGCTTTTTCCTTGAGGAATGGAAGCTGTACCTGCCACTTTTCAGCTTATTCCTTTGATGAATTTAACATGGGCGTGTCATTGGCGGGAAGCACATGCCACTTTCTCGATGAAAATCCACTAACGAATTCACTACTTCAATGGAAGTTGTTTATTCACCGACCCAGGTGATGAAAAACATGGTGATTGCATAATCTGTGAATTCACTACACACGGGTATTTAGCTTATTCATCAGTTCAATAATTTCGATGAAAAATCTAATGAAAATTCAGTTGTGAAATCACCAGGTTAGTGGTAGTTTCTTTTTCATCAATTAAATCCTCCCATTTGTATTGTTTATTAAATCCCATCGGTAATGTAATGTACCCTTTATTTTTAGATGAAAACAAACCAAAAAGCAGTTCCCATTTCAAATCAAAAGTTTTTGGCGTTTCGGAAAACGCAATTTCTATTGACTTCGGTTCGTGTTACATGAACTTTTTAAAAGAAAGCCACTGTGAACTGTATCCAACAAAATGAGAATTTATAGTTGCCAAAAAATCATAAACATTTTTTTGCATTACTATTCATCGTTGCAATCATCGATTACAATTCACCATGAGTTTCACTCATATTTGTTTTTTTTTTGTTCTCTCCATGAACACTTTAGAAAACAGATGAGTGGATTTAAACAATGAACTGATGATCTTGTGCATTGTACATTACTTTTCCACAGTTTTTTCATTACATAATCTTCCCTTTTAAATTCACTGCATGTCTTTTCTCTTATGATTTGGCAAGTGAATTCATTGATTATTTCAGCAATAAATTTCATTGAGGACGATTTTCCCGCTGGGAGGGTGCTGGTAGCCGATGTTGATGGTGGTTGGTGTATTTCATTTTATACAAACGAAAAAGACAGTGACGGGTCGGTGTTTAATTGCAGGTTGTTCGGTGTGGGGGAATGGAAAGTGTAACGTGTAGGCCCTTGAAACCCTACACATAAAATATCATTGTTTTTTTAGAAACAAGTCTAAATACCTACACATACTTATACTCAACCAGCTGTATTCAACATTTCAGGTCTTATAAAATCTTATTTGTTCCCACGTCAACCGTCATTGTCAAACGTGTCGTCGTACCGTTACCTTTGCAATTATACTTGTCAGGCATCATCATCACTACACTATCATTGATAAATTCCATAAATCTCCGTTGGCATTTACTTTTCATTTAATCAAAGCTTCCATTTCCGATGCAAGATCAACCTTGCCATCAAGGTCATGCCACAACATTCACAAGAGTGCCACACAATGCGTTTCAACGCCTCACTTGACTTAATCCATAGCCAAGTTGTATCTGCCTATCCATTAAGTATACGTATTAATCGAACTATTTAAATGCAAAGTGTTATCTGGGTCTGATCATACCCAAATATATGTATTCTGTTTTGGTTTTCCATCTTTAGGAAAATAAATAAAATAAAAATAAAATAAATCTTAAAATAAAAGTAGCCATATGGTTTCGATTTTGAAAGTTAATTTGTTTACAAACCATTATGAAGTTTTCATATTCTCATCGTCATCATTGGTGAATGTAGCATTTATAATCCACTAATTTAAACACTGATTTATCACGTGCAAAAAAATCAATACTAGTTTTATGTTTTGTTTATATAGGTTAATCGCTGCAGCTCCAAATTATCCAAAGGTTATTGATTTTTGCATAATCTTGTTCATTAAAAATACAAAAAAAAATAAATAAAATAAATGATTGGTTCACACACTTTCACAAAGCTGCATCGTTATTGTATACACCTTAAGAGATATTATAGATAAAATTAAAATTAAAATATTTAATTTATAGATTCACTTGTAATAAAAGCTAAACAAAACATGTGTTTAAGAATTACATATTTACTCTTATTTACAGCGGCTGCGGCCCAACTCTATCATTTGTTGAGCTCAGATTCTTCCAATAAGTTGCGTTTACTTATAAGACTTTAATTAAAGTTTGTATAGGTTAAGTAAGTGCCATAGCATGCCATTAGATTTCGCAAAGCTAAAAAATAAATTTTTTTTTATTTCTGGGATCAATTTTTACCTTTTCCAAGGTTCTTCATGCCCTTAATTCGAATATGACCTTGAAAATTGTTTCGTACGTGTAGTTTTCGAGATATTCTCATCTTAATTTTGAGGTTAAGGTAAGGCAAAAGGTGAAAACAAACTAATAATTTCTCGAAAGTTAATGAACTTTCAGGTGTTCAGGTCACGAGTTTGTTTTAATAAAAATTAATTGATGGTGTAGCAAGAGCTCATATTATAATAAAACTTTACTTTTTTAGACGGACGGGTGAGGAGTTTATGTGCTGAATTGGGGTCCGATTTTTGGATTGTATACGAGGGTTGCTTGAAAGGCTTCCGATCTCAACATGAAGAAAGCACACTCCGATAATTTAAGGCATGAGCAAGTTAACCGAGTGGTGGTTGACACGTTTGCTTTCGTTAAATCTAAAACTTCTTCGAATGAAGATTTCCAACGCTCCGTTTGACGAAGATAAAGCGCTGGGAATCATAATTTTTGCCCAGATTAATTAATGTAGATGAAACATTGATATACCATTATACCCCGGAACCAAAAATACATACACAATCAATACAGTGGACCTCAAAAAAGAAATCAGCTTCTCTAACCCAGTGGCTCAATTCGCAATATTAGAAGCAACAAATTGTCTTGTTCATTGCTATTGCTTCAGACATTGCCAATAATGAAGAATGGATTGTCAATGTCAATGGCTGTACCTACTCCCCGGTATATGAAAGATAAAACGGGTTTACAAAACACAAGGTTTGTTCGTTGAAGTTTACCCAGGGTTGACCCAGGTTTTCTTGACAACCCCAAGTATTGTCAAAAAAACCTGGGTTTTTCGGTTCTCAAAAAACACCCAAAGGTCTTCTATTGTGTTGTTGAGATAAGAAAGAAGCAAAATTTCTTTTCAAAATGGATAAAAATAAACCACAGTTCTCGTTTTCTATTTCTTTTTGTTATTATTAAAGTAAGCTTGTGTATTCCTTGAATTTCCATTTCAAAAACAATAGAATTATCTGCAGCGTGTATATCCACAACAAAAAAATGCTTCAGAGCTCATGTCACTTTGGCAATTTATTCTT
Source organism: Dasysyrphus tricinctus (assembly GCA_963921185.1). Taxonomy (NCBI): domain Eukaryota; kingdom Metazoa; phylum Arthropoda; class Insecta; order Diptera; family Syrphidae; genus Dasysyrphus; species Dasysyrphus tricinctus. Next base: position 125,248,762 of record OY992532.1, read on the forward strand.
TACCTGAACTCGCCCCAGCAAAAAACCTAGTTCTACTTCAGGGCGAGTTCAGGGCGACCCTAGGTCTCAAAAAACACAGAATTTGCTGGCCAGGGCGAGTTCAGGGTTTTCAAAAAACGCTTTGGGGCGACCCCATGGTCACTTCAGTGCTCAACGAACAAATCTACAGTTAACTTTTTGACACGACAATTGAAGAATGTTTCAAGACATACTTTTGGACGCTGATCCTAACATCGTCATGCGTTCTTGGCTTGGGCTTTCGAGATGTTCCTATTAGAAAATACAAACAAAAAATTTTTTTTAGCAACTTTTGACGTTATGTTAGGGTTGCCAGTTTGGGGGTTTTCCCCCCACATTTAGGGGTTTTTTTCATCGTTGGGGGGAAATCTGGGGTGACAAAATGTTTGGGGGGAAATCTGGGGGTATTATTTTTAAAATTAGAAATTTAAAAATTGTACGACTGCTTAATATTCTTCATTTTAAAAATACCGTCGTTAGGAATTAAAACAGCTGATATTTAGATTTTTGTTATGCTGATAATATTTAAGGCCGTGTGTGCAAAAGTGGTGTTACTATATTTTGGAAAAGTTGATAATTTTGTCTCGTAGTTCCACATTTAAGCATCAAAAGTCATCAAAGCGAAAATCCTAAATTCTAAAATATCTAAATTTGACTTATCTTTTTTGAATATCACATCAAATACTAGAATGATCGCTTAAAAATGAAAAATATGCTAAAAAAAAACGCCGTGAGAGGAAGCGCTGAAAAATGTCGCTATAGTGAAAACAACTGCAAAAATGAAGATGACGAGCGTAATTATTATTCTTGATTTTCTTAAATAAAGTATTTTTATGTAGCTATTTGCCTATTTTCATATTTATCATATTTTTTTTCCACCTGAAATATGTAATGAATTTACGTTTATTGAAAGAAAAAATAAATTTGGAAGTTGGAAACTAAATCTGGGGTTTTTTTTTTGTCAAAATGTGGAGATCTGGGGGGTTTCTAAATTATTCTGGTGGGATAATTTTCTTTCATCTGGCAACATGGTTATGTACAAATGAGAGTTAATTGTTGTCAATAAATTAAGTAATGATTCGTTAAACCACTAAAATTTATCTTCAAAATTTGGTTGAAAGTTTTTCAATATCCTTGTTATCCAACGAATGAGATATCCTTAGTTAGTCATCACCGGGTTTTTCACTAATTTTGAGGTTATGTTACCACCCTGTATAATTTTTTTTCAGCAAAAATTGTAATGGTTCCTAAAAATACTTGTTCTCTTATTCCAAATTCAGTTTAAGCCTTTCAAAATATGTGTTTTATTCTCCTAGAAATCCCTTATTGTTGAAATGTATGCATAGTAAACCGCATTTTACCAGTTTTTTTTAGTGTTGTAGGGACAGGTGAAGACTAAAAACTAATTAAAGATTTTTCGGGGACTTAAACAGGTATTCGAAAGATTTAAACTTACTTTTGAAGAAGAAGATTAGTAGGTACTTTCAGGAGTCATTGTAAGTTTTGTTTAAAAAAAATACAGCTTGCTGGATATGTAATCTAAAAAATAAAGAAAAAACACATTTTTTTAAATTTTATGACGGGTATATCTCAAAAAACCAGAGCAGATGTTGGAAAACGGATGAAGCATACAAATTATTTTCCGATGTTGCATGGCCAAAAATAGAAAAATTACAAAATAAAACACTTTACTTTTCTTACTACAAACAAAACGATTTATTATTCACCACTGAAATTAATTCACAAACTTTACTTTTCACTTTATTAAAACCAACTTTATTCATTCACGATTAAAAACAAACTGTGTCGCTGCCGGTCAAACCTGTGCCTTTTATACTTGTTTGACAAACTCTGGAAATAAGTAGAAGGTTCTGGTCTCTGCTTCCAGAGCTTTCTGTTGGGGAAATTTTCCAATAATTTCCCTTCCAAAAGTTTTTATTTGACAGCTGGTATATCTGCTATAATCCGGCAGATGGCGCTTCCTTCGTTTGAGAGTCGCTATAATTATAGCTATGGGGAATGTTTGCACTGCGACCGTAAGCTCTATTGTGTCCGTTTCTTGGCTGTTGTGAGACGTTATAGCTCAAATGTGAAAGTGATTACATTACATATTGTAATGACTTTCCATACTTGAACTATAACGACTCCGAAAAACAAACCAACGGACACAATAAAACGAAAGAAGCGCCATCTGCCGGATTATAGCAGATATACCAGCTGTCAAATCAAAGCTTTTGGAAGGGAAATTATTGGGAAATTTCCCCAACGGAAAACTCTGGGGGCCAATTCTGGTTCTATGAAAAAGTGAATCGAATAAATCGTTTTCACATTCGCTGCCAAGCATTGCTTTCACTTTTTCAATTCATTTTGCACAAATAAGCGATTCTAGTTCTGTGAATGAAAGCTATATTATCGATGCTCGAACCACCTTACCATTTCTCTTGAAAACAGCATGATTCTCTCAATTTATTTGTGTTTTTTAAGAGAACAGAGAAATGCATGAGACAGGAACACTTTTTTCTTTATGGATTTGACAGAGAAAGAGATATGATTGAATATGTCATTGCTTGTTCGTATTCACGCTTTCATTTTGAATATTCACTTTCAAATGACGGCGTGAAAGCAAATTATTCATATGAAAGTTTTTGATGTTTGGTTTCACATTTTCACAGAACGGGAATCGGAATAAGTGTGAAAGCGTGAAAATTTGTTCGATTCACTTTTTCACAGAACCAGAATTGGCCCCCTGGAAGCAGAGATCGGAACCTTCTACTTCTACTACTGAACAAAAATGAAAACGCTAAAGCCTAGTACGCTGCTGATGCGAAACGAAAAATCCCATACAAAAATGGCACAACGAAATCACAAACGAAAAATTTAGTTTTACTTTTCGTTCTGCAGTACGCTGTTCGATGAACGAAATTGAAAATTATTGCATATTTTTTGGAGAAGTTTACACTCTTTTCAGGAAATTCAAATTAGAAAAAAGTTTACAATTCAAAAATCAACGCTCTCAACAGGAAATTTTTTAAAAATTGAAAAACCAAATTTTTTTCAACAACAAAATAATTTTTCCTATATTTGCTTTGAGCAATTAATTTTACTTATAAAACACACTTCAAAAGTTTATAAAAACATTTTAAATAATTTTACTAAATATAAAAGTCCAAAACCCAGAACAGTCAAACCCGCTTATGTTCACAAGGAGATGACAAACCATGCGCTTTCAGGCGGCAACTGCCCTGATACTAAACGATTTCTGCTATTAGGCGATTGTGATTATAAATAGGTCTAACTGTGTTTTTGTTGCTGCTTATACTTCAAAAAATATACACTCCGCTTCAACCGAAGAGACACAGAATTTTGTAAAGGTTCTTTATCCTTTGTCATTAATGTATTACTTGATTTTGCTTGGGGCCACTTTTTTCACAATCGTTTCTTCCCCACAAATATCTGTAGGAAACTTTTTCCTGGGAATGTTTAATACCTGTAAGTAGGTATACATACTTTCCGATAAAAAAAAATCATGCGTCACTTGGTTACTCCGTCAGAATCTTCCAAGTTGTAGTAATGTACTGCAAAAAAGGTATGAGAAATTGCGTCACTTTATTGAGAGCATTTAAATAATCTTTTGAAAAATTAACAAAAAGGTCGAAATGTTAACTTTTTTCTGTTTTAAAAATTTATTTATTATCTGAATCGCAAGGTTCATGGTTCGCTCCCATATGACGGCAAAGAGTTTTTCAATTAATACGAGCATAACCAGACTAAGCACCACTAAAGGAGTCTGATGATCGACGTGGCTCTCGTGAAATAGCTATAACTCCAGCCTATAAACTTGGTGGTAACGCACACAAGTTGTTATTGTTCATTCAAAATTATTCAATATAAATTTATTGATTATGTTTCTTGTCACAAGATAATGAGCATACCCATTTCTGTTTTGTAATAAGAGCTATAAGATGGTTTGGATAGAATTAAATCATACAGTTTTTTTTCTTTTATCAAGCGAAATCTTGCTCCAGACATCGCAGATAGCTTCGTTTAAGGAGTTCTTATCTTCAAACTGTCTACTAGCCTCATGAACTTTTCAATATAGCCATGCCCAAACGTTTTCGATGATGTTTAAGGTCGGTGAATAAGGTGGCCATGGCGAAAGTTTCACGTTTTGCGACTCAATTCAGCTTCTAGTTACCATGGATATGTGGATAAAGGTCATGTCTTGGTATACAATCCAAGGTACAAGTCCAACAATATTTTTTTCCTTAGGAAATGCTCATTTGGGAGTTTGGGAGAAACATGATAACTCCATTTTGAAAATTGCGTCTTTACGTCCCCTTTAGATTGACCTAGAATCTAAACGGGTGGACCGATTTCCTTTAAATTTGAAATATTTATGGACATAACCTTTGAAAAATTGTGTTTAAAATTTTAAGAAAATCAGTCCACCCGTTCAGATTCTATGTCGATGTAAAGTGGACGTATAGATGCAATTTTTAAAATGGACCTATCATGTTTCTCCCAAACATCACAGATTTGTAATTACTTCTGTTAGTTGTGGAAGTTATTAACCCTAGTTCAATAATTTTAGAGAAGGTGATTTAATGGTATGCAGAACATTTTAGCTACTCAAACCTGAAAACTGGACACCAATAACTTATATAAAATCCGGGAAAGAAATTTTTCCTAGATTTTCGTATATTTTTGGACCCATAAACTATTCAGCAGGACAACCCCTGGCTCGAAATTTAGATGGACTACATAAAGAGACTTTAGGATTCCATGCCGGATCGAATATGAAGCTAAAGAAAAACAGCAACAGTAGGTACTAGGGACGGCACCCGAGATGGATTAGAGCATCGACTTATTTTTGGAATAGAAGATATATATGAATAAACTTTTATCTTTTTTAAGTTCGGAATAAAATAAGAATGGCTATCGAAATTGGTGTGAACTGTGAGCTTTTAAAAAGATTTGAAAATCAAAAAAGTTGGAGGGTAAGGTATTAATAGTGGCTTTCGCCCATTGGGTTCAGCTCCCTGCGCATTTGCACCGCTTGCACATGGAGCTGGTCTGTCTGGCCTTGGTAGGTACTCACTAGTAGAATCAACCAAGAAAACCTTCTTTTATATTATTTTTAACATTTATAACTAATTTCAAAATGTGTTTCTATTAACTTGAATTTTTCGATGTGAAAATACTTTGCAAGAAAGTTAGAGAAAAAACTTTGCTTTTTATTCCATATGATTTATTTTTCAACGTCAAAAACAAACAAAAAGCATCATCAAATGATACATTAATAACAAGGGACAATAAAGCACCTTTTCCGGTTGAAGCGGAGTGTATATTTTTTGAATAAGTATAAGCAGCAACAAGAACACAGTAAGACCTATTTATAATCACAATCGCCTAATAGCAGAAATCGTTTAGTATCAGGGCAGTTGCCGCCTGAAAGCGCATGGTTTGTCATTTCCTTGTGACTATAAGCGGGTTTGACTGTTCTGGGTTTTATATTCAGTAAAATTATTTAAAATATTTTTATAAACTTTTGAAGTATGTTTTATAAATAAAATTAGTTGTACAAAGCAAATACAGGAAAAATTATTTTGTTGTTGAAAAAAATTTGGTTTTTCAATTTTTAAAAAATTTCCTGTTGAGAGCGTCGATTTTTGAACTGTAAACTTTTTTCTATTTTCAATTTCCTAAATTTCAAAAAAAAAAAATTATCAAAATCGGAGCAGGTTCCGAAATAAAAAGCTAGTGCTCCTCCACTATAGGAGAAGAAAGAGTGCGTTCAGTTATTTTGTTGAAAGTAAATGCTTGTGTAGGGTGTAGCTACACATGTTTTCTTATTTTTAAAAGGGTGATATTTGTTACCGAAGGTATGACGGGAGAACAAATAGTAAAGGAGGACTATGCTCCCAAAAAGAGGACGGTTGGGAATCCTACACTAAAGTCTAAAAAATAACTGTATATTTTCCACAAATTAAATAAAAAGATTTTTAAAATCCACATACGACTTTGTAGCAATTTTTTTTAGGTCGGGTCTTATGTTGGACAAAATGCCTTTGTACATCATGGATCTAAAGGAAAAGAATAAAAAACATACTTGCATGCAATTTTGTGAGCATGCATCCAAAAATCAAGTGGTAAAAGAAAAAAAATTATAAAACACAAAAATTATAAAAATGCGTGGTTAATTTGTTTGCATTTATTTATTTTTGTAAGAAGAAACAAAAACAAAGTCAAATTTTCTGTCGATAAATAAAAAATAAAACATTATTTATTCATAACATAATTAGCCCATTAAATAACTGATCAAAATCGAAATAAAATCAACAAAAAATAGGCAGACAATAGATAAATAAGAAAATCTCATTTACATATGACCTTGGACTAAAAATTGATTTATATTTTTACATACGACCTTGATTTTATGGCTTTTTCTGCTCTATTTTAAATGCTGAACATGATACGAAACGATTCTTATTCGATATTTGAACCGTTTTGCATTAAAATCTCGATTTAAATTTTTTTTTCGAGATACGACCTTATTATTCTGAGAAGACGATTTATGTTTTGTGTGTGATTAATTTTGATGTTTCCTTCATTACAGCATGGTGGCTGGTGTTTTTTTTTTTAATTTGCATTTATGTATGTATTTTAATATTTTTTTAAATGTTGGAACTGTCAATGAATGTTACCTGTGGCTTCTCCCAGGTATAAATGAAATTTTATTTTATTGCCTTTTAAATAATATTTTTGCTTAGAAAAAATTTCTAATTGGACCAACGTGCTTTGGACAGAAAGCCGACGATATACATAATCTCATAAACTTAGATCTGGCAGATTCAAATCTCGCAAAATTCAATTGCACCGAAACGAATTTAATTTTTAATCAAAACTTCGCAAATTATTATGTGCGATATTTTAATTTGTGAGATTTGGTTTTGGATTTAAGAAATCAACTTGGAGTAATTGGAGTTTTTAATTTGGAAATTTTTTTGTTTCAAAATGTAAATGATGGAAGGTTAAATGCTGGATTTGATGATAACGAGATTATTAAAATAATTCGAGACGTCGTTATTCGAGATTGTGGTTGGGGGATTTTGTACCATTCCTTGCCTCTGAGATGGTATACATTTTTTGCATATATTTCTCAAATGGGGTATTGATTTAAAATTTTTCTATGACCGACCAATTTCAACATCTAGTTGACTTATTTTTGATCAATTACACACCAATTAGATGGCATACTTTTTTTTGTGAATATTCCAAAGCCTGGTGCCCACTAGGCAACTAAGTTGCGATTTACTATTTGAGCTGCTTCCCATTTGGTCGCAACATGAAGCATATTTATGGCCAACCGATACAAATTGGGTTAGGGAATCTATTTTTTTATTGATCATAATATCCTCCTATTAAGTATGTGGGTCTTCTCGTGAGCATTGCAGAATCTGCATATGGCACTGTTTTCTAGGCTAAGAATATGGAGGTGCCTCCTTAACTTACATAGGCGTGTGGGCGTGGGGAGCTCCGTTTTCACTCTAGGTCTATTTCTCTTTAAGCTGATGCGGAATTGGTACCGTGCTTGGTTGCAATCCCCAAGTAGAAGTTTGGCCTACCTCAGTTTAGAGAGTTCATTCAAATGCCAATGTGACCAGGTGTACACACTGAGGCGTGATATAGTTGTTCTTTCCCAGTTCGTTAAGCATGTCCATACACATTCCCACACCAGTTTATAGCTAATGCTCTATGAGCTTTGATTCTGAGTGATATCTGGCATGAATGCAATATATTGGTTTTTATATTTTATTTCGAGCATATTTCTCCATGGCATTTACTTCTACCTGGAATATGCTAGAAGTTTGTACCATCAATATGGAAAGTTTGGTTCTAGGCTCAAAGATTCCAGCGCCAGTCCCTCAAACGTTTTCGATCCATCAGTATACCACTTGATGGCATTTGCTTTAAGAGTGAAGTTAACGTTTTTGCCCACGCACTCCCTTTTGTTACTTCGCCATATGAAAGCTCTTTACAAAACGAAGTTATAATTTTTAAGTATGCCATCTCTTGAAATGTCAAGAAGGTTCAACTCTGTGGACCTACAAATCGAGTATCTTTTCCTTAGACTAATAATTTTCCATCAAATTGATTTTCTCCGTTTCAGTTCCCTCCTTTGCAAATCTCATGATGGCTCCCTTAGCAGCACTTTCTATGGCCACGTCTAGTGGGGTCAAGTTTGATAGATTACTTAAATGAATAAATAAAAAAAAGTCAAGAATAACTTCCATAGCTGCTGTACTGTAGGTCAAATTCTCATTGCTCCGGGGATGCAAATGCATGCAAACCTCTGTACCTTTTCTAGTGATTCCCTAGTTGTAGTAAAGCTCGGTTCTTTTGTAAAGCAACCACCTCATAGGTAATTATTGAATTTCCAGAACCATGATTTACCAGCAAGTTTCTTGCATATTATGAGAGCTTTTGTGGCTTTCCCGACCAATTTTGTTCCAGATAAGTTTGCTATCTAGTGTTATACTATACATCCATCTGGATGTCGATTTCTCCACCAGCCAAACGTACAGGTTTAGTGCGTGGTAGAGGCCTCTTTTTTTTTAGTAAATGGGAGTATCGTCGTATTTGTGGGGTTAATGTTCAATCCCACTGATAGACACCATTTTCTTGTTAATGTCAATCCTCTCTGAATAATATCACAGCGAGTTTCTTCGCATTTTCTCAAAGCTGTTATAGCAATGTCATCGGAGAAACTGATGTTGCGTATTCCTTGAGAAAACAGAATTTCCAGCAGCTCATCTACTAGAAGACTCAACAGGTAGGGTGATAGAAAACCTCGCTGTGGACAGCCTCTTGTTGTAAGAACTTTCTGGACACTATGTCCTGCATATTTGCTTCCGCAGTTCTTATTGTGCCTAGCATTCCATTTATCCATCTGATTAAAGATTAACAAAGCCCTGTTAACGGCTTTATGTGAGGTGTTATTAAAGGCACCCTAAATATCCAGGAGCCCACATAACGCCGTTTCTTTGGGGTCTAAGACTATTCGTAAGATGTTTGGGAGTTCATGCAGGGCGGTTTCTGTAGATCTTTCCGCTCTGTAAGCATGCTGGCGATAGTACTACTTGTTTATTAATACTTCTGAGCTGATGAAGTTATCTACTACCTTTGACAAAGCCTCATTAAGAAGACTGTTAAGCTAGTTGGCCTGAAAGACTTTGGATGTGTTGTATCTTTATTCCCAATTTTTGGGATGAAAATTACCTTGGCCTTGACCCTTCTTGACTATTGACTTGGTGTATGCCCACGTGCAATATCTACTGCTTCGAAGTTTTAATAAGATAAGACATAAGTTCCTCTTTTCCTTTTTGTAAAAGGGCTGGAAACATACCACCTACACCCAGTGACCTGAAAGGTTGAAAGGTGATTATCGTCCTTTCAATCCTATTGCCTGAACAGATAGTTTTGGTTATTTTCCAGTCTTCCCAGTTTGGTCTGAGAGGTATCAGGTATTTTCTCTATTGTGTTTCCTACCGTTGGAGTTGGTAAACTGCGCGGAAAATGACTGTTTAAAAAGAGGGTGTATCTTTGCTCCTTATTCTTTGTAAAACTACTATCAGGGTTGCAAAGTGCTAATGATGTTTAAGTCTGTTCTTTCGCAAGAGCTTTCCCCTCACAGAATTTAGCAAAACTATTCCTCTTGGGAAAACTCAGGATCTATTCTTGGTTGGAGACCAATTTAAAATTTCGTTTCGCATCGAAGTAGTACTCCTGATAAAACCATTTGAAATGAAATCAGCTGATCCCCGATTCCAACCCAGACCTCCGACGTGATAGTCCATATCAACTATTCCCATCAAATTTAAAATGCGTAGTGCTTTTTTTTTTTTTTTTTTTTTTTTTTTTTTGAATTCAATTTTTCCAATTTCTTAAACCTATCTTAAAGCTAGACAAAAATTCATAAAAACTAGCCTACTTATCAATATCTTACAACTAACTTACTGGCCCCATTCGGGCGCTCTAAGTTAAACTAATAACTTAATGCTAATGCCTTTTTGCCTTAGAACTATCTTAAAACTAGAATTCATATTGGTTTTATTTTTTTTTTGGTGCCACCCTGACTGTCCCTGCTTAAAACTAAATACCTAAACCTATGTAAGTCGGCCATGGCATAGAAAAATGCAGTCAACTTTTAAATATCAGAAGGAACATCGTGTTCAGGTTTCAACCACCAGAACTGGTTCTCCTGCTTTACCCTATCTCTTCGGTCCCGATCGGACACAGTCCTACTGAACCGAAGGTGCTCAGCTCCGTCTTGTGCGAGGACGTCTCGATTGTAAAGGAGCCGCCGATCTACAGTTCTACGGCCGAACGTGGTAGATTAGCGGAACCGCCGCTCTATCCTGGATCAGCCCTCGACTGTCTAAATAGAGGAATGTATCGGGCGGAATAAAGCCGCTTAGACGCACACTCTCGTAGTAATCGTTTTTAGGGTAATAAGCCCCAAAAATTAAGCTGTTGGTCGAGGTCATTGCTCTCGCAATGTGACCTCGAATAAGCTTCAGCAAGAAATTATCTATCCTGTTTATGTTGGCGCCGTTGTATAGAACCAGGTTGGAATAATAGTGTTTGTACTCCGACTCTGGTGTTCTGTGTAATCCAAGGCAGCGTCTAAGACACTGCCTCTCAAACACCCGAATCTTTTCCATTTGAGATGGGGCAACGTAGTGCTAATATTAATAAAATTTCCCTTAAATAAATATTAACTCCACAATGTTTTAAATTTTTAATAACATTTAATAAAAATGATTAATTTTTCATATAAAAACTGCATGAAATTTTTTATATGACAACAAGAAATTCGCTAATGATATGGAATGCATATAGAACTATACATACAGTCATCGATGAAATCACATCTTCTTATACTTTTGAATTAGGTATCGAGGCTAACATAGTCTCTTAAGAATAAGACACACAATGGTTCGTAACTTAACTAGAACTAAGGTACCTTTTTTGAATGTAACGTGTAAACCGCTCAAAAACTAATAATTTCTATGAAACTTGTGACGATTTGTGATTATCTTCGATGATGGTGGCAAATGCTCATTGGTTGCTGGTAGCGGTGTTGGCGCCGGCACTTCTTTCTTATCGTGAAAGACTTTAATGGTTTGACGAATAAGTTGGGGATTGGGATCCTTACTAATGACGTGAAGAACCTTGTGATCACCCATGGGGTTTTCATTAGTCTGTCCCAAGACCTCGATTGTTCTTACTCCGGCATCGTTGGATGAATCGTGAACTCTAATATTTTTCACCGAATTGTCATAGTGGTTTGTTATTTGAATTGTACGAATGTGTCCCGGGACCTGCTGCATTATCTGTGCCATGCCATCATCTTGGGCAAGAATATCTGCTATTGGGAATATAGTATTGTCATGGCCCGTGTGGTGATGGGCCAAAACTTTCTTAACCCCATCATTGAGCGTTAAACCACTTGACGATGAATATTCTTGTTGGCTTTCTTCAGATTTTAAGGTTCCAGTTGGTGGAAGGTAGCCAGCAGCTTTAAATGATCCACTAGTTGAAGCCTTGTAAGCTGTGATTGCTGTTGGTTTGCTATACAATAGAGCAGAAAAGATAGGTGTGGGGTTACTATCAATTGCTTGTTGTGGCTGAAATTGCAAAGAACCATACCTGTTATTGGGGTTAACGTTGTCCACAGAGCTTCCAATATTTGTAACTTGATTTGCGATTTCTGCCTCCGATCTTTTGTTGTTATAAATCTGTTGATTTTGATTCTGTAAGGTTTGATTTTCATCGATTGGTGGTAAGTAGCCATTATTTTGATGATTGTTATTAATTGACTCAAAGGGTCTGCTGATCTGGTTTTGTTGATTTCTTACGCCATGAACTGCAGCACTTGCAAAGTTTTCAAAACTGCTTTGTGATTCATCTTCTTGATGATGATGATGATGCTGATGATGATGATGATGATGAGTTTGTTGAACTACATTCTGGTTTTGTTCTAACTGCTGATTAACAAATTGATCTTGTTGTTGCGTTTGAATAAGTGGAGGAAAGTTCTGCTGACCGGCTTCAAGGTGATTTGAATCAGGCGATGATAAATCTATATCAGCAAAATGCTGACCAACAACTTGACTAAGTGATAAGGAACCTTGACTTGATCTTTCTTGAGAAGTTTGAAGGGATGGTACAATGCTAATTACTGATTTTGAAAGTCTGGAGTATTCAGCAGGAGGAATTTCATTTAATGCCAATTGTTGTTGTTCGTTTTGCTGCTGTTGTTGTAGTATTTGTTGTTGTTGTATTTGCTGCTGTTTTTGTATTTTTTGTTGTTGATTTATTTGTTGTTGTTGATATTGACTCTGTTGGTTTTGCTGGCGGCCTTCTATAACTGGTATGCTACTTACAGAGCTAAGATTTTCGGTTTTAGTCTCCCCTAGACCTGGAAGCTTTGTCGTTATTCCAGGAACAAAATAATATCCGGCTTGAGGAATGGGAAGGGGGACATTAATATGACCTGTTTCAGATAGTTTGTTTGACTTCTTAATGTTTAATCCAAGATTTAAGGGAGGAACAATATGCAGGGTATCAGTGGATTGAGGAAGTTCTAATGCGCTGATTGGTGGAAAATAATTTTGTTCATCTTCTTCTTCATTAGATTCAACATCGTCTTGAATTTGGTAGTTTAAAGTTGGTAAATTGCCCGCTTGTTCAGCTTGTTTTAGGATGGCATTAGTCTGCTCTAGGCCCAGTAGAGGCTGATATCCCCGATCGGATTCTTGCTGAAGTTCTTCGTTTTGATATTCCAGATTCGAATCTAGATTCTGTTTTGAGTTGGATTGCGTATTAGATTCTTTACTCGACTGATGGTGATGGTGGTGTGATTTTTGAAGTGGCTGCACCAAATTCTGGAGATTATTTTGACCTGATTTCACAACATTGACAGCAGATTGTGGTCCACCAATTAAATTATCATTTTGTTGAGCATGGTGATGGTGGTGATGGCTTTCGTCGAAGATCTTCTTTGGTGGAGTGTAGTTATATCCTTGTGAATTATCTTCATACTCTTCTTCGGGGTTACAGTTTTTGCCAACATCATTTTGAAGAGAAATCGCGTCATTATTGAAATACGAAACTTGGACATTTGGATCAAAGCTAGACTGTTTTTGTTGTTGGATATTACGATTCTGTTGGTGACCTTCAAACTGTCCTTGATAAGGTGGCAAATATCCTCGATCGTCTTCTTGGTGGTTATGATTGCCTTGTTTTACATTAGACTGTACTCGACCTGGTGCTACATATGCTCGATTTCCATTCACTTGCTGATTGATTATATTGTTATACACTTGTTCTTGATGGTTTTTAAATAGCGGTGGTAAAAACCCACGTTCTTCCTGTTGGGAGTGCTGGTGATCAAGATGATGATGATGATGTTGAGAGTGCCCCTGATAAGGTGGCAAATATCCCCGGCTATCATTGTTATCAAATCCAGATTGTTGTTGTGGTTGCCCAGCTTCGTTATCAGACTTTGGTGAATTTATTCCATTGTAATCCTGTTCAATGAATAAATTCTGTGCTGACTGGGGTGATGGTAAAAATCTATTGCGACCGTGTTTGGATAGATGTGATACGTCAGCTAATCCATTTCGAATAAGTAATCCAATTAAAATTAAGCCAATAGAGTTCTAAAATTGACAAAAAAGAAAAGTATTTTTGCAAATAGGTGTATGATATTGTTTTTTTTTTTTTTTAACGAAGAAAATACCTTCATTTTAACTCCAGCCTGATATAAAAATTGTAAATGGCTCAAATTGGTAGATACGCCTGCGATGGATGTCCAACTAAAAATGATAACGAGCTAAATAAGATCATCACACTTTATACTGAAATTATAATTTCAGATCCAATCTTCACATCATCATAAAAATTAGTTGCGTATAAAACTAAAAAAAAAAAGCTAACACAGAAACTACAACCAATGTGAAAGGTCCAAAATCAAATGAGACTCATCTATGCATATTCTTCTTGATACCACTGACCTCCAATGAGTTGTCGATGGGAGATTCACTTTCGATAATTCAAATGAAGACTATGTTGTGTTTGAATTAAGGGATCAGGTGGCAACACATAGCAATTTTAACACCCAATTGTCTGTATATATTTAATTTTATAATGATTACTCTATTAAGGCATCTGCAATCATATAATTGCACGTATAAGTACTTCACTTTCTACACACATCCAAAATTATGTCTCTGGCTTAAAACTAATAGCACAAAGAAGATTGGCATTCATTCATCTAACAAGCTTCCAGTGAGTAACGTCATAAATTAGAGATGTGATGTGATACTCGTTTGATGTTAAAAGAAGTCCATCAACATTATATCTTCACTTTACATTTAAATCATTCAAAATCATTCATAAAAGACAAAAATAAACAAGTTTAATGAGATGTATTTTATTTGTTGATTAATTAGGAAATACCAATGGCATGGAAAGGAAATGACAAACTAAGGTCAGATGCATCGATACTGCAGTACCAGTATAGTGTGTTAAGATTAGAGGTTGACGATAAGTAGAAAACAATGCTTTGGCTGTAGCAGGAAATAATCAAGAAATAATATACATTTCAAATAAGCCGCATGTGGCTCATAGTTTAAGATTCCAACTCAAGATCAACACCCTCGCATGCAACACTTTTGGTAATATAAAAACTTTAAATAAAACCAAAATGCACTTCTCAGTCCCACATACTTCTATTTCATAAAAGGTTATCAGGTTACTAAGAACAGCGCTGTGGGAATTCCCCCAAATTCGAAACAAAAAGTAATTTTGTATTTTTTTTTTGCACATTTTTATTCAATATAAACGATGAATGGTAATTTATTTCGTCATATAATTGTCATTGGGTTCCACTGTTTCAGCAAAGTGGACAACAATCCACTCTCCGTAGAACAAGTGGTGGAACATTATGTTGCCTTTCACATGAGCTGCCACGTGCGAATGCGAATAAATTTGTTCAATCAATTCCAACTGTCCAAACAGAAAATACCAAATAATTGCTGTTTTTGCTTTTCGACAATCTGAATAAATTAACATATTTTCAGTTTTAAGAGATAGTTTAAATTGTGAAATTTAGCATTTTTATATTTTCTATGCGACCAACAAGGCTCTTGACCTTTGGCACCTCATATGAGGGAAATTTGATAGAAAATACCATCTAATTGGTCAGAAAAGGTCAACAGGTCCCAGAAATTGGTCAGTCCAAAATAACTTGTAATCAAGGCTTAAACTTTCTCAAGGTCGCTCAAGGTCATGCACGATTTTTGGCACCTCATTTATGGGAAATTTGCCAAAAATCTGTACATCTGAAAGATCTCTAGATCTCTATATAAAAGGTCAGCTAGTTTAAGTAATTGGTCAGGTATAGATTTTTTTTAATACCTGACAAATCACTGAAAATAGCTGACCTTTTACAACCGTGAAAGAGGCCTTTCAAATAGCATACTTTTTTTCTTTAAATGTCCCAAATGAGGTGCCAAAAGTTTTTTTTGTGACCTTGAGATGAACTTCAAAAATTCAAAGAAAAAAAATCTATGGCTGACCAATTACTGAAAATAGTTGATCTTTTATCACGATCTAGGAATCTTTCGGATGGTACAGATTTCATGCAAATTTCCCATTAATGGGGTTCCAAGAATCACGCGTGACCTTGAGCGACCTTGAGAAAGTTATAGCCTTGATTACAAGTTATCTAGGGTTGACCAATTTCTAGGATCAGTTGACCTTTTCTGACCAATTAGATGGCATTTTTTTATCAAATTTCCCTCATATGAGGTGCCAAAGGTCCAGAGCCGACCAACAATATAGTTTCTACGAACTTGCAAACGCTTATTCGTAATCCACAACATCAAAACGTACCTATTCCATAAAGCAGTGAACGAAAAATGCACTCGAATTTAATTTCAATTTTTGTTTGTACCCATTTTACTAGTTTGTATTTAATCTGTGGTCTGTCTAACCAAAAAAGTTAAGTGCCTTGCATATGAACTGCGAATTGCAAATGGTCGTGTATTTTGACATTTCATTCACATGATAATACATACATATGTTCGGTCGCCAAAAATGTGAATTTAAATTCGAGCGAATTTTTTATTCGCTGCTTTGTGGAATGTGTCCGAATATTGTGGATTGCGAATAAGGGTATGACAGTTCGCAGCAAATACCTTGTTAAGTGCCTTTCATATGAGCCACAAATAGCGAATTGCGAGTGGTCACGTAAATTTCTTTCACATGAGTGGTCGCTGACAGACCCGAATTCTCATTAAAAAAAGTGAAATGGCACCTACAAAAAAATTGAGGTTAAATTCAAGCGAATTATTCATTCGCAGATTTGTGGAATGCATCCTGATGTTGGGGATTGCGAATAAGTGTTTGACAGTTCGAAGGAAATATCTCGTTGGTCGCGCCGAAAATATAAAAATGCTAAATTTAACGATTTAAACTAGTTTTAGTTCATGTTTTCTGTTTTAAATTGTAGATATGATCGTTTATCCACTTTGTCGTAAAGTTAAAACAATAATTTGTTGGTATTTGCGCTTAGAATTGAATGCAATAATTTATTCGCAGTTCGCAGCTTATGTGATAGGCACCTTAGGCGCTTAGTAAATATTAAAATGATTAATTTTATAATATAAACTTATTTTTGACCGTTTTTATTCGAAAAGTTAAAACAAGAAATAGTTGTGACATTTGCGCTTGGAATTGCTTGAACAAATTTTTTGGCATTCGCAGGTCGAAGCATATTGGTATTCAAATTTTATAACTTAAATATACGCGTATATATTCTTAGTGCGAAAAACAGAGGTCGAAAATAAAACTCAACCTTTTGAAAAGTCTTTAAAATTTCGCTTGCCTGCCAAGATTTTTAAAAATGGTCACTTAGTAATCATTTAACTTAAAAATAACTTTTTTTCGGTTTCTCTTAGTGAGAAACTTTTATTTTGATTTTTTAGGTTTCGGTTAACCACTGACCACTTATCGCACGAGAGAAAAAAATATATCTCATTTGAAGATTTTTATTTTGTTTAGTTGATTAAAAAGCTCTGCTTTAGGATTTTCAAAGAATTGTTTGGTCATTCATTGTTTAATACTCTTCAATGAAAGTTTAGTGGAAGTGCTGATCGTAATTGACTCTTTTTGGTCTTTGAGCTGACACGCGTCTAAGAGGGTTGTGGTCAAAATCTCGCACCCTAAAATCTCGCAAGTCGAAATACAACGTTACCGACGATGACGGACACAATAACGACAACGACGACTGCACGATGACGTGACGATTTTTTATGATTATAATCTCATCTCATTATCGTCTTATTTGAAAAATTAGCTTTAAGAGATCTTTTAAGGTTAACAGTTGGCTGGCCAACGGGTTCTCATCTGGATTTTTACTCCTTCTTTGGGGCCTCTGTGCCACTCACGCAACTCCGTTGACCCACTTATGATATGTATGTTCAGTCGGCTATATGTGAAAATTGTCATTGTTAACAGCTTTGTTTTGCCAGTCAGGCGCCGCCGTTGTCATCAGCTTGAAAAATGTAGCTCAAATTAAACTGTAATTGCTATAATAGTCGGACTTTGGTAACATAAAACGAGACCACACATAATAAGACGTGAACAATGACAAAAACCACGTGTAAAAGTCACGGCGTGACTATAGCGAGACTATTGCGAGAAATCCACGATGCAGGTAGCCGTGTCATAAACCACGTTTGGAATTTTTATCCACGGTTTTAGCTTATTGCTACCTATTTGAAAAGTAATTTTGAAAAAAAAGAGTTTTGGCGAGACTATAGCGAGACCAAAGCGAGATTATGGAAAATCATTCTAAATGATAAAAATCACGTGTAAATATCACGGCGAGACCAAACTGAGACTATAGCCAGAAAACCGCGACACAGATAGCCGTGTAAACGGACACACCGAGACAAAAGCGAGATTTACACAATGGTACTGACCCCATGTTTAGACGGTATCTGCGGTGCGTTATCGTAATACCTCTTCTTTTATAAATGGAGATGACGATTTCAGTGTACTGAGTTCTGGATTATCTGCAATATTTCAAACAGCACAGATTTTATATATCAAAGGGCACGGTAGTGCCCAGCCAAGTTCCCGGCACTACACCCTTTTTACAGGAACAAACTCAGGCGATTTTCAACCCCCCTCTTACTTCAGTACCAATAAAGTCAGAAACTTCAAATTCGGAGTATTTGCTGAACTGATCAAACACAGGTGGCTCACCAAATTTCAACTCTTTAGCATTAGTAGTTCCCAAGATATAGGACTTCAAAAATCGCAAAAACCGTAACTGATTGACTCACTGACTCACTGCTCACTGACTCACTGATTGACTGACTCACTGACAGATCATCAAAATTATGGAGCACTTCCCGACATTGTAGAAACATGAAATTTCGCACAACGGTAGGCCTTGTGGTACATACAAAGGAAAAAATCGAAAATCTGCAATTTTCTATTCAGGGGGCGTGGCATCCAGCCACTTTCTTAAATATTCTATAAATTATATGGAGCCTTTCCGATTGTTGTAGAACAATTAAAATTGGTAAGTCGGTAAGGTTTGAGGTACTTAAAAAGAAAAAAATTGAAAAATTGGAATTTTCCATACGGGGGGCGTGGCATCCACCCACATTCTTAAAAATTCTTATAAATTATATGGAGCACTTCCGATTGTTGTAGATCGATGAAAATTGGTAGGTCGGTAGGGTTTGAGGTACTTAGAAAGAAAAAAATTATAAAACTGGAATTTTGCATTCAGGGGGCGTGGTATCTGCCCACATTCTTAAAAGTTCTTTTAAATTATATGGAGCACTTCCGATTGTTGTAGAACGATGAAAATTGGTAGGTTGGTAGGCCTTAAAGTACTTAGAAGAAGAAAAATCGAAAAATTGGAAGTTTCAGTTTAGGGGGCTTGGCATCCACCCACATTCTCAAAAATTCTTATAAATTATATGAAGCACTTCCGATTGTTGTAGAACGATGAAAATTGGTAGGTCGGTAGGGCTTAAGGTACTTAGATAGAAAAAATTGAAAAATTGGAAGTTTCAGTTCAGGGGGCGTGGCATCCACCCACATTCTTAAAGTTCTTATAATTTATATGGAGCACTTCCGATTGTTGGAGAACGATGAAAATTGGTAGGTCGGTAGGGTTCGAGGTACTTAGAAAGAAAAAAATTGAAAAATTGGAATTTTCCATTCAGGGGGTGTGGCATCCACCCACATTCTTAAAAATTCTTATAAATTATATGGAGCACTTCCGATTGTCGTAGAACGATAAAAATTGGTAGGTCGGTAGGACTTGAAGTACTTAGAAAGGGAAAAAAAATCGAAAATTTGGAATTGTCCATTCAGGGGGGGTGCCATCCACCCACTTTATCAGAATTGCTATTATTTGTATGGAGCACTTTCGGTTGTCGTAGAATTATGAAACTTTTTAGAGCGGTGGAGCTTAGGGTTGCCAGAGATTTTTCTCGAAGCTCGACGGGACAAATGGCCACAATTAGGGAAAATCCCGGGATTGACAAATTTTGCCGGAACAAAAAAAATTTAACGAATACAAGAAGAAAATTGTATGGAAGGGGGATCTATTCTCCCCATATTTTTAGAGTTGAAAATCCATTTCCTAATTTTATTTCTTGAAAAAGTTGTTTTTTTTTAAATATTTTTTTCTATTTTCTAAAACCTTTGACAAAAAAAAATAATTTTTTTAAACCAATTTTTTTCCAAAAGCTCACGATGACGTTATTAAGTACAATATTTTAAGTATTCATTATTCAATGCTCTTATCAATTTTTAATCAAACAATTAAAGCCGTATGCTTGGCTGACAAAAAATAGAATTAACATTTTTTCGGGAGCGCTACGATATCCCGCAAACCAAAATCTCGAATAACGAAATCTCGCATTTTTTTAAATATCTCGAATAACGAAATCTCGCAAATTAAAAATCTTGTTTTTCATAATCTCGCAATTACAAAATCTCGCTTTTTACAATCTCGCATTTACATCTTGAACCTAAAAATCTCGCAAATTTCAACCGAAATCTCGCAATTTAAAATCTCGCAAATCAAAATCTCGCAACTTCAAATTTCACAGCAACGAATCGTACACGGCTTTTAGAAAAATTTGTCTTTCTTTTTTGAGAATATAGCCAAGAGCACTTTGGATAATTTTTCTTTCCAACTAATAACTTTACCCGTCAATAAAAAAATTTGTACATCCTTTATTACTGTTAATAACCTCTATAATCATTTTGGTTGTCTTTTAAGCCTGGTTTATACATCCATGTGAAGTGTAGTTTTCATAGAAGAAATGACTTTTTTTCCTAGGTGTGAAAAACTGTCAAAAACTAAATGCAATTATTTCGGCGACAAGAAGGAACAAATGCAACTCAATGGGCTTTTTGTATCCAAATATTATGACAAAAACTATTTTTTTGAAAACCTTTTGGTTTATTAATTATTGGTGTTTCATTTCAAATTTGATTTCACTTCGCTTTGAAGTATAAACTAGGCCTTACGCATTTATAATGGAACTAAAAGTAGTTTCTAGTTCAAGGCCAAATAGGAGCAATGCGATTTGCACATGACACCTTACAACATCTCTATGTTCTCTCTCCTTCTTGTTCTTTTGAAAACAATAGTATTGAAAAATCAAATGCTCAAATTAATAAATAACAGTGTGGTCTAAAAGTACCCAGACACTGGATTATATATTTTGCAGTAGGAAGGATATCTCGCAAAATTGAATTGTATTGCAACAAATACATTTTTTTAATCAAAATCTCGCAAATTAAAATCTAGCGCGAGATTTTAATTTGCGAGATTTTGATATACAAGATTTTAGTGTGTGGGATTTCGTTATTGCGAGATTATGAAAAGTGGGATTTTGTAATTGCGGGATTATGAAAAGCGAGATTTTGTAATTGCGAGATTTTGTTATGCGAGATTTTGATTTGCGAGAATTCCTAGCCAACCCCATTTTTTCGGAATCCAGAAAAATTGGTAAATGTTCTAATTATAATATTATTTTGCCAATTTAAATGATAGTGACAGCAGCTGTCAGGTTGCCAAAATGTCATTTGGACTAAAGGTCACAAGAACTTTAAACTGCATCAAATTCACAGTCCAGAAAAACAAAAACAAAAAAAAACCTATATTTTTATTATTTAAGTTCTTATTCTTCATTCTCAATTCTACGTCAAGTTTGGTTAAGATTGACTTCAACATTAATGCAGCAATTGTTTGCCAACTAATAAAAAATACCTTTTGGTATTATTTGTGAATTTCATTAACAACCCGGGAAAAAAGTTGTCCCGGCGGGATAATTGAATTTATGCTTAAAATCCGAGACATCCTGGATAAACCGGGACGTCTGGCAACGCTAGTGGGGCTTGACTTTCACCTGGCAAAATAAATCTTTGCAAAAAGGAGTGAAATCACAACAAAAACATAAATGTGAAAAAAGGAGCCAAGTTCTTATGTGTACAAGAAACCTAGGCGTAAAAAGTCAGCCAAAAAAAGTAATGAGATCTAAAATATATGCCAAGTTTTAAGTTCAGGAAGTTTATTATCAAATATCTTAAGTAGAGTAATATCGAAACAATTCCAAATCATGACAGAAATTTGGTAATTAATGATTACTGATTAAAATTTGGTGGGTTCACTGGTCAAGTTTTCATACATTTTAAATTTGTGATTAAGTAAGTATTTAAGAAAAAATTTGCCAAGTAAATCCACCAAATTTTAATCAGTAATCATTAATTACCAAATTTCTGTCATGATTTGGAATTGTTTCGATATTAATCTACTTAAGATATTTGATATTGAACTTCATGAACTTAAAACTTGGCATATATTTTAGATCTCATTACTTTTTTTGGCTGACTTTTAACGCACAGGTTTCTTGTGCACATAAGAACTTGGCTACTTTTTTAACATTTACATATGTTTTTGTAGTGATTTCACTCCTTTTTGCGAAGACTTATTTTGCCAGGTGAAAGTCAAGCCCTACCGCTCTACAAATTTTCATAATTCTACGAAAACCGAAAATGCTCTGTACAAATAATAGCAATTCTGATAAAGTGGGTGGATGGCACCCCCCCCCCTCTGAATGGACAATTCCAAATTTTCGATTTTTTCCTTTCTAAGTACTTCAAGTCCTACCGACCTACCAATTTTCATCGTTCTACAACAATCGGAAGTGCTCCATATAATTTATAAGAATTTTTAAGAATGTGGGTGGATGCCACGCCCCCTGAATGCAAAATTCCAATTTTTCAATTTTTCTTTCTAAGTACTTTGAGCCATAGCGACCTACCAATTTTCATCGTTCTACAACAATCGGAAGTGCTTCATATAATTTATAAGAATTTTTGAGAATGTGGGTGGATGCCACGCCCCCTTGACTGGAACTTCCAATTTTTCGATTTTTTTTCTTCTAAGTACTTCAAGGCCCACCAACCTACCAATTTTCATCGTTCTACAACAATCGGAAGTGCTGCATATAATTTATAAGAATTTTTAAGAATGTGGGTGGATACCACGCCCCCTGAATGCAAAATTCCAATTTTTCTATTTTTTTCTTTCTAAGTACTGTAAGCTATACCGACCTACCAATTTTCATCGATCTACAACAATCGGAAGTGCTCCATATAATTTATAAGAATTTTTAAGAATGTGGGTGGATGCCACGCCCCCCGTATGGAAAATTCCAATTTTTTAATTTTTTTCTTTCTGTGCCTTGAACCGTACCAACTTACCAATTTTCATTGTTCTACAGCAATCGAAAAGGCTCCATATAATTTATTGAATATTTCAGAAAGTGGGTGGATGCCACGCCTCCTGAATAGAAAATGGCAGGTTTTCGATTTTTCCTTTGTATGTACCACAAGGCCTACCGTTGTGCGGAATTTCAAGTTTCTACGATGTCGGGAAGTGCTCCATAATTTTGATGATCTGTCAGTGAGTCAGTGAGTCAGTCAGTCAGTTACGGTTTTTGCGATTTTTGAAATCCTATATCTTGGGAACTACTAATGCTAAAGAGTTGAAATTTGGTGAGCCACCTGTGTTTGATCAGTTCAGCAAATACTCCGAATTTGAAGTTTCTGACTTTATTGGTACTGAAGTTAGAGGGGGGTTGAAAATCGCCTGAGTTTGTTCCTGTAAAAAAGGTGTAGTGCCGCGAACTTGGCTGGGCACTACCGTGCCCTTTGATTTCAATAAATTTTTGGTGCTGTTGTATATGTAACCCTGAAAACATCAAAAAGCACCCCAAAATTTTTAACCATGAACCTTAACTTAAGTCATGTGAATGAAATGTCAAAATTCACTATCATTTGCAATTTTCAGTTCACTATTCGCAGCTCATATGCAATATTGCCAAGAATTTTCAAAATATTAAAAATTACCAAAAAAGTGGAGGAGCCTCCGTTTGGCATACAAAAAGTTTGATCCCGAAAAGTGGCAACACTGATATTTTACCCGAAGATGGATCTTCTCAACACATATCTTTTAAAATATCAACCGTTATTTTCCAAAACGCGCTTGGCGTCTGCAGGCGTTTTCCCAACTTTTTTCAAAAAGAAGTGGAAGCCCCACCCTTTGAAATAAACAAAATTTATATTTCTGAAAAATGGCAATATTGACATTTTAACGGAAGGTGCGTTTATTCAATACCTATTTTCGTAGATATAACAATTATTTCCCAATATCCGTTTAGCATCTGGAGGCGTTTCCACAATTTTGTTCATGTTCAAAATACTAAAAATTATAAAAAAAAATATATAGCTCCCACCCTTTGACATACAAAATAATATGTTACCGAAAAGTGGCACAAAACTGAAATTTTACTCGAAGGTGCTTCTATTCAACACCTATCATTTAAGACATGAACCGTTTTCTTAACCATAGAAATTTTCAAAATAATTTACGAGTTTTTATTTACCATTTTGACCAAAATTTACTATTGTGGTCTCCAAATCATCAACGAAAAGAATATGAACAAATGAACTCGTACTCGTATAAACTTCAAATGTCAAATTTTCTAGGCATGTTCAGGAAAATGAAATCTCAGAGCCCTCAGCAATGTCAGTCTCGTGAACAGGGCGCAGATCGCGAAACAAGATTCGATCAAACGATCGTTGTTTCTACTCTTATTCTCTCTATATTTCCCTGTAGATGTGAATAGAGACAACCGGAGTCAAAACGACGATCGTTCAATCGAGTCGTGTTGAGCGATCTGGGGCCAGGATTCCTCAGAGGTTTTGCTGTCAAATTACTTAGGAAAAAAATGATTGGATTCGCTTGCTCACTTTTTGACGGATAAAATTTGCTAAGCCCTCGGAGTGTGTGACATTTTACTATTGAACTGTGTACCTCAAGTCTAGTACTAAATTTTAATTTTTGAATTTCTTTCACCCCCCTCCGAGAAGTTCAAGGTAATTCAAAAAATTCAGTGAAAATTTTTATAGGGATCGATTTATCGTTAACACGTGCCAGCAAGCATTTCATATACAAAAGACATGAGGATTTCTCAGTACTCTAACTGGCTCTTGACCTTTGACCCTGTAGTGATCTGGAATCGCTCAGCCACTGTCGTATCGTGGCAGCATTCAATTACTTTCGTCAAATCGCGACCAAACATAACGAAGAAAATATGGTTGCCTTTCCGGCATCTCATAATTCTTGTCATTAGAAGTTTTTCCCGTCTCGACACAAGTCGCCAGTCCGCACCGCGCCGTCAGCCATTATTTAAAGTGTTAGTATAAATAAGTAAATTTAGAAAAGCAAAGTAGTCCTAATTGAAATAAAGTTAAATTATAAAAAAAGAGTCAGAGTTTTTATTCAGTAATAGTTGATTACAATTGGTGACTACAACCCCTTATATATGGGAAATTTGCAAAAAAAAAGGAATGCGATCTATTTGGTCAGTAATTGGTCTACTAGTCCTAGAAATTGGTCAGCCCTAGAGAACTTTTAACCAAGGCTTAAGGTTTCTCAAGGTCATGTACGATTTTTGGCTCCTCATTTGTCGAAAATTTGCAAAAAGCTAATACCACCTGAAAGGCCCGTAGATTTATATAAAAGGTCAGCTTGTTTTGGTAATTGATCAGCCATAGATTTTTTTAAATGAATTTTTATTCAAGGCCATAGCAAATTTTGGCACCTCAATTATGGGAAATTTGCCAAAAATTAATACCAAAATTAAAAATTTTTAGAATTCATAAAAAAAAAATTATAGTCGACCAATTATTGAAACTTGCAAACCTTTTGTATAGATCTAGAGATCTTTCACATGGTTTACATTTTTTAAAAATTTTCTATAAATGAGGTGTGGGAAAAATTGCTGTGACCTTGATTTTTTTGATTTATAACAAATTCACAAACAATTACTGAAAATAGCTGACCTTTAATGACCGTGAGGTAGCCTTTCAAATGGCATATTTTTATTTTTTAAATCATTCAAATGAGGTGCCAAAGGTTTTGTTTCTGTTAAGCGATCTAGAGATCTTTCGAATAGTAAACATTGTTTGCATATTTTCTTCAAATGAGGTGCCAAAAATCACGCATGACCTTGAAAAAACTTTAAGCCTAAATTACAAGTTATCCTGGACTGACCGATTTCTAGGACTAGACACCTTACACTCCCAGCACTCTGTCATTTAAGAAAGAAACACCTAGGAAATAATTTCTATGACAACCTAGAGGAACTTTCTAGAATTTCGGCTTATAGCCTTCTTAATTTCATCAACGCTTATAAATGGCTTGACTGCTAACAGAACACATAGGTTTTTTTTTACATTAAGTGGAATACAATTTCCTAGGGTATCACAACCGATCTACATAGATATAGTGTGACGGTACCGAGATAAACTGTCAGCAATTCTACCTAACTTAGCCTAGGACTAGTTGACCAATTAGATGGCATTATTTTTTTTAATTTCCCATATGAGGTGCTAAGTGTCCAGAGCCAATTTTGATTAATGTCTGAAAATTGATGGAAAATCTTTAAACTTGGTACATGGGGTATTTCGCATGGGAAATTTGATGTGCTTGCCAAAAATCAATAATTGAAATTGTAGGTTGGCAAGGATAGAACTTTAGCTATATAAAACGTTATAGCTCCAAAACAAAAGCAAAAATGAGGAAATACCTGGTACCAAAGTTTTTCGAAATAAAATTACCTCAGGAACCCATCGCCTTCAACGGCTGCTGTTAATGCGGGACACCCTGCATTTCAAAACATTGAATGAAGAAAATATTAAGAGTAGTTCTCTTAAAATTTGTGGAAAGGAATACTTTCGGCCTTGACATAGAAACTTACGTATGTATGTATATTTTAAGATTAAAACTAAAAATAATAATAAATAAAAAAATAGTGAAAGTATTAAAGACTTAAATGTTCAAAAGCATATCATAACATATAAACTAAGCTAAATAAATATTCATACACATTACACATACACTACGAACATTAT
Source organism: Dasysyrphus tricinctus (assembly GCA_963921185.1). Taxonomy (NCBI): domain Eukaryota; kingdom Metazoa; phylum Arthropoda; class Insecta; order Diptera; family Syrphidae; genus Dasysyrphus; species Dasysyrphus tricinctus. The sequence goes on from OY992532.1 coordinate 125,275,375, forward strand.
ATTATATTAGGTAGGTAAGGTACATAATATTTTGAGTGAAACAACTTTTACTTTATGTAGTTTAGTTGTTAAAACAAATTTATTAGAATTATTCAACAGCTGCTGGATTCAGAGTTTTTAGTTAAATAAAAATCAAATCACAAATGCATAGGAATACGTTATATTATATAAATTTAAATCGCTCCATGATATGAAGAGTGCTTATAGTAATGTCTTTGTCAACCCAGTTAATATGTGCCCACCAGGGACGTGCCGTGGTGAATTCAGTTACAATCGCTAACTACATTTTAGTAAGGAGCAATTACGATCAAAGGTTTTTATTATTGAATAAATGTTTGTTGGGTGAGGAATATGCATGATTCAAACTAAAAATGCTATCATGTTTACCTTTGCGTTACTGAGAGAACTGTAGGTTAGGTAAGGTGGAAGTGGTTGCCAGTCGTAAGGACTGACACCCTTAGACCATAATCGCGATACCACATGAATCAAGGAAACATTTTTCCTTTCGGTGAACCATTTGGAGCTTCTTATGAAGCGTATCAGACTTCCTATGTCTATGTTTATTAGATCACTACGATCATTGACGTAGAAGTCTTTACCTATCAGATGGAACAGGGCATGTGCATGGAAGATGAGGGACCGAGTCTATCACTTCATCATCCATACAGCTTCTGCAAAAATCGTTTATGAATATGCCAAGACGCGTTGCGTGCTTGCCTATAAGATAGTAGGGGCGTTAGTGCACGATATGAGTGCATACCTTTCATTTCGACCTGACGGGTTAAGCTTTAGTACACTAATAGTTCATGCCTCACTTGACTTTTAAGAAGTGTTGCCAAGGTGTCAAAACTGTCAAAAGGACAAGAGAAGGGTCGCCATAATCCCGAAATGTTGCTTATAAATCGAAAACCAAGGGTCGGACGATGATCAAGGCCGCCAATGCCTGCCAGATGTCATCACAACTACTCTTGGTGATGTTACTACCAACGAAGACAAGGCCAAGGCTTTTGCTGACTACTTCGAAAACACTTCAAACCAAATCCACCATCAGACTCTGAGTTCCTGGACGAAGTCAACACATCAGTCCAAAACGCTCAAGCATTTCAAGAAATTATACACTTCAGCAATACTAACCCCGCCAGCGACCCCACGGATCACCACGAGTTCACTTCTCCAGAAGAAATACAGGAAATCATTCACAGAAGTCATCCAAAAAAATCAACAGGCCCGGACAATATCTTCAACTTCGTCCTGAAGAGACTGCCGCATTCGGTGATGATCTTCTTTGCAATTATCCTCTACAATTGTGTCAACAACTGTTACTTTCCCACCAAATGGAAAACAGCAAAAATTGTGGCTATTCCAAAAAAGAGCAACAACAAAGACGTCTCTGGATACAGGCCTATATCACTTCTGTGCAACATGAGCAAGATACTCGAGGAGCTAATACTCAGACGACTTAAATCATTCTGCAGCAACAATCGCATAATCCCGGATATGCAGTTTGGATTCCGGGAACATCACTCAACACTTCACCCACTTCTAAAGCTCCAGCACGATGTCGCCCTCTCCCTAAATAGTCATCAAGTCACTGTCGAATGCTTTCTCGATATCGAAAAAGCATTTGACAGCGTATGGCTACAGGGACTTGTTCACAAACTTTTCCTACTCAGATTTCCACATTCACTAATCAAAATTATTTACAATTTCCTTCATTCCAGGTCGTTCTTCGTTCAAATAGGAAGATGCCAATCAACAACGAGGACAACCAGAGCCGGAGTTGCTCAAGAATCTAAATTAGGACCATTCCTCTTCAACATATATACGTCAGATCAGCCACAGCCAGAATACGCCCAGACTCTCCTGTTTGCCGACGACTCCCTCACATACGCCAAGTCCATGTCACCGATATTCGCAGTTAGAAGAGTTGAAGCCCACATCAAACTACTATACGAGTATTACCATCGCTGGGGCTTCAAAATCAATTCGGCCAAGTCCGAACTGATCTGTTTCAGACGACCAAGTAGCTCAGGAAGTAGAAGAGGACGCTCAGCCACCAACTGCAGGAACACCAAGATCACCCTTCCCGATGGAACTCAACTGTCAGCAAGAAATAACGTGAAATACCTGGGCATACAGTTCAATGAGTTATGCCGTTTCAATCCCCACACAGCAGCAGTATTAAGAAAAGCCAACTTCGCCTTCCATCGCATTCATCCGCTAATGCGAAAACAGAACGGACTAAGCCAAAAGACGAAGCTTCTTCATCAGGCCAGTCATTACATACTGCTTTCCCATCTGGTACACCACTACAAAATCACACATGAAGAAGCTGGCAATATTCGAGCGGAAGATTCTGCGGATCTGCACAGGACTACACTTCGACAGGATACGAAGAAAACACGTCAGCAACAAGAGACTCTATGAAGAGGCCAACATTGTACAACTAGACAGATACCTCATCCAATCCAGCAGAAGATGTCTAAAAAATATGATGAACCACCCGAACCCTCTAATAGTGGGAATTGTAAACCAGCCAAGACATCCCAACCAGCGGTACCTCGAAGCGATGGAGCTGCTAGATGAGGGTATTATCTCAACCACCGACGAAGAGAACATTCCCTTCTACGCTGACCCAAGGTCAGCTCACCGTGGCTGAAAGCCTCACCCCCCCAACCAATCACAACAGTGACAACCGGACCTGAACAATCCGAGAAATAAAGCAGCCAATAGATTAAGAATAGAAATAAACATAAATGACAATAAAATATAAATTTTGAAAAAAAAAACTCAATGTAAACAGTTAGGCCCCCTATTGGGCCAACATATTTTAGGTAATAATCAATGTATACTTTAAGATAACTAACATTAAGCAAATTGTAAATACTTACTTACTTACTTACTTAAGGTGGCGCTACAGTCCGGGGTGGACCAGGGCCTCAACCAACAAGCTTCTTCCAGCCGGCTCGGTTTCTAGCTAGCTGTCTCCAGTTTCGCACGCCAAGTTGGTTGAGGTCCTCTTCCACTTGCGTGCGCCACCTTTTACGCTGTCCACCTCTACTGCGTTGTCCCACGGGGTTGGATTCAAAGACTTTCCGGGCCGGAGCATTGGTGTCCATTCGCTCTAGATGACCCAGCCATCTCAGTCGTTGGCTTTTCACTTTTGTGGCTAGGTCGGTGTCGCTGTACAGCCCATACAGTTCGTTGTTGTATCTTCTTCTCCATTCCCCATCTATGCAGACGGGACCAAAAATCACACGGAGAATTTTCCTCTCAAAACAGCCTAACGCGTTCTCATCCACTGTTAGCAGTGTCCATGCCTCTGCACCATACATCAGGACCGGGATGATAAGCGTCTTATACAGGGACAGTTTAGTTGCTCGAGAGAGGGCTTTGCTTCTCAATTGCCTTCTTAGCCCAAAGAAACAGCGATTGGCAAGAGTAATTATTCGTTTGATCTCAGCGCTGGTGTCGTTCGCTGAGTTTATAGCGGATCCTAGGTAGACAAAGTCTCTGACTACCTCAAAATTATAGCTGTCTATAGTGACGTTCTGTCCGAGACGTCGGTGTTGGATGTCCTTTCTTGTGGACAGCATATATTTTGTTTTGCTTTCATTCACCGTTAAACCCATCTTCTTGGCTTCCTTCTCAATGCTCACAAAAGCACCACTGACATCACGCTTTGTTCGTCCGATTATGTCAATGTCGTCAGCGTAAGCGAGTAATTGGACGGACTTTTGAAAGATTGTGCCTCTGGTGTTGACGTGAGAGTTTTGCACTATTCTTTCAAGAACGATGTTGAAGAAGTCGCATGACAGCGCGTCGCCTTGCCTAAAACCTTTTTTGACATCAAAGGTGTCGGTGAGGTCTTTGCCGACCTTGATGGAGCAGCGTGCATTCTCCATCGTCATCCTGCACAAACGGACGAGTTTGGCAGGGATGCCAAAACTAGACATTGCTCTATATAGCTCGTCTCTATAGATGCTGTCATACGCGGCCTTGAAATCGATAAAAAGGTGGTGGGTATCGATTTGGAACTCCTGGGTTTTCTCCAAGATCTGCCGTAGTGCGAATATTTGGTCGATGGTGGACTTCCCTGGCCTAAAGCCACACTGATATGGACCTATCAGGTTGTTGACGAATGGCTTCAGGCGTTCACAAAGTACGGCAGAGAAGATCTTGTAGGCGATATTAAGAAGACTGATGCCTCTGTAGTTGGTGCAGTCCAGAGGATCGCCTTTCTTGAGGATCGGGCAAACAATACTGAGGTTCCATTCATCGGGCATGCTTTCTTCCGACCATATTTTACAGATGAGTTGGTGCATACTCCTAACCAATTCATCGCCAGCCGCTTTGAATAGCTCAGCCGCAAGGCCATCAGCTCCAGCAGCTTTATTGGACTTAAGTTTAGATATGGCTATCCTCACTTCGTCAAGATCGGGTGGACGGAATTGTTGGCCTACGTCGTCCAGGTTGAATGGTGCAATTTGCATGGTAGCGGAATTCGGTTCGTCATCGCCGTTATACAATTTGCAGAAATGATTTTTCCATATCCTCAGCACCGACTGCGTTTCCACCACGATGTTCCCCTGATCGTCCTTGCAGGCTTCGGTTCGGGGTTTGTAACCTTGGGAGGTTCTTTTTACTTTTTGGTAAAACTTCCGAACTTCATTCCTGCAGTGGCATCCCTCTAATTCCTCGATCGCGCGCTTCTCATGCTCTTTCTTTTTCTTTCTGAGAAGCTTGTGTTCCTCTTTCCTCTTCTGCTCGTAGAGCTCGCGAGCAGCTCTGGTCCTTCTATGCAGCGCCGCTTTGTATGCCTGTTGTTTGGCTGCATGTACTTGCCGGCATTCCTCGTCAAACCAGGGGTTTCGCTGTGGTGGTCGTGCGAAGCCCAGCACGTCAGAGGCGGCATCTCTGATGGCTTCCTGGCAGTTTTTCCACTGGTTCTCGATGTTTGCAGTTGGCGGCAAAGGACTAGTTAAGAGGGCGCGAGAGACTCGATCGGAAAAGGACCTGGCGATTTCTTGCGACTGTAGCCGTCCGACGTTGAACTTCCTGACAGTATTTACCTGTTTTGGCTTTGGTCTGGATATCCGTAGCATAACCTTTGCTACAACGAGGAAGTGGTCCGAGTCAACGTTGGCTCCTCGGAACGTTCGGACATCCTTGATACTGGAGGAGTGCCTTGCGTCGATCGCAATGTGGTCAATTTGGTTGGCGGTTGATTGACCAGGAATTCGCCATGTCCCCTTATGAATATCGAGATGCGGGAACTGCGTACTAGCTACCACAACGTTTCGCCCCGCAGCAAAGTCGATTAGCCTGAGTCCGTTATCGGAGGTGGTGTCGTGCAGGCTGTATCTTCCGATTGTGCCACCAAAGACGTCTTCTCTTCCTAGTTTGGCATTAAAATCACCCAAGACAATTTTAATGTCATAGCTAGGGCATTGCTCATATGTCTTGTCCAGGAGCTCGTAGAACTCGTCCTTGGTGTCGTCATCTTTCTCCTCTGTGGGGGCATGCGCGCATATCAGGCTGATGTTGGCGAATTTAGCCTTGATGCGAATTGTCGTGAGGCGCTCGTTCACATAATTGAAACTCAAGACCTCTTGCCTCAGTCTGCCTCTAACAACAAATCCACATCCAAAAAGACGCTGCCCTTGTGGTCGGTAACAGTCACCGTAGTATACATCGCAGTCTTTCAGTTTTCTTTTGCCCGGCCCATCCCATCGCACTTCTTGGATGGCGGTGATGTCTGCTTTGTAGCAGTCTAGGGCCTCCGCTAAATGTTCGGCTGCACGTGGTCTATAGAGAGACAGAACATTCCACGTGCAGATCCGAAGTTCGTTGTCCTTATTTCGTTTGCTAGGTTCGTCAACAGTAAATCCGTCCGTATCCGAGGCTTGTTGATGCTTCGCAACTAAAATAGCTTTACGTGGCCGGGAAGTCACCCCGACGGCACGACCCCCAACCTGGAGGACCAGACCCTATATATATAACTCCAAGGGCGGGGAGCCGGATTAACCGCTCCTTATAGGCCTGAGCTCCGAATATGTCGTAGTAGCCCGTATAAGGTGTTCACTAAGTAGTTCAGCCTAACTGGAACTGTAGACGCCACCGTTGATTCCATCTTGAGAATTCTTCCGCTGCCGCCTGGATGAAGGAGAAGTGCCTTAGTGGGAACACTCCTCCCCCCCTCTCTCGTTTGCTGCCCCCTAAAACCGTCCACAGGGATTGGAGCCCCATGTTCAGTTAAAGGTACTAGGCACCCGATGTTCACCGCGGGGAGGTGAGAGTAGGAGTTGATAGACAGAGGTTCGCTTTGAAACAAAGCTTGTGGACGCTTGTGTCCTCTTGAATGCACATGTCTACCCTTTGAAACACCAAAGCAAATTGTAAATATTTATCGTTCAATAAAAATCTTGTAAATCTTGTAAATCTTGTCGGACGATGATCTGAGAACTGCCGTTGGATTCAGCACCCTTGTAACCATAGGACCACATTATTGTTTTTCTCCCACCCCTCCCCTTGCACGAAGGGAATGGAAAAAGTAGTTTTGGAAACAAAATTTGAAAAGCAAAGAAATGTTAGAAAAATATTTGTATTAATAAAATTTAAAGATGGTATCGACGCAGAATTTCACAATCTACTATACATTACATCCAGAGTTGATTGAAAACCTACTTTGGTTTTTTTAAAAGCCACTTTAAAAGTGCGGTGGAGGGGGGATATGAAAGATTAACAAACTTAAATATATGTCTTGGTATAATATAAGCATATGGCACATGTCTTAAGGGTATTTTTTAATGTTCAAACTTACTAAATCAGAATGAATTCGATACAACCACCTAAAAAAAGTTATAGTCCTTTTCACAAATGATGAATGAATTTTTAGTGAAACAAGTAAAATATTACCAAATCCCAACAGCATTGACACGAAACTTGGTCCACGTATTTCATTTGTCATAACATAAGCAACAAGAATCAAAAGAGTCTACAAAAATAATTATAGTTAAAGGGTGTTTTTTTCAGTGAAAGGGAAAAATTTTGAATTACTACCATGAATCCCCTCCCAAAACTGGAACGTTTATGAAAATTGGTGAAAACGTTTGACTTTTTATCAAGACCAAGAAACAAAAGAGACCAAACAAATATAAACTATCTGAGGGTGTTTTTCAATGGGGAATGAGAAGCAGAGTTTTTGGCCGAAGATTTGTATTATTTTGAAACCGACATACATATATGTAATATGGTGCATGATTTAAAGGTATTTTTTAATGCTGAATCCAATAATATTAAAATTAAGTAGATACAAGCTCACATAAAAAAGTTATGTTACTTTTAAAGAGTTAATGTCTGTAAATGATTGTATTTTTTGACTAGAATAGGTACGACATTACCTCCCAAAAAAGACCCTCAGACAATGGATATTTGAATGGTCTTTTTTGATTTATGGTTCCGATGATTAATCAAATATTTTCACCAACTTTCCTCAACGTACCAGTTTTGGGAGGAGTTTCATGGTAGTAGTTCAAAATTTGTCTAATTCATTGGAAGAAACACCCTTTCGCTACAAATATTTGTATAGACTCCTTTGATTCTTGTTGCTGATGACAAATGAAATATGTGGACCAAGTTTCATGTCAACGCTGGTAAAGTTTGGTAATAATTTACTTGTTTCACTAAAAATTCAGTCATCATTAATGAAAAGGACTACAACTTTTTTAAGATGGTTGTTTCGAGTTCATTCTGATTAAGTAAGATTGGGCATTCAAAAATACCCTTAAAACATGTATCATATGCTTATATTATGCCAAGATAAATATAAAAGTTTGTTAATCTTTAATATCCCCCCTCCCCAGCACTTTTGGCTTATAAAAAAAACCAAAGTAGGTTTTCAATCAACTCTGGATGTAATGTAGTAGATTGTGAAATTCTGCGTCGATACCATCTTTAAATTTTATTAATAAAATATTTTTCTAACATTTCTTTGCTTTTCAAATTTTGTTTCCAAAACGACTTTTTTTTCCACCCCCTTCGTAAAAGAGGAGGGGTGGGATAAACACAATAATGTGGTTCTATAGTTTCAAGGGTGTTGAATCCAACGGGAGCTCTCGGGTTTTCATCCAACCCTTGGTCTTCGATCTATAAGCAACATTTCGCAATTGTGGCAACCCTCCTCTTATCCTTATGGCAGAGTTGCCACCCTGGCAACACTTCTTAAAAGTAAAGTAAGGACATGAACTATTAGTGTACTAGAGCAGAACGTGTCAGGTTGAAATGAAAGGTATGCCCTCATATCGTGCACTAACGCCCCTACTATACCTTACTAAGTAGAAGAGGTAGAGTTGTTTCACTTTAAGCAAGTTCGTCGGCCTTATAATTACCTGTTATTTCTCTATGCCCCGACACCCAACACAGTTGAATGATAAACTGCTTCGCTATCTTCAACAGAGATGAACGGCAATTAAGGGCTTATGTAGAGTTAGTATATAGAGCGATTCCAGAGATTTGATAGCTGCTTGACTATTTAAGAAGGTATGGATATCTGTGGTTGATATCACGTTTTCAGTAAAGTTAAGGGTTCTATGATCGCCATAAGTTCCACCTGGAACACACACCACCACCCACTCCTTCATAAGTTTTCGATCCATCTGTGTTGATATGATATGAATCGATTCCTCTTTCAAGTAAGCCATATCCTCCCATTGAGTTCTGGAAGGAGTGGTGACTTGAAAGTTATCGCCGATCTGTAGTTTTGGGATGGTGTAATCAATGTGGCTTGGGAGTGATCCGAATGAATTCAGAATGATGAAATGGCCAATGTTATTGTTGGTCCACTGTGAGGAAGATTTTAGGCGTATGGCTGTATTAGCAGCCACCTGTTTGTTAAAAACATCGATGGGCATCAGATAGAGCAGAACGTGTACAGTGGCAGAGGGTGTCGTACGAAGTGCCCCGGTTATGCATAAACAAGCCGAGCCTTGTACTTTGCTTAGTTTGTCGCTACTGCTACACTATAAGTGAGAATTGGTCTAATTACCGAAGTATACATAAGGCCAATGAGTTCTACGAGGTTGGAGGCCCCATTCATTCCCAACGGCTTTTTGCATGAGAAGAGTGCCACTGGGGCCAGTAGCCTAGCTAGAGTGCAGGGGCAGTTTACAAAAATTTGATTCAATTTTTGGTAGTCAACATTACTGTATGGATTTTTTTGCAAAAGGCCAATTTGCTGTTTCTTTTAAAAAAATATACATACCTGTTAAAAATTAGTTTTTTAGTATATTTTTTGTTGAGGTAACGTAAAAGGTCGATGCAATATCTATTTATTTATTTTTTTGCGTAATTTACTACAAATATTTATGTTCTTTGTTGGTAAAATTTGGTTTCATTGTTGAGAGCAAGAGCCCACGCTCCTGTTAAAGTTGAAAAAATGTAGATCAGACAGTATTTGCCAGAAGAAATGGAACATTAATTTTACATTCACGAGCTTATTTAGGTCCAAATTTAACGTACATACAATGTTTTGAATTAATTTTAATTATAGATCGGATGTTTTATTTTTGAAACATGAAAAAGTTTTTTTCATTGACCTTTTCCACCAAAATGAAATCCGAGATATCAGTTGAAAGCTTTTGGTATTTTTCATTGTTGGAACATGAAATAAAAAATTTCATCAAAATCTCAATGAAAACTTCAGATTTCAACAAAATTCAATTGAAATTCTACTCAACCAATTTGAAATCTTCAAAATTTTCAACTGAAATCTCAGATTTCGGCTTGGTGGCTACATAGTATTAGTTAACATAATGCAAACCCTTTAAATAAGTTTATTTTTATATTCCTGACAAAAGCATATCAATTTGATCAACTGAACTTTTATCATCCGAGCTGAACCAGTGATCACAATCCTTGTTTCTAATACGGGGAAATGTAAATGTTTTTATTTCTTAGGGAGATCCTTACCCTACCGAGTTCTAGTGAGAAGCTCTCACTGATTTGGTGATGAGCACGCTTGAAAGGATTTTAACATTTGGAAGTACATTATCTCAATTACCTCTCAATTCCGAACCAGAGTCTTCGTGCAGCAATGCCAGCCATAGCAGCGCTGTACGGCGTAGTAAAAAGAAATCGGCGGGCACTCTTCTCAAGTTCCAGTTCCGGAAGGCTACCTTCATTCTTGACAAGATTGCCAGGAATGAGGAAGCTGGGACTGTTCTTGAGAGAGACCTAGCTGATAAAATCAAGTACCAGAAGATTGTTGAAGAGTACAACAGTTTTCTGGCTACGCAAGAAAAGTCAACCCAGGAAAAAGCTGTCAAACGAAATAGGTCTCGAGACGAGACCAACCAACCTCCGAAAAGGAGTAAGTTTGATGGCCAGAAAAAGAAAGTGCCACCTCCCAGAGCAGCGCAACCGCGTACTTTAAGTGAGGTCGTCAGAGATGACCTCCAAGTATCGGTTGTGGATGAGCTCTCCACCAACAGCAGAGGTCTGCTGGAAGTGTGGAACTCCATCGAGGCCAAGCTCTCGGAGATGGTGTTGGTGATGGGACCCTACCCTAGTTTTGACTCTGGTGAGATGCTCAGGGGACACAGGGTTTTCAAATGCGCGGACTTGTTCTCTAGGGATTTTCTTAGTAGCTGCATTGCTAAGATTAGCAATCACTGGGATGGCTTGAGGCTCAAGCTCATCCCAGCTAAGGATATCCCTAGACAACCAAAGGCGCGTATCTGGTTGCCCCTCATGAGTATTAAGCCAAGCGGACAGGAGCTGATCCGCGGTCTTCAGAGGCTAAATCCGTTGATTCCGATGCGGGACTGGGCAGTCATCAAGACTGAGGAACCGCAGAAGAACAGCGCTTCTTATCTTCTGAAGATTAGCGAGGAAAGTGTAGGAGAACTTGAGAAGGCTGACTTCAAACTCCCCTTTGGCATCAGGTTTGCCAAAGTCAAAATTCTGCCCAGTCAGGGTACAGACCCCGACAAAGTTGATGACAATGTCGAGTTCGACGATGTCACCGACGGAGTCGAGGTCCCCAGCGAGCCGCCGGGCCCTGACTGTGCAGAATGCAGTCAAAATTAAAAACGCGATGCTGAGGGTCATTCAGATTAATCTGAAGCACTCGAAATGTGCATCAGATAATCTGAGGGTTTCCCTGAGTGAGGAGAACATTGACGTCGGCATCATACAAGAACCGTGGGTTAACGGCCGTAGAGTGAAAGGTCTCCAAGACAGCCAGTATGATCTGTTCTACAAAACCGCAAACCAAGACCAAGGTAAGCCTCGAACTTGTATTTTAGCTAAAAAACACTTAAAAGCTTTTTTGTGTCCTAACCTTAGCACCTCCGATCTGACAGTCGTCAGATTGGACGATAAAAATGCAGACGGCTTACTGGTGGCCTCAGCGTACTCGGCGCATGACAGGCTGTCACCGCCGGAAGAGTGGCGCACGCTTTCGTCCGAGGTCAACACAAAAGGGACAAACCTCCTGATTGGATGTGATGCCAACGCACGACATACTCTCTGGGGTAGTTCGGAGATTAATGAACGAGGTGAGTCTCTTTTTGATTTTATTATTGAAAACAACTTAACTGTATGTAACAGAGGTATTACTCCTACTTTTGTCTTTCCGAGCTCGGATAGCTACGAAGGGTGGGAGGACATACTTGATATTACCGTAATTAATAATAACTTTAAGCTATCAGTGGAGAATTGGAGAGTATCCCCTCTTAATTCCTTTTCGGATCACAGATGGATCCTCTTCAATATTAATTTCGAGTCTGAAACCCCTGCGCCCTATAGAAACCCGAAAAGAATTGACTGGACGAAGTTCAGCCAAATTGTAAATTCCAAACTGCGCAATATACCGAATCTGAGTCCAGAATCAGTTATAGATCTAGAATCAATGGTGAAAACCATTGAAGTGTCTATGAACACTGCTTTTAAGGTCTCTTGCCCAGTTAAATATAGCCGTAAAACCCTTCCTCCATGGTGGAATGAAGACCTGTCTAGTCTGAGAAAAATTACTAGGAAGATCTTCAATATCTGCCACAGACACAAGTTTTACCAACCTTATAAAGACTGTTTGAAAGTCTACAAGCGTGCTCTCGCATCAGCGAAGAAACTTGGTTGGAGAGAATACTGCCATTCTATTGAGAGCTTAAGAGATTCCGCAAGGCTTAGCAAAGTTCTTTCTAAGGAGCATTGTAATCCTTCGTTCTTGAAAAAGCCTGATGGATCTTGGACAGTTTCTCCGACGGAGTCCTTGGAACTGCTGATGACGACACACTTTCCGGGCTGCGAGAATAGCAACCCCGAAACGCATAGAACTTATAATTTACCTTTAGCTCGTGTAGAGCATATCAATACCGTTATAACTAAGGAAAGAATAGCATGGGCTATTAATACTTTCTCCCCGTATAAATCTCCAGGCCGAGATGGAATTCTGCCAATCATGCTCCAAAAGCTACAAGATTTGGTAGTCCCACGGCTAGAGATGATTTTTAAAGGATGCCTCCTTCTCAACCATGTGCCAGAGTCTTGGAGACATGTAAAAGTGGTTTTTATTTCAAAAGTAGGCAAGCGAGGACACGAATCCGCGAAGGATTTTCGTCCAATTAACCTAACCTCTTTTGTACTTAAAACTCTAGAGCGTATTCTAGACACACATATTAGAGACATACTTGTGGAATGTCCTCTAGTAAACTCTCAACATGCATATCTCAAAGGTAAGTCGACGGAGACGGCCCTTCATGAGGTAGTGCGTACAATTGAGAAAACCATCAACTTCAAACAATATACCCTCGCTACATTCTTAGATGTAGAAGGGGCTTTCAACAATGTGCTTACCGAATCTATTCTTGAGGCACTCGTTGACTTTGGTGTAGAGGACTACATCAGAGAATGGATAATATCCATGCTCAAAGATAGAAAGATTCATGGCACGTTAGGTAATGCAAACTCGACAAAACACGTCAGAAGAGGAACACCCCAGGGCGGTGTTCTGTCACCACTTCTATGGCTTTTAGTCATGAACAAAATCCTCTTTAAACTGGAGAGATGTGGTGTGAAGGCGGTTGCGTATGCGGACGACTTGGTATTATTAGTGTCAGGGAAGTTTACTCCTGTGATAAGCGAAATCACAGAGATGGCTTTGAGAAAAGTTAGCAACTGGGCTACGAGTTGTGGTCTAGGAGTCAACCAGAGCAAAACTGAACTGATGCTTTTTACTACCAAAACTAAGATACAACCCTTCACTCCACCCCGACTTAACGGCCAAACACTATCACTATCAACCAGTGCAAAATATCTAGGTGTCATCCTAGACCCTAAGTTAAACTGGAAATTAAACATCGAAGAACGGGTCAGGAAGGCCTGTATAGCTTTCTACCGCCTGTAGTAAAACCTTCGGTAAAAACTGGGGCCTTCAATCAAAGATGATCTTATGGACGTATACTGCAGTGGTACGGCCGATTCTAACATATGGTTCGATTGTCTGGTGGCCCGCACTAAATAAGACATATAACATCGACAAACTAAAAAAGGTTCAAAGAACAGCTAGTGTTGGTACCACAGGGGCTCTTCGATCTTGCCCAACGGATGCCTTAAGCGTTTTTCTGCACCTTCTACCACTTGATCTACACATAAAATATCTAGTATCTTGCAGTGCCTTAAGACTTAAAGAATCAAATTCTTGGGTTGCTAAACCTTATGGTCACAGCAATATCACAAATTTGATTCCCGCTGATATACTTTCGACTCCCACTGACTACCGCGCTCCTACAATGAGCCTCAGTAAAGATTTTAAAGTCTTATTCCCATCCAGAGGGGACTGGGATGATGACGCCGTGACGAGGGACTTCGACACAACTATCTATACTGATGGCTCAAAGATGGAGTGCGGTGTTGGCTCAGGAGTCTTCTCTGAGTCTCTCAACATCTCCAAGTCATTTCGGCTACCGAATTTCGCTAGTGTATTTCAAGTTGAAATACTGGCAATCAGGGAGGCATGCAAGATGCTTAAAGCAGATCCAAACCAAAATCGTAATACAGCCATCCTTACAGACAGTCAGGCGGCTGTTAAAGCCATTGATTCGGCTACATCATCTTCTAAATTGGTACAACAATGCCGAGATGAGCTCGCAAGTCTAAACATTAACCTCAAGGTCACTCGTATCTGGGTTCCTGGTCACAGTGGCATTGAGGGAAATGAACGGGCAGATGAACTAGCCAGGCAAGGATCAGCCCTTCACATCTCACTTGCGGAAAGAGTCTACATTCCCCTTGGAGTTGTGAAGGGCAATATATTGTCAATTTTCCTTAGGGAATCTAATCGTAGGTGGAGCAGTTTGACCAATTGCAAAATATCCAGAACGATCTGGCCCGCCTTAAATAAATCCCGAACAATTGATCTCATATGTAGACCCAGGCGGGACATAGCCAGGGTCGTAGCAACCTGCACTGGACACTGGCCAATTGGAGAATATGCGGCGAGGCTGGGTATTCCTTACAATACTCACTGTCGCAGCTGTGGAGACCAGCAAGAAAAGGAAACAGTCCTACATTTTCTCTGTAAATGTCCAGCTCTAGCCAGAATGAGAGCACAATCGTTTGGAATGGCTTTTTTTGACGACTTAAACGAACTTTCCGAAATGAAGATCAAAGACTTGATCTCTTTTCTTAACGCCACGAAATGGTTCTGAGACAGAAATCTGTTGCGTTCTGCATCATATTCCCCCCCCCCCCCCCCCCAGATCCAAAGTCCGTGAGTAATCGAAACCTGGGTTTCTGAGGAGCTTCATGATGCTCAATGGCAATTGATGATCACATGATCTGATCGATCGATTCGTTGCTGCTCTACAACCTGCCGAGCTCGGCATAATGTGGCAAGCTCGGGCGAGATGCGATCCGATCGAGTGAGTGTCCTATGACCCAACTCACAAGATACATTAACCATACTCCACAGCCGTCCTATTTCAAAGCAAGGAACGCTTTTATCTACTTTCATACACAGGTCAAACGAGTTATGGTATCAAAACGGCGCAATCCAGTGCTAATTGGGCAACAGCGAGTGTTACGCTCTTGCCACCATTTTTACCTACCTACCTACATTATCTCAAAAAATTATAACTTTGGTGAGACTTAAGCGAGACCAAAGGGAGATGAAAGAAAAACAAAATTAATGCCAAAAGGGAATTGAAAGTAATTAAAAGGAATTATAAGTACTTTTGGAATTACAAGCACCGGTACTAGTACTTGAAATTTTTAAGTACAAGTAACAAGGGATTGTACTGGTACTTAAAAAATTTCAAGTAGGTACAAGGTAATTGTACTTGTACTTGTACTTATGCCTTAAGTACACAGGTCTGGTCATGACAGACGTCAAAGTGGCCCCAAACCCCCCGACAGACGTCCTTGAAAGTGCAACTTTATTCGTGTTTTTAAAATTTTAGGAAACCACATGCAATATATCTCAAATGAAAGTGGTCTTGAGTCTCTGAGTACGAATATGTATGTGACAGACGTCGGATAGGCCCCGACAAGATTACTATCTATTTTTCGTTAGACCAGTCCCGGATTTCAAATTTCGAGTGTTGCTATGATCTTAAAATAAAAACAATGGCAACCACTTTTTTTCAAATTGAATCTTACGGGATCCTCTAACCTCTAGGTCCCTGGGGCACCACCCCGGGTTGCTCCAAGGTAGGTACGCCGCTATGTGTGGCCTTTTTAACTTTAACTCTTTCTTGTAGTTATATTAGGTTTCCAGCTTAAATTTTTTTAAATAAGACCCAAACATTTAGTTTGATCAGTCAATGTAAATGGTGAACCTTTGATAGAAGAAGGATCTATATGAGGGATTCTATATTTCCTTGAGAATAAAACAAATTCTGTTTTATGAGGGTTGACACCCAGACCACACCCGTCAGCCAATTGGTTAGCATATTTGATCGTTTTGAAATAGTTCTATTAAGGTAGTAGGATGCTTTCCTGATATGGAAATAGCATTATCCATCGTCCACATAGGTAATCAAATCACTCTATAACCCTCCACTTCCAAGCATGTTAGCCGCTCAGAGAACGGTAACACTGACCACATTGAAGTATTTATTTATTTATTTAAGTCAACTAATTACTAGCTTAACAGAAATTTATTTACATGGCTTGAACATATACATAGATAATATTTTTTTTTTTTTTCATTCATTTGTTTTTATTGTAGATTAAGATACAAAAAGTCTCACATTTAAATAATATTTTTTAAGAGTTTCAGAACTTAACATTTTGTTCTTTTCAGCTTTAATTTTTGTTTATATAATAATGGAAATACAGTCAAACTTCTTTATAACGAACTTCCTTATAACGAATATCTCCTTATTGCGAACTGCCACTCTGTCCCCGTCCCCTTAAATAAATATCCTATATAAATGTGTTTCCATATAACGAATTTCTTTATAACGAAATTTTCTTTATAAAGAAAAAATTTTTAGGACCCAGCATCATAATATTGTTTCTTTATAACGAAGTTCCTATAAAATAAAAAACTTTATGAAATTTCTCGCTCCAAACAAATAGAACGAAACAATTTTGTTTACAATTTTCTAGAATTGGAATCATTTCGGTATTAACGAATTCCCCGATTTTGCAAAACATCCTTGCTGGTGTATGTACCTCTACGCTCTAACAATTCAGAAAGAATATGAAATGTGTGGCAACAAGTCAAACGTTTACTTCGGAATTTGTTTGTGTGTCAATTATGATGAACGAAATTTCTCGTTTTGACGTGTTAACGAAAAATTTGGTTAAACATTTTCAACTTCACCGAAATTAATTTTTTCGATGATCGATTTTCGATAAAAGTCGGACAGACAAAGATAGCTTGTCCCTGGAAATGTCCAGCTGTGCATTTCAAGTGCGTTGTTTTGAGAGTAGCGTCATTTCTTTTAAAATGTCGAAGCGAAAATTTATTTCACTTTTGTAAAAATTGTCCATTTGTGGAAATAAAAAAAGTTTGTTGTTCTTTATGTATAGACATTTCTATACCTGATATGAAAAAAAAAAACAATAATTTCAGAAAAATTCTTTATTGCGAAGTGTGTATTAAACTTCCCTATAACGAACCAAATTTTTGGTCCTTTGAGGGTTCGTTATAAAGAAGTTTGACTGTACTTGAGAATACATAATATTTAATTAAGGGAAACTTCTACAAAATAAAACCCTTATGTAATACTTATAATCTAAATTACACATAGTTCTTTTATTAGACTATTGTCCGAGAATTGACATTTATACATAAAATCAGATACATATTTAATAGATAGGGTCGCAACAAGATTGACACAAGCTCTTTCATGTAAATTGAATGTAGAAAAATGTTTAGGTCATTTTAAAACTATTTTAAGTATTTTGTTTTGCATAATTTGCAATTTCTTTTTATGACAGTCCGCGCAATCATACCAGACAGGAACACCGTATAACAAGATAGGTTGAAAAATTGTTTTAAACAAAATAAGTTTGTTTTCTGTACTAAGTTTTGAACTTCGACTTATAAATGGATACAGTATTCTTATATACATATTAACTTTTCTAATAGTAACTGCTGTATGATTTTGAAAGGTTAGCTTTTTATCTAATGTTATACCCAAATATTTACATTCGTTTTCCCATTGTATATCGGTATCATAAAATTTAAGGCAGGTTGACGGTAAATAACTACTTGCCCTGCGACGTGTAAAGAAAACGGCTTGAGATTTGGTAGCATTGGCCTTAATTCTCCATTTCTTAAAGTAATTTTCAATATCTTTAAGTGATTTTTGTAGCGAAGATATTATAGTAACAGGGTTTACACATGTAGAGTATATTGCAGTATCGTCTGCAAACATTGCCCAATGTGTATTGCTACTTGCAATCTTAAAATCTGCCACGAAAACATTGAAGAGAATAGGGCCCAAAACCGATCCTTGAACAACTCCAAAAGGGATATCCAGATAATCTGAATTGCAATTTCCAATAAAAACCGCAAATAGTCTGTCTTTCAAGAAACTTTGGATTAACTTGATCAGAAATAGAGGAAATCATTTTCATTTTATGTAAGAGAGCATCATGCCAAACAGTGTCAAAGGCCTTCTCAATGTCCAGCAATACCAACCCTGTTGACATTTTAGAAGCGAAGCCTTGTTTAATATGATTTTTTATTCTAACTACTTGATGATTTGTACTGTGCCCTGATCGAAAACCAAATTGTTGTTTTGGCAATACCTGAAATTCTGTAATATGGTTCACTAAATTCTGCTTAACTATTTTTTCAAAAATTTTACCTATGTTGCTGAGCAGACTAATAGGTCGATAGCTAAATGGATCAGTTTTTGGTTTCCCAGGTTTAGGTATGGCAATTACTTTTGCTTTTTTCCATTGTTTAGGGAAATAGTTCAAAGTAAGACACGCATTGAATATAAAAGTTAAAAAAATTAACCCTTTCCTTGGAAGTTCCTTGAGATATTTGTTTCGAATTTTGTCAATTCCAACAGCCTTATTTGTTTTACTCATTTTAATTATTTCTCGGACTTTAGAAGGTGTTGTAAGATACTTATTTTCGAGATGTGATTCCGTTAACTCTAATTGTTTTATAGACTCTTTAACTATGGATATTGTTTGATCATCACTCAAGTGAGCGGCAATTGTGTTGTTTTTATGAAAGCAAGATGCCAGTAAATTCAACTTTTCATCTTGGTTGTAAACTTTAACAACACCATTAGAAAGTGCTGGAATATTAGCATGCTTTTTAGAAATTACTTTACTTACTTTCCAAAAGGGCTTGGAGGCCTTTTTGAAAGAAGACAGCAATATATTCCATCTTTTATTTCGATGGGCAAGAATGGCATTTTTAATCTGCTTATTAAGTTTTGAGACCATATCCCTATAATAGATCTGTCTGTATCTTATCCAACACCTTCTAGCCGTGTTTCTCAAACGTATAAGAACCAAAATGTCGTTAGGTAAAGGTGCTGCAGGTTTAATTGCAAGAGTTTTTTTAGGTACAGCTTTATCTACTGCATCATTGATGATATCGACAAAGTTTTGTAAATACACATCTATTTGATAAGTTTGGTTAACTTCATTCAGCGCTAAGTTTTGCGTATTTATATTATTCGAAACATACGCCCGATAAACATTCCAATTAGCAGCTGAGAATATATATTTTCTTTGCAAATTTAGCTTAGAAGTTGAGCCAGTAAAAGATGTATGCACTGGTAAGTGATCAGAGCTTAAGGCTGTTAGTGTGATAGGTTGCGTAAAGTAATCAATTTTATTCGTAACAAAGAAATCCAATACCGATGGAGTTTTATTTTGGTTAGTTGGAATATAAGTAGGATTAACAGGGCTAATTAAATAGTTATTATTCTGTGAAGTCATAATATCGTGCAAAATATTACCCCAAGAATTTGCCCTTACGCAATTCCAAGATTGATGCCTGCAGTTAAGATCGCCACCTAGCAGAAAATTGTCTTTGTTACGCATAAGCTTTAGAATATCTTTTTTAAATAATATTTTTCTTTCATTATTACTATTTTTTCCAGGAAAATAAACAGAAAAAATATCAAGAGATATGGTTTCATTTATTCCTACCCTAATACCAACACATTCAATTATTTCTAAATTCATTGTTCCTAACATGCGTTGACAAATCTCTTTTTTTGCCAAAATTGCCACTTCTCCTCCCAAGACACTTTCTCTATCACGTCTATAGCAGTTGTAATTAGAATGAGACAAATTTACTTCGGGCTTAAGCCATGTTTCTGTAAGCAAAGCTATGTCAACATTGTTGCGAACTAAGTAATCAAATAATTCTAAACTTTTGTGGCGAACGCCTCTTGCGTTCCAAGTAATTATCTTAAGGCTTTTATTAAACATTTTGCTTATATACATATTTTAGTGCCAACATTGTGATGACATTAAATTGGTCAGCTTTTGATCTACATAGATTAAGTTTTGGCATCATTTCACTAAGTAATGACATTAATTCATTTGGAGAAAATAAATCATATTGCTTATTAAAACTCTGATGGTTGTTGTTGTTAGTATAATGTTGTTGTTGTTGCACTGGTACAGCTTCTGGTTCTGCATGAATCTGCATTGAAGATGTTCCACTTCTAGTTTTGTTTTTATTTTGGTCCGTTGTTGGAAGAGCAGGAAAGTCACTCAATGAGAAAATAGAGTGATTTTTTTGAGAAACAAGGTTGCTCTTTTGTAATTTATGAGTATTCGAGTTATTTCGATTTGCAATTTGTTTTCGAATTTCGAAGAAATTTGAGCGCATTTTACATGACGGGTGACGGGTCGTTGGCTTTATGAGCACCGCTACAATTAGCACATTTAATGACATCGGGTTTATCACAGTCAGCAGCTTTGTGTTTCCCAGAACAGTTAGGACAAAACATTTTAACATTGCAATGTTTTTCCCCATGGCCAAACATCTGGCAATTGTAGCATTGAGTCACTTTATTAGGGTAATGTCTTTTGTAGTCCCACTTGACTAACATTTTAAAGATGGTTGAATGTTGTTTTTTTAGATCACTAAATTTAATTGAACCACGTTCTATGTAAATTATATATTTGTAACTTACATAATTGGCAAATGTTTGTACAGTGATAGGTTTTACGTCGGTGCATTGGATACCCCGAGAGATTAATTCTCGTTTAAGTATTTCACTGGTGTATAGATCTAGACCAGAAAGCACAACTTTAAAAGGTCTATTATTTTTCCTCTGATGAGTATAAAACTCGTGGTTTTGCTTTTTGAGTTCAATTAATGTTTTTTCATAAGATTCAAGTGAAAGACACATTATTTTTTGTCCCAAAGAAATATTTTTAAGAACATAGTCATCGATTTTAATATTTTCTAGTAATAATCGTATCACTTCACTTGTTGTTTTTAGAATCACTATTGGTGGTATGGATTCAGACTTTTTTTCTTTAATAGTAACATTGCTTTCTTGGACATCTTCATCATAGTCCATAAGACTTTGCAATGGTTTAAAAGTATTTCTGCGATCTACACTCATTTTAGATTCACCTGAATGAGATCCTTTGAAAGTAAGTTTTTTGCTTGGATTGACGAAATCGTCATCATCCATACAATCACTTGCACGTTTCAATGAAAGAGAAATGTTTTTTTTTTATATATAATGTCTCTGATAACTAGTACACGTATTGACCGCGTGGGTGTTAGCACAAGACTGGATAGATAATATGATTGAAAAAAAAGCTGTTTTAAATTTACATGACATATTTAAATTTTGATCAAACAAATTAATATATTTAATATTAAAAATATTAAATAATTTAAACATTTTATTTCATAATAAGTACGATAGTTTGAGATGAGTATGCATTCGGGCAAATTCCTCAAGTTTCTTTGGGGAATATTAAAATTAATTCGAGACAGAAGGTGCAAAGAGTCTATGTTTCCATTTATCAATTTAACAATAAAGACAAAACATAAATAAGAACGCCTTTCCTCAAGACTAGGTATGTCAATAAGTTTTAGTCTGTTCCTGTAAGGTGGGAGACCATAAGGGTTTTCCCAACCTAACCCTCTAAGCGCAAATCTCAGGAATCTTCTTTGAACCTGTTCTAATCTTGCTTTGTGACAGTCGTAATAGGGAGACCAAACCTGACAAGCATACTCAAGAATTGGTCGAACAAAAGTTATAAAAAGCTGTTTTGTAACAAAAGGATCGGAAAATTGTCTTGACTCTCGCTTTATCCAGCCAAGAATAGAATTGGCTTTGTTAGTTATAGAGTTTATGTGTTGTATAAATTCTAGTTTGCGATCAAATAAGACACTAAGAACAGATATATCGCTTTCACGAGATAATGATACAGCATTTAACAAATAGTCGAAGGGACTTACAGAATGTTTTCTCGAAAAACTAATAGTTTTACATTTATCAATATTAAGAACCAAAGAATTACAAACACACCAGTCAAAAAACGAGTTAAGGTCACATTGCAACTCTTCACAATCGCGAATATTGGAAACACTTTTAAAGATTGTGACATCGTCAGCATAAATGAGACAGTGTGACTGCTTCAACACAGATGGTAAGTCATAAATAAATAAAATAAATAAAATAGGGCCTATGTGGCTACCCTGTGGTATAACAGAATTAACTTTAAAAATATTTGATGCACAACCATTAAAAAGTACTGAGTATGATCTATTGAATAAATACGATTGAAGCCACACTGCAAAATCTTCACTAAACCCCAGCTTTCTTAATTTAAAAAGCAAAACTCGATGTGAGAGTTTGTCAAAAGGCTTGCTTAAGTCTGTGAAGACACAATCAACTTGCTTTTTATTTTTGAGCAAATCAATACAATTTTCAGCTAATTCCATTAGAAAGGTGACAGTAGAGCGACCTTTTGTAAATCCATGTTGATTTGGAACAATGAATGATTTTACATAAATACACAGAGATTCACATTTAATAGCCTCAAAAAGTTTTGGAATTACCGATCACCTTGCAAAAGGTCTATCATTTTTTACTTAGTCTTTTTTACCTTTCTTATGAAGAGGGACAATGAAAGAATTTTTCGAAACAGATGGAAATTCACATGAAGACAATGACAAGTTAAATAGACAAGACAAAGGCAACGACAAGTGATCTTTACAGTTTTTTAAAATAGTTGAAGGTCCATCAGGTCCTGGTACACAACTATCGTCTAGATTAGTTATAAACTTCGCAATGTTGTCAATATAAATGTTGTAGTTTATATCAGTCAAGTAAGAGAAAGATTTCAAAAGCCCAAAGTTATGGGCTTTTTCGTCAAATTTATCACAGTTCAAAATATCACAGTTTAAGGTATCATAGTTGTTAGTATCACAGCTGAAGGCACTTTTAAAGAAGTCAGAAGAAGAAGAAGAAGTTCGATTAAAAATATCTCTTGCTTGGCAGTAGATTTTAAAATTAGCTTCACTCCGAGATAGCTTATATGCATACCATAACTTATTCCTTCGATTTTTGAGGGTTTTTATTTCACTATTGTACTAATCTGGAACTATGTAGATCTCGATTTTGAAATATCAAGAGGAACAGATTTAAGAAAACAATCAAATAATACATTATATTTTGAATTCAAAAATCATAGAGTTAATATTTAAACAATTACTTAGACAAGACCAATCGACTTGTGATAACAAGTTATTAAGTTTTTCAAAATCTGTCTTTTTAAAATTAAAAGTGTAATCATTTTCAAAGAAGTCGTTGTTAGAAAGGTTTGAATCCAGATTAAGAGCAAAAGTCAAGGCTGGATGATGGTTGTCTTCAGGCACGAGAGGCTCAATTGATTTATCCACTGTAATTCCATCATTGATGGAAGTGAACACAAAATCAAGCAAATTCCCAGTGGTATTTAAAATGTCATTATATTGGTGAAGTCCAAGAGAAATTAAATCATCAATTATTTGTGAATCGTCCGATCTAAGATTGCCAGTTGGCAACATAACATTTGTATCAGGGCAGCGTGACCAAGCAACATTTGTAATATTGAAATCACCTAGGTAAATGATTTCATCCTGATAATCCAGTAATTCGCTGACAAAGCCTAAGTACTCGATAGCCTTTATGTAAACATCATGTGGACTTCCAGGAACAATATATAATGTTACAACATATACATATACATATATATATGGTGTGCACTGACTACATAACACCCCATTTAGACTTCAACAAGCCGTTCACGACAGCCTTTCCTAGTAGAGAGGAATGGCAAATAAACGAGCCGTCAACCGGCGATTCGATGGTAGCTATATACACCGACGGTTCCAAGATGGATACAGGTGTTGGTGCAGGGTTCTACTCAGAAACCCTCGGATTATCCAGCTCATTCAGACTTCCTGATTACAGCAGTGTCTTCCAAGCTGAGGTCCTGGCAGTGACAAAAGCTGCTAGACAAGTCTCAATGATGGCAATACCACAAGCTGATATCACCTTTTTCATTGATAGCCAAGCGGAAATAAAAGCGATTTCTGCCATTGAAATCAAATCGAAGCTTGTTACTTGCTGTCGCGAAGAGCTAAGGGTTCTTGGTACACAGCACAATATAAGGCTCTGCTGGGTTCCTGGTCACAGTGGTGTCCCAGGTAACGAAAGCGCTGACGAGTTGGCAAGAATCGGATCGACTCTTGATCCTGATCAGGCAATAACTACAGTTCAGGTTCCACCCTGTAATCTTAAACAGTTAATCGAGAGTAGAACTCTAGCTGCGACAAATAAGCGTTGGAGATCGCTCGATACCTGTGTTATAACCAGAAAATTATGGCCTAGTTTCAACAAACAAAAGACCGACACCATCATCCAACTGAATAAAAAGTCTTTATCTCTTTTCGTGAGTATCATCACCGGTCACAACCACCTAGGATACCACAAGAAAAAGATGAAACTCAGCTTAGACGATTTATACAGGGGATGTGGTGACATAGAGATTCATGAGGATACTCCTCACTACCTGTGTCACTGCCCTGCGCTTTATCATCTCAGAAACAAACACCTAGGGAGATACTTCTTCAATGACTTGGAAGAACTCTCGGACATTCCAAGCAAAAACATATTGAAATTTATTAATGCTACCAAATGGCTTGAAAATGAAAATCCGTACGCTCTATCAACCACACGACCATGAGATTGGTAACTTATCCAACCACAGTCAATAGGCGTACAAAACATTTCTTCAACGAACGATAACGTAAACCAACCACCGACCTATCATACCTATCTATCAGACGTTGCATGGAGCCACTGCTCCTACGGGCCTGATATAGGGATGATTTCTCAAGTGGGGGCAAAAGAAGCATCACGCTTTTGAAAAGCGTTATCTTCTCAGCCAGGTGATTATATAATGACAGTTAACGAACGGATACATATACCAACCACTGACCTATCATACCTCTCTACCAGACGTTGAATGGAGCCACTGCTCCTACGGGCCTGATAGAAGGATGATTCCTCAAGTGAGGGCAAAGGAAGGATCACACCATGAAAGGGTGTTTTCTTCTCAGCCAGGTGATTATGTGACGACAGACATTTCTTCATCGAACGTTTATAAACCAACCACTGACCTATCATGCCCATCTACCAGACGTTGAATGGAGCCACTGCTCCTACGGGCCTGATAGAGGGATGAGTTCTCAAGTGGGGGCAAAAGAAGCATCACGCTTTTGAAAAGCGTTATCTTCTCAGCCAGGTGATTATATAATGACAGTTAACGAACGGATACATATACCAACCACTGACCTATCATACCTCTCTACCAGACGTTGAATGGAGCCACTGCTCCTACGGGCCTGATAGAAGGATGATTCCTCAAGTGAGGGCAAAGGAAGGATCACACCATGAAAGGGTGTTTTCTTCTCAGCCAGGTGATTATGTGACGACAGACATTTCTTCATCGAACGTTTATAAACCAACCACTGACCTATCATGCCCATCTACCAGACGTTGAATGGAGCCACTGCTCCTACGGGCCTGATAAAGGGATGAGTTCTCAAGTGGGGGCAAAGGAAGGATCACGCCTTTTAAAGGCGTTTTTCTTCTCAGCCAGGTGATTATAAAACGACAGACATCCATCGAACTGACACATAAACCAACCACTGACCTATCATACCCATCTACCAGACGTTGCATGGAGCCACTGCTCCTACGGGCCTGATAGAGGGATGATTCCTCAAGTGGGGGCAAAGGAAGGATCACGCCTTTGAAAAGCGTTTTTCTTCTCAGCCAGGTGATTATATAACGACAGACATTTCTCAGCCTGGTGGTTATGTACCAACGGACACTCCTCCAACGACCAAGAAATACTCACCGACTTTTCAGGCTATAGCCTGCTGAAACTCTTCAATACCCTTAACGGGCTTGAATTAACATGGGATGTATCATAGGTTTCTTTTCATAGGGTTCACAACCCCTAGGGTACCACAATGGATCTACATTGATCTAAGTGTGACGGTAACAAAACCAACTGTCAGCCCATTTACCTAACCTAACCCTACAACATATACATTCTTGTTTCTTAAAGATACTTTTACGCAGAGTATTTCTTTGTCAAGTGCAACAGGTATATTGATTAACTCAGCAACGAAGCATGACTTTATAGCAATCAGAACTCCACATCCAACAGTGGCTGGATCTGAGTATCTGTCACGTCTAAAGACATTGAATGTGATATCAAAAATTTCACAGTTATGGATACCGGAATGAATCCAGGTCTCAGTGAGAGAAATAATGTCGTAAGAGCAGATAGATGATGAGTAGTACACTTTGTTGGTCTTTGTCCGAAGTCCTCTTACATTTTGGTAAAAAATGTCAATTATTGGCGACGATTTATTTGTCCTGTCAATCTTTTCAGAAAAGGATTACGAACAATATTCCTTTTGTTTACAAATTCATGAACGTTCGGATCAAGCAGGTGATTGAAAATTTGCTGGGTTACATAAAGTTTAAATGGTGCGTAATCAATACTTTTGGTTGGCAATTGTTCAAGTTTAAGCTTGGCTTTTTTAAAAGTTGAAGTTGAAGTTGAGGTTGAAGTAGAAGTAGAAGTAGGAGTTTTTTCTTTGGAGCCAGTAGGCTTTTTACTTTTTTGTAAGTACAAGCGGAGAGAGAATTAATTTAGGTCTGTTTAGTGAAACTGATCTCGTAACACGATTTTTGTTTGGTGTGTTAGCACAAGGAATGTTTTTCGATGGTTTGGACTTTGGCTTCTCAATTGATGGATTTGTGAGAGTAATAATTGTCTTTAATTGCTCATTTATATTGGCTCATTACATTTGGCAAGTATGTTTGGAATAATACGGAAACTAAGCCAAATTTCACATTTTAACACTTAAAACTTTTTGTTCAAAATTAAATTTCTTATTGAAATATGTGGATGGTTGAAAAAATGTTATAAACAAAATTTATTAGAAATAGTTGACAAAAATCAACAAGAAAAAAAAAATCAAAGTTTTATAAATTTTGTACTAAAATTACCATAAATTTTTTTGGAGCATTCACCCAAACATGCTCAAACAAAATAAAGTAGTTTCTCAAGGCTTTGATATGACATGTTTAAAAAATCATTTTTATTTAAACCTTTCAGAGATATAGCCATTCAAACTTTACAATTTCTTATCATTTTTCGCAGATTTTGCCCGAAAGATACATGGCAAATTTATCATTCCTTGCATCTAGTACCAAGACTCATATATAAATCAGCCCAGCCCAGCGGAGCCATTAAGTCTGTTGGTCTGAAAGTATTTAAAACCCAAAATTGTGGCCAAACTGTGAAAAAAGGTAGGAAATGGTAAAGTTTGATCGTATATCTCTGTCAGTTTGTGACGTTAGAGCAGAGTTAAGGAAAAATCTATCCAGACTTTACCTGCAATGGCTTATATCTTATTGTAACTACAAACTACCATCAAACAAGCTCTCAATCCACCCATATTAGGACAGTTGTTTTTAAGTTTATAAGCGATTACACAAGTGACTTATTAATTTATAGAAAACAAAACAAACTAGATTGATTTCTTCCGATTCGAATCTGACTCAGTTTGAGGTTAATGCACATCATGAGTTTAAATTTCAAAGTAAAATTATTAAAATAAAATTCAAGTTCAAGCTTTTACGAAATCAAAAAGTAAAGCCTTTAAACGAAATTGCAGGCCTTGAAGTGATTTCAACTAATTTATTGAAAACAAAAAAAAAACTAATGAAAGGTATCATCATTTCATCCCAGACATTATAATTGGCCCAGTTTCACTTAGTATAGCTACTGATCGAAGGCATACAACAAAACAACATATGTAGGCAGGTATACCAAATTAATTTGATTGTATTACAACACCCAACACCATCATGATCATAGATAATATAAATTATTTACATATGTTCATCTTGTTTGTCGGAGCATTGGCCGCAGCTTTTAGTGTGAATAAATGTATTAAATTATAAGTTCATTAGAAAAAGTAGATACAACTATCCTACATAATTATTTTTTTTTTTTTTAAAAAGCAATGTTTTATTTTTAGATTCATTTATTTATTTATTTTTTTTTTTTTTTTTTTTTTGAAGTGTTTTTATAAGACTTGACTCATTAGATACATGTCTATTAATAAATCTCTCATTTTTGCAAATATGCACATGAATAATGCAGGCATATTTCTAATAAGCTTGTGTGTTTAATAATAATTAAAATGATCAATCGATTTATTTCATCTCTATTATAAGAGTATATCAAACGGAAGCAAAATAAGTATTTTGTTATATATTTTCAATTAATTAAATGCTTGCATTTATTAATTGATTTATTTTTTTAAATAGCTACAAATATATCTTATTTTAGCAGATCTTAAATCTGTCTATTTATTGCTGGCTTACTGTCAGTTATAATCTTTTTCAAGAGCTCAAACTCGTTTTTAAGATAACACACCTTCATGAGGAAGATCAAAAGGTCTATGTCAACTTTTGGGTTCATAAGAAATATTAAATCGGAATTTAATTCGTTTGGGTGTTTGTATAAGCACGTGTTTCCGTATCTAGTAGCTAAACTTATTTTTAAGATTCTTTGGTCAACAAAGCATTTTCAATTGTGAGTGATCAAGAAATAAAAAAAGCTTTCTCAGTTCAGTGGTTACCAATTTCTCTCATAATTTGTAGTTTTAATATCCTTAAATATTTGTTTTTAGTTTAAGATCTCATTACTTTCCACTGACTTGTTATACAGAGGTTTTTTTTTTTACACAGCAGAACTTACCTCTTTCTTAGCATTTTTTTTTTGTTTGATTTTCTTTTTGTGATTTTTATATCATTCACTTTTCTTGAAGAAAATTTTATTACTGAAGTGGTATTCAATTATTGCTCGATGCTTAGTGTTGACAGGTGTAGGTGACAACTAAGTTGAACCTTATACGTCGTTCATAAGAATTTATATGATCATTTATATAGAATAAGCGTTTTGTCCAAAATTAATTTTCTATTGAAATGGATGCGATGGTTCAAGAAATGTTATAAGCAAAGTAAAAAAAAAAAAATTACAAAAACTTACTTAAAAAAAAAAACAAAGGTATAGACTCGAGATATGCTCAAACGAAATTAGGTAGATGCTTAAGGCTATGCCTACATATGTTAAAAAAAAACTGATAGAGTAATTCCAATTCAAACTTTACCATACAATTTTTCGCAGCTTCAGTCCAAGAGCCTCCTTTTCGTTACCAGATGCCAAACTTCACATTCGTAAAAAATATTCGAACTTAACATTTTGATGAAATATGACATTACGATTATTAAGAATATAAGTAAGAAAATAAGTCCAAAATTTTGTTTTCCGGCTGTTTTTAAATGCTTCCAGACCTACAAACTGAACGGCTTAGACGATTAATATGAGACTTGATACTAGGTGCAAGGATTGTTAAGTATGTCATGCAGTGTCGGGGTTTCGGAAAAAAACTGCAAAAAATGTTAAGAAATTTTTCAAACTATAGCTCTGTCAGTTTTTAATGAAAACTACTTTTTGAACATGTCATATTTAATACTTTAGCTTTAACTTTTTTTGTTAAACTATATGCCTTGAGCCTATCTTTGCTCCAAAAAAAAGTTAGTTATGTGCAATTTATAAAAAAATCATTGATTTTATGTTGCTTTTCCTGCTTAAACTTTCTCTTAAAATTTATGAAATCATTCATTTCGATATAAAATTTAATTTTTAACAAAAATTTTTAAGTGTTAAACTGACAAATTCGGGTTAGTTTTCTAGTTATACCCAACATGTTGAAAATTTGCCAGTGTGACCATTCTATCAGAAATGCATGGGTGAATTAAGTATGATTTTAGTCTTTAATCATGGTTATGGACCAAACAAACGTATTCGATAGTAAAAACCCTTGCACGTTATTGTTCCTTTTTAAAAGGTAGGTATATTCAGTAGCCTATATGCCAACTTTGGTTCTTTTTTTAGAAAATTTTCAAAAATTTAAACTTGTTGGAAATAATTTTTTGCTTGCTTTTGTGGATTCATTTAGTCAGAGTATCAAATCAGTGAAAGCATTTTGCAACAACTTTTAAAGAACAAAAAATATAGTGAAATGTACTAAAACTGGAATAGACGATAAAGACACTGTTTTTCTTTTTTTATTTTTTATTTGTTCTCCCTCTTTTTGACAATATTTTTCTTGAGATTCTTGATTGTCTAATACGTTTTGACCTCTTGACATTTCCACTTCCCTGTTTTTCTTTAAAAAATGATCTCTTTGTCGTTTATGAAGTCTGTTCTTCTGAACGGCAACCCTTTCCATTTTGCTGGGTTATTACTTAGTTTTTATTGGATGGAATGATTTTTTTTTTGGCGTCTGTGAAGTAAGCAGGGCAAATTACATCCACGCAAATGGGACCTTGACCTTGACACATGGTGTATCTCAAGAACCAAGCGTGCTAGGAACTTGTAGTAAGGCTCCAAATTTGCAGTTTTTTTACATTTAAACGATAGGTTATGATCAAAATTTGAAGTCCTTAGTTTGAAAAAAAAAATTCATACTGACCTGATAACTTCACAGTGAACTTAGCAGGTCACATGGTGTATCTCACTAACCAAGCATGCTAGGAACTTGCAATAAGGCTAAAAATTAGCTGTGTTTTTGCATTTCAAGAATAGGCTAGGTCAAAATTTTGAAGTCCTTTTTTTGAAAAAAAAAAAAAAAAAAATCATATTGACCTGCTAACTTCACAGTGATGTTAGCAAGTCACATCGTGTATCTCAGGAACCAAGCATGTTAGGAACTTGCAGTAAGGCTCGTTGAAATGTAAGAAAAAAACTGCAAATTTGGAGACTTACTACAAGTTCCTAGCATGCTTGGTTCATGAGATACACGAAATTTGTGAAATTTTTAAATCGAGGACTTCAAATTTTGAACATAGCCTATCGTTGAAATGCAAAAACACTGCAAATTTGAGGCCTTATTGCCAGAGATACACCATGTGACTTACTAACTTCACTGTGAAGTTAACAGGTCAGTATGAAATTTTTTTCAAAAAAAGTAGGTACTTTAAAATTTTGACCTAGCCTATTCTTGAAATGCAAAAACACTGCAAATTTTGAGCCTTATTGCAAGTTCCTAGCATGTTTGGTTAGTGAGATACACCATGTGACCTTCTAACATAATGTTAAGTTAGAAGGTCACTAAATTACACCCTTATTTGGTGAGCTGCTAAATCGGGAATAGAAATGCAAAAAAAAATGCAAAAAAACTGCAAATTCCTGTCAAGGTCCCATTTGCGTTGTTGAAAAGTTGCCCTGCTAACTTCCAAGACGTTTCTGTTTGGCTTGTCTGAGGTATTGCTACCGTTCTTATAAAGAAAATAGGTAGAACAAAATATTATTGCAAGAAATTATATAATTATATTTAATTAACGATCAATAAGTACTTTAATGCCACGGTAATGAGACTGACATCCACGGTACTGACATTTAGACAATTTATGTAACCTCACTTCTCTATGCTTTTGAGAAAAATAATTTCCAGAACAATCTTAACTTATGCCGTTAAAAAGGATACAAAATTCTGCTAACCAACCAAAAACATGTTATTACATGCATTGAAAATACTACCACGGTACTGACAAATAAATTTGTGTCATACTTTCATTGCATGAGAGAACAAAAATAAAATGACAGTTGTTAGCTATTCATAAATAGTGTCTCTTTTAGAAAACCACAATACAAACTTGTTAAAACCAAAACAAAATGGCGTTTGAGCGGGAAAGCTTTTGAATTCAAAAATAAAACTAAAACCTCGGACAACATTCATTCATAACTAATTTCTTCAGCAATAAGTATGTTGTCATAATTTTTAGAAAATTTTGTCAAGTAAGTACTGCACTCAAAATTTTCTAAGAATAGCATTTTTATTCAATGAAGTATTAATTAGAAAATAGTAGATTTAATTCGGAAAAACAAGGTACGAACATGCCATGGTACTGATATTTTGACTACACTTTTGCAAGCCATGTGGATTAAGTAGAAAATTTAGTCATGATATTGAATGCAGATTGTAGTAAATAGCCGTTCACCTAATTCAAACCAGAAATATATACAAACATTTTACATTAAATATAAAAAAAAGCACTGGACGCAAGGAGCCACAGTTGACGCGGAATCACCCATATGCAGAGTATTAAGACAGTAAGCCCACAATTTTTTTTTCTGGCTGTTTTTAAATGCTTCTGGTTCCTAGAGATTGAACAGCTAGGCCAATTAATATAAGACTAGGTACTAGGTGCAAGGAATGTTTAATTTTTTTATGCTGTTCGAAAAAATAAACATTCGTGCAAAAACGGTGAAAAATTATAACAAATGGTAAAGTTTGAATGGCTGTATGTATCTTAGTTTTGGGTAAAAATGGTTTTTTGAACATAAACCTGGAGCCTTTATTTTATTTTGTTTAAATACTTCTTTAGCCTATAAATAAATAAATAAATTGGGTGGCGCAACAGCTCATGGAGAACCAGGGCCTAGTGACTTACAACTCACAACCATTCCTGTGTGCGTGTTTGTTGGCAGGAATGGAGGGGACCTACAGTTTTTTGCCGAGTCCGAACGGCTAAATGAGAAGCACTTTTTCATGACAAGTATACTCTTGGAGGATTTGTCAGTTCCTCGCAAGAGGCAGTACCTCGAATAAAACATTTCTGTTTTTAGGTGGCACGGCTGGGAATCGAACCCACCCCTTCGGCATGACAGTCCTACGCACTAACCATCAAGCCACGAGGTACTACTTTCTTTAGCCTATCTTTGCTCCTGAAAAATGTATGAGCAATTTAGTAAAAAACTTTTAATTTATTTTTGGTTGGCTTTTGTTAACTTTTGCTGCTTTTTTATAAAATGTTTAAATTGCAATAGGAAATTTAGTTTGGAATAAAAATTCTTAAGTATTAAATTGTCGTCAAATCAAGCTTAGTTTCCAAATTATACCCAACATATTGAAAAGTGGCCACTGTGACAATTCTCTTAGAAACTGAAGGGTGAATTTAGTAGTATTTTTGGTTTTAAGCATTGCTTATGGCCAACATAAAAATAATAATGATAAAAAACTCCTTGAACGTAATTGTTTTATTCACCTCATAGAGCCTATTATGTGAAATCATCGACTTATGTCATGGTGGTAAAGAGTGGCGAACACTGGTGAGGTACAAATATTAATATAGTAACTTTACGGCTCTTTTGATAGGAGAGATACACTATTTTTCAATCTGCATTAGATTCTTTTCTATAATCAGTTTACATTTGACATACAAATATACAACAGCGACAAATAAAATTATAACAAAAAAGTACGCATACGCCACAGTGCACCATTCATTATTTGGCAGAGAAATCTACGTAATAACTTTTAATGGTGAAGAATATTTTTTAAATCACTTTTGACTTTCAGTTGCTGCATGAACTCTGTTTCGGTGATAGATTGCAGTTGGTTAAAAAAAGGTTTAAAAAAAACAAGATTTTTATCCGGTTGTTTGTTTACAAATGAAAAAACCCGATCTTAGAGAATATTGACGAACAAATACAATGTAAAATTAAACATATCACAACATAAAACTCATCACGTCAACATTTATTAGGAAATTAAATATTGTTTATTTATTTTATGTGTTTGTATCATTATGTACATGTACTTGTACCTACATATGTATGTACAGTTAAATTTGGAAATGATATCGCATTTTTCGATGGAGAATAATATCTGTTTGGGGACATCTCTTCATTTTAAAATAAATTTTTTTGGATTTACGGAAGACCCACTATATTGAAAAATATGTTGGTTTTGTTGTATTTAATAATTCATTCGGAATTAATTTTAAACAAAATTTCCAGAAAAATTTAACTCTGTATTATCTAATGGCTACAAAATAAACAATTAATGACTTTTTTAAATTGTTTCATCTTTAAGTCATAGTGGGTCAAAGTGCATCTTAACGTTATATGCAGGGGGTGGTATGATGTTTTCTTATACATATAGGCTTCTGAATGTACCGGAAAATGAGGGGTATAAAGAAAAAATTACGTTCAGGGTTTTTATTATTGAAAATAGTTTGAAGCATACTCATACGTATGCTTGAAACTAAAAATGCTCCTAAATTCACCCTTGCGTTTCTGAGAGAATGGTCACACTATACAATTTTTAAAATGCTTAGTATAACTCGGAAACTGAACTGAATTTGACAATTTTACACTTAAAACTTTTTGTTCAAAATTAAACTTCCTAAAACAGATAAAGTTTGACATGTTCAAAAAGTCATATTTATATTCAAAACAGGCAGAGATTTTTCCTGAAGGTCACAATCGTAAAAATATTCGAACTCAAGATTTTGATTAAATATGACACGTTGAATCTGTTAGTAAACAGATTTGGTTTTCGAAGTTTAATAACAGACTTTTATAAAAGTTCAAATCCCTGAATACCATACCAATCATAAAAGATCTTCTACGGTGAAAATTTTGTATGATTCATAACAAAAAACTCAGCAGAATAACATTGACGTGGCAGAATAGGCTTAAATAACAGTTATAACGTAAGAACCAGTGGCGTAGCGTAGGGGGGGGTGGAGGGGCGGCCCGCCCCGGACGGCACTTTATGAGGGGCGGCAAATTTAGCCGCACTATACACGGAGCGGAGAAATTTAATAACTTATAGGTTATTATTATTATTATTCAAGCTTTATAAGCCTCCCCTTTCATCTTCCACGTTCGTCGGTCTGAGGCCTCTCCCCAGTTGTTTGGACAAAAAGTTTGGATTTAGTTTCTCCTCAGTTTGAATTGTCTTTCAACGCTTCTTTTCTTATCTAGTGAAGTCTACTCTGATGTTGTTTTGGTCCATCGATCATCTGACGTCCGAAATACGTGTCCAGCCCAATCCCATTTCAATTTTCTTGTTTTGTGAAGAACATCTTCATTCTTCAAACTTTGTTTGACTTCTTAGATTTTCATGATTAATCCGTTGAGATAATCTCACCTTCAGAATCGATTGTTCCATGGGTCTTTGACAGGATTGAAGTTTATTTTCAAGGATTATTGTGGATTGTCGTGTTTTGCAACCATATGTTAGAACTGCAAGAATTGTTGAGTCAAAAATGCATTTCCGTGTTTGTGTCGAAATGTTTAGATCCAGCAGATTCTTCACATTCCAAAATTGTCGCCAAGCGTTTGTTATTCTTTTTCCTATCTTAATCGGTGAATGATATTACTTACCCAAGTAAGTGTAGTCTTCTACATACTCTAAAATGGTACCTTCAATTTTAATTTCGGTATGATTGCCATTAGACATTATTTTGGGTTTTTGTCGATCTGTGGATAAACCTACTTTCTTACATTCTAAGGTTAGCTCATTTATCAATATGTTCTGCAAATCTTAGATTCGATAAGTATTTAGCGTTTATATTCAGGCCATTGTTCTCCCATTTCAATTTTCGGAAAATTTCTTCTAATGTTGCGGAAAAAAGTGCTGGCGAAAGTGGGTCACCTTGCCTTACTCCACGTGTCGTCTGAAATATTGGCCCAATACTTTCAGTTTTAATGCATGTAATATTATTATTGTACATATTTTGACGTGTCGAGTTGGGACTCTAGACGTGATGTTCGTGATGTCTGGTCTTTCTACGGAAAGACCATCGCATCATGATTATCACAGGAATCCCATATCGCCGAGCTGTGAACCTCCGTGTGGTGGCACGTGGGCAACGTAGGTGCCTGTAGGAACTACCGGTTTGTTTATGTCAATGAGGTAACTACCCAGATCATTACGAATTTTTTTTTCGGAAGACTGAGACTACTATCCACCTGAGACATGGTTTACCTGGTTCTTCACTACAGCGTACATGCGGCGAAACACAGCAGGTTCTGGTTTGGTAGCTGAACTGAAACTAACAACCCTTTGGTTACATTTTTTATGCCAAGCCAAGGGTTGTCATCCCTGCTTTTTTGCAGGCACGAAAGTGCGAAGCAAAGACTAATCAAATAAAATGCACGACTCGCACGTACTTGCTCTTATGTTCAAGACACTGCGAGTTTAAGAAAATTGTATATACAAACATGGAAATTATGAGAGAAAAATGTAGAGAAGCATGAAATACGACATTTAAATTAGCTAAAACAACTCTTTTGACAGTTTGAGGTGAAAAAAAAGTATGCCATCTTAATTCATGATGGAATATGATTGTATGGGAAAAAAATTTTAAATCTTTGGAGCGGTTTTCTTTTAAATTAATTTTTTATATATGTATGTATAAAAGTCTTAAAACATTTTTAAGAACAAATTTTGGTATGCAGATTTAAACTATATATTTATGTGTATATAAAAACAAAATTTGAAAAAAAATTTTCAACCCGTTTTTGAGATATCGAATTTTCAAAAAAAAAAGTTTGAAACTTTTTTTAAAAATCCAAAAACTTTTTTTTTGAAAATTTTGATATGCAATATTATTTAATCTTATCTGAAATTTGTATATAAAAAAATTCATTTAAATCCGTTAAGCTGATAACGAGAAAACTCAAAATAAAAAAATACGTGCTATGACAGGTACTACTAATAGTTGCTATGTGTAAAATTTTATAATTTTTGATGGTAGATCGTACTAATTTAAGTATATGAAAAAGTTTAATCAAAATCTTAGGAGTCGTTTTCAAGCAATAAAATATTTTCCTTTGCGGTTTTTTCACTTTTGTATGGAAGGTACCGTTATTTTTTCATAAATGTAACATTTTTTCTAAAAATATTTTAGAGAGTACTAAAAAAGTCTTAAATATCGAGTTTTAAACAAATCTATGATGCCGTTTTCGAAATATTTGATTTTCCAAAAAAAAATTTTGAAATATTTTTTAAAAATCCAAAAAATATTTTATAAAAAATGTTGGTACACAAAACTATTTACATTTTTTGGAAGCTTCTGTATAAAAAAAATAATTGAAATCGGTCATACCGTTTTGAAGAAAATCAAAAATTAAAAAAATGGTTCCTTGGGAGGTACCATTAATAACCATTTTTGAAAAATGGTTTTCCACCCAAAGAAAGCCTTTACTAAAATAAATTTATTGAATTTTTTTTAAGAAAAGTTGTCGAGCCGTTTTTGAGAAAAATAAATTTATGTAAAATTGCCAAAAAATAAAATGCACGACTGGATCGCACGTACTTGCTCTTATGTTCAAGTTGTGTGGGGCTTAAGATCTTTAAAAAATATTCAAGTAATTACAGAAAAAGTATAAAAAGCATTTAAATAGTTCTTTTAATTGTATAAACAGCCTGATAAATAACTTAGATCTCAAAAAAAGTATGCCATTTGATTACTTGAAAAAATATGAATATATGCAAAAAAAAATATTAAAAGTCGTTGGAGCCGTTTTCTTAAAAATTAATTTTTTATATATACAATTTTTGTTACATTTTTTATAAAAAAAAATTGGTATGCCAATTTTGAGTATATATTAATATACATTTAAAACTGAAATTTCAAAATAATTCATCAACCCGTTTTTGAAATATTGACTTTTGCAAAAAAAATTTGAATCTTTTTTTAAAAATCCAAAATTTATTTTTTTCAAAAATTTTGGTATGCAGTATTATTTATATTGTGACAAAGCTTTTTGCAAAAAATTTAATTGAAATCGGATGAGCGGTTAATGAGGAAATCAAAAATCAAAAAAACCGTTATATGGCAGGTACCGTTAATATATGTTTTTGATGATTTTTTTTCTTATTAAAAGGTACATCATATCTACAATAATACACTGATTTTTTATCGAAATCGTTGAAGCCGTTCTGGAGATAAATAAGCTTTTCATTAACGGTTGTATGGCAAGTACCGTTATTTTTTGAGCTAAAAAAAAAATTTCAATTTCCCCTCTGGAGAGTTACAAAAAAACCTTAAGTCCAAAATTTGAAGAAAATCGCTTCAGTGGTTTAGGCTGTCGGTTGAGGTACGGACAGACAGACAGACAGACAGACAGAATTTTGCCACCCACTTTTTTCGTGTTCTCTATCATCGTAATGTCATGTTTGATTGTCACTCGAATTTTTTTTTTTTTGCACGAATCCAAAACTTGCCCTATAGTACCTATATCGCAAGTAAAAATGTATGGCAGGTACCGTTATTTTTGGTTCTAAAAAAAAATGAAAAAAACGTGTCGGCAGAATCACCAAAAACCACTATGTACCAAGTTTGAAGAAAATCGATCAAGCCGTTTAGGCTGTAAACGAACAGAAAGACAGACAGACAGACAGACAGAATTGTGCCACCCACTATTTTGGTGTTCTCTATCATCGTAATATCATGTTTGATTGTTATCTCAAAATTTTGTTTTTGCACGAATCCAAAACTTGCCTTATAGTACCTATAATCGCAAGTAAAAATTCCAAGCATTACTTGTAATGAGTAATGATTGCGCATGTCGAATTATTGGTTATGAAAATTTCCATAATTCCAGTATTTGTCGACCTTTACACAGTTGCAAGTAGCAAATAATATAAGGAACCGCGGGCTCACAAGTAGTGGCCGCTAATTATAGCCCAACCTTGTGAGATGGGTTGGCACCTTCGGGGTGCGTCGCGGGGGCTGCTGGTTGTGATCAAATTCGCGATCAGTCAAAGTTTAAGACATTGCTTTGATTAGATAGAAAAAATCTATACCAAAGTGGGTTTGCCCTGCAAAGTAACTCAATTGGAAGCTGACGAAAGTCTCTTCAATTTGGTAGTGACGAAATTTTAAGGGTTCACAGTCTAGTCTGGCTTGTGTTCCCTAAAAATATAAATAACACTTTCTCAAAAGGTCGAGATTGCAGTTGGCGGTGTTGGTTGGACATTATTTAACTCTATCCGGGGATAGCCCGGGGTGGAATTAAGCCTTAGTTGGCAGGTGTCCACCTTAAGCACGCCCTCAATTTCTGTACATATTTTGAAGGATACGAACAATTTTCGGCTCCACACCTTGTTTAATTAACGCTTCCCAGATAAATATTTGTTCAACTGCATCAAACGCTTTGGCAAAATCAATAAATATAGAGTTATTTTATACTCTTGAGATTTTTCTATAATTTGGCTAATTGTCTGAAGATGGTCGATTGTTGAGAACCCAGACCTGAATCCAGCTTGCTCAAAAGGTTCATTGAATTCTAAATTAGCTTTCATTCGATTAAATAGACATTTTTCAAAGACTTTGTAAACGCACGATATTATGCTTATGGGCCTATAGTTATTAATATCATCTATCTTGACTTAAAGGTATTAACTGTTAAATTTTGCCGCCCTCAGCAAGTTTAGTGTATTCATGCGAATTATTGATTTTACAATTCAGGGGTGGCAGTCTACGTGAGCAGAATTTGAATTTCAATGAGCGAATTCACGGCTCCATGAAATGAAATACCAGTACGCGAAACTACGTTGCTGATTACCGTAGGTGCCCTGCAGTTCGCATAATTATTAAATTTTGGCGCCCCTTTCTTATTTGGATAATTTTATATTTTATCATACCGTTCCAAATATAATAAAATTCACAACTAGGACGCACGTACGTACGGTTTTAAAAATTGTAAATAAGAACATGGAACTTATGAAAGAAAAGTGTTTATTTTTATTCGATGGAAGTGACAAAACAAAAATGCTCATGATGAATTTTTGAAGAAAAAAAAAATTATATGTATACAGATTCAACGTTAAAAAAAAAATTTTTGATTTTTTCATGGGAAAATATTTTTTGCAAATTTAAATTTGTAATATTATTGACAGAAAGAATTATTGTGAGACCCACTTTTTCGTCTTCCCTATCAATCAAATCCCAAACTTGACGGTGAGAAATCATTTGAGATATTTTTTTCATAAACAAAATTTTCTTTAGACCACACCTTTAAGATAAAAGCATTCGTTAATTTACTGATTCAAAATTCACTCGGAAAATGAGATAGTTTTAGAAAAAAGTATCATCTTAAGCTTTATGAAGAGAATCGTAAGATCTAAAACATCTATTACACGTTGACTCAAGCGTTTTGACTGAGTTTGCAAGAAGTGGAAATGAATAAATTATAAATTTAGCTCTACCGAAAAATTTTGTAGAATTTGTTTGTTTATACAGTTCAAAATTGTTTGGATTTGAATATTTGCAAATTTGTGGGAGGGAGCGGGCGGCAAAATTACCACCGCCCCGGGCGGCAGAAGCTCACGCTACGCCACTGGTAAAAACTATAAAAAATATTGAAAGTTAGAATTTTAATTTTAATTATATTAGACCGATAGCCCACAGCAGATTTTGGGTGTGAACGATAGCAAAAAAAGAAGTATAGACGTCGAAAGCTCCATTAAAGACTATTAAAAAAATCAAAGTCTTGCAGTCCACAACTGGGGCCTTTGCGAGAAACAGTGCATCGAAAAAAAAATATGAATGCAACTTCGAGATTAATCGTGTTAGCCGAAATTGGTTTTCACTCCTCCCTTGAGAAGCTCCTCGGATCACATATCATGGAATCTGAGACCATTTGAGTGTATAGTTCGCTCTACCGGACCGTTTAAAAAATTCAAAATTCTAAGTGAAAAACGGTTTTTTTAAACAGTCTGGCAGGGCGAATTAAACACTCAAATGATCTCAAATTCCGTGATATGGGATCCGCGGAGCTTATCTAGGGAGGGGTGAGAACCAATTTCGGCTAACACGATTTTCCTCGAAGTTGCATTCATATTTTTTTTCGATGCACTGTTTCTCGCAAAGGCCCCAGTTGTGGACTGCAAGACTTTGATTTTTTTAATAGTCTTTAATGGAGCTTTCGACGCCTATACTTCTTTTTTTGCTATCGTTCACACCCAAAATCTGCTGTGGGCTCATAGTCTATATTATTTTTATCCTTTAAGCCTAGTAGGTACGCTGCTGGAACAAGACAACGAAATTCTTACGAAAAAACAGCAACAAAATATTCATTGTCAGTTTTACAAATATAAAAATAAAATAAAATTAAAATGAAGGGTGTTTTTTTTAGACGTGTGGCTTTGAAGAAGAAATAAAACGCATATAATTTAATGTTATGGCCAAGAATTTAGCTTTATTATAAAGATAAGGGTTCGCTATTATGTTTTAGAAATGATTTCGGGCAAATGGCAACCGCAGCTGGCTCGAATAAATTCCAGCTGAGGCCCAATTTTCGACCACTTTTTGCAGCAATTGGGGCCGTATGTCAGCAATAACGCGTTGTTGATGGTTTTGTTGGCTTTATGGCATATAGCGCCGCGCCGCGGCCGTCTTCATCAACATCCTCCAATTCAGGCACAAAAAAGTCATTCATCATGGCTCTATAGCGTTCCCCATTGACTGTATCATTTTGGCTGGCTTCATTTTTCATCGCAGCGCGTGAACCGAACTACACTAGTCAACAAAATTAAAGGAACAAATATTTTTTCAATTTTTTAGCGTTTTGAAGAGCTGTATCTTTGTGACGAGTCGTCGTATTGAGTTGAAATAAAAATCATTTTACAGCCTTATGTTTTTTGTTTCCAGATTTGTTTGCAAACAAATTTTTTTGAAGTAGGTACCGTTATTGCGTAATGGCAAAACATGAGACGAGACAAGAAATTTTTTTTTGTTTAATTTTTCTTGAAGGTCCTCATTTCTATGGATACGTTTTTTTGAGTCAATTAAATGTCATGATCTGATACCTTGTTTATTCAGCTTCAATTCAGTTTTTTTGTTGTTGTCGTACGATTTTTTTTGACATGGTTTATCTGACTTTGAATGAAAAAAGATACTTTTAGCCCTGATTACCAATATCTCAGCAAATAATGATGTTATAAAAAATTCAAAGACAGTTTTGGAAATTTGAGAAATCGTTTTACAAGATTTTTTTAAGATTTTGTAGAAATTATTTTTTTACCGTTCACCGTTAGTTTAAAAAAAGTACTAAAAACCGACGTTTTATGGTCTTTTCGTAAATCTTTTTTTTCTTTGCAAATATTGATTGCATGGCTTGCGTTGGTATGCAAATTTATAGACTTTTAAATCATCAATATTCTTATAAATTTTCAAATTGATTCATCGAACCGTTTTTCCTCACCAAAACTTCAAAATCTTACAAACCAGGTAAAGGAACAAATTGTGTTGTTCCTAAACAATGCGTAGTCGTCATCAAAATGACAAGAAAACCGTAATTTCAGTGGATTTTTTTCACAGTTTTGCATTAGTTAGATACTTTTTTCAATTAAAATGAAAGTACATTTTTCCAAAAAAAAAAAAAATAATTTAAAACAAATTTTCAAACAAAAAAACTTGATTTTAAAAAATTTTTTTTTTTGGAAAAATGTACTTTTTATTTCATTTCAATTCATAAAAGTATCTAACTAATGCAAAACTGTAAAAAAAAAATCCACTGAAATTGCGGTTTTCTTGTCATTTTGATGACGACTACGCATTGTTTAGGAACAACACAACTTGTTCCTTAACCTGGTTTGTAAGACTTTGAAGTTTTGGTGAGGAAAAACGGTTCGATGAATCAATTTGAAAAGTTACAAGAATATTGATGATTTAAAAGTCTATAAATTTGCATACCAACGCAAGCCATGCAATCAATAGTTACAACGAAAAAAAAAAGATTTACGAAAAGACCACAAAACGTCGGTTTTTAGTACTTTTTTTAAACTAACGGTGAACGGTAAAAAAAATAATTTCTACAAAATCTTAAAAAAATCTTGTAAAACGCTTTCTCAAATTTTCAAAACTGTCTTTGAATTTTTTATAACATCATTATTTGCTGAGATATTGGTAATCAAGGCTAAAAGTATCTTTTTTCATTCAAAGTCAGATAAACCATGTCAAAAAAAATCGTACGACAACAACAAAAAAACTGAATTAAAGCTGAATAAACAAGGTATCAGATCATGACATTTAATTGACTCAAAAAAACGTATCCATAGAAATGAGGACCTTCAAGAAAAATTAAACAAAAAAAAATTTCTTGTCTCGTCTCATGTTTTGCCATTACGCAATAACGGTACTTCAAACAAATTTGTTTGTAAAAAAATCTGGAAACAAAAAACACAAAGCTGTAAAATGATTGTTATTTCAACTCAATACAACCACTCTTTACAAAGATACAGCTCTTCAAAAAACGCTAACAAAAATTGAAAAAATATTTGTTCCTTTAATTTCGTTGACTAGTGTTTTATTTTGGTAATAAATGTTCATGATTTGCAAACGTTCAGGAGAAATGGCAAACCAAACTGATCATAAATCAAGTGACAGCTGTCAAAAAGACCAACTCCGAAAAAAGTACATCCAGATTGAAAACCACACGTCTAAAAAGAAATACTATTTACGAAAGGTTAACGCAAGAACTTAGTTTGGTCGAAATTCGGGATGATATAATACCACTGATTTACATCTATTTCAAAGCATATTTGTTCTTCCTTGTCACCAAAATAATAGCATTTAATTTTATTCATTATTTCACACTTGGGAAAAAAAAAATTGTAAACATACATGTAAATTCCACTTTGGCTTTGGCTTGGATGTTTACACTTATTTTTCGTACATAATTAATTGACCGGAACATTATTTCAAACGAAAATTTGACAGTTTGTTATATTTTGCTGTTAAATTTTATTTGAACATGAAAGAAAATACCGTCGAAACGTACTGAAGAACACAATTATTTGGAACCCTTAGCACCACAACGGACGACACGAAAAAAAAGAGTTCACATCAGACGAAAAAAAAAACAAAAATTGACTTAAGATTTTGAAACTCTAAAACTCTCCATATTTTTGTTTGCACCTCGTTTCGTTTCGTGATTTCGTTCTCGGGTTGTAGACCCCAGAAAATTTTCGTTTCACCTCAGCTGCGTTTAGGCTTTAAAAAAAATCAAAATTTTCAAAACGATTTCGCGCCTATTCTGTTTTAGTCTAAGAGCCGGAAGCAAATTTTGGGAGTGGAGGTATAACCAAAATTAATTAACATGCATGTGTAGATATACGCAATACTATACCAAATCCAACCGTCTGGCAGGTTTTTTTTTCAGCCAGGGGTGGGGGTGAGCGTTTGAAAACGCTAATTTTTCCACTTTTTGTGTTGATGGTATAACCACTTCAA
Organism: Dasysyrphus tricinctus; assembly: GCA_963921185.1. Classification (NCBI taxonomy): domain Eukaryota; kingdom Metazoa; phylum Arthropoda; class Insecta; order Diptera; family Syrphidae; genus Dasysyrphus; species Dasysyrphus tricinctus. The sequence continues at coordinate 125,319,519 of OY992532.1, forward strand.
TTTATATATAAAATACAGAGAATTGTGTCCTTGTTCCGAATACATAGGTCCCAGACGATTCACTTTCAGCTTTCCCCTTGCCAGACGCCCCCCAAAGTGGGCGAAAAATCAATTTTTGGAGTTTAAGGTATAACTAAATGAATGATACATCAAAAAATCAGAAAAATTCTTCTGATTGCAAACAGCCTTGGCCCTGCCAGACGGCTCTCAAGTATCCAAAAAATGCAAGAAAAATAACTTTTTCTATTTGAGGTATAACCAAATGATTGATACACCAAAAAATCAGAAAAAATCTCCTGATTATGAAAATATAGGTCTCAGACGTTTTGTTTTCAGCCATGACCCTGCCAGACGTCATTTCAGTATCCTCACAATGAATTTTCTTAATGAAACCCTCAAAAACTTTTTTCTTTTCATATATAACCATAAGCTGGTCACATCAAAATATTCTGCCATTCTCCCTCATTACCAGCATATAGGTCCCAGACGTTTTAGTTTCAGCCTTGAGCGTGCCAGACGACATTTTAATATCCTCAAAATGCATTTTTTTTAATGTAAGTCTCAATAACTTTTTTATTTTCATACATAACCATAAGCTGGTCACATTAAAACTTTCTGCAATTTTCCCTCATTACGAGCATATAGGTCCCAGACGTTTTGTGTTCATCCTTGAGCCTGCCAGACGACATTTCAATATTCTCAAATTGCAATTTTCTAATGTAAACCTCCACAACTTTTTTCTTTCGATATATAACCATAAGCTGGTCATACTTAAATATTCTGCCATTCTCCCACATTACGAGCATATAGGTCCCAGACGTTTTGTTTTCAGCCATGACCCTGCCAGACGTCATTTCAGTATCCTCAAAATGCATTTTTTTTAATGAAAACCTCAAAAACTTTTTTCTTTCCATATATAACCATAAGCTGGTCACATCAGAATATTCTGCCATTCTCCCTCATTACGAGCATATACGTCCCAGACGTTTTAATTTCAGCCTTGAGCCTGCCAGACGACATTTCAATATACTCAAAATGCATTTTTCTAATGTAAGTCTCAATAACTTTTTTCTTTCCATATATAACCATTAACTGGTCACACTTAAATATTTTGCCATTCTCCCACATTACGAGCATATAGGTCCCAGACGATTGTTTTCAGCCTTGAGCCTGCCAGACGACATTTTAATATCCTCAAAATGCATTTCTCTAATGTATACCTCAATAACTTTTTTCTTTCCATATATAACCATTAGCTGGTCACGCTAAAGTATTCTTGCATTTTCCCTCCTTACGAGCATATACATAGGTCCCTGACGTTTTGTTTTCAGCCTTGAGTCTGCCGAACGACATAATGAGGCTTACATTAGAAAAATGTATTTTGAGTATATTGAAATGTCGTCTGGCAGGTACAAGGCTGAAATTAAAACGTCTGGGACCTTTATGCTCGTAAGGAGGGAAAATGGCAGAATATTTTATTGTGACCAGCTTATGGTTATATTTGAAAAGAAAAAAGTTTTTGAGGTTTTCATTAAAAAAATGCATTTTGAGGATACTGAAATGACGTCTTGCAGGGTCATGGCTGAAAACAAAACGTCTGGGACCTATATGCTCGTAATGTGGGAGAATGGCAGAATATTTAAGTATGACCAGCTTATGGTTATATATAGAAAGAAAAAAGTTGTGGAGGTTTACATTCGAAAATTGCAATTTGAGAATATTGAAATGTCGTCTGGCAGGCTCAAGGATGAACACAAAACGTCTGGGACCTATATGCTCGTAATGAGGGAAAATGGCAGAAAGTTTTAATGTGACCAGCTTATGGTTATGTATGAAAATAAAAAAGTTATTGAGACTTACATTAAAAAAAATGCATTTTGAGGATATTAAAATGTCGTCTGGCACGCTCAAGGCTGAAACTAAAACGTCTGGGACCTATATGCTGGTAATGAGGGAGAATGGCAGAATATTTTGATGTGACCAGCTTATGGTTATATATGAAAAGAAAAAAGTTTTTGAGGGTTTCATTAAGAAAATTCATTGTGAGGATACTGAAATGACGTCTGGCAGGGTCATGGCTGAAAACAAAACGTCTGAGACCTATATTTTCATAATCAGGAGATTTTTTCTGATTTTTTGGTGTATCAATCATTTGGTTATACCTCAAATAGAAAAAGTTATTTTTCTTGCATTTTTTGGATACTTGAGAGCCGTCTGGCAGGGCCAAGGCTGAAACCAAAACGTCTGAGACCTATATATTTGCAATCAGAAGAATTTTTCTGATTTTTTGATGTATCATTCATTTGGTTATACCTTAAACTCCAAAAGTTGATTTTTCGCCCACTTTGGGGGGCGTCTGGCAAGGGGAAAGCTGAAAGTGAATCGTCTGGGACCTATGTATTCGGAATAAGGACACAATTCTCTGTCGTTTATATATAAAATGAAGTGGTTATACCATCAACACAAAAAGTGGAAAAATTAGCGTTTTCTAACGCCCACCCCCACCCCCGGCTGAAAAAAAACCTGCCAGACGGTTGGATTTGGTATAGTATTGCGTATATCTACACATGCATGTTAATTAATTTTGGTTATACCTCCACTCCCAAAATTTGCTGCCGGCTCTCGGTCTATTTGCCTTGGCCTAGGCCATCGATTGAGTCATTAATTTACCCTTAATTAATTAACAATAGGCCTAAAAAAGGAAAATAAATATTTTTGGATGCAAAAACCATTTGCATGCCAGTAGTGCCTTGAGGTGAATATCTGTATTTATTTTTTTGGAAGTGTAAATCGACCATTAAAAAAAATATATTTTAGTCACCACACTTTTTTCGCATGCAAAACAATTGCCGGTCCATTGTTTTGCATAACATTCCGTGACAGTAATCGTTTTTTTTTTGCATGAAACTGTAAACCAATCACGCAAACAATTAATTTTACATTTCACCTCAATTATTTTTGACGTGCGAGAATATTTGTATAGATTTTTTTTTGCGCACGAGAACTGTAAACAAGGCTTTTAAGGCGAAAAATAGAACCACAAATATTTTTATGATTTCGTTGTGTCATTTTTGTTTGAGATTCTTAGTTTGGTATCAGCAGAGTACCTACTACGCTTTAAATTTTAAATTAATAAATTTTTCGAAAAAGCAAAGTGTTAAATTAATAAAAAATTAGAGTATGTACATATTTTAACAAATAAATGAAATGAAGATAAGTTTTAAATTTCTATATTTTGTACCACTGTGGACTGTATATTTGTTTGTTTGTTATTTTGGCAGCAGCTCGCAATGCAGTGGTGAAAATATGAGTAGGTTGGTGTCTTAGGAACTCTAAATGATCATCTAAGCTTTTGCCCAGCAAGATTTTATGAGGTGAAGTTCAGAGTTGGGTTTCGATAATCAATACTGGTGGTGAAATAAAGTTCTATGAAGCCTATGGATAAGTTTGGTATACTGTCGAATATCACTATCGTGAACTGTTCGCAAATTTAATTTGTGATATTATGAACTGTTGGAAAAGAAATAAAAAATGAGCTTTGAGCTTTGCTCTTAAGTAAAGTTCCTTATGGAATTATCTACATACATACATATTTATGTACCTATGTATATTTAAATTTTGAAATTTCTTTATGTACATATATGTACTTAATTCAAATCTTCTCTTTGCTTTGGCTACATTATAAAAGATAGATGGCAATTTAGGCATTTCTCTTGAGCACTTTTATCCAGATTAGTCATCAGCTTAAGCCAAAAGAGCTTAAGTTTAATAGGGCACAGCAAAGCGAATCTATTTGCTTGCCAATGACGGAATCAAATTTTGGGCGTAATTATTTCTGAATTAAAGGCTTTTGATAAATACCAAACAAATATACAAGCTGCTTCTCAAATACTCAAAAGCTAGTAGCAAGTGAGGAAAAATGTTTGTGTTTTTGACAACCCTCGAAAATGAATCAAATTATTTTTTGTCAGTCAGTGCTGATAGTCCAGTAACTAGATACATTAGACCTTGCGTCAGGTCCGGTAGTTCTGATTTTTTGCTGAGTTATTTATGATGTTGGCCTAGTATTAAATCTGATTTTTCGACCTCGAGCGCCGAACGCAACATTGGTAAAAATCAAAAAAACCGCGAATTTTTCGCGGTTTATTAATTCTTAGTTAAAAACTGAAAACCAAATGCTAAAATGACTTCTAGTTTTTGAGAAAACTGAAATTAACATGATCAACTTCACTGTTTTCAGTATAGTATCCTTTTTCTTCGGGGTGGGAGGGCTCTGCCTCAGATCCGGTAGTTCTGATTTTTAGATCAGTTGTTTGTGACGTTGGCCTTACCAATAATCCAAGTTTTCGATCTCGAGCGCCGAACGCAACTTTGTGAAATACGCAAAAAACCGAGAAATTTTCGCGTTTTTTTCAGTTATTGGCTATTTTAACCTTTAAGGCCTGGTTTTCGATTATAACTTTGCTCTACCATTTCAAAATTAAATGGGCTTCATACATTTTTTTTTGGCAAATTTACATAATCGTATTTTTCTCAAAAACGGCTCGACAACTTTTCTTAAAAAAAATTCAATAAATTTATTTTAGTAAAGGCTTTCTTTGTGTGGAAAACCATTTTTCAAAAATGGTTATTAATGGTACCTTCCAAGGAACCATTTTTTTAACTTTTGATTTTCTTCAAAATGGTATGACCGATTTCAATTATTTTTTTTTATACAGAAGCTTCCAAGAAATGTTAATAGTTGTGTACCAACATTTTTGAAAAAATATTTTTTGGATTTTTAAAAAATATTTCAAATTTTGTTTTGGAAAATCAAATATTTCGAAAACGGCATCATAGATCTTTTTGAAACTCGATATTTAAGACTTTTTAAGTACTTTCTAAAATATTTTTAGAAAAAATTTTACATTTATGAAAAAATAACGGTACCTTCCATACAAAAGTGAAAAAACCGCAAAGGAAAATATTTTTTTGCTTGAAAACGACTCCTACGATTTTGATTAAACTTTTTATATACTAAAACTAGTACGATCTACCATCAAAAATTATAAAATTTTACACATAGCAACTATTAGTAGTACCTGTCATAGAACGTATTTTTTTATTTTGAGTTTTCTCGTTATCAGCTTAACGGATTTAGATGAATTTTTTTATATACAAATTTCAGATAAGATTAAATAATACTGCATATCAAAATTTTCAAAAAAAAGTTTTTGGATTTTTAAAAAAAGTTTCAAAATTTTTTTTTGAAAATTCGATATCTCAAAAACGGGTTGACAATTTTTTTCAAATTTTGTTTTTATATACACATAAATATATAGTTTAAATCTACATACTAAAATTTGTTCTTAAAAATGTTTTAAGAATTTTATATATTAAATATTAATTTAAAAAAAACCGCTCAAACAATTTTAAAAATTTTTTCCCATACAATCATATTCCATCATGAATTAAGATGGCATACCTTTTTTTTCACCTCAAACTTTCAAAAGATTTGTTTTAGCTAATTTAAATGTCATATTTCATGCTTCTCTACATTTTTCTCTCATAATTTCCATGTTTGTATATACAATTTTCTTAAACTCGCAGTGTCTTGAACATAAGAGCAAGTACCTGCGACCCAGTCGTGCATTTTATTTCATCAACTTTTGAATTTAGAATGCTGCAAATCGAATTGAAGGGGGCTTATTCACCCCTTGTGTGAAATCGTTTGCCCCTTTTCAATGATTTTTGTATACTGTGTAGCGTGTCATGTTGGCTTTATTTTAAGATCTTAATCATGAAGATCGGATGAGTAGAAACGGAGTTATGATTTTTTAAAGTCAACCATATAAAACTCGAACTAAAACATTCGCTTCAGATAACTCACTGGTGGGTACTGAACTGAGTACTGTTTTAGTTCGAGTTTTATATGGTTGACTTTAAAAAATCATAACTCCGTTTCTACTCATCCGATCTTCATGATTAAGATCTTAAAATAAAGCCAACATGACACGCTACACAGTATAAGAAAATCATTCAAAAAGGGCAAACGATTTCACACAAGGGGTGAATAAGCCCCTTCAATTCGATTTGCAGCATTCTAAATTCAAAAGTTGATGAAAAAATTCACAATTTGAATTTATTTTTAGCTCAAATTGAAGCCCATTTGATTATTTTGAAATGGTAGAGCAAAATTATAATCGAAAACCAGGCCTTAAAGGTTAAAATAGCCAATAATTGAAAAAACCACGAAAATTTCTCGGTTTTTTGCGTATTTCACAAAGTTGCGTTCGGCGCTCGAGGTCGAAAACTTGGATTATTGCTAAGGCCAACATCATAAACAACTCATCAAAAAATCAGAACTACCGCATCTGAGGCAGAGCCCTCCCACCCCGAAGAAAAAGGATACAAGACTGAAAACAGTGAAGTTGATCATGTTAATTTCAGTTTTTTCAAAAACTAGAAGTCATTTTAGCATTTGGTTTTCAGTTTTTAACTAAGAATTAATAAAGGCATTGAAAATCAAAATCAAAAATAGTACATAGTACCATAAAATAAAAAAAAAAATAGATTAACAAAAAAAAATCGTCTTTTTCTCAAAATTTTGAGTTTGAAAGTAAATTTTTCAAAAACTATCAGCTAAAAAAACTTTATTTAAAAATAAAATTAAAGAATTTCTGGCTTTGAGATGAGGAATGGATTTTCGTCCAGATATTACCATTGTATTTTTATGGTTATTTTTCTATTTGAAGTCAACTTTTCTTGAAATTGCCCCTCCCGCCTAAACGGGGGGATATACACCCCCCATCCGGTACTATTGTTTTCTTCTTTTGTCCCAATCTACACGCTCTATTGCTTTGATGCAGCATATGTCAAAGACGCGGTTTTTTTGATTTTTACCAATGTTGCGTTCGGCGTTCGAGGTCGAAAAATCAGATTTAATACTAGGCCAACATCAAAAACAACTCAGCAAAAAATCAGAACTACCGGACCTGACGCAAGGTCTCAGTACTATGAAACTACAAGGTTACTGGACTATGAGGATACGGAAAAATCATTACTTAGAACTGTGTGACGGAGCTTAGGCTTTTGATTATGTCCTAAAAAACAGGGCAGTAAGGAGCTAAAGCCCATTTGCTGATACGAAACTTAAAGCTGCGTCCACATTATGTTGAATTCTGTAGATCAACATCGTCGGTCAACAGTGTTGAGTAAGTGTAGACGTTTTGATCGACAATGCCATTCAACATTTGTTGACCCGAACGTAACCCGATTCAAAAGCCGCGTCCACATTTGTCGAACTGTGTAGATCAACATCGTTGATCAACAGTGTTGAATAAGTGTAGACGTGTTGATCGACAAAGCCAATCAACATTTGTTGAACCGAACGTAACCCGATTCAAAAGGTGGGTCCACACTATGCCGATCAACATTGTTGGTTAACATTGTCGATCAACATGCTAGTGTGTACGTGAAAAACTTTCATAGCAAACATTTGTGGGGTTTGGAATTTTCTGATCTATACGTCAAGATACAACCGAAGGGTTCTGGGTTCGAGTCCTGGTGGTACCCAACTTTTTTTTATTTTTTCTTGTGAACAATAAGGTTAAAACAATATTACCAACATTAAATACTTTTTCACAACAAATATTGCATTTTTCATCTAATAAAAATGTGATTAATAACGCACAAAACCAATAAATTAGGATCATAAAATTAAAACCCTACAAATGTTTTTAATAAAATGAAATTTGTTGAATAACTTTGTCGATTGCTATCCATTTGAATCGGGTTACGTTCGGGTCAACAAATGTTGAATAGCTTTGCCGATCGACACGTCTACACTTACTCAACACTGTTGATCAACGATGTTGATCTACACAATTCGACATAATGTGGACGCAGCTAAATGGATAGCAATCGACAGAGCTGTTCAACAAATCTCATTTTATTAAAAACATTTGTAGGGTTTTAATTTCATGAACATAATTTATTGGTATTATGCGTTATTAATCACATTTTTACTAGATGAAAAATGCAACATTTGTTGTGAATAAGTATTAAATGTTAATAATATCGTTTTAGCTTTATTGTTCATAAGAAAAAATAAAAAAAAAGTTGGGTACCACCAGGACTCGAACCCTGAACCCTTCGGTTGGATCCTGACGCATCTATCAGAAAATTCCAAACCACACAAATGTTTGCTTCGAAAGGTTTTCACGTACACACTAGCATGTTGATCGACAATGTTAACCAACAATGTTGATCGGCATAGTGTGGACCCACCTAAATGGACAGCAATCGACAAAGTTGTTCAACTAATTTCATTTTATTAAAAACATTTGTAGGGTTTTAATGTTAACCAACAATGTTGACCGGCATAGTGTGGACCCACCTTAAGCATTTATGCTCTACTTAAAAGCTTATGTTCTACTTTTTCCTCTGCGTAAACTGTCACAAAAGCGCTTATGTTCTACTTAAATATTTAAGTTTCGTATCAGAAAATGGGCCAAGGAAGTTCATGGGATTTTATTGTAACAATTTTCAAAGGGGTCATTGAAGATGAGAAAACCGCGGAGTGCGGAGTAAATTAGAAGGTGCATTTTGGACAGGGGGGTGCAAAGGCACCCTCTTTGGTTTTTGCATATAACTCGAAAACGGATCAAAATTTCGAGATAGTTCTGGAAACATACTTTGTAGAGAATACAATTTACCATCGAAATGGATTTTTGAAAAAAATAATCTGAAAAAATTTCGATTGCTATATTTGCAAACAAATGTGTGAAAAATCGCATTTTCTTTTTACTTATTTGCCTATAACTTTTCTACCAGCAGAGATAGGCATTGCTTCATATAAAATAAAGATTAAAAAACCGTTGGGATAAAAATCGACCGAGAAATAGTCGTTCAAACTAGGCAGATTTTAAGTTTTAAAAGCTTTATAAATGGCATTTTTGGCTATTTTGATGAATTTGTTAGATTATAAGCTCAAACTGGGTGTATTAGTGAGTCATGACCAGTTAACTCAAAAATAAAAGTCAAGTTTCAAATTTTTCGCAGTTTAGGGTTGCCATCTAATATTTTTTAAAGTTCAAAATAATGGTTGAAAGGGCTCTGGACCTTTGGCACCTCATATGAGGAAAATTTGACGTAAAAATATTCCATCTAATTGGTCAGTAATTGGTCAGAAAAGGTCAACTGGTCCCAGAAATTGGTCAGCCCTAGATAACTTTTAATCAAGGCTTAAACTTTCTCAAGAACACTCAAGGTCACTCAAGGTCACGCTCGATTTTTGGCACCTCATTTAGGGGAAATTTTTACACTTCAGATTCTTTGTTGTAGTGAGCTTAGAGCAAGCCGCATTGTACAATCAGAGGCTCATCATGAGTGCATGTGTTAGTGGTTAGTAAAATTAAGTAAACTTTCACAAGCACATGTATAACTACAAAATTAGAAAAAATACAAAATTAGATATAATATAAAAAACATTTAAACTAAACATACAAAGTTAAAACAATTATTACATTAACGAGAGTGGAGCATTGGTTCGAAATAATGTTTTTAATCCAATTTTACTCATGTTAAAATCAACAGATGAGGCGTTCAAGTTAAAAAGTTTGCACATGCGATTGAGTGGCTCGTGTGTGCCATAGTTTGTTCTGTGAAAAAGTTCAAATCTTCGCATGTGGTGGGATCCTCCTATGTAATTAATTCCTACATGGGCAAGCAAGTCAGGCGCATCAGTTTCACCATTGATAAGCTGATGAGAAAATACCAAATCATTATTGACACGCCTTTGAGATAAAGTTTGAAGCTGCAGAAGCTGAATTCTGTGGTCATAGGGTGGAAGGTTAAACGGATCAGCCCAGGGTAGCCCTTTCAAGGCAAAACGAAAGAATCTATGTTGTATTGCTTCAATATGACTTTTATGAATTTCGTAGAAGGGTGCCCATACTTGAGAGGCGTACTCAAGATGGGGTCGTACATAACAATTGTATAAGGAAAGGGTAACATACGGATCGTTAAATTCTTTTGCCCAGCGTTTTATAAATCCAAGCATGGAACTTGCCTTATTTACAATATAATTAATATGTTCTATGAAACCTAGATCAGCACTAAAGTGAACTACCAGATCTTTGAAACTAAAACCACGACAGAGTGTGTGTTGTGAAATGGAATAATCAAAAGCACTCACTACTCATTTTTTAGAGAAAGTTATAGTTTGACATTTAACTGGGTTAAGAGAAAGACCATTTTTCCCTCACCAAACAATAAAATTGTCAAGATCAGCCTGTAAGAGAATGTGGTCAGGACTAGAATGTATTGTTTTAAAAATTTTCATATCATCAGCATAAATAAGAATATCGCTAAAGTGTATACATGAAGCAACATCATTTATAGCAAGAATAAAAAGTAACGGGCGAGTGAGCATTGTGAAAGGACGTTTCTAAATTTTACTTGGTAAGATCTATTCTCAAGGTATGATTTTATCCATGCTATAAAAAGAATCGGAAAACCAAAAGCTTTGAGTTTGAATATAATAATGTTGTGACTAAGCTGGTCGAATGCTTTAGAAAAATCAGTGTATATACAATCAACTTCATTCCCGTTTTCTAATGCAAGTGAACATGTATGCAAAAACGTAAGAAGATTTGTTACCGTTGATTTTCTTCTCACAAAGCCATGCTGTTGATCACATATTATATTCTTAGTATGAAATGCTAAGCTCTCGCAAACAACTTGTTCGAATAGTTTTGGAATGCAAGAGAGCTTTGCTATGGGCCTATAATTTTTGATGTCAGTTTTTTCGCCCTTCTTAAAGATTGGTGTAAGAAACGATTTCTTCCATAAATAGAGAAAACTGCCTGTCCTTAAAGAAAATTCAAACAAAAATTGAAGGGGTTGAACTAGTATATGTTTACAATTTTTCAATACTATAGGCGGAATTCCATCTGGACCAGATGAGTAATCATCATTTAATGATGAGAGAAGGTCTAAAACAGTACTCGGTGGTACGGGGATATTATGGCAGCTAGTTTGGGCGTATGTATGTAAATCTCTAAAATAATGTTCGTCAACATCTAAAGGCTTGTCAATAAAAGAATTTCGAAAATAATTCGCAAAAGCGTTACAAATATCAACGGTTTCCTTCAGCGAACAATTTTCATAAATGAAATTAGCCGGATAACCATCTGAGTTTTTTTTCGAATTAACAAACCTCCAAAATGTCTTTGGGTCATCTTTTAGAGAACTACCCATTTCGTTAACATGGTTAGTGTATAGATTTTTTCAAAGAGTTTTAAATTCTTCAAAAAGGGTAATGTATGAGTTGTGGTCTACTGGCGAGAGAGTTTTTAAGTATACTTTCCATGCTTTGTTTCTTTTATTTCGGAGTGCTCTTAGCCCTTTCGTATACCATGAGTGGCAAAAGTTTCTATTTTTTGATACCTTTAAAGGGATAGTATTGTAAATGCAATTGTTAAGGATAGAATAAAATTCAAAAACTGCTTCGTCAATATCGCCAGACACTGATATATTCTCAATACCAGACCTAGCAATTTCATCTGAGAGCAACTGAAAGTTTTCCTTTCTGAAGTCAAAACTATATGAACAATCATAATGGTTACTGTTTTCAGTAAGGTGATTGCTCAAGTCAAAAAAAATATCCAAAGGAGGATGATAGTTATCTATGTTAGTAATACTGGAACTAGATTCTAGAACCAGAGTACTATTAGCGTCTGAAGAAAATACCAAATCGATAATTCGATTTTTAGAGTTTTTAATACAGCGTATTTACTGTAAGTCAGTTGAAATAATTCTATCAAGAAGCAGTAACTCATTTTGAGAAGAAGTTAGGGAAGCTTCTTGATACAATTCGTCATCAGAGGGAACCCACTGAATGTGAGGTAAGTTAAAATCACCAAGAAGTATTATGTTGCTGTTGGAGCAAGACAAGTTAATAACAAAGTCTAAGGCCTTAGAGAGTTCAACATAAACTGCCTCCGAACTTTTTGGAGGAATATATGCATTTAAAATAAACAACTCTTTGGACTGCAAAGTTAATTTTAAACAAATCAGTTCAATAGACAGATTGAAAGGGAACGAAACAGAAGAAGATGTAAATTTATTTCGAACTGCAATTAAAACACCGCCTCCGACTTCTTTTGGTTTATCAACATGACGATCTTTCCTATATAAACTAAGAACTCTTGGTTAAAAAGTTCCTTGTCCAAGAAACTAGAATTTAACCAGCGAAGCCCTCTTACATTTTGGTAGAAGAGGGTAATCCTATTAAGTTTTTGGAGATGAGATTTTGGGTGCATTTCGCGTCTGTCTATTTTTTCTTGAAGTAGTGAACTCTTTAACAAGAGCTTCAGAGGGCCAATTATTAATATCGCAAATTGAATTGAAAAACGAAGGATGTGTAACAATTTTAAACGAGGAAATGAAAATTTTATATCTACTATCCGAAAGATTTCTAGATCGTGATAAAAGGTCAACTGTTTTCAGTAATTGGTCAGCCATAGATTTTTTTCTATGAATTTTTGAAGTTCGTTTCAAGGTCTCAAAAAAAAACTTTTGGCACCTCATTTGGGTCATTAAAAAAAAAGTATGCAATTTGAAAGGCCTCTTCACGTTGTCATTGCTATTTTTGGCACCTCATTTATGGGAAATTTACAAAAATTTAATACCACCTGAAAGGCCCTAAGATCTGTATAAAAGGTCAGCTAGTTTCAGTAATTGGGTCAGTTATAGATTCTTTTATACGATTTTTTCAAAGTTTTTTTTTCTATGTCATGAACGGTTCGTTATAATGAAAAAACATAAGAATTTTTGTTAATGTTTAAATTTTGATTATAACTTTCTTATTTATAACTTAAGGGCAAAAAGTATGTTAACATAAATTGACGAAAATTGAATTTGCTACAAATTTGTATACCAATTTTTTATTTCTAAGGGCCTGTTTCACATTCTCTGAGTAAAGTTCTGATTAGTTATTCGACACATAAATTCTGAGGCAGGGTCATATGTTCACAAATAAAAAATTGCTTATGAATTCATAACTTAATCAGGTGGGTCATAAGACAATAATTGAGAATTTTTCTTCTGTGGACTTATTACCCTGTCATAATTTTTATGTGTCGGATATCTAATCAGAACTTTATTCAAACATTGTGAAACAAGCCCTAAGTCTAATAAAATTTAAGTTGCCATGGAAAACTTTTCAGAACTCGTTTTTCATATGGTGGCCAAATGGTGGGGCTTTCAACACCTACAATCGAGTTTTATACTTGCACTGAACCCCCTTACACATCAAAAGAGAAAATCTTTGCCCAACCTTAATTGGGAGGTTATTGTAACATTTAAATAGACATTTTGGAAAAATGTTAAAAGTTGCTTTATTAGATGATTGACAAATTTTCTTGGTTATTTTGTTAATAAACAAGCATGTGTTATACCATTTTGAAAGTGCATTAAATAGACAACTTTTTGAAGTAACTGGCCAATTATGTTCTCATACAATTTAAATTTATTAGAGGTGGTCAAACTTTTTTGAAAATAAATTTTTGTACTAAAACAAATATCTTAAAAAATTATACTAAAAAAAATGCAATAACTACTATTAAATTTTACCATCTATCTATTACAACAGTCATTCAAGAATATTACAAAAATAAAAAAGCAGCAAAAATTGTTCATCCATGGTCGTAGCGTTCACGTATTAGAAGAAAGAACTACTTGTTAACAACTTTTGGAAAAAAAACATCATAACATAGTAACCACTGAGAAAATATTTTTTTTATATTTTTTTCTGGAAAGGTCATAAGGCCTGCTAACCAGTTGCAAGGTAATCCATTATTTACAAGACACCCTGTATATTTATTTATAAATCTTTAAAAACTTAAGACCAGCATAGTTTGAACGACTATTTCTCGGTCGATTTTCATCCAAACAGTTTTTTGAATAATTCATTTTAAAGAAAATTTAATTATCTTTCTTTTATATGGAGTAATCGTAAATCGTAAACGACTAACTTGATTGTCATTGTGAAGGACGTGTTAATAAGGGCTCCCAAAGAAAACAACAAAAATAAGAAATAAAATAAGGAAAATTGGAAATCTGTTCACCAAGTGAAAATATTTTGTTTAAGGACTGTGAAAGTTAAGTTTTGAATCGCGTGTCATAAGCAGAAACAAATAAGATTAAAAAGAAATCGAAAAATTAAACCGAAGAAAAATAAAAGTTTAAACAAATAAACTATCCGTTTGTTTACTAACCGTTGTGTGTGAAAGTTAAGAGAAAATACTATCTCTCTCCATAGAAATATTCCCTCCTGTCTCTGAAAGCACAGCTGAGGTGAGTACAAAAAGCAAACAGAAATCAGAAAAAAAAAAAACTTAAATTTAAATAAATAAATTAATCAAAACAATTATCCACTTAAAACTTGAAAAACAACACTTCATATACAATTGTCGACACCGAAAACAGAAAAAAGCTATCCTATTATTTTAATATACTAGAATTTAGCAAAATATAAAATAAAACCACACGAATAGACAAACACGGACCACGCTTCACTCTGACACTAGCTTTGACTTTGACACTAGCTTTTCGAAACATAACAAGCTCTTCGCGGTGACAGTTTAAAAGACAGTAGGGTCTTTAATTAAAAGAACCAATATGGAAAACAATCAAGTCGACTGCAAACTGGACAAACTTTTAACAGCAATTCAAAACCTTGGGACAAACTTGAGAACAGAAATTAAAGAGCAAACTGAAACCTTAGAACAAAAACTTAACTCAATAATAGAAAAAAATATAAAGATTGAAGAGAAACAAGAACATTTAGAAAAGAAAATAAAATACCTGGAAAGATCTATGAAGAGAAAAAATATAGTTATTTACAATATAAAAGAAACTGAAAAAAGTAATGAAGATTTACTAGACACTGTATTACACTTGTTAAACACTATACTCGAAGTAAGAACCAATCAATTTGAAATAGATTTTATAAGACGTTTAGGAAAGAAAGGAGATAGAGTCAGACCTATTCTACTTGGATTAACAACACAAATAAAAAAAGACATTATAATGAAAAATAAAACTAAGCTTAGACAATATGAAGAAGAAATCATTTACATTAAAGACGACTACATAAAAGAAGATTTTAACACGACAATTCAAGAAAATAAATCACACACCAAACACCAAAACAATGAAATATTAACATTGGGAAATAACAAGGAAGAAAAAACACCACAAGTACCCAAAAGAAATCGACAATCTGACAACGACCCTTACGCAAATGACAATGAAGCAACATGTTCGACCAATTTGAAAAGACCAAAACTCAATGAAGGAATGAGAAATGACAAAATTAATAAAAAAAACAGTATTAACAGATTTTTTCAATATAACCAGAAAAAACCAACTTCAACGAATGTTGAAGATAACTAGCAACAAAAGAAGCAAAGTCTGACTCAAAATAAAAGAAAACCTAACATTTTACATAAGGACTATACCCCAAGCCGATTAGCCATCGTGGGGAATGACGGCCAACACCCCCCAAACTACCTAAAAAACGAGGATAAATCCAAAAACACTTTAGACATATGCACATACAATGTAAGGACACTAGCTTCAGAAGCAAAACAAACTGAACTTAGACTAGCCCTATCAACTATCAATTGGGATATACTGGGACTTTCTGAGTTAAAAATATTAGGACAAAATATAATTGAAAACGAAAAAGACATATTTTGCTATATCGGCGAGACAAAAGGCCTGCATGGAGTTGGATTCCTCATCAAACAACATTTAAAAGACAAAATAATAAACATACGGTTTTTCAGTGAGAGAATATGTAGCCTATGCCTTAAAGTACAGAACACGAAAATGACTATAATTCAAGTTTATGCTCCGACCAAAGCAGCTAGCGACGAGGAAATTTCGAGTTTCTACAATCTACTGGACAAAGTATATAATGAGACAAAAACTGAGATAATGTATATTATAGGCGATTTTAATGCTAAATTAGGAAAACAAATTGACAGAGATGAAGAAGTAATAGGACCATTTGGATATGGAGAGAGAAATAATCGAGGAGACCGGCTTATAAAGTGGCTAGAAGAAACAAATCTTAAATTCGGGAACTCTTTCTTCAAAAAGAAAGATCAACGGAAATGGACCTGGCTTTCACCAGATGGAAAAATAAAGAATGAACTAGACCTAATCCTGACAAATAAATTAAAAACTATAACTGACATCTCTGTATTGAACAATTTAAAATTTGATTCTGACCATAGATTAGTAAGAGCCAAAATAAAAATTAATCACATAACATTAAAAAGAAGTAAACAAACTCTTTGTATTCCTAGAGATATATCGATTGAAAATATTGAAAAATACAATGACATACTTAAAAGAGAAATAAGACTTAACATAACTTCGAATAAAATAGACCAAAATCTTCAAGACGCATACGATATACTTGAACATATAATAAAAGACTCAGCGAAAGCCTCCATCATGACATCAACTACTTCAAAACCCGATAAACTAACAGATGACACCAAAGTGCTCATAACAAGACGAGAGAAACTACGAAACAAAGATAACTTGACAGACCACGAAAAAAATGAACTAAAATACCTTCGAAAAACTATTAAAGTAGATGCAAAAAATGATATCCAAACATATAATGAAAGAATAATAAAAGATATACTAGAAAACACGAAATCTATCAAAAAGACAAAAGCATTTTATGAAGACGGTAAAGAGTGGATAACATCAATTAAAAATAAAAATAAGAACAAGATAAATAGGAGAGATATCAATGAGGCTGCTACAACATTTTTCGAAGAACTATTTAAATCGACTAGAGAAATAAATTTTAATATATCGATGTTAGAACAAAACCTAAGCTTAGACACTGTTACACTTTTCACGAAAAAAGATATTGAACAAGCAATTGACGATCTAAAGAAAGACAAATGCCCAGGAAGTGATGGCACTGTAGCAGAAATGCTCAAGTATGGAAAAGAATCTATTTCTTCAATTCTCACTACATTATTTAATAGCGTTCTTACAACACAACGAATTCCAAAACAATGGAAACAAACCACAGTTACACTTATTCACAAAAAAGGAAATAAAGATGATATTAACAATTACAGACCAATAAGCAACCTTTCTATGATCTACAAACTATTCTCGAAAGTTATGTATATGTATACAACTATAAAGGACACGTTGAATAGAAATCAGCCAAGGGAACAAGCTGGATTTCGAGAAGGTTTTTCAACAACAGACCACCTACAGACGATTAACCAACTGATTGAAAAATTCAACGAATTTAAAAAACCCTTATACCTTTTATTTATTGACTTTAGTAAAGCATTTGACTCAGTCGAACATGACGGAATATGGGCAGCGTTGACAAACCAAGGGATTCATCCCATATTTATACATACATTGAAGAACATATATACAGACAGCTCGGCAAAAATAAAAACTGAAAGAATAGGAAGAGAAATAAAAATAAAGAGAGGAGTACGACAAGGAGACCCAATGTCACCGCCCCTATTCTCTGCTGTACTGGAAGAAATATTTAAAAATCTGGCCTGGGACGATCGATTTGGCATAAATATTTGGGGGCAATATCTGAGTAACCTTAGATTTGCTGACGACATAGTGCTTATTGCGCCAAGTTCCGGACAAATACAGACTATGCTTGTAGAATTGACAAATGAATGCAGGAATTTTGGACTTTACATTAACCAGGCAAAGACGAAGATAATGACTAACCACCTAAAAACTGATATAATGCTAGAGAACGAAAAAATTGACTACGTAGAAGACTATATCTATCTGGGCCAGACCAAGTCATTCATTGATCAAGAGAAAAAAGAAGTTAAAAGACGCATCACCAATAGTTGGAAACAATTTTGGAGTATGAATCAAATACTATCATCAAATTTAAGAGATGACACACGAAAATATATACTTGACTCTGCTATTTTACCTGTTATGACATATGGACTACAAACTATAACTCTGACATCAATCTTACTCGAAAAATTAAGGATATGCCAAACCAAGATGGAAAGAAAATTACTTAACCTTAGAATCAGCCAGAGAGTGACAAATACCGAAATAAGAAGAAGAACTGGTTTAACGGACGTAGTGCAACGAGTAAAAGGACTTAAATGGAATTGGGCAGGACACATCTCAAGATTGCAGGACGAAAGATGGACAAAAATTGTCACAAAGTGGACACCACAAGGCAGTAGAAGACCAGTTGGAAGACCAAAGAAAAGATGGGCAGACGATTTACTCAAACAAAGACGAAATTGGTATAATGAAGCGAAAGACAGAGAACTATGGGCAGTGCTGGGGGAGGCTTATGCCAGATCATAAACTTTTAAGAAAAATTTCACTTATGAATATATCTACTCAGACTTTGCAATTAATATAAGGACAAAAATATCAAAAAACCTTGACGTTATGATTGTAACAAAAATTGACTATATTATATACATATTAATTTATTGTAAGGAAAAGAAAATTGTAAAAAAAAAAAAGAAATGTAAATTAGATATAAGAACAAATTTTTTTTTAATGGCGAATAAAGTTTATAATAATAATAATAATAATAATCCTTATACCTATCTCTGCTGGTAAAAAAAGTTATAAGCAAATAAGTAAAAAAAAATGCGATTTTTCGCATTTGTTTGCAATGATTTTTTTTTAATTTAGCTAACTAAAAATGATTTTTTTTTGTAATCCTTTCGATGGTAAATTTTATTCTCTACAAAAAAAGTTTTCAGAATTATCTCGAAATTTTGCTTCGTTTAAAAAATGCACCCCCCCATTTTATAGCACTCCACGGTTTTCTCATCTTCAATGACTCCTTTGATGATTCTTACAATAAAATCCCATGAACCTCTTAGTTCCTTTTCATATGACATAATCAATAGCCTAGTCCCTAGAGAATCAAATTCCATGGCCAGACAGATAAACTCATTCAACTCAGATGTCGACGAATCGTCGAGGCCAAAAATTCCGCCCATCCAATCTCGACAAATTGAAGAAAGCTATATCTTAACTCAAGTCTAATAAACCTTGCTGGCAAGCTGTTTAAATTGATGGGTGATAAATTGGCAAGGGGTAAGCAAGAACTTTTCTGTATACGATCTGAAGGAAGTGTGCTTGTTGAATGTAACCTCAGAATTTTTCCTCCAATCCTCAAGAATGGAAAACTGCACCAACAGTAAATGCATTAGTCTCTTTATCATCGCATGCAAGATATTTTTTGCTATGTATAATATGATTACCTGAAGCCATTCCTCAATAACCTAATCCAACGATATCTAAGAAATTCGTAAGAAAAGTATGTAATCAAAAAAGGTCAACTTATTTTAGAAATTTGTTCCCCATACACATATTTTTAACCAATTTTATGAGTATAATTTTTATGCAAATACATATCCCACAAATGAAATGCCAAAAATTGTTCGTGACCTTGAAAAAAAAATCTATGACAGTCTGAATCTAGGTAACCTCTTATGACCTTTCAAATGGTAACCTATGATTCAAATGTTGGTGTCAAGATTTTCTTCAAAACTTAACAAAATTTCCAAATATTGCTACGTGACCTCAAAAAAGTATAACAATTGACTTAAAATGTTCTATAGCCGATGATTTCTGAATTAAGTTGAGCTTTTTTTATCAATTACTGGCCTATAAGAGGACATACGTTCTTACGAATACTCAACATATGAGATGTGAAGATCACAGAGCCTTTTATAGCCTTGTGGCTTTAGCCAAAAAATTGCACTTTCGATCAAATATTCACACTACTACAACCATAATGTCTCCATCCACTGATCTCTATAAAACACTGGATAGTGTATCGATACAAAAATATTGCTTCCATTTGAAGAATTGTTATATTATGAAGCTGACCACTTTTTTGTACACCAGTATAACTGTATAACATGTAATACAAAGATAATCCATTAAACAGACATCAAATCTCCATTCGTTTCACCCCCCGAGATCTGTTTGCTAACATTTGTTGTGTTCGTAATTTATATTAGGCGCGTCTCACCAAATAAAATCTCACTGAGCGCTCAATGTCAAGTCGACGCAGGCCGAATGCTTTGGTGGGACAAGATTCTCCCTTGAATTATTTAAAAAACATGTGTTATAATTGTTGTACTGAACAAAATTTCCATTTGCTTAAAATATTTTAAAGTTAAAGCACAAAACTTTATGAAATGAATGAAAAATAGTACCAAGTTCAATTTATTTTCATTTTTATGAACATTTCACCTTTATTTTGTATTTATTTATCGTTTTCGTATTTGCACTTCACCGAGAAGTTGCAAATTTGGTTGTCAAACGAACAGCTGTTTTCGCTGAGAAAGAAGATTGAGAAATGAATCCAAACAATTTTCGTCTCAGTAATCTCCGAAAAAAATCTCAGGGCTCAGGTGAGATTTTTTGTCTCACTTAAAAAATCTCTGAGCGCTCAGTGATTTTATTTGGTGAGACACGCCTATTCATTCACGAATTAGTAAATGAAACGGAATAACAAACGTAAAGAGTGTGACAAGGAGGTAAAATCATTTTAAAAAAACGCAGTTTATGCAATCGCATCCTCCTCATCATAATTATTCATTAGCTGTTTTGCTCAATTTGTTCGCAAACTGCAATGATTTATCTCATTCCACTATGCAATTATACTAAAAAAAATATACCAAATGCACACAGTGAATAACATAAAGATAATAAATATAAAACAAGCTTCCACAAAAGTTTATATTTGCATATCATGGTCTGTTTCCCTTTCTTCAGATAAACATCTGGAAATAGGGATGAGCGACTTTAATCGATATTTGCAAATCGATAATAAAGATTTCGATGTTTTGCAACATTTGTGTTTATTTGTGCAAAAGAAATATTTTTACATCGATATTCAAGCATTAATATCATCGATGCTCAGCAAGACGCATTTTAAACCATACAAGTTTTTGTACACACTTTTGTAACGCTGTGGCTCCATTGGCAATATTTGAGGCGATGGAAATTGGAATAGGAATGAAAATTTATTGCTTGGGTGGGCATTTTCATTGCCAGGCAATTTCAAAAGTAAAAGGTGTGTATAGAAATATTTGACTGCAAATGCAGTCAAATGCTGTTCAAATTCCCTGTTTTAATTAAATTTAATTTCAATTCACTATATTTTGTCATGTGCGTTCTCATATTCTACTATTTAATTGAAAAAATCAATAAAGAAGCCATTGACAATTACAAGGAACCCCATTTTTACTCAATTTATTGCCTTGACGATGGAAATCAATAATTGCCTCTCATCTTCTAGGCAATATTGCCATTGCCATTGACAAAGCGTCTCCATTTGCAATATCAAAGGCAATAGCAATGATTGAGGCAATTTATTGCCTCAAATATTGCCAATGGAGCCGCTGGGTAAGTAAAAATATCTTGCAGTATCGTTAGATAACAGTGTACATATGAAATACTTGCAATATTGCTTCTATAAAACCTGTGGACGATATATTTTGCAAAATACAAATTTTAGCATCGATTTCCACGCATTGAAATAATAAATGCTCAGAAAGACCCAATTTACACCAATGCAAGTTTTTGCACACAACTTCGTGGCTTGCAATATCGATATATTCCAAAAAGCCACAGAAAACAGTTTACACAAAATTCCTTGAAATATTGCTGCAAAATACATATTTAATATCGATTTTCACGAATTTAAATTATCGATGGTCAGCAACACGCAGCTTACACCATGCAAGTTCTTTCGCACACGTTCGTGTGAAACAAGATTTTGAAATATCGGATTTCAAAAAGGGCACACATAACAGCTTAACAACATGAATTGCCTTGTAATATTGATTTTATTAAATTTGTTGATATTCATCAGTGCAAAATACATATTTAACATCGATTTTCTTATTTCATCCATTAAAATCATTGATGCCTAGAAAGATACCGCTTACACGCGGTTTTAGCATACAAGCTTCTGGGCATCATTATTTTGCAATATCGATGTGTTAGGAAATTTAATGAAACGCGAAAGTATATAGGATGATTGTATTTACGGTGGCGAAACAACAACTCGCAAACTCAAAGAAAAATAACCAAACCGAAAGTTATAAACAATAAAAAAAAGACGAATGCACTTAACTTGTGTGTGCCGCGATTTGTGTAGAATCCGAATGACAACCTGTCAGATGATGGGCGCGTTTCACAAAACTCCTAACCGACAGCAAACCAAAAGTGCTGCCACCCGTAGCTCAGCGAATGGGGTGGGTTCGTTTTATTGAATAATTTTATTAATCGAATTCGATTAATAAAATGAATAAAATTGATACGACAAATAAAAAAAATGATTTGATAGTACAGGGTGTACTTAATACAAAATGGGCGCCAGGAAGTTTTATGGTACTTACCATTACCTTTTTAAGAATTCTGAAATAGAGTTTTCCGACAAGAAAAGAAACAAAAGATTTGTTTTCCCTTGTTAGGATTTTAAAAAGTTTATTGGGAAAAGATATCTGGGAAACCTTTATAGGTATAGGTATAAAACCCAGAATTTTTTCAACAACAAGAAAAAGTTAACAAATGATTTTGGAAATTGGCAGAGGGCCAATTTTCCAAATATGTGAAAAATGTTGATTTGACAAATATAAAAAAAAGAAGATATCAAACAAGCAATGTCACCGAGGACACAAAGAAAAATCAACTTGGGGAAGTTCCCGAACGAACAACGGATTTGAAACGGTCGCGAGTCCCGCAATCTCGGGAGGACAAAAGGTCGAAACGAAGGCTTATCGGTGAAACTTTGCCACTTTTCGGGCCACAAAAATAAAACGAGAAATCACACAATATAAAACTAATTTTTGGACAAAATCAAACAACCAAATACTTAGCTTTTTTTTCAGCGAATCCTATCTCCTCCAATATTGCCCCTACTGGCGCGAGCCCTTTAGATCGCCTCCAAAGAACGTCTTCCTCTCCTCGAATTATTTGCGAAAAATAGCTTCCCTATTTTTCTTGATATTTTCCCCGACTGGGATAGTAATACACTCAATTCTTTCCTTTGAAAAATCACGTTTTGACGCAAATAATTTTTCGCTTAATCTTTTTCAATTTTACTAAAAATGCCACCAAACTCTTTCGTAAATCACCCAAAAGTGAACAAAAGATGGCGGACTTGGCTCGTCCTCATTGCCACGACCATATGGTCATCCTCTTCTGATCTTTAGTCCGTGGTGGTATTCTGTCACGGTCTAACTGCGACACCCTGCTTTTTCGCAGGGGTGCATGCCATTGTCGAACCCAGCCACGCATGTGATCTCTTTCTTGTTGGTGATATGAACACCAACAGTGGCTCAGTGGACGAGTTCAGCCCTTCTCCGTCAAATTTAAATGGTCTAAAGAAAAGCGAAAAGTTATTTAAAATCACGACAAAGTCCCCAGCCCAGACCGGCCCAGACTACGAAGCAGAGGAAAACATTCTGTCAGATGGGATCACTGTCATTTTCCAACTAAAATGACGAGATAGGATCCGATGACTTTCGCGAAATTTAAACTACTTTAAACCCATAGACCTCCGCGCAGAAGTAAAGGGGATAGGGAAACACATCGCAAATTGATTTTTCTTCAGTGTCTAGGACAAGTTACGTTGGGCCTTACACCATACTAAATTTACGTTGGTGTGATCTTGGCGTCACACATGTCGTTGAACATGGGTCGTACTCATCATGTTTTTATATCCCGTGTGGACCATCTATCGCACACTCGAAGAACTTGTGAACTATCTGTCACCCAGTGAAAGGTTTAGTGTCGTCACACGATAAGGGTATGTCGTGCATGTGGACCACCTGTCACACGCCGACATTTCGTCTTGGTAACTGTGGACCGCCCGTCACACAGTGGATTTTAAGTAGTTAGTGCGGACTACCTGTCACGCACCTTTCTGTAATTTCGTGGACCGCCCGTCGCACAGTGTATTATGACTTGTACGTGTGGACTTAACGTCGCACAATTTAAAATCGGAGACCTATGTTTGTTGCGTTTCCAAAATACTTTAAGAGTAGGTCTCTGGCTGATGGACGCCAGGTATCTACTGACTCTACAAGCATTTTGGAGCTGCAACTAAAAAAAGGAAAGGCTAAAAATGGTTAGTGAGAAAGAGTAGGCAGGTGAAACTTGTTGTGGTAAATTTTACCGCAACAAATCCCACCCTTACCTCCTAGGAAATGTGCTTACATTTCTGTAACACATTTTCTAAAGGTATGCCAAGGTAATGAAAAATGAAAAAGGATTTTCCATCAAACAAAAACTCAAAGCAATACTTAAGGATGCAAATCATCCATTGTTATCAAAGCCAACATAAAAAAAAACAAAAAAAAACAAACTACGTTACTTTACTTTAATCCTCGGATGCATCGGTATACGGTTTCAAATCTTTAACGTGCCAAGTTCCGCGCTCTTTACCATTACTATCTTGTAAGACATATGTCCAAGGTGACACACGCTTCTTTATCTCAAACGGACCGACAAACTTCGGTGCTAATTTGGCTGCATAGTAATTCGCGGCATCCGACAACGAAAAATTTCTTCGCCATACAAGTTCGCCCGGGTGATATTGAACATCACGCCGTCGAAGATTGTAGGCCTTAGCAGATCTTTTCGATGCTGCTTGCAATTTTTTCCCTATATCGATTCTTAGTTCTTTGAAACGTTCAGCGATCTCGTCCAGATCCTGAACATTCCCTGAACTTTCTCCTACTGATGGTGCTTCTCGACCCGAAGTCACCATATCCCTACCAAAGTTCGCATAATAAGGCGAAACACCTAAAACCTCGTGCTGTGACGTGCGAATCGCACAAGCCACTTTACTGAGTTGTGAATCCCACACTCTGTGGTTTTCAGCGACGTAAGCCCTCAACGTCGTCTTCAAAATCTGATTTATTCTCTCCGCAGGATTCGCCTGCGGATGATAATGGGCTGTGAATTTAAGTTGTGACCCGTACGCCTGGCAAAGCGTTTTCAATTCCTTGGATCGGAATTGGGGACCGTTGTCACAGACGATCACCGATGGAATGCCAAATAAGAGGAAAACGTTATCTTCTAACTCCCTAACTATTGCCTTAGCAGTGGCCGACCTCAACGCGAACAGTAGTGGAAACTTTGTAAAGTAGTCCACTACTGTAAGGATGTAAACGAAACCCCTACTCGATTTAGGAAGCGGACCTACCAAATCAACACAAATCATTTCCCACGGTGCCTTGATTCCTACCCTCTCAGTCATTAAACCAGCTGGTTTCTCATTCACAGGTTTCACTTGTTGGCAAACTTTACAACTCCTAACATATTTGGTAATATCGGCCCTCATTTTTGGCCAGTAAAACTTTGCCCCAATTCTGGCAAAAGTTTTCCTAACGCCCATGTGTCCTGCTAACGGACCATCATGGTGCTCCTGCAAAATACCTAACCTTTCGTTTTTTCCTAAAACTCTCTTCCATTCTTGGTTATTCTCATGAACTATGATGTGGTTTGCCTTAATGAGTTTGAACAAGTGACCTTGTTCAACTCTCCAGGCTGGATATCTAAGGGGATTCGAGTTCACATCTGAAATCATTTTCTTCACCCAAGGGTCTAGATCCTCGTCTGAGATACCACCCAACTGTGGCACTCCCCGAGAGAGCATATCAGGAACAACGTGCTCTTTGCCCTTGCGGTGAATGATTTCGAAATCGAATTGTTGAAGCCTAATAGCCCAACGGGCTAACCTACCCTGTGGATCCTTAAGATTACTTAACCATACCAAGGAGTAATGATCCGTCACAACCGTAAACCGAACACCTTCGATATACGGTCGCAACTTCTCAATAGCCCAAAGTACAGCTAAGCATTCTTTCTCAGTTGTGGAGTAATTTCTCTCGTTCCTATTCAAAGACCTACTAAGGTAACAGACAACCTTTTCTCCCTCATCAAAGTTCTGTGAAAGAACTGCACCGATACCAAAATCTGAAGCGTCTGTTTGTACGACAAAAGGTCGTTTAAAATCTGGGCAAGTGAGTATAGGTGCTGTCACCAAACACTCTTTTGCCCTCCTAAAACTATCCTCGCACTCTTGGGTCCAAATAAACTTTTTATTCTTTTTTAATAAATCTGATAACGGCCTAAGCAATTCAGCGAAATTTGGTACGAAACGTCGGTACCATGAAACTGTCCCTATAAAACTCCTAACTTCTTTTACATTCCTCGGTGCTGGAATCCTAACCATGCTTTCCACCTTCTCTGGATCTACATGTAAACCATTTCGATCCACTATATACCCTAAAAACTTCAGCGATGGCATGCAAAAGTTGCATTTTTCCCTACTGACTTTGAGTCCTGCTTCACTCAACCTTTTCATCACCTCATTCAAGATTTCTAGATGTTTTTCGAAACTCTCTGTTATGATGATGATGTCGTCTAAATAGACGAATACGAATGGCTCGAGGTCGGCACCCAAAACTGTGTCGATAAACCTCTGCCAAGTCGCAGGCGAGTTATGAAGTCCGAAAGGCATTCTTCGAAATTGAAAAAGACCTCTCCCAGGAACCGTAAAGGCAGTAAAGGGCTTAGATTCCTCCTCCATAGGAATCTGCCAATACGCTGACTTGATGTCTAGCGAAGACAAGAACCTCGCACCTCGAAGTCTGTCTAAAATCGAATTAATGTAAGGTAGTGGATAAGCATCCCTATCTGTATTCTTATTCAGCTTCCTATAGTCCACACAGAACCTATATGAGCCATCTTTCTTTTTAACTAACAGTATTGGAGACGACCACGCACTTGTCGATCTCTCAATAACTCCTGCTTCTAACATTTCATTCAATTCTTTGTCTATATGTTCCTGCATTGCCGGCGAAACCGGATAATACCGTTGCTTAATCGGTTCCGCCGACGTCCTAATCTTGTGCTCAACCATAGTTGTGCACCCTAAACCTTCAGGCATCTTCCTAAATGATTCTTGAATCAGATCTTCTAACGTTTTAATTTCCCTATCCGTCAATTCCGACCGTTCTGTAATCGAACAGATCGAAACCGCCTGTTCCGAAAAATTCCACTCACGTGACCTTAAATCCGGGACAATACCCGACAGTGCCCAAAAATCTGCACCAAGGATCACCGTGTGTGGAAGAGTTGGTATAACAAGACAGTCAATCAAAACTGCCCTGTCTTCTACTATAATTGGAAGAGAGAGAATCCCTAAAACCTCGACACCTGTTCCATCTGCCAAACGAACGCAGCCAACAGTGTCTGTCTTTAAAGAAAGACCTAAATTTTGGAGAATTTTCCAAGCATCCCTACCTATTATGGTCCTAGAAGCTCCTGAATCTAATAAACCTAAAAATCTCGAACCATAAATGCTAATACCTAAAAATGGTCTCCTATCACTACCGTTTGCCTCCAAAGTAAAACCTAAATGAATCTGATCCACCAGCTGGTTACCAGCAGGTAACCTCCTCAACGTCTTCGGACATCCCGCCCTGCTGGCGCAAGTGTCCGTTGCTCGTTTCCCGAGCAGCGACGACAATTTTGTCTACTAACCCCTAACTCACCACAGCCGAAACAACGCCTAGGAGCGGAACACCTATTTGCAAAATGGCCTGATCCATTGCAATTAAAACATCTAATAGAGGGTCTTGGATTATTCGAAGTTTGAACCGGACAAGCAGTTTCGTTGTTGCTTGCAACAACCGAAACTGATGGAGTCTCTACACCTAAATAAGCTAGATCCGGTTCTAGCAAATTCCTATTATCCCTAACACTAGGTGGTGGAACATATGATTCCACATTTGCCCTAACTGCTTCTAAATTCCTACCCAACGCCACCAAATCGGATACACAACTTGGTTTCGCCAAACCAAGCTGAGTTTGATAGAAAGGTGTCAAGTTCCTTTGAATCATTGACAACTTCCTACCTTCCGAAATTGGATCAGTTAACCTACCAAACAAGTTCTGCATTGTCGCCACATAGACTCCGATGGATTCATCTTTGCCTTGCGTACGACGCCTAATCTCATCTAACAAGGAATCATCGTAATTCGGTGGCAAGAACTCCAGCTTCAACTCTCTGACGAGTTCTGGCCACGAATTAATCGAAATCCTAACTGCCCTATACCAAATTAAAGCTTTACCTACAAACAGCTCAACAGCTGCCTTAAAAAGTTGGGGTTCCGAAACTCCCCTAGCCTGACGAATTTCCTCAACTCTTTCTAAAAACGAGTTCACTGAGGCACCACAGCGCTCACCAGTGAACTTCACGTCCCATTTGGCTATATTCAGGAATTTATCTCCGCTTACTATAACCCGTTCAATGACTGGGTTATCAGTGTCCCTATTTTCACCTATACTCCTACCTGCCACTCCTAAGCTCGTCGATGTACCGGCAGAAGCACTAATCGACCTGCTATCCCGAGGTTCAGCTGAACGCTGCTTTTCAACCTCGTTTGTATTGTTCGTTGCCTGTTTTTCACTATTTTTGTCTTCATCCTCATCCTCAACTTCATTATCTTCATCATTTTCATCATCCTCCAACTCCGCCATAGCCATGACTAATTTATTTTTAATCGCCATCTTATTCTTCTCCTGACTCTCATTTTCGGGTATACTCCTATCCATCCTACGTAGCCCCCACTCTACCTTCGTGATAATTTTCAGATACTCCTTCGAAGTTTCCGACTTCGGAGGGTTCTCTAAAAGCTTCCCTATTTCTCCTAACTTCTTCTCCACCGCCATTACATCCTGGTCAAACGTGAACGGATAAGCGGGAGGTGTATAAGAATTCCTACGTTCTAATTTTAATGCGACCCTAAGCGCCTTGCGCATCTCCTCCACTGTACCTACTACTAATCCCCTCCATTCAACTTCATAGGTTATTTCGTCTTGCGAAAGCCTATTAACTTGACTGACATCCATTCTAAAAATGGATCAACAAACCAAAAGCAAAACGGGAAAAAAAAAATAAACCTCAAGCGTAGTAGCAAACTACCCGGAACGTAAATAAGAATTTGTTTAATTCAATTTAAAAAAAAAATTGTTTTAATCGATTCAAAACCTTCGCAACTCCAAGCAGGTTCAACACAATTATAACAAGACTCAAAAAAAACTTTCAAACAAAAACCCGGAACCGCACAAAATCACTTCTAATCTTTTTGTTCCTTTTTAAACTAACCAGCAGAATGGTTGATAGTAGTAAAAACGATGATTGATTGAAATCTAATAGCTAGAAAAAGTCTGAACTAAATTATTAAAAAAAACGATAAAAAAAAATCTATTTAAAAATTCTCACTAAAATGGTATCCTAAACAAAAGTACTTTTTTAAAGTGGTAGCCCTACTCCGAAACTCCGAATGTCAAAATAATAATTTCAATAATCGCAAAGTAGTTGGTCAGAAAGAGACCACACTATATATGTACACAAAATGGAATATGGATACAAAATAAGTCAATAATCACAAAAATCAATTAAAATAATAATTGCCAATTAAAAGAAAAAGTAGGTACTCTATATGAAAATTATAAAACGATAATAATAACAAAAAAGCTTACTCAGACTCCTCTTTTTATCACTACCACAACCTCTTATGGTGACGTATGTAGGTATTATGTATGTATGTTGGTATCCCACGCGCTGCCCCCAAGTTATTTTGTCTTTGCCCTTGAGAATTTGTCACCACAGAATACACCACTTTACCTATGTAAGGAGAAAAAAAAAACACAAAGTAAATTTCTTGAGAAAAATATACAGCACAACACTTCCCTAAAAGAACACAACACAAATGCACCAAGTTAAAAAACACAATATGCAATTCCTGCACTTTTTTTCAGCCAACAACCTGAAGAATGGAGCCCCACGTTTGGACGCCAATTGTTAGGAAATTTAATGAAACGCGAAAGTATATAGGATGATTGTATTTACGGTGGCGAAACAACAACTCGCAAACTCAAAGAAAAATAACCAAACCGAAAGTTATAAACAATAAAAAAAAGACGAATGCACTTAACTTGTGTGTGCCGCGATTTGTGTAGAATCCGAATGACAACCTGTCAGATGATGGGCGCGTTTCACAAAACTCCTAACCGACAGCAAACCAAAAGTGCTGCCACCCGTAGCTCAGCGAATGGGGTGGGTTCGTTTTATTGAATAATTTTATTAATCGAATTCGATTAATAAAATGAATAAAATTGATACGACAAATAAAAAAAATGATTTGATAGTACAGGGTGTACTTAATACAAAATGGGCGCCAGGAAGTTTTATGGTACTTACCATTACCTTTTTAAGAATTCTGAAATAGAGTTTTCCGACAAGAAAAGAAACAAAAGATTTGTTTTCCCTTGTTAGGATTTTAAAAAGTTTATTGGGAAAAGATATCTGGGAAACCTTTATAGGTATAGGTATAAAACCCAGAATTTTTTCAACAACAAGAAAAAGTTAACAAATGATTTTGGAAATTGGCAGAGGGCCAATTTTCCAAATATGTGAAAAATGTTGATTTGACAAATATAAAAAAAAGAAGATATCAAACAAGCAATGTCACCGAGGACACAAAGAAAAATCAACTTGGGGAAGTTCCCGAACGAACAACGGATTTGAAACGGTCGCGAGTCCCGCAATCTCGGGAGGACAAAAGGTCGAAACGAAGGCTTATCGGTGAAACTTTGCCACTTTTCGGGCCACAAAAATAAAACGAGAAATCACACAATATAAAACTAATTTTTGGACAAAATCAAACAACCAAATACTTAGCTTTTTTTTCAGCGAATCCTATCTCCTCCAATATTGCCCCTACTGGCGCGAGCCCTTTAGATCGCCTCCAAAGAACGTCTTCCTCTCCTCGAATTATTTGCGAAAAATAGCTTCCCTATTTTTCTTGATATTTTCCCCGACTGGGATAGTAATACACTCAATTCTTTCCTTTGAAAAATCACGTTTTGACGCAAATAATTTTTCGCTTAATCTTTTTCAATTTTACTAAAAATGCCACCAAACTCTTTCGTAAATCACCCAAAAGTGAACAAAAGATGGCGGACTTGGCTCGTCCTCATTGCCACGACCATATGGTCATCCTCTTCTGATCTTTAGTCCGTGGTGGTATTCTGTCACGGTCTAACTGCGACACCCTGCTTTTTCGCAGGGGTGCATGCCATTGTCGAACCCAGCCACGCATGTGATCTCTTTCTTGTTGGTGATATGAACACCAACAGTGGCTCAGTGGACGAGTTCAGCCCTTCTCCGTCAAATTTAAATGGTCTAAAGAAAAGCGAAAAGTTATTTAAAATCACGACAAAGTCCCCAGCCCAGACCGGCCCAGACTACGAAGCAGAGGAAAACATTCTGTCAGATGGGATCACTGTCATTTTCCAACTAAAATGACGAGATAGGATCCGATGACTTTCGCGAAATTTAAACTACTTTAAACCCATAGACCTCCGCGCAGAAGTAAAGGGGATAGGGAAACACATCGCAAATTGATTTTTCTTCAGTGTCTAGGACAAGTTACGTTGGGCCTTACACCATACTAAATTTACGTTGGTGTGATCTTGGCGTCACACATGTCGTTGAACATGGGTCGTACTCATCATGTTTTTATATCCCGTGTGGACCATCTATCGCACACTCGAAGAACTTGTGAACTATCTGTCACCCAGTGAAAGGTTTAGTGTCGTCACACGATAAGGGTATGTCGTGCATGTGGACCACCTGTCACACGCCGACATTTCGTCTTGGTAACTGTGGACCGCCCGTCACACAGTGGATTTTAAGTAGTTAGTGCGGACTACCTGTCACGCACCTTTCTGTAATTTCGTGGACCGCCCGTCGCACAGTGTATTATGACTTGTACGTGTGGACTTAACGTCGCACAATTTAAAATCGGAGACCTATGTTTGTTGCGTTTCCAAAATACTTTAAGAGTAGGTCTCTGGCTGATGGACGCCAGGTATCTACTGACTCTACAAGCATTTTGGAGCTGCAACTAAAAAAAGGAAAGGCTAAAAATGGTTAGTGAGAAAGAGTAGGCAGGTGAAACTTGTTGTGGTAAATTTTACCGCAACAGATGTTTAAAGTTGAAATACCTTGCTTATGACTTCATATTTTTCATTTGTATAAAAACTTAAATCGATTTCAAAATACTTAAGAAAAAATAGCCGGTACCAGAGATTTTGAAAGCAAAAATACATTAGAGCATAGCATGACGCATTTTTTGCTTTGGGCAAAAAAGCATCGATGTTAAGTAGCATCGATGTTTTCGGTTCGATATTAAGTGACATCGATGTTTGGTCTTCGATGTTGAAATCGATGTTGTTTCAATATCGCACATCACTATCTGGAAAATACTTCTTTTTTTTTGTAATTCAGACGTCAAATTATGAAGCCGACCACCTAATTGTCATCTTCAAATGGAAGCAAAAAAACTGTTATACATTATAAGGAATACACTATCCAGTGTATTATAGAGATCAGTGTCTCCATCGAACTTACGAGCTCGCATGACAGGAAAAGGCGCCCGTTTAAGACAAGTCCATGGTAAGAAAAATATGTTGGTTCCTATAGTTTTATTTTCTGGACCTAGGGTGGAAATGTCCAAAATGTCAAACTCGTTCATTTATGTATGTAGTATGGTGGTGTAGAACACACGAAACCATGATTTTGTTAGCAACAAGAAAGGGCACCCAATACCTTCGTGTCGTCGTAACGTATTGGAGAAAAAGTAACCATAGGCAGCTATAACTGGGCACGTTCCGCTGGTTATTCTCAGTTATCCGGATAGCTTTGTGTTGTTGTAATCCCTTGTTAAAAAACAGCTGATAACAGCTGCCGCAACAACAACTCAAGTTATCTCGAAATTTTTGGGATAGCTAGATAGCATAGCGAATAAACATTGGAACGCGAGGACTTTAAAGTTGAAAAAAAAACTGTGTCTATACAGGCTCTACTGTCAACTCCGAATACAGTTTATCAGTCACTGGTCTTTGACGGCTAAAAAGACAATTTATTGGCAAAATCCTCTCTCGAGTACTTAAATAAAGTGTCTCTATAAAATACTTATCATCCCGGTCCTAATTTATGGCAACGAGGCATGGACTCGGTTGATGAAAAAGCTTTACGATGTTTTGATAGAACAATTATCTGGGTAATTTTTGCTTTCGTCTGCATAAACAGGGAGTGGAGAAGAACATACAACAACGAACTGTATAAGCTGTAAAGTAAAGCAACACTGATCCAGCTAAAATAGTGAAAAGACGATAACTTTGATGATGGCTGGGTTGCTTAGGGCGAATGAACGGAATGAAGAACGGTGCAGTGGAATGAAGACTGGAACTCAGGTGGTTCGCATGCAAGAGGAAGAAGATCTTGGCCAACTTGGATTGTAAAATTAATTATAGCTAGCTAGGGAAAAAGCTGGCTGGAAGAAATTGGCTGTTTGGGGCCCTTGTTCACTACAGACTGTAGCGCCACCTCAAGTAAGTACCTACATAAGTATGTAAGTGCCGTAGTTACTTAATATTTTTTCCCCTTCCTAACTAAATTGGAAAAGCAATCAAGCGTTTAACAGGGCACTAGAAAGTTTTATATCGACCCTAACATGGGTCTAGCTAGGGTAACTATTGATTTTCTCTATATAGGGCATCACTCGTAAAGTAACCTTTTGCCTCGAGAAATAAATAAAAAAGTTGTCTTCATTGTGGTTCGATCCTGCGATCTTTTGATTACCAGTCCAACACGCTAACTACTGAGCTACTTCGCAATACATTCGTTGAAAACAAAAAACTATACTTTAATTTTTCTTATTATTGTATGATTGGTTTAAAATATTTCCTTTTTTGTTTTTGTTATATTCATATATGGGATATTTGTGATGGGATAACAAGACTTATCCAAAAAGGTTTTATTAGCGAGGGCGTCACGAATATTTGACAAATTTTCCTTGTCTAGAATTACCTAACCATGGCCTTTCCAGGACTTCAATTAAAATTGAATTTTTTCCAGGTGATGGATTATATCTATTTGAATCTAAAGAAGAAATATAAAAACGGCTGCTGCAAATATTAAATTTGTACTCCTTTAGTAGCAGCCCTGGTAACATTTAATTTATGTTTTTTGATCATGCAAACGCATATTATGTATCATTTTATTCTATTTTATTTTATTTTATTTTATTTTATTTTATTTTATTTTATTTTATTTTATTTAATTAAACTTTATCCTCTTATAAGAACACTTGGTTTGATGACCCGAACTACTTTAGGGCGTACAACTCCTATAACTGCAACACGAGGACGCACAGCATGCACACGGACCACTCGCCGAACAACGCGGGGATGCGCCACTTGTACAACACTAGGAACAGCATAATTAGCAGTAGCCATGGCGATCAAAAGAACGAATACGATGGAAAAAATCTGAAACTAAAAATTATCCATTGAAACTCAAATCAATAAAAAAAAAGATAAATTTAGTTTTTTTTTTTCTTGTAATACATACTTTCATATTGATATGTATTATTATTAAATTGTTTATGGAAACTGATTATAAATTCTGGATTTGATTCAGTATTTATACAGACAAGTAACTGCGTATAGACTAATAATTCAATTTAATCGATTTAATGAAAGTTAATAACGTTGGCTTTAACTTTAATATTGCTTTTGCAATTAAGCAGAACTTGAATTTCATTAGAAGAAACGATTACTCAGACGCCAAAAACAACCCCATTGTTTATAATTTAGTTATGACCTGGTTTTGTATCGTATTTTGTTTTGGTAACAATTCTCCAGTGATTCATATGTATTACCTATATTAAAAAATTTAACAAAACGATAATATTTGTTTTTAATTAATTTAGTGATTCAAAACATAAACTTTTCAAATTAAAAATAAATTTTCATACAGAAAACAAGGACATTATTTGACTATTGAACCATCAGTAACAAGAATCTGTTGCCATAGGAGCTGGATTACAGAGATGCAAAACCACGATACGATACAGTTGGTGGCCACAGTCTAAAAAAACTTATTTTATAATTCTTTTATCTTTCTAAATGACTTTGACTTTAAAAGTACAGCCAACAGGCATTTTTATTAAAATTCTGGTTTCTATAGTTTTTTTTAACTTATTAAATGATTTGATGACGCCTCATAGTACAAATGACTGGAAGTTAGCAGTTATGTAATTGATTGCAGTCTCTTGTTTTCATTTTCCAAGCTCTGAATTTATTTATACATAAACATATATTAGGGTGTTTCCGAAGCCTGCAAGGACGATCAGGGGAACATCGTAGTGGAATCGCTGTCGGTGCTGAGGATATGGAAAAATCATTTCTGCAAATTGTATAACGGCGATGACGAACCGAATTCTGCTAACATGCAGATTGCACCATTCAACCTGGACGAGCGACGCACGTAGGCCAACAATTCCGTCCACCCGATCTCGACGAAGTAAAGATAGCTATATCTAAACTTAAGTCCAATAAAGCTGCTGGAGCTGATGGCCTTGTGGCTGAGCTATTCAAAGCGGCTGGCGATGAATTGGTTGGGAGTATGCACCAGCTCATCTGTAAAATATGGTCGGAGGAAAGCATGCCCGATGAATGGAACCTCAGCATTGTTTGCCCGATCCTCAAGAAAGGCGATCCTCTGGACTGCACCAACTACAGAGGCATCAGTCTTCTTAATATCGCCTACAAGATCTTCTCTGCCGTACTTTGTGAACGCCTGAAGCCATTCGTCAACAACCTGATAGGTCCATATCAGTGTGGCCTTAGGCCAGGGAAGTCCACCATCGACCAAATATTCGCACTACGGCAGATCTTGGAGAAAACCCAGAAGTTTTGAAACGATACCCACCCCCTTTTATATATATATAGAGCAATGTCTATAGTTTTGGCATCCCTGCCAAACTCGTCCGTTTGTGCAGGATGACTATGGAAAATGCACGCTGCTCCATCAAGGTCGGCAAAGATCTCACCGACACCTTTGATGTCAAAAAAGGTTTTAGGCAAGGCGACGCACGCGCTGTCATGCGACTTCTTCAACATCGTTCTTGAAATAATAGTGCAAAACTCTCACGTCAACACTAGAGGCACAATCCTTCAAAAGTCCATCCAATTACTCGCTTACGCTGACGACATTGACATAATCGGATGAACAAAGCGTGATGTCAGTGGTGCTCTTGTGAGCATTGAGAAGGAAGCCAAGAAGATGGGTCTAACGGTCAATGAAAGCAAAGCAAAATATATGCTGTCAACAAGAAAGGACACCCAACACCGACGTCTAGGACAGAACGTCACTATAGACAGCTATAATTTTGAGGTGGTCAGAGACTTTGTCTACCTAGGATCCGCTATAAACTCAGCGAACGATACCAGTGCTGAGATCAAACGAAGAATTACTCTTGCCAATCGCTGTTTCTTTGGGCTAAGAAGGCAATTGAGAAAAGCCCTCTCTCGAGCAACTAAACTGTCCCTGTATAAGACGCTTATCGTCCCGGTCCTGATGTATGGTGCAGAGGCATGGACACTGCTACCGGTGGATGAGAACGCGTAAGGCTGTTTTGAGAGGAATGGAGGGGGAATGGAGAAGAAGATACAATAACGAGCTGTATGGGCCGTACAGTAACACCGACCTAGCCACAAAACAGAAAAGCCAACGACTAAGATGGCTGGGTCACCTAGAGCGAATGGACACCAATGCTCCGGACCGGAAAGTCTTTGAATCCAACCCCTTGGGACAACGCAGTAGAGGTGGACAGCGTAAAAGGTGGCGCACGCAAGTGGAAGAGGACCTCAACCAACTTGGCATACGAAACTGGAGACAGCCAGCTAGAAACCGAGCCGGCTGGAAGAAGCTTGTTGGTTGCGGCCCTGGTCCACCCCGGACTGTAGCGCCACCTTAAGTAAGTAAGTAAGTATTTCATTTTTCCAAAGATGTGATTTTCGACTGGCTTTGCTCACGCCCCGAGTCTCAGTGATGGATACAAAAATGTATGCCAAATTTCAAGACGATTGGATAATATTTAGAGGCTGCGCATTTTGATCACTTTTATCTAAAACTATCAAGTTTTCTAATATTGATGTCCTTTGTACTCAAGGGTTTCCCATGCACTTGATTCATTTTATGCAGGTTGTAGTATGTCTACACGAACAATCTAAGCTGCAATGTGTAAATTCGTGACATGCCTTGCAAGAATTTTTTTTAAAATAATTTCTCTTCGAACAGTACCATCAAACTTCAAGCATTATACAAGGTTAACCAATAAAGGAGGACAGGTCGATTTTAAAATGGAATTAAACAAGCTGTGTGTGTGGTACTGACCAAATTCTTATTATTTTTCGAAGGGCCTACGTATCCTGTATAAGGAATATGATATTGTCATCAAAATGTCCACCACGGCTTCGGACGGTGGCATGGATCTGAGGCGTCGAAATTTGAATGCCTTTGCCGCATAGTTCGAGCTGAATTTGAAGGATGGCCTAAATTATTTTGACTTTGAGGGCATCAGTTGATTGCGGCTCATTAGCATAGACCTGCAACTTCAGAAAACTCCACGAAAAATTTAGTGGAGTCAAATCGCACGATCTTGGTGGCCAATTCAAGTCACCACCTCGAGAGATAACCCTATTTTATAATTTATTATCGCTTATGTAGAATGTCTTTTGTTACACAAGCTGTGTGATACGTAGTGCTGTCCTTTTCGAACAATATGTCGATCACATCCATATCATCCAATTTTGGTCAAAATAAATTGTTTATCCTCTATTGGTAGGGATCTCCTTTGAATAAATTGGCGAAATTGACTACCTTGGGTTCACCTGTCCCCTTACCCCTTCTCTAAGTGACGCAACTTTTTTTTTTTTTTTTTGAAGATCATCAATGGTGGATTGAGGGTGAAAGGAACTAGACTTTTGTGTTCTTAGCAAAAATAAAACTTTTTCCCTTAAAAAAGTAAAAAAATTAAAAATCGTATTTTTGCCTACTTTTAAAAAAGTGATCAAAATGCGCAACCTCTAAATATTCTCCAATCTTCTTGAAATTTGGCAAAAATATCTTTTTTATCAGAGAGACTCAGGGCGAGAACAAAGTCAGGTAAAATTTTACATTTTATTTTGTGCCTTACAAAATGAAACACCCTACTGTATATCATCATCGTGTCCTGTAACCCTGGCTGGGGCATAGGGCGTCAACAAAACGTCTCCATCCTTCACGGTCTGCTGCAAGGTACTTTAGCTGTGGCCACGTCTTTCTCTGGGATTCTGCTTCCGCTAAGACAGTTGATTTCCATGTTGTTCTTGGTCTTCCAACCCGCCGTGCACCCTGAGGATTCCATTCAAAGGACTGCTTTGCAATTTCATCGTTTGGTTTCCTCAGTGTGTGACCAATCCAACGCCATTTACGCTTTCTTATGTCGACGTCCAGCCGCTCTTGACTTGTCCTGCGCCACTATTCCTCATTTGATATTATTTGTGGCCAGCGAATCTTTAGGATGTGGCGAACACAGCGATTCAAAAAAGCCTGCATTTTCTTCGAAATAGTAGACATAACTTTCCAGGTTTCACAAGCATATAACAGCACGGATTTGACATTGGATTCGAAGAATCTCAACTTAGTGCGTAAGGAGATTTGACTGGATTTCCAAATTGGGGACAGGGTACCGAAGGCAGCACGAGCTTTATTCATTCTACTTTTAACGTCCAGATCCGTACCACCGTTTGCAGAGACAATACTGCCAAGGTAGTTGAACTGTTCGACTACTTCAACTGGCGTCTCCTGTAGAATAATACGCTGCTGTGTGGAGCGGCCTGTGAGCATTATTTTTGTCTTTTTGCTGTTTATTCTTCGACCACTCGACTCTCCCTTCACTTGCAGCGTTTTGCACATCCTGTTCAGCCCACTGATGTTATTTGCCAGTAGACATATGTCATCGGCATAGTCTAAATGACTGAGCCTTTCAAACGGTCTCCACTGAATGCCCTGTCGCTCAGCTGTACCAACACTGGCCGTCAATACGTCCGCAGGAAGAGAATTGGCGATAGAACATCCCCTTGTCTCACAACCTGTTGCACTACGAAGGAGTCGGATAGCTGCCCATTATGCAAAACAAAACACCTTGCGTTGTTGTAGGACGATAGGACTCTTTAATAATGGCAACTATTTTTGGTGGAATTCCTCTACGAAGCAACGATCTCCATATACATTCTCGGTTAACTCGATCAAAGGCCTTCTCAAAATCACGAACATGAGGTAAAGCGGTGATTGAAATTCCATCGACTGCTCGAGGACGATACGCAGGGTGCTGATATGGTCGACACACGATCGACCACTGCGGAAGCCAGCTTGATGCCTCTTGAGTGTAGACTCGATTCTATCCTTTATTTGCTCGAGAATGATGGTTGCCATTAGTTTTGGGAAAGCGGACAAAACGGTGATACCACGCCAATTGTTGCAATTCTTTAGGTCTCTTTCTTTGGCAACTTAACAATCACACCATCCTTCCAATCCCTGGGATAGCTGGATAGCTCTCGTTTTCCCAAATGCTTTGTATCAACGGATGTATAATACTAGCCGCTGTTACGGGATCGGCTTTCAGGAATTCAGCTGGTATTCCATCCAGTCCAGCTGCCTTTTTGTTCTTCAGGAGATTTATTGATGTAAGAATTTCCAATTCTGACGGGGGTTCGATGTCAATACCCCTATAGGATCTGCGCATCTCGTTTAGTTGGGGCACTTCAGCACTCTGCTCAACTGAATCCTCATTTAGCAGGGCACAAAAATGGTCCTTCCATCTACGAAGCTGATCCTCAATTGATACCAAAAGTGTGCCATCCACATCCATTACAGGATGATTGGTGTTGCTTTTTTTCCCGATAACATCTTTGGCTATTTGGTACAATTCCCGGATATATCCTCTTCTGGCAGCGATTTCCGCATTATCTGCGAGTCCATCTAACCTCACCCTCTTGTCACATCTCATACAGCCATAGACCATCTTATGTGCAATGCAGTACTCTCTTCACAAGTTGGCCTTTCGTTGAACATCTGCTTCGGCATTTATTTGGAATTTCAACGATTTGCGAAGTTCAATCTTATCCCAGGTGTCTTGGGATATCCAAGAGCCTCTACGTCTCATATGCTTGGGTACAGTTTTGGATCCAGCCTCTATAAAAACACTTTTAATTTCACCCCACATCTCATCACTTGTTGAATGCTGGATTCCGTTTAATGACGAGGCTGTGTCTTTAAGTTTGGTGACATAGTTACGACATATGTTGGGGTCATTTAAAGCATTAGTAATGAATTTTGAGCTCCTTGCTGCATCCTGCGCTGGTTTTTGTACGGCAGCGGTTCGTAGTTTGAGACTCATCAGAGCCAAATGGTGGTCGCTTCCCACATCGGCATTTCTTATACTCCGGACATCACACATAGACTTCCTCCATCACTGCTAAATCATGATATGATCAATTTGGTTTTCGGTTTGACCATCTGGATGCACACAGGTAATTTTGTTGCACGTCTTATTCTTAAATACAGTCCCACCTATCACAAGACGATTCACGTTACAAAAGTCGACAAGCAAGTCACCATTTTCATATCTTGACCCCAAGCCATTTCTTCCCATCACGATGAGTGTAGAACGCGGTTTTGTCTTCCTCGGTCGCTTCATTTGTGGGGGTGTAGCACTGAATAATTGTGACGTTACGGATTTTTGAACGAAACCTTGCTGTCATTTATCTCGCAGAAATATATGCCCAGGAGATCAAACTACGCCTCGCTTCTTCGTTCAACATAATCCCGACACCATGCAGTCTTTGGCCACCCTCTCTTTCATCTTCCCCGGAATACAGCATTCTCGTCTGCCCAGTGTCTGATCTGTATTCAGCTCTTCCTTTCCACTTAGTTTCGCTTATGCCCAGGATACTGATCTTTAGGCGGAGCATTTCACGCTCAACCTGCTCGTATCTACCATCGCTGTACAAGGATCGAACGTTCCATGCTCCGATTTTCGTACGCATGCGGTAGCCAAAAGTAACATTTGCGCTTCTTGAAAGACTTCTTCTATTTGTCAACGATTCATTTATTATTATGACGTCTTGATTGACGCTCGTACATGAAAGATGCCGCACCCCCAAATCCGATGTGCAGTTTACTGCAACCGAAGCTGCAGAAGGATTTTCCATAAAAAGATTACCTCTTGGGGACTCATTTCCATTTGTTGTCATAGTTCATGTATTTGCATATATCCTTCCACCATGGTGTTTTCCGAGATATGATTAATAACAAACATAAGCTCAGATTTGACAGGCACACCCGCCTTTTGTAGGGTCAAACACATAGCTGCTCGAGGCCGCCCATTATGGGAAAAAAGACGCCTTTTGTAGCCGCCCAATATGGGTCACAGACCCTACCTGCTGCTGCCGTTGGCCTTTTAACAAAAAAAGGCTCCTCCGCCACCAGACTATCATGACGTTGACCCCCTCCTGCAGTTCATCCGCCTTAAGGGGGCTTTTAACCATCCCAAGGACAAGTTTGTGCCCTGACCAGCAATGCTGGGTTGTCTGCTTATCCTGGCAACCATTCGGTCCCCCTGTACGTTAGCGTTACCCGCCCTCCACCACGCGGAGGTGTGCATAAGGAATTTCCTCTCATTGAGCCTAGGGCCATGTGGCGTCCTAGCACTCTCCAGTACTTTTAGAGGGCTCGCACTTATTATGCAATTTTCTTTTATGTTTTTAAGTTTTTGTGGTACAATTATTTAATAATTTATTGCTTACATTCTGCACTTATGTACAAAAAAACCTTTTCAACGATATATAATTTGTATGCCTTCGGCTTTTGCAGACCGCGTAAATTGTACCACAAAATTCGTGTTTGCTGTTTTATTATACAGGGTGTCCCGTACCTGAGTGGAAGTATTTAAGGATGTGATTTTTGGGGTTATTCTAAGAAAAAAATTGTATGGGGGAAAGTTGTATCTCCCCTCCGTGAGGCAGGAGGGGGCAGTCTCTGAAACATTGACTTTAAATGCAAAAAAAAAACATTAAAAATAAACGAAAATACATCTAATAATGTTTTCTAGTTTTTTGGAAAGCTAATACTTTATTCTTGCGTTAAGTTTTTAAATCAAGTTGTTTAAGCAAATACTTTTTGAGAAATTAAATTTCAAAGTCAAGATTTTTAAAAAAAATTTAATTTTTTTTCTTAAGTCGATATTTGTCAAAATTTTACGTAATTAAGGGTTTCTTTTGTGTTCAATATTCAATGCCCTCATTATTTTTTAGTCCATTACAGAAAACCAAATGTAAAAATCTTTCTTAGTTTTTGAGAAATTAAAAAAAAACAAAAGGGTACTTTTCCCAAATAAGCCCGAAAAAATGAATCTATGTATGAATTATCCATAACACTAGTTTACAAAATTTTGGGTCATGGTAGGGTCCTTAGAAAAATATATTTTCTAGACTAATTTAGGGTCACTGAACACGAGAATCAAAACTTTTTTTTTCCAAAGAAGCGTTTTCGAGATATGCGCAAAAATCATTTTCTCAGATATTTTTTTCAGATATTCCCATAAATATCGCTAAGGGCATAGCTAATTTACATAAAATGTGTATTTTCTGAATGATGTGATCTGTCACCTTCCGACGATGTACTGCTTGTATAAGTCGTACTGAAATTTTATAAGTTACAGGCATTCAAAGTTTCCAAAACGAGTATTTTTGAAAAGTTTCTGGATTTTGGTTACTCCATATGGATAGAAAAAAAAAATATTTAAAATAATTTTTAGGACTCAAGTGAAAAACAATCTTTTTAAGAAAGATTTGAGCCAAAGTTTATTAAAATCGGATGGTAAATGTAGAAATTATTAAATAATTATTGAAAAAAGGCAATTTAATTTGTTTCAATAAAAGTCATATAAATGTATATTAGGGTGTCTGTTATTTCCCAAAATCATTCTTTTAAAATCAGAAACCCTTAAAATCAAAATTCTATAGGTATCCTTATATAAAGTTTTTGACCAAAAAATGTTTGTCTTAGGTGATAAATCGTTGCCTCTTAGGCCATTCTCTTTTCCAAACAAAGGAGAATTGAACACACCAAACTCCAAAACCAATTGGATAACGTGATATATATCGTTGGAAAGGTATTTTTATGAACTACAATAGTTACTAAAAGAGTTCATTTCAAATCTCTACATGAAAGAATTTATTCGCTAGTTAAGGAAAGTTTTTTCACATAAAAATGCGCTGAAATACAATTTTGGCCATTGAATAACTTAAATTGCTTAACTTTTCAATAATTATTTAATAATTTCTACATTTATCATCCGATTTTAAAAACTTTGGCTCAAATCTTTGGTAAAAAGATTGTTTTTCACTTGAGTCCTTAAAATTATTTTAAATATTTTTTTTTTCTATCCATATGGAGTAACCAAAATCCAGAAACTTTTCAAAAATACTCGTTTTGGAAACTTTGAATGCCTGTAACTTATAAAATTTCAGTACGACTTATACAAGCAGTACATCGTCGGAAGGTGACAGATCACATCATTCAGAAAATACACATTTTATGTAAATTAGCTATGCCCTTAGCGAGATTTATGGGAATATCTGAAAAAATATCTGAGAAAATGATTTTTGCGCATATCTCGAAAACGTTTCTTTGGAAAAAAAAAAGTTTTGATTTTCGTGTTCAGTGACCCAAAATTAGTCTAGAAAATATATTTTTCTAAGGACCCTACCATGACCCAAAATTTTGTAAACTTATGTAATTTAAGCCTTTTTTCGGGATATTTTGGTAAAAGTACCTTTTGTTTTTTCTTAATTTCTCAAAAACTAAGAAAAATTTTTAAATTTGGTTTTTGGTAATGGACTACAAAATAATGAGGGCATTGAATATGGAACACAAAAAATGCACTTAAATACGTAAAATTTTGAAAAATATTGACTTAAGAAAAAAAAATCATATTTTTTTTTTTAATTTTGACTTTGAAATTTAATTTTTCAAAAACTATTCGTTTAAACAACTTGATTTAAAAACCAAATGCGAGAATGAAGTATAAGCTTTCGAA
Source organism: Dasysyrphus tricinctus (assembly GCA_963921185.1). Lineage (NCBI taxonomy): Eukaryota > Metazoa > Arthropoda > Insecta > Diptera > Syrphidae > Dasysyrphus > Dasysyrphus tricinctus. Next base: position 125,363,672 of record OY992532.1, read on the forward strand.
AAAATTATAGCACATTATTCGATGTGTTTTCGTTGATTTAAAATGTTTTTTTTTGCATTTAAAGCCAATGTTTCAGAAACTGACCCCCCCCCCCCCCCCGTTTGCTGAAGAACTGTCGTTTTGAATCTGTGGAAAAGTTCCGCAAATATAAAAGTGTCGACATTGAAAAAGAAAACTAACTGACATAAACTGAAAATGTCATAATGAATAGTTATAAATTTTAATTAACTTTTGTTTTTTTTTGTCTGCTAAAATTTTGAAATGATTCATAAAAGAAATGTTTGATTTAATGCTATTGTTGTACCAAATAATCACACTCGAGCCAAGACAGCAATATTATATATTATTTTAAATAAAACTCTAAAAACATGCATTGTAGAAAAAAGGTTGATGCCCTGCACCTGAATAATTTTATATCAATTATTTGTTTTATTTATGTGCAATTAAAATGTCTTGAAATTCAATTGACTGCAAAAAACAAGTTTCATCTTAATCTGACTCCAAGAATTACTTGTTTTGAGTGTTTAGACTATGCGCAGATGCACAGCATTTGTGTTGTATAAATACTGATATAATTTAGATACTTATCATCAGTTCCAATTGATAATTCCCAAAACTAAGTTCAAAATGAAAGTAAGATAAATTTAATTAATTTAACATTATTTTCAATTAACAATATACATTTGGCGGGTTTTGTTTGATCATTTTTGTAGACTTTGAAAACAATTCACAAGTTATAGTCTGGATGTTTATCAGGGATTAATTCTTTGGTATTTCATTAGCCTGCATACGAAATTTGTTCAGGTTAAGGACATAAGCCTTGATAGAATATCCGTTTTTAATTTAGGGGCTTAAGTTTTTAAAGATTTCAAGTTTATCGAATTCTCTAATCGCTTAATATTTTCAAAAAAACTCGCCTATTTTTATATACTTTGTAGTTCAAAAATTGTTTAAAACTTATTTTCTAATATGAATAATAATTCTTTTTACAGATTTTCTTCATCGTTTTTGCCTTATTGTTTGCCATGGTAAGCGCAGGAGGCTACGCTGGCATTGCAAGACCAGGGGTTGTAGTTACTAAAGTTGTTCCTGTTCCTGTTCCAGCAGTGCAAGTGACTAAAGTTGTACGTCCCGCTTCTTATGGATAAAAAAAACCATTTACATATATGACGTTAATGTTGTTTACTATCTTAAAATGTTTTGAATAAACAAAAAAAAAATAAAAAATAAAAATAATTACTTCTGCAATTTATTCGATTTTTTTTTTTGATATTTGATAATGATAAACCGTTGTGCTTTTTATCAATTAACTTTTAAAATGCAATATATGTACACAGTTGTAAACTTTAGTAGGTAACGTTAGAAACAGTATGAGGCATATTCATATAGATGCTGCTTAAGCTGTAGCCTGGATAATCTAGAGTCTATCTTATTGAAAATTCATCAGGTAAACTCCAGTCTTGTCTAACATAGCTTAAACAACATTATGTGTTTGACTACTTAAACATAAAATGATAAAGAAACTTACTATAGCTGGAGGAATAAACGATATACAATTTTTTGAAAAATTTAATTTTGAATTTACAAATCAAAAACTTGCACTATACCTAGGTATGTATTAACTTTGTACGGTACTGTACTGTATAGTATACTTAGATTAAAATCGTATAGCTCTTCCTTATTAGTGTCTTTCGGAATTGAAAAACCAGTTTTGAATTTTAGTTCTGTATGTCGTGGGCTGAATGGGTGATTCTACAAATATGTAATGGAATTTTCGGAGGCTCCGCTGATATTTTAAAAACCGTTTAAGTATATTATCTGATATTTCTTACAACTGTAAATCTGATCAAAGGGCACGGTAGTGCCCAGCCAAGTTCGCGGCACTACACCCTTTTTACAGGAACAAACTCAGGCGATTTTCAACCCCCCTCTAACTTCAGTACCAATTAAGTTAGAAACTTCAAATTCGCAATATTTGCTGAGCTGATCAAACACAGGTGCCTCACCAAATTTCAACTCTTTAGCATTAGTAGTTCCCAAGATATAGGACTTCAAAAATCGCAAAAACCGTAACTGACTGACTCACTGACTCACTGATTCACTGACTCACTGACTCACTGACTCACTGACAGATCATCAAAATTATGGAGCACTTCCCGACATCGTAGAAACTTGAAATTTCGCACAACGGTAGGCCTTGTGGTACATACAAAGGAAAAAATCGAAAATCTGCAATTTTCTATTCAGGGGGCGTGGCATCCACCCACTTTCTTAAATATTCTATTAATTATATGGAGCCTTTCCGATTATTGTAGAACAATGAAAATTGGTATGTTAGTAGGGTTTGAGGTACTTAGAAAGAAAAAAATTGAAAAATTGGAATTTTTCATACAGGGGGCGTGGCATCCACCCACATTCTTAAAAATTCTTATAAATTATATGGAGCACTACCAATTGTTGTAGAACGATGAAAATTGGTAGGTCGGTAGGCCTTGAAGTACTTAGAAGAAAAAAATCGAAAAATTGGAAGTTTCAGTTCAGGAGGCGTGGCATCCACCCACACTCTCAAAAATTCTTATAAGTTATATGAAGCAATTCCGATTGTTGTAGAACGATGAAAATTGGTAGGTCGGTATGTCTTAAAGTACTTAGAAGAAAAAAAACCAAAAATTGGAAGTTTCAGTTCAGGGGGCGTGGCATCGACCCACATTCTTAAAAATTCTTATAAACTATATGAAGCACTTCCGATTGTTGTAGAACGATGAAAATTGGTAGGTCGGTATGCCTTGCAGTACTTAGAAGAAAAAAAAATCGAAAAATTGGAAGTTTCAGTTCAGGGGGCGTGGCATCCACCCACATTCTTAAAAAATCTTATAAATTATATGGAGCACTTCCGATTGTTGTAGAACGATGAAAATTGGTAGGTCGGTAGGACTTGAAGTACTTAGAAAGGAAACAAATCGAAAAATTGGAATTGTTCATTCAGGGGGGGGGGGGGGGGCATCCACCCACTTTATCAGAATTGCTATTATTTGTATGGAGCAATTTCGGTTGTCGTAGAATTATGAAACTTTGTTGAGCGGTAGTGCTTGACTTTCACCTGGCAAAATAAATCTTTGCAAAAAGGAGTGAAATCACAACAAAAACATAAATGTTAAAAAAAAAGCCAAGTTCTTATGTGTACAAGAAATCTGTGTTTAAAAAGGCAGCCAAAAAAAGTAATGAGATCTTAAATATATGCCAAGTTTTAAGTTCATGAAGATTAATATCAAATATCTTAAGTAGAGTTATATCGAAACAATTCCAAATCATGACAGAAATTTGGTAATTAATGATTACTGATTAAAATTTGGTGGATTTACTTGGCAAGTTTTTCTCTTAAATGCTTACTTAATAAAAAATTTAAAATGTATGACAAACTTGACCAGTGAACCCCCAATATTTTAATCAGTAATCATTAATTACCAAATTTCTGTCATGATTTGGAATTGTTTCGATATAACTCTACTTAAGATATTTGATATTAATCTTCATGAACTTAAAACTTGGCATATATTTAAGATCTCATTACTTTTTTTGGCTGCCTTTTTAAACACAGATTTCTTGTACACATAAGAACTTGGCTCCTTTTTTAACATTTATGTTTTTGTTGTGATTGATGTCTTCATGGCCAGACAAAATTATTTAGATCTGATATGCCTGCTTTCATTACTCAAAAAAAAACTTCAAATGTCTAATTCTCAGTCCCCTGACGTGTCCCATACCCGTTTTCGAAGAGCAAAACTCTTACAGTTATCTTATTTAGTTCCAAAACCAAAATGAACAATCAATTATTGACCTTAAATAATATACCTTTCTATTGTGTTTTCTAAAGAAAAAACTGTCATTGAACTTTGTCCCACGGATTTTTAATCAGTCCCCTGACTTTGAAAACTATTGTAGTTTGTGAAGAAGGCATTTGTGCGAGAGATCATGGAATGTCCGTTCAGTTCCTCCGTACCCTGATGAGTATTTATACAGGAAAAATTTCTATGTTAGGCGCCATCAGTTATAGCTTTCATTGAAACTCATCATTGAAAATTTTAATGATTGATTTTGAGACGCTTAGGAAGGGAAATTGTTTATTATTTTGATGGAAAAATAAACCATAAAAATTAATTAATACATACATATGTATATCTAGCCAAAAAAAATAATTCAAATAGGTCGAACTTTCCACATAAAAAGACTATTCTTATTTCAATGACTGAACTACCTTACCAATGGTCATTGGAAAATCAAAAGTCAATTTTTGTGGAAAGTTGGGCCTATTTGAATTTTTTTTTTTTGACTAGAAATATTTTTGAATTCTTGAGCTTTAATCGTCCGTCAAAATAATGAATGATTTTGCTTTCTAAACGTCTCAAAATCAATCATTAAGGTTTTCAATGATGAGTTTCAATGATAGATATAACTGGCACCTTAGTAGGCTTTGCTTTTACATTATATTATAGGCTAGGTAAAACCCTAATTACATAATATTTTTATAATTAGAAATGTTTAAACGGGCGGCCGGCGGCAAACCTACTAACAATGTGAAAAAATCAACAGAATTCAAAAAATGTGAAATAGTCCAGTCATATTGTATTTTTACCATGCAAATTGTGGGGTAGCTTTGATTTGTTTTTTGGGGGGTGTTGAATCCGAATCTGAGGTTTGCCAACAAAATTTCGTGACGCTACATGGAAAAAAAATTATGCAAAAATGAATTTTTTGGCAGTTTTTTACTAATGGCTCGAAAACTACCAACTATTCGAAAATAACCTCAAAGTACCATTGAAAGTATACACAATTTCCAATAAATCCCTATTCAAAACAACATGGGATCTAGGCTATGATGAAAAATGTAGGAAGTGCCGAGAAAAAAACCATGAACATTTTTGGACTGTCACCAGCAGCGCAGTGCCGTAAAAATGCATTGGGGCAAAATTATAGTGAAGTTAACACGATACCAAATCAACTTTAATGTAACACCAGGTGAAAATGGCGTTTTCTTAAATTATAGACGATGTCAAACGAACTTTATGCTTAAGCACTTGCATTAAAGTTAAGATAACCAAAGTCTGATGTTAATTTTTTAGTATCACACTAGCTGAAATGACATCTGTCGCACGAACTGTCATTGATTTAGGCCAATTCAATTCAATTCAATTTCTTTTATTGAACATTATATATACAATCTGGCTTATAACTAATATGATACTATGATAAATTTACATTTGTTGGCACATAGGGGGCCTAACGTTACACAATGTCTTAAGTTTAACAAATTATAGATATATAAATTACATGTCAAAAAATTTAAATTAAAAGTCGGCTGACTTAATCGTCCTCAGGGTGTTCATTCCCGGTTGTCAATGGTGTTTTTGGTGTAGGTTGGGGGAAGTTTTGGCGTTTAGCCACGGTAGAAGGCTGACCCAATGTCAGCGTAGAACGAGACTGCTTCCTCGTTGTCCATGATTATGTTGTCATCAAGTGTTTCCATTACACTGAGGTACCTTGGCTCCGGATGTCGTTGTTCAGTGGTCATCCTTCTCATTAGCTGATTTGGGTGGTCGACAGGGCTGTCGTTTTCCATTTTCAGAAAGCAGTACTTCCATTAAAAAATAGCAGTACACTGCAGTACGGTAGTAAATTACATATATACAAACATAATTGTTAATGCATCTAATTTTGTTTAAATGCAAATATTGTAATGGTGGTATTGAAAAGATTTGTTTTTACGAAAAAAGTTAATATTTTTGGGTAGAACAATATTAATTATAAATATTTTCTTCCTTCTCCTTCCATAAAGTTATTAAATAAATTAAAATAACTCCATTTGCCAGCTGATGGCCTTACTTACCCTGGGCACCACAATACCTTGGTCTATAATGAGAAGATGTAGCCTAACTAATTTTAATAAATTTTTTGACTCAATTATCTACTCCATAAAGTCCTGCATGATTTACTCTAAATCTATTGGTCGTATGAAAAAAAAGCATGTTAATTTTTTTTATAAAATTGAGTAAGCTACAATTTTTACTTTTTCATTTCATTCCAAAAAGTTGATAGTTTTCGAGAAATTAGCAAAACACTGAACTTAACTACCTTTTACTCCTCCAAAAATTCTTTCTTCAGCCAAAATTTAGGGTGGTGTTGGAAATTGCTCAAGACGTCAAAACAAAGCCCCACCAAAATTCAGCTTTGTAGGAGTTTTGTCAATGTACGTAAAATATTAATATAATTTAACATTGCTTGACAGATGGGTTAAAAACTACATTTTGACGGTTCCAAATGGCATCAAAATGTCCTTAAACTGCCTTTTTTCGTATCAGAAAGGAAAATTTGAAAATTTTCAGAAATACGAATTGTGTGCTTGCGATATAAAGGCTTTGCCTAAACGGCAAACTATGAATTCGTAAAAAATGGAACTCGAGATTTTTTTCTGTTTTATTTATGAAAGTCAATATTATATAAAAAGGGCTATAACTTTTTGGATAGGATTATGATTTGAAAATTTTGTGTAAATACATTTCCAAAAAAGCAGTACTTTGCTCGTATTAGCAGTACGGCAGTACGGAGTCTCAAAAAGCAGTACAAATACTTCAATTGCAGTACTTCGGAATCCCTGGTGGTCGATGATGTTCCGTACTAGTCTCTTCGCTGAAAGGACTAGATATTTGTCCAGCGGGATTATGTTGGCTTCGGAGTAGAGATGTTCGTTCCTGTAGTGTTTCCGCCGCTGCCGGTCGAAGTACAGTCCGGTGCAAATTCTGAGAATCTTCCTTTCGAATACTTGAAGCTCCTTCATGGCTGTCTTGGAGATTGAAAACCAGACTGGGAAGGAGTAGCTGATGATAGGTCGTAAGAGCTGCTTGTAGGTCAGTAACTTCGTTGGTTGGCTTAGTCCTTTTCTTCATCAATGGATGTAGACGGTGAAAGGCCCAGCTGGCTTTCTTGAGTACATTTCTTGAGTGCGGGTTGAACCTTAGCAACTCATTGAACTGGACTCCCAGGTACTTCACATTCTTTTTGACAGCTATGATGGATCCGTCAGGGAGTCTCAAGACCAGATTTCTGCAGTTGGCTGCGGTGCGAAGACCTCTACCAGTTGAAGGCCTCCTAAAGCAGACAAGTTCTGACTTGGAAGTGTTGATTCGGATGCCCCATTTCGTGTAGAAATTGAAGAGTCTGTTGATGTGGTCCTCTACTTGTCGGACGGCGATAAACGGTGACATTGATGATGCATAGGTGAGCGAGTCGTCGGCATATAGTAGGTTCTCGCATCCAATTGGGGCAGGTTGGTCGGATGTCATCAGGCTGTAGAGGAAGGGGCCAAGTTTTGAACCTATGGCGACTCCGGCTCTGATATTCTTCATGTTTGACTTACAATTGTCTAGTTGTACGAAAAATTTCCTGAAAGAAAGAAAAGAAAAAAGGATTTTTCTTAGTGGCAGTGGTACCTGTAATAGATGAAGTTTATGTATTAGGGCTTCTATCCAAACGCTATCAAATGCTTTCTCGACATCCAGAAAGCATCCGACGGTGACACGATGACTGTTGAGGGAGGTGGTGATATCGTGTTGGAACTTCAGCAGCGGATGCAGCCTTGAGTGCTTTTCTCTAAAGCCAAACTGCATGTCGGGGATGATTGAGTGTTCATTACAGAATTTCTTCAGCCTCCGGAGGATTACTTCTTCCAGTAATTTGCTGATATTGTTGAGAAGTGATATTGGCCTGTAGTTGGATATAAGGTTGGAAGCACCTTTCTTCGGGATTGCCATAATCTTCGCTGTTTTCCACGTCTGGGGGAAGTAGCAGTTGTTGATGCAGTTGTTAAGGATGATTGTTAGGAAGATCATTACAGATTGTGGAAACCTTTTCAGGATGTAATTGGAAACACCATCTGGTCCAGATGATTTTTTGGCTTTGAATTGCCGATGATCTCTGCTACCTCCTCTAGATTGCATAGATGTGGACTATCGGTGGGATCACTTGCTGGATTGGTGTCATCGAAACTGATTATATCCGGATTTGGCTGTAGGGTCTGCTGAATTGATGCTTCTACTTCTTGTAGGAAGGTCGGGTCAGTAGGTGGGTTCGGTGTGAAGTTTCCTTCGAAGTAGTTGGCGAACGCTTCCACCTTGTCCTGGGCTGAGGTTGCTTCAATGTTGTTGCTGATAATGGATTCTGGCATCTGTGGCTGTTTTCCAGTGATCCTTTTGATGTTTTTGAAGGCATCAGGTCCTGGCTTAATTGCTTGCAATCTTCTCTGGTACTGGATATTGTTATGGTGTTGAATGGAGTTCCGGAACATGATGTTGACTTGCTGTAGCTCATTCCAAACTGTCAGGTAGTTGATGTTTGTCGTATTTAGCTCGCTTCGATGGATCCGCTGGAGTCGTTTTCCTAGCTGCTGTCTGTGAGCATACAAATTCTGGACGTAATCAGGAAGGTGTTGGTACCTGTCCTTTGACGTCCTAGGCCGCTTTTGCTTCTCGAATTGATTTAGGCCAGTTAAACTTTAATCTGCTCAGAAAATGGTCTTAACGCGACACTAACTTCCATGCGTCTTTAATTCAGGAAAAGTTAGAGAACTGCATTAAAGTTAAACAATTGTTAACTAGTGTCACGCTAAGGCCCTTAAAATAGGCTGTCTATAATTTTGCGCCATTGACTTCAAAAATTTAAAAGTCAGTCACTTTCTCACGAAAAAATTAGGATACACCATTTTTATTTTTTTTTTTTATTTACTGTAATAAAAAAGTTAAAATGAAAAAAGTAAGAAGTGCCGAAAAATAACTTGAAAATTTTTCGACTGTCATCACCAGCCCCGTAAAAATGCAACGATTTTAAAAATTTAAATGGCAATCAATTTCTCATGACAACATCTCGACACGTCATTTTTACTTGCCATAAACAATGGGGAGCAAAAATGAGTACATGTTTGTAACTCACGCACTTATTGATGCATAACAACAGAAATAATAAAGCAAATTGAAAAATTTTTTTTGCCCTGTATTTTATGTTCAATTCTCACCAAAACGGTATATAATACATAACAGAAAGGAGCAAGTTCTAACAAAAAAAAAACAAAAATAAATCGCATGTACTCAAATTTTGCACCAATTTCTGTGTTCTCTGTCGAACTTTAACCACACCTTAGCATTTTTTTCCGACAATGCAGGCTTTTGTTCTTTTAACCGCTGAGATATAACCAATGTCGTTAAGGGTTCTTCTTGCAGTTTATCGGCTAACGGGCTTATTTATTGCATAAGAAGCATGATTTGGTGTTAAACACTTGTTCCTTTTCATTTCTAATATCATGCGAGGGCCGTCCGCATCCGTCAAAATTTTTTTGCGGCCTTTGACTTGTGCTTTAGGAACAATAACTCGCATTTTCTGGACTTTTATGACCACCGATTGGCTTGTTTTAAGCTTCTTAGCTATCAGTTGTGTCGAGAAGCCACTCTTTGTCATGACTACAAAACTGTCCTCAATCTGTCGTGATGGTTTCCTCATAATCTTAAAGAGCAATGAAATTTTTATAATTATTTATTTCATTTACTAAAATACGCTGGTGAAAGTTCTAACCATGCGCAATTAAACATATCTCAAACTAAAAAAGATATAGGCAGTCATAAACAAACCAAAAACTTGCAAATCTAACGGAAAATTTTGATATTTTTGCTGATTACGCTTGGTGCAAAATTGAGTACATGCGATTTATTTTTGTTTTATTTGTTTTTTTTTTTTTGTTAGAACTTGCTCCTTTCTGTTATGTATTATATACCGTTTTGGTGAGAATTGAACATAAAATATGTACAGGGCAAAAAAAATTTTTCAATTTGCTTTATTATTTCTGTTCTTATGCATCAATAAGTGCGCGAGTTACAAACATGTACTCATTTTTGCTCCCTACTGTAAGTACTATAAGGCAAATTTTGGATTCGTGCAAAAAAAAAAATTGAGATAACAATCAAACATGATATTACGATGATAGAGAACACCAAAAAAGTGGGTGGCACAATTTTGTCTGTCTGTCTGTCTGTTCGTCGCTCGTCTACAGCCTAAACGGCTCGATCGATTTTCTTCAAACTTGGTTCATAATGGTTTTTGGTGATTCTGCCGACACGTTTTTTTCATTTTTTTTTAGAACCAAAAATAACAGTATCTGCCATAAAATTTTTTTTGTCAATTTTACATAATCGCTTTTTTTTCAAAAACGGCTCCATAACTTTTCTTGAAAAAAATTTATTAAATTTATTTTAGTAAAGGCTTCCTTTGGGTGAAAAACCATTTTTCAAAAATGATTATTAATGGTACCTCCCAAAGAACCATTTTTTTAATTTTTGATTTTCTTCAAAACGGTACGACCGATTTCAATTATTTTTTTTTATACAGAAGCTTCCAAAAAATATAAATAGTTTTGTGTACCAAAATTTTTGAAAAAATATTTTTTGGATTTTTAAGAAATGTTTCAAAATTGGAAAATCAAATATTTTGAAAACGACAAGGTCGATTTTTGAAACTCCATACTTGAGAGCTTTTTCGTAGTCTCTAAAATATTTGTAGAAAAAATTTTACATATATGAAAAAATAACGGTACCTTCCATACCAAAGTTAAAAAACCGCAAAGGAAAATATTTTTTTTCTCAAAAACGACTCCTACTATTTTGATTAAACTTTTCTATATACTAAAATGAGTACGATCTACCATCAAAAATTATAAAAAATTTTCACTTAGCAACTATCAATATAACCTGTCATAGAACGTATTTTTTTATTTTGAATTTTCTCGTTATCGGCTAAATGAGCTTAGATTATTTTTTTTTATATACAAATTTCAGATAAAATTAGATAGCATATCAAAATTTCCAAAACAAAAGTTTTTGGATTTTTAAAAAAAGTTTCAATTTTTTTTCTGAAAATTCGGTATCTCAAGAACGGGTTGACATTTTTTTTTCAAATTTTGTTATTATATACACATAAATAGGTATATACTTTAGATATGCATACCAAAATTTGTTCTTAAAAATGTTTTAAGAATTTTATATACAAAATTATTTTTTTTTTTAAACCGCTCCAACGATTTAAATTTTTTTTCCCATACAATCATATTCAATCAAGAATTAAGATGGCATTCTTTTTTTTCACCTCAAACTGTCAAAAGAGTTGTTTTAGCCAATTTAATTGTCGTATTTCATGCTTCTCTACATTTTTCTCTCATAATTTCCATGTTTTTATATACAATTTTCTTAAATCCGCAGTGTCTTGAACATAAGAGCAAGTACGTGCGACCCAGTCGTGCATTTTATTTTTGTTTACCGTAATACAAAAATTGTGATGAAAAGTAAGAAGAGAAGGTAACAGTCCAAACATTTTCAAAGTTTTTTTTTTGTCTCTTCTTATCTTATTCATCATAACTTTTTTATTACGATAAATTATTAAAAGATATAAAATATAGGGTATCGAGATTTTCGGCTTACGCAAAACACCAATGCTTTATTTTGAACAATGTAAACAAATTTAATAATTTGCACTTAATTGCCCTTAAAAAGGATTTTAAAAATTGTATACACCATTTTATTTAATGGCCATACGGCAAGCCTAGACTTGTTGTTCGAAAGAATAATTCGAAGATCTTGCGCAATATATCTGTTTCATTTTCTTATTCATTATTCTTTCATATTTTAAATTTGAACTTGATTGTATGTAATTTATAAGTACGTTCATATGTACATGAATAAGTAATTTCTGACTTAATTATTATTCGTGTGTACTAAAGTTAAGTAGTGATCCAATCTTATTTGTCTTTAAACGTTTTTATTTTGATATAACTTTTATTTAACATGGAAACCTATAGCTGTGCCTACAGAGGTAAACCTGAATCGATTCGTGTGCTTTTCTGTTAATTTTTTTTATAAAATAATTTTAATTTAACCAGACCCACATTCACCACTTACACCATTGACCCCAATAAGTGATATTACGCTGAGAAAAACTTTTCGTGATCACTCGCCAAGTCTTATACCAATTACAAATATTATTCTTAAGGATTGTCCAGCTCCAAAACGTAAAAGGTCTGCACCTCTGATTAATAACAAATCTTCACCAAAGCATTCACCATGTGCTGTCAATATCATATTGCCTGGGACCACAACACCCGAAGAAGAAAGAGCAGCAAGAAAGTCCAGTTATTTATTAAATTTAAGAAAAATTCTCACACCCAATTCAAGGCCAACACCAAAATCCATCGAACTGACACCTAGATTAAGTAATCAAAATTCTTCACCAACAAGCAAGCGGTCAAGATTCACGTGTTTTCGAAATTCTCCATCAACTGATCGACCAAACAGTCCGAGGGTCTTGAAAATTTTGAAAGACATAGGTCAGGAGAAATACAGTGACATATTTCGAAGGGAAGAAATCGATCTGGATGTCTTTAGACTTCTTACAAAAGGCGATCTAACAAAGTTGGGTGTTCACGAAGAAAACGATATCCAGGTGATACTTAAAGCTGCTCAGCTACGTTAGTACTAATGGTGATTTCTTTTTTAAGAGTGATTATTCAAAGTTAGTGAATTATGTAAGTTTTATGTTTTGTGATGGATTTTAATCTAAGTAAATGTTTTAAATAATGTGTATTTTTGTTTAAGTTTTAAATGAAGAAGGTTTAGAACCTCAATAAAGCTTTCTCAAGATGTGTAAGTGTTTTGCGTTTATCTATTGAAAAATATATTGTTAATGACAAGACAATATAGGTTTTGGTTTTTGGTACGTTAAAGGGTGTACTCGTTCATAAATTGATCTCGAGATATTCATATCATGAAATATGAAAGATAAGTATTGAGGCTTAGTTTTTCAGTTTGACATCATCTGAGTTTTGGGGGAAGATTTGAAATATGACTTGAAAAAGCTTAGTCTACCATGGCTTTGGCTACCAGACGTCAGGATTTGGCCTGAAGTGTCAGGTCATTTACGTGTTTGTCAGGCTTAACCCAGGCCTCAAGTTTTTTCAGGTTTTTCCTATGATTTGTCCGATTAACCTATTTTTTAATTCTTTTCAATTGAAATAAACAGAATGAACTTAAGTCTATAATTCCAATTTGAACTTAATACATCCAAGTGCGTCATTTATCGTCGGTTTTCTGTCAAAGCCTCGTTATAGTCCAGTAAATAGAGGTAAAAATAGGGGGGTTACCCTACAAAAGGTCGGGTAGGTCTAAATCTTTGATATGTTATATGGTATGGTTGGTACATGAAAAATCCAAAATTCCACAACCACGCCCCCTCCGCCACCTTCAAAATCCTGGAAAAACTACAAAAAATCGGCATTTTTTTCAGTTTTTTGCTTATAACTTCTTTCCAGTATATTTGTATGGAAAAAAGTATCAGGAAAATTTGTAGATAATAAAATTTCCTACAAATATGATCTCAAAAGTATTTTTGTACAACCACTACAATCGGCGCTATGGAGCTCCCAAAAAGGGCTAAAATTTAGTATTTTGTAAGATTTTCAGTTTATTCCCTCTTTACAGCACAATTACTCCTTCACCGTCAAGTTTAGGGCCAAATTTGTCATAATCAATCTTATAGATAATTTAATTGGCTACCAATTTCATGTAGCTACAGTCAATGCCCTCTAAGTAGAACTCCCCATAAGTTGAATGTCCCTCTAACAAGAATTTTGTCACCATGTTTGTTGTATACTCCTCTCAAATTTCCAAATTAATTTATTTATCTCTAAATCGAATTTTTGCAAAACTCTCTCTAACTTGAAGATTTCGACTAAGAGGGAGTCGACTGTATTTTCATTTTGTGACCAATACAATCGGGAATTGGGTGAGTTTTGAGAAAGTGTTTTTTATTCAAACGTTTTACGAACTCATTTTCTTTTCTGTCTGTTTTATACTGTACTGTAGTGTACTGGAGTCCCGTATAGAAATTTTACTACCGATTTGTCTAACCACCTAAATCGATTGAAGTATACTTGGGAGAGTCAGAGAATTTGGATAGACATCACGATATTCTGAACCCGGTGTTTTAGTCGCTATTTTTTGGAGGTAGTGCCCAAAATTCCATTAAAAACTAAACCACTATAGGTAATGGTTTTGATGAAATTTATAGACATGATAATTGACGAGATGAAAAACCAATACAATTAATTTCCACCCACTACCGCTCCCACCTTTTTAAAACATTATATGTTCGGAAAAAATTGTAAAAATTCGGGTGTTGTTCAGATGACCCTTGAAGGGCTGAAACCACAAGTGCTCTGGGTGATGGCTTACCTTATGAACCAGAGGTTCAATCTTGTTTATTGCCTTCAACTTGGGATTCAGAAACTCAAAAGGATGGACCATTGTTTCCTATTCGCAGAATCTAGTTTAGTCAAGTCGACGTATTTTGACTTTTTGGACTACATTGTCTTTGAACAGCTCATTGAGTTCACGTTTGTGCCTTCTCCTCCAAAAATCCGTCGCATAATACGAGTATTACTTGCGAAAGGGCCCAGTATCAGTTTTCATTTCCGATTTTCATCATCCGAGAGTAGGAGTGTCTTGAGCGTAAGAAGAGTGTTGAACCTTTTTTGACACACATAGATTAATAGCAGTGGTTTCCAAAAGCATTTTTTCGTTGAATGTACACATAGGTGGCATCCGTGGAGTAAATACGAGTATTGACTCCAAAGTAAATGAAATTCTAAACTACTTCGAAGCTGGTGCTAATAAAAGTGATGTTTTGGCCTAGGTATGTAGGCAAATGCTTTTTCTTGACAGAAGTTAGTTGGACTTTTACTCGTTTACTTCAAAACCAATATATTTCACCTGGTCTTCAATGACCATGAAGAACTCTATAAAGACCCAATGAAACACAAGATAGGGCATTCTGTGTTAACAGCTGCTGTATGCATAATCTGTTCCAGAAGAAGATTAAAAAAGACAAAAATGATATCGCATTTCCTCGCCAAGTGCACTGTACATGCTTTGAACAGTTCGGAGAAGCTATTCTCTAGTTGCACATTGCATTTGGCATATGATGACACCTTGTGTTTTATAATGTCACGATATACTGCTCTTTTTTTCTCGAGGTCTCGAGCTCAGTTATCGCCACATAGCGCTACTGACGATGAATATTCTTCCATAAGCGGCCTTGAAGCCAATGCAGAAAATGTGTGTCTCGACTTGAAGTTCATTGGTCATTTCCAGAATTTTCCTCATATATAACGGGTGATTTTTTAGCTGGTTTGGTTTTGGCAACACTGGTTTTGACAGCTGACGTGTGTTTAGTACCTTGTGTCACTGTCAAACAGCTTCAGTTTGGTTTGCAATTTAACCATGGATCGTCTTACAAATGAACAACGCTTGCAAATTATTGAATTTTACTATCAAAATTCGTGCTCGGTTCGAAATGTTCATCTATCGAAAAATTGTGTTCAGCGATGAGGCTCATTTTTGGTTGAATGGGTACGTAAATAAGCATAATTGCCGCATTTGGAGTGAAGATCAGCCAGAAGCATTGCAACAGCTACCAATGCATCCCGAAAAAGCCACTGTTTGGTGCGGTTTATGGGCCGGCGGCATTATTGGGCCATATTTCTTCAAAGATGATGCGAATCGCAGCGTTACTGTCAATGGTGAACGCTACCGAGCGATGATAACAAACTTTTTTTTGCCCGAAATGGAAGTTCTTGACTTGCATGATATGTGGTTTCAACAAGACGGTGCCACATGCCACACAGCACGCGAAACAATGGCGCAATTGCGAGGCGAGTTTGGTGAACAGTTAATTTCACGTTTCGGGCCAGTCAATTGGCCGCCTAGATCGTGCGATTTGACACCATTAGATTATTTTTTGTGGGGGTATGTCAAGGCTAATGTCTATAGGGACAAGCCCGCTTCGATTGACGCACTGGAAGCCAACATCCATGCATTCATTCGTGAGATACCGGCCGATATGTGTGAAAGAGTATGCCAAAATTGGACTCAGCGGATGGGCTACCTGAGACGCAGCCGCGGTCAACATTTGCATGAAATTATCTTTAAACATTAAATTGCAAGGTTCAAACTATCGATTCAAATAAATATTTCATTCATTTTTTCGAATTTTTTGTGTTTTTTTTTTTTAAAGTTCTAAACCTCTTAAAAAATCACCCGTTAGAAGTAAAGTCTTAAAACTGCTTGATAGAACCAAAAGGAACCATAACACAGCTACGAGACATTAATATTTGGATTCAGTAATTTGTCTGATAGAGGCTTTTACAGAAAGTCGACGATATGTAAATGCAATTAGTCAATAGTTTGAGGGTGAAAAACATTCTCCTTTTTCTTATAGAAGTAAATTCTTATAGAAGTAAAGTCTTAAAACTGCTTGATAGAACCAAAAGGAACCATAACACAGCTACGAGACATTAATATTTGGATTCAGTAATTTGTCTGATAGAGGCTTTTACAGAAAGTCGACGATATGTAAATGCAATTAGTCAATAGTTTGAGGGTGAAAAACATTCTCCTTTTTCGAGACGGTTCGGACAAATGCTGTTTTCTAAAAAAAATCGGAAAATGAAACCACGCTGGGGTTTTCTCGAGCGTGGAAGAACACTTCATAAGGATGTACGCAAGTGGGGGCAGCTAGGATCGCTTGCCCCCCCCCCCCCCTAATCAGAATATATTTCATACATAAGGTATTCCATTTGTCTTCTTTTGAAACATTTTAAAGCAAGATTTTTATAATAAAACTATTTTTTGAATGAGTAAGCCCCCTCCCTCTAATCGAAATCCTGCGTACACCCTTGACACTTCATCTGATCAATGAGAGTGATTTGTGATATTATCCGGAGTAGCGTATCAAAATCCTTAAATCCTTCCACACTCAAGTGCGCAGTAAGAAACACACACCTTTCTGGAAGCAAATTAGACTTTTTTCTGATTAGCTGACAGCGCATGCGTCGTTGAAGTCGGGCTTGAAACCAATGTTATATTTTTCTTATTAATTTTATCAGCAAATTTGAGAAATTGTTTCAATTTCCTTAAATCTATTGTCAATGTTGATTTATTTAAAAAAGTTAAACAAATTTCTCAAGCTGTTCTTAAATCAGGCATTAAATGGCCTAAAATGTTGCTGATGGTGATTACCGCAGTCATGTCTAACTCAAGCAATAAATTATTATTTTTTTTTATTAATTTTAGGAAAACGCTTTTTTAAAATGTTGCTCTTGCTTAAAAGATCTTAATAATTTTTAAAACTTTAAGATTTCTAACTAGTGCCGTGCAATTCAGGTTGCATTTAAAAAGACCTAATGTCTTACAGGCATATAGTATTATAGCATTTATCATTAAAAAAAATTGAATAAGCCGCTGTACAGATTTTCTTAAAGCATGGGACTCAAGTTTTTGAGGTGAATGGTGAGAGGTAACATTTATTTCTTTAGTTCCAAGTTTATGTAGTTAAAGTATAACTTAAATAAAACCGTTAAGAAAGGTATCTCAAAACAGCTCTTACGATTTTTTCTACGACAACTGATTTGGATTCAAGCGCTAGTCGAAAGTTGGCGTACTTTTACTTTTTTTTCGAAAATCCACTCGAAAGCACAAAGAAATTACTTTGTGTGACAAAATTTGAATTTTTGTCTGTAACATGAACCAAGATACAGTTTTCTGATGGTTTTTGATGCGCTGAGCTTGAATCTGGCCTTGGAATTGCCCTAGCACGCCACGTTTTTGAGATATTCAAATCCAAAGATTAAAAAAGAAGAAATGCATTTCTTATGCAAATTTGGGGTTATATTTTTCGCGAGGTAATTGTTTTCGAAAAAATGTATGAAGTATGAACATTTTACTTCAAAATTATTTTTGATCTTTCAAATCCCTCCATTCATCTTCGAGAAATCGTTAGCCTTCGTCTTAAACTACCTAATTCGGAAAATCTAGTCAATATGTGCTCAAAAGGGCACTTAGTGAGCAAATTGAGGGATTTTTCGAATTAGATAGTGAAGAAGGCTAAGGATTTCTCGAAGATGAATGGAGGTATTTGAAAGATTCAAAAATAATTTGGAAGTAAAATGTTTATACTTCCGAATGACAATAAATATTTTTTCGAAAACAATTATCTCGCGAAGGAATTTAACCCCAAATTTGTATAAGAAATGCATTTTTTTTAATCTTTGGATTCGAATATCTCAAAAACGTGATGTGGTTGATCAATTCAAAGGCCAGATTCGAGCTCAACATATCAGAGACCATCAGAAAAGTATATCTTTGGTTCATGTTATACACAAAAATTCAAATTTTGTCACACAAAGTAATTTCTTAGTGCTTTCGAATGGATTTTCAAAAACAGGAAAAATACGCAAATTTTCGACTAGCGCTTGAATCCAAATGGGTTGTCGTAGAAAAATAAACTTAAATGGAGATTTATTGGAAATTGTACAAATAGACCGAGAGCCCACAGCAGATTTTGGGTGTGAACGATAGCAAAAAAAGAAGTATAGGCGTCGAAAGCTTCATTAATGGCTATTAAAAAAATCAAAGTCTTGCAGTCCACAACTGGGGCCTTTGCGCGTAATAGTGCATCGAAAAAAAATATGAATGCAACTTCGAGGATAATCGTGTTGGCCGAAATTGGTTTTCACTCCTCCCTAGATGAGCTCCTCCGATCACATATCACGGAATCTGAGACCATTTGAGTGTATAGTTGGGTCTACCAGACCGTTTAAAAAATTCAAAATTCAAAGTGAAAAACGGTTTTTTTAAACAGTCTGGCAGGGCGAATTTAACACTCAAATGATCTCAGATTCCGTGATATGGGATCCGCGGAGCTTATCTAGGGAGGGGTGAAAACCAATTTCGGCTAACACGATTATCCTCGAAGTTGCATTCATATTTTTTTTTCGATGCACTGTTACTCGCAAAGGCCCCAGTTGTGGACTGCAAGACTTTGATTTTTTTAATAGCCTTTAATGAAGCTTTCGACGCCTATACTTCTTTTTTTGCTATCGTTCACACCCAAAATCTGCTGTGGGCTCTTAGTCTAGTACTTTAATGGTGCTTTGATGTAATTTTCTAATAGTTGGTAGTTTTCGAGCCATTAGAGTAAAACTCCCAAAAAATGCATTTTGCATCATTTTTTGCATTTTTTTCCATATAGCGTCACGAAGTTTTGCTGGTAAGCCTCAGATTCGGGTCCAGCACCTCTGAAAAAAACAAAACTACCCCACAATTTGCTCGCAAAGAGCCTTTTGAGCACAAACTGACTGGTCTATAAAGCTAATATTAAAAAATATTAACTAATGATGTTGGTACTTCATACACTCTCAAAATCTCCTGTCTCATTTTCAACAAATTAAAAATTGACAGTCTTAAATTGCAATTCTCTCAGTGAGCCCTTGATTTTTTAGTCTTGAATATGAATATGTCAAGAAAACTAATCATCAGAATTATTTAATAATTATTACTTTTATTTTCTCCTTATTGTTTAATTTTAAAAGAGAAATATAAGCAAATGCAAAATGCGTGTAATATTTTGAATTATTGATTCAATATCATTTAGTAAATTTTATTTGATCTAATCCATACATACATGTTTATTATATATAAATGTATATGAGTATTATTATCAATCAGTATAATATTAAACATTTTACTATAACATTAGGCTATCTCTTCATAATCAAGCCAAACTCCACCCTCAAGTGATCCAATGAAATAAGTGGGATCGAAGTTATTGTCCTTTCTTGTCCTCGGATTCAATTTGATATTGAAATTCCTAACAATCTCAGCAATAGCAGCCTTAGTTTGTGTAAGTGCGAATTTCATTCCCAAGCATATTCTCGGTCCATCACCGAATGGTAGAAATGCACCCATGTCACGATATTTCTTGACACCTCCATTTTCTGGACTAAAGCGATCTGGAATAAATTCTTCGGGATTTGGAAAGTATTGCTCGTCGTGGAAAAACGAATGCGACGGTATAAGGATTATGTCATTCTTTTTTAACTGTAGTTTAGTTCCATTTTTGTTTGTTAGTACAATTGGTTCAGTGCAGAGCTTCTTCGAAAAAAGTTGTGGTGAAATAATACGCATGCTCTCTAAAATAAATAATAATCAATTTGAAATGTTTTTTTTTTTAAGTAAAGTAATGAACTTAAAATAAATAAATACGTCATAAACTTTTTTGATTTCATAAGCGATAAGCCTTACCATGAAAACACTGATCTAGGTATGTCAATGTGTCTAGTTTTTCGAAATCCAATTCTCCTTTCTCGTTAAGATTTTTAACGATTTCACTCCGAAGCTTTTCTTGTTCAGTTGGATACTTAGCCAGCTAAAATAGAAAAAAGTAATTTACGCTTATTTTTATGGAGAACCGGTAATGTTTTAAACAAATTTCCAGTTTTATCATATCAACCAACCTTACAACAAACAAACCTACAATACACACCTGATATAAACACGCGGTTATTACTGATGCAGAAGTTTCAAATCCATCCAACAGGAAGGTCATTGTATGCGAAACAAGTTCACTATTCGAAAGATTTTTCTTCTCCTGCAATTGAAGGATGTAGCTCAAAAAATCGTTACGATCCAATTTTTGCTTTCGTCGCAAATCAAAAGCTGATCCCATAAGACTGATAAAAAAGTTTTCAGTTTCCTTTTGAAATAATTTTGCTTTATAAAAGCGTTTTATAAACGGCCAGAATCCAGCTAAGAACGCATACACTGTAAAGATCGTTGTTTGAGTGAATAGTGTCTTAGTCATTTGGAGAATTGGTGTGGGATTATCGGTGAAACTTTGTGCCTTAACTCCTAAAACGCAGTCCGTAACTACTTCGGATGTAAAACGTAGGCTTAGCTGAAAATTGAAATGCATAAAATTAAAAGAAAATATTTTAGATGGTTAAAAATGTAAACAATACAAAAATACCAGACTCAATATTGCATGTTATTGTCTTTAAGACTGCCCAAAAGCTTTTTTGTAAATAAAGGTTTTGAACAGACAGACAGACAGAGTGGAAACTAGTGGAACTATAGTTTAAATGTTAATGTTAAAAATATTAGTAAAAAATGTAAAATTTTGTCATACAACATTTCTGGTCTTAGTAATAAGAATTTATTTATTGATTTTTTTAATTTTATTAATAAGTTTGAACTTATATTTTTATATGAAACATATTTAAGCGAAACAAGCCTTACCTGTTATGAAAACAAATTTCAAGACTACGAACTAAAAATAGTTGATGCTATAAGAATCCATGCAAGAGGGAGAGCAATTGGGGGATGCATATTTGGAGTGAAGAAGGAGTTGAAGAGCTATTGTAGTTACGAGTTTAAGTCTTCTGATGATGCTATTTATGTTGATCTAAGATTTGATGGAGAATTATTTCGTATTCTACCCTGCTATGTCAACTGTAATCATTAGGAAACTGACTACAATAAAATCAAAGAATTCGTTATCTGAGGAACAATTTCAAATCTCTTGGTAGTAGGTGATCTGAATGCAAGAGTGGGTACAACAGAAGGGGAAGAAAATGTGAGGAGAAGTCTTGAGAGGCAGTCCAAGGATGCATTAAATAATGGAAAAGGAAATCAAATACTTGAGTTGTGCAATTCCGTTGGACTCCGCATCCTTAATGGTACTAGTGATGGAGATAAACTTGGCGAACATACGTTTGTTGGTAAACAAGGAAGTTCTGTAATTGATTATGGACTGGCAGGAGGAATGTGGAATTCCGTTATCACTGCTTTGGAAAGATTCGAATGCAACAGCCTACAGGAATCAATTGGATATATGTCTGAGGACGCAAGAAAGTAGTGATCTGAGAAATATTGAAGAGTGTATTAAGAAAGCGGCTCCGGTACAGACCATGTACAACCGAATTGGATTGTTTAAGGAACCCTGGTTTGATTCAGAGTGCATGATGGCAAGAAAGCAATCCTACGCTGGGTTTGAGCGTTACAGGAGAGTCAATGATGAGTCTGCGAAACGAGATTACCTTCACCTGAACCGGAAATTCAAAACATTATGCAAGGAGAAAAAATTAGCTCACTATGAAATTGAAGCGAAAAGCCTAGTCAGTTGTAAGAACACGAAGAAGGCTCAAAAAATAAACGGCAAGGTTTATGTTATAAATAAACATCTCAACTGTGAGACTCTAAGAACGCATTATTTCGAACTTCTCAATCACTTGTCTACGAGCAGTGATATGGTACAATTTGCACAACCACCTTTTGATGATGAACTCTTAGACGGAACAATCCAGAAGGAAGAGGTATATGCATCCATAAACGGGCTCAAGGATGGTAAAGCTGCTGGTTCAAATAGAATGCCTGCAGAATTCTACAAGTATGGTTTGGACGAGTTGATCAACAAGTTAACGGCCATATTTAACAATGTCATGGACCACGGAATTATACCACAGGAATTTAAAGAAGCACTTATTTTTCCCATCCACAAAAAAGGTAGTACAATGGACCCTGCAAATTATAGAGGCATTTCCTTCTTGAATGCATCCTACAAAATATTTACTTCGATTTTGCAAAACCGACTTAAACATGGATTGATTCAAACAAGCTATTGAAGGAATTTCAAGCTGGGTTTCGACAAGGATACTCCACCGTAGATAACATTTTCGTCCTCCGAAGTATCGCCGATTTCTTTTTGGACCGAAACAAGAAACTTTATGTTTTTTTCGTCGATTTTAAGGCAGCTTTCGACACGATAGACCGAAATGCATTAATGTACAAGATGTATAGAATGGGAATGTCATACAAGTTCGGACGTATATTGCAGAACCTCTATCTGGAAACCAAAGCAGCTGTATGGGATGGAGAAAACATTTCACAATGGTTTGAAACAAAGACAGGTCTAAGGCAAGGTTGTATGGTAAGTCCAAGCTTATTTGCACTTTTTATCGATGATATCACCGACTGTTTACCGGGAGGAGTGGAATATGCTGGAACTCTCATCAAGGCCCTTCTTTTCGCGGATGACATAGTTTTGTTTGCGCAATCACCACAATCGCTGCAACTAATGATCAATAAACTTAGTGAATATTGCAGAACGTGGAAATTAGTTGTCAGTCTCGAGAAGTCGAAGGTTATGGTTTTCCGAAAAGGTGGAGGAAGAGCAAGTGGTCAAGAACGCTGGACATTTAATAATGAGAGAATCGAAATTGTTAATGAATACAAATATTTAGGGATCTATATAACGAAAAACAACAGTATGGAAAGACATCTCACTGATAAATTACAAAAAGCTAAGACTACAATAAATATGGCGTGGAGAAACATCTTTAACAATAGATATATAGCCCACAGCAGTAAATACAAAGTGTTTGAATCGGTAGCTGAGTCAACATTGATGTATGCAGCCCAAGTGTGGGGTAGTAAGAAATATGATACCGCTGAAAAACTCCTACGATTTTATATCAAAAGGATATTTCGACTACCACCAAATGCGCCGAACTACATGCTGATGTTAGAAACCGGTATCTCTCCTCTATTTATTAAAACACTTAAATTGCAAGTGGACTACATATGTAATGTGCTTAATAGCCTTTTCACACCGAAACCAAAACGCGGTTTTCGCGAAAATATCGGTTTTGGAGAAAAACCTAATTGAAAACACAAGTTTTCTCATACATTTTTTGTAGCTTCAGGTTTTCGTAAAACACATGTTTTATATAAAACCAGTCGAAAACATGTTGGAATTCAGAGATGAACAAAACAAACATACTTTTTAATAAGTTCAGCGCCTATTGAAGCGTCAAAAAAGAAGCTGATGGGATGCTTTCAAAAGAAATTGAAAACAGCTGACGGAATTCTGTCATTAAATTCGAATTTCAAAACAAATTAATTTATTTAAAATTGATAAATAATTGTTTGTGGCAAGTCAAATTGTTCATATGGATCCTCTTT
Organism: Dasysyrphus tricinctus; assembly: GCA_963921185.1. Classification (NCBI taxonomy): domain Eukaryota; kingdom Metazoa; phylum Arthropoda; class Insecta; order Diptera; family Syrphidae; genus Dasysyrphus; species Dasysyrphus tricinctus. Next base: position 125,387,611 of record OY992532.1, read on the forward strand.
ATATAATAAATCACCGTTCTTATTTCAAAAAATGGAAGAAAATAAAAAAAAAATTGTGTGGTTTGTGTGAAAAAACTGGAATGTCAAACGAAAACGTGTAATGTTCAGTGTGAATGGTTTTCGAGTTTTGGACAAGTTTTCGCCGAAAACCGGTTTTGGGGTTTGGTGTGAAAAGCCTATAAGATGTCTGAGGAGCGTCTCCCTAAAAAAGCAGCACTTCAGGCAATAAATAGTAGATCGAGTTGGTTCAGAGATTGGATAGAGCTAGCGGAAGAAGCTAATATAGATCTTGCACCAGATGATTACTTAATGTGGAAACCCTCTCTATATCAGCTGATATCGATTAAAGATGATCGATTAAGATACGGGTTCGCAGCGGAAGCAGAAGAATCCATCTATAGAATGTTATATAGTAAACTGAACTACAACCTAAACCATAAGAATTACTTCCGTGATGACTACAAGACAGATCAAATATCAATGATATTTAGATTAAGAGGCGAACTCCTTAATCTCAACTTCATCCCGCATCGTGAAGAGTTGCCTTTGTATTATGAATTGTGTGATATGGGGGAAAGAGAGAATATTTTCCATTTTATGGGTGTCCTGTCCTGTGTCCTGTGCTGCGAGAAACAAGAAGACATATTTTTGGATGTGACTTTCTATCAGAAGAACTTATAATACATCATCTTAATGAAATGGAAGTTCCTAAACTGTACAAATATTGTAAAATAGCGTTAGCATATAGAAACAGAATTCTAAATGGAAATTTTTAAAAAAATAAAAGAATTGTAGAATGAAAAATTTTGAAAAGTTGTCAATCAGGCAGACGGCATATAGCCATGCTTTATTATTGTAAAATGTATATTTGGATACTATATTTTATAGAAATAAAATCTAAATCTAAATCTAAAAAATCTAGTTTAATTTTATTTAAATCGAAAAACCTGCTTAGCGGATACATCATGAAGTCTCTCAACTTGAAATGATAAAAAACAAATATGGTACTGCACAATCGTATTGACATTTCTGAGTGTTCCTTTTATGAACAAAACATATTTGGTGAAATTTTGAAATGCAATATTATTTGTACTTAGTTAAAAAAAGAAAAATATCCCAGAAATTTACAAATTATTAACGACTAACCCAAATAAAAAACAATTTTCTCAAATTCAAATTAATAAATAAATTGGGTGGCGCAACAGCTCGTGGAGAACCAGGGCCTAGTGACTTACAACTCACAACCATTCCTGTGTGCGTGTTTGTTGGCAGGAATGGAGGGGACCTACAGTTTTTTGCCGAGTCCGAACGGCTTAATGAGAAGCACTTTTTCATGACAAGTAATACTCTTGGAGGATTTGTCAGTTCCTCGCAAGAGGCAGTACCTCGAATAAAACATTTCTGTTTTTAGGTGGCACGGCTGGGACTCGAACCCACGCCTTCGGCATGACAGCCCTACGCACTAACCATCATGCCACGAGGTACTATACAAATTCAAATTATTTGAAATCCAATTTTCCGTTATGTGAATATTTCGCTAAACAAAACTCAAATATATGTTGTTTAACTACTAATCACTAATAAATAGCCCTTCCACGCTATCCCTCAACCAACAAGCTTCTTCCAGCCGGCTCGGTTTCTAGCTAGCTGTCTCCAGTTTCGCACGCCAAGTTGGTTGAGGTCCTCTTCCACTTGCGTGCGCCACCTTTTACGCTGTCCACCTCTACTGCGTTGTCCCAAGGGGTTGGATTCAAAGACTTTCCAGTCTGGAGCATTGGTGTCCATTCGCTCTAGGTGACCCAGCCATCTTAGTCGTTGGCTTTTCACTTTTGTGGCTAGGTCGGTGTTACTGTACGGCCCATACAGCTCGTTATTGTATCTTCTTCTCCATTCCCCATCTATGCAGACGGGACCAAAAATCACCCGGAGAATTTTCCTCTCAAAACAGCCTAACGCGTTCTCATCCACCGTTAGCAGTGTCCATGCCTCTGCAACATACATCAGGACCGGGATGATAAGCGTCTTATACAGGGACAGTTTGGTTGCTCGAGAGAGAGCTTTACTTCTCAATTGCCTTCTTAGCCCAAAGAAACAGCGATTGGCAAGAGTAATTCTTCGTTTGATCTCAGCAGTGGTATCGTTCGCTGAGCTTATAGCGGATCCTTGGTAGACAAAGTCTCTGACCACCTCAAAACTATAGCTGTCTATAGTGACGTTCTGTCCTAGACGTTGGTGTTAGGTGTCCTTTCTTGTTGACAGCATATATTTCGTTTTGCTTTCATTCACCGTTAAACCCATCTTCTTGGCTTCCTTCTAAATACTCACAAAAGCACCATTGACATCACGCTTTGTTCGTCCGATTATGTCAATGTCGTCAGCGTAAGCGAGTAATTGGACGGACTTTTGAATGATTGTGCCTCTAGTGTTGACGTGAGAGTTTTGCACTATTCTTTCAAGAACGATGTTGTAGAAGTCGCATGACAGTGCGGCGCCTTGCCTTAAATCTTTTTTGATATCAAAAGTGTCGGTGTGGTCTTTGCCGACCTTGATGGAGCAGCGTGCATTCTCCATCGTCATCCTGCACAAACGGACGAGTTGCCAAAACTAAACATTGATCTATATAGATCGTCTCTATAGATGCTGTCATAAGCGGCCTTGAAATCGATGAAAAGGTGGTGGGTATCGATTTGAAACTCCTGGGTTTTGTCCAAGATCTGCCATAGTGCGAATATTTGGTCGATGGTGGACTTCCCTGGCCTAAAGCCACACTGATATGGACCTATCAGGTTGTTGACGAATGGCTTCAGGCACTCACAAAGTACGGCAGAGAAGATCTTGTAGGCGATATTAAGAAGACTGATACCTCTGTAGTTGGTGCAGTCCAGAGCATCGCCTTTCTTGAGGATCGGGCAAACAATGCTGAGGTTCCATTCATCGGGCATGCTTTCCTCCGACCATATTTTACCGATGAGCTGGTGCATACTCCTAACCAATTCATCGCCAGCCGCTTTGAATAGCTCAGCCGCAAGGCCATCAGCTCCAGCAGCTTTATTGGACTTAAGTTTAGATATAGCTATCTTTACTTCGTCAAGATCGGGTGGACGGAATTGTTGACCTACGTCGTCCAAGTTGAATGGTGCAATTTGCATGGTAGCGGAATTCGGTTCGTCATCGGCGTTATACAATTTGCAGAAATGATTTTTCCATATTCTCAGCACCGACTGCGACTCTACTATGATGTTCCCCTGATCGTCCTTGCAGGCTTCGTCGGGGCCTTGTAACCCTTGAAGGTTCTCTTTACTTTTGGTAAAACTTCCTAACTTCATTCCTGCAATGGCATCCCTCTATTTTCCTCGATCACACGCTTCTCATGCTCTTTCTTTTTCTTTCTTAGAAGCTTGTATTCCTCTCTCCTCTTCTGCTCGTAGAGCTCGCGAGCAGCTCTGGTCGTTCTATGCAGCGCCGATTTGTATGCATGTTGCTTGGCTGCATGTACTTGTTGGCATTCTTCGTCGAATCAGGGGTTTCACTGTGGTGGTTGTGTGAGGCCCAGCACGTCAGAGGCGGCATCTCTGATGGTTTCCTGGCAGTTTTTCCACTGGTTCTCGATGTTTGCAGTTGGCGGCAAAGGACTATTTAAGAAGGCGCGAGAGACTCGATCGGAAAAGGACTTGGCGATTTCTTGTGACTGTAGCCGCCCGACGTCGAACTTCCTCATAGTACTTCCCTGTATTGTCTATTGTCTGGATATCCATAGCATTACCTTGACTACAACGAGGTAGTGGTCCGAGTCAACGTTGGCTCCTCGGAACGTTCGGACATCCTTGATACTGGAGGTGTGCCTTGCGTCGATCGCAATGTGGTCAATTTGGTTTGCGGTTGATTGACCAGGAATTCACCATGTCCCCTTATGTATATCGAGTTGCGGGAACTGTGTACTAGCTACCACAACGTTTCACCCTGCAGCAAAGTCGATTAACCTGAGTCCGTTATCAGAGGTGGTTTCGTGCAGGCTGTATCTTCCGATTGTGCCACCAAAGACGTCTTCTCTTTCTAATATGGCATTAAAATCACTCAAGACAATTTTAGTATCATAGCTAGGGCATTGCTCATATGTCTTGTCCAGGAGCTCGTAGAACTCATCCTTGGTGTCGTCATCTTTCTCCTCTGTGTGGGCATGAGCGCATATGAGGCAGATGTTGGCGAATTTAGCCTTGATGCGAATTGTTGTGAGGCATTCGTTCACATAGTTGAAACTCAACACTTCTTGTCGTAGTCTGCCTCTAACAACAAATCCACATCCAAAAAGACGCTCCCCTTGTGGTCTATAACAGTCACCGTAGTAGATATCACACTCCTTCAGTTTTCTTTTGCCCGGCCCGTCCATCGCACTTCTTGGATGGCGGTGATGTCTGCTTTGTAGCAGTCTAGGGCCTCCGCTAAATGTTCGGCTGCACGTGGTTTATAGAGAGACAGAACATTCCACGTGCAGATCCGAAGTTCGTTGTGCTTATTTCGTTTGCTAGGTTCGCCAATAATTAATCCGTCCGTATCCGAGGCTTGTTTAAGCTTCGCAACTAAATAGCTTTACGTGGCCCCAACCTGGAGGACCAGACCCTTACAATATAACTCCAAGGGTGGGGAGCCGGATTAACCGCTCCTTATAGGCCTGAGCTCCGAATATGTTGTAGTAGCCCGTATAAGGTGTTCACTAAGTAGTTCAACCTAACTGGAACTGTAGATGCCACCGTTGATAACATCTTGTGAATTCTTCCGCTGCCGCCAGGGTAAAGGAGAAGTGCCTTAGTGGAAACACTCCTCCGGCCACAGGGATTGGATCCCCATCTTCCGCTAAAGGTACTAGGCACCCGATGTTCACCACTTGAGATGAGAGTAGGAGTCGATAGACAGAGTTTCGCTTTGAAAAAAAGCTTGTAAAAGCTTGTGTCCTCTTGAATGCACCGTGTCTACCCTTTGAACGTCAAAACGGTAAAGTATGACAAATGCATTACTAAAAATTTCCGCGGGGATTCAAACCTCTCTAATCCTCCCCCATGGCTATGGCCTTGAGATAACGTTAAACAGCAATTATAATTAATTAATTACCTATGAAATCAATTTAAAATGCTATATGTACCAAATTTAAAGCAAATAAGGCCTCATGTATTTAAGTTCAATCTCTGCTGTTGATAGTGCTTTCTATAGCGATAGATTTTTTGCAAACGGTTATGAACGGAGCTCGAAATACCAAAATTAATAAACTCTAATCACCAACTCAATTGATATGATTGTTTTCAAAATAATCTTTCTTAATTAATTAGGTAAAATAATATTATCAAAATTATTGAAAATCAGATTTTATTAAGACACCATAGGCTGAAAATGATAACGTGAATAATCAACAAGTTCTTGGTTTTCTCACTAATAAGATTCTATTTTTTCCAAACATTTAATTTTATCTTAGCAAATTGGATGATTACAATTTATAAAATATGTTTATGATATATGTATATACATTAGGGTGGTTGTAATATGTTTTTTTTTTTGTGCTTTTATATTTGAATGGGCCTAAAACGTGTGTGAAGTTAGCATAACATTTTTAAGCTAAACCAATGGGACCATGGCAGGAATTTGCATTTTTTTTGCATTTTTTATGCATTTCTATTCCGGATTTTGCAGTTCACCATATAGTGGGTGTAATCGGCTGTACTGCTTACTTCACTGTGAAGCTAGCAGTGCCTATCCTTTTCTCAGCAACCGGGCTAGCTAGGAATCTGAAATAAGGCCCTGAATTTGCAGTTTAATTTGCAGTTCAAGAAAAGGATAAAACCAAATTTCTAAATCCGTACATAAAAAAATTTTCATACTGTACTGCTAACTTCACTGTGAAGTTAGCATAAAAGTCCTTTTCTCAGCAACGGTGATACTTAGAAATTTGCAGTTAGGCTCCAAATTTGCAGTTTAATTTGCAGTTCAAAAAAAAATTTATGTCCAAATTTTAAAGTCCAAATTTGAAAAAAAAAATCGAATAAATTAATTTTTCACTGTTAACGTCACTGTGAAGTTAGCAGTACAAACCCTTTTCTCAGCAACTGTGCTAGGTAGAAAATTGCAGTTAGGGTCCAAATTTGCAGTTTTTCATTTACATCACGAAAAAATGCAGTTCAAATTTTGAAGTCAAAATTTGGCATTAAAATCGAAAAATTCACTTTTCACTGTTAAAATCACTGTGAAGTTAGCAGTACATATCCTTTTCTCAAGAACTGAGCCAGCTAGAAAATTGCAGTTTAGGTCCAAATTTGCAGTTTTATATGCACTTCAAGAAAAAACTAAGTTCAAATTTTTAAGTCCAAATTTGCCAACAAAATCGATTAAATTAATTTTTCATTGTTAACATCACTGTGAAGTTTTTCAGGTATTTCATGTATTTCTGTTCAGATTTTGAAGTCGAAATTTTACAAAAAAAAAAATCGAAAAATTCACCTTGTAGTGTTAATTTTTCTCTGTATTTAGCAGAACAGTCCTTCCTTTAGCAACGAGCTTTGCTATAAATAAGCAGTTAGGCCTCAAATTTTCAGTTTTGTATGCACTTGAAGAAAAAAAAATCAGTTCAAATTTGACAAAAAATCGTGAAATTCAATAGGCACTGTCAGCTGCACTGTGATGTTTGCATGACATTCATTTTCTTAGCAATGGAGGTAGCTAGAAGTTTTAACTGATGCTTTACTTTCGTCCAGTTCTTGTAAAACCTAGATTAATTTACAAATTTGGACCTTAACCATTGTATATCCACTCTATAGTAACGGGTGATTTTTTAGCTGGTTTGGTTTTGGCAACACTGGTTTTGACAGCTGACGTGTGTTTAGTACCTTGTGTCACTGTCAAACAGCTTCAGTTTGGTTTGCAATTTAACCATGGATCGTCTTACAAATGAACAACGCTTGCAAATTATTGAATTTTACTATCAAAATTCGTGCTCGGTTCGAAATGTTCAAATTGTTCGAAATTGTGTTCAGCGATGAGGCTCATTTTTGGTTGAATGGGTACGTAAATAAGCATAATTGCCGCATTTGGAGTGAAGATCAGCCAGAAGCATTGCAACAGCTACCAATGCATCCCGAAAAAGCCACTGTTTGGTGCGGTTTATGGGCCGGCGGCATTATTGGGCCATATTTCTTCAAAGATGATGCGAATCGCAGCGTTACTGTCAATGGTGAACGCTACCGAGCGATGATAACAAACTTTTTTTTGCCCGAAATGGAAGTTCTTGACTTGCATGATATGTGGTTTCAACAAGACGGTGCCACATGCCACACAGCACGCGAAACAATGGCGCAATTGCGAGGCGAGTTTGGTGAACAGTTAATTTCACGTTTCGGGCCGGTCAATTGGCCGCCTAGATCGTGCGATTTGACACCATTAGATTATTTTTTGTGGGGGTATGTCAAGGCTAATGTCTATAAGGACAAGCCCGCTTCGATTGACGCACTGGAAGCCAACATCCATGCATTCATTCGTGAGATACCGGCCGATATGTGTGAAAGAGTATGCCAAAATTGGACTCAGCGGATGGGCTACCTGAGACGCAGCCGCGGTCAACATTTGCATGAAATTATCTTTAAACATTAAATTGCAAGGTTCAAACTATCGATTCAAATAAATATTTCATTCATTTTTTCGAATTTTTTGTGTTTTTTTTTTTTTAAAGTTCTAAACCTCTTAAAAAATCACCCTTTATTATCATGAAGCACGATTTTGTAGGTTGACATTTGGTCGATAGGTTCGCTGTGATCGCCTTACCGAGATCCCTTAACAAAAATTAGGATTACATTTGGACACTAGATGGCCACGAGCTTTTTTTCTTCATGGGAATACTATACAATTTATATACAATGCCTTAACTGCAATTTTCTAGCTGGCTCAGTTCTTGAGAAAAGAATATGTACTGCTAACTTCACAGTGATGTTAACGGTGAAAAATTAATTTATTCAATTTTTTTTTTCAAATTTGGACTTTAAAATTTGGACTTTAATTTTTCAAATTTAATTGCAAATTCAGAGCCTTATGTCAGATTCCTAGCTAGCCCGGTTGCTGAGAAAAGCATAGGCACTGCTAACTTCACAGTGAAGTTAGCAGTACAGTCGGTTACACCCACTATTTGGTGAACTGGAAAATCCTGAATAGGAATTCATAAAAAATGCAAAAAAAATGCAAATTCCTGCCATGGTCCCATTGGTCTAGCTCAAAAATGTTATGCTAACTTCACACACGTGGGCCTAAATCAGTTCCAAATGAAAGAAACAAAATTCTCTAATTTTTTCGGATTTTTATTTTCATCCCCTATAGCCGTTGTAGGGGTTACTTAAATCTCTTTTTTTCAGAACATGTAGGTTTGAAGTAAACAAGAAAAAAATCCTACAGGAGGGGGTAATATTTCCCCCCACTTGGACAGGAGAGACAATTAAAAAAAAAATCATAAAATAGAAACAAAATATTAAAACACAACGGCAACACTAACAGTATTGTTCTGTAGTTTTTTAGAAAGGCAGAAGTCCATTCTTATGGTATATTTTCAAAAAAGTTCAAAATTGGTTCAGCATAAAATATTTTCCAACTTTTAATATTTTGAAAAGAAATTAAATATTAATTTTAATTTAATTTAATTTAATCTTAATTTTTAATTTTTCTTTCAATACTAAATTTACCCTTGCGCTTTTGAAAGATTTGTCTGGCCACAGCCACTGGCAACTTTAGAGATTCGTGGCGACATTTTGTAAAGCTAAAATAAATATACTTTTATAAATGTAATATTCACTTGATTATTTTCATGTTATCTACTTAAAAACCCGATTAAAATGATCAGCAGAATAAAACCGGCAAACCATGCTTAAAAAAACTTATTTGTTACAGTCATCGGGTTTTGCTCTGTTTGCCTTAAATAAACATCGGACGTAGATTCATATCTTCTGCTTGTTCCTATCTTCAAGTACCTTCGAGTTTAAATTATAAAACATTTCAAACTTGAAATTCATTTTAAAACATTTCTTAAATTATTTTGAACTAAAATCGTTTGCCTAAAATTTAATAAAAGCTAGACAAAATTTGATCAAAATCAGTACAGCTGTCTACAAGAACGTTTAAAATAAATATGAAACAGGATTTGCTTAAAGAATTTTTGCTTTATTAAAGTCCTAAAATCCCAGAAACGTCTTTCCTAAATCCGCGTTTTTCTCATATGCAAACAACGAATATAAGAAAAGAAATAAATGGAGTGTTTCTTATATCCGTAAAATCCGCATGGCAATCTCTCACAACCAAAACCTTATTGTGAACGTAAGTTTATAAATACCTCTTTTGTATCAACTCCATTGGTATTATCCTCGGAGTAAATACATTTTTCTTTCATGTATTTTATAAGCCTTCCGCATACTTCCTGCGTTACTGGATAAACCGATTTGATCTTAAGAAATTATTAAAAAAAAAAGAAAAACCATTCAAAAAAACCAAATAACCAAATGATAACGTTTTCTTACTCTATTAACTGTAAGTCCAGGCGTTATTTCTTGTCGGCGTTCTTTCCAAGTCTCACCAGTTAAACCAAACGGATTGTTACTAAAAATCCTATCATCACTATCAATCTATAAAAATAAACCGTACTTGTTCATAGACCCAATTTCTGTTCTACACTTAAATTCAAAATTCAATTTACTTACCCAAGTCGATGCCTCGTTATCGTGAAAGTTCTTAAAATCTGTAACAAAGACCCTATGATGAAGTTCAGGGCTTAAGATCATCAGCTCAGGCGTTCGAATACTATAAACACCAACAAAATCTTCGTCATGGCGATACTGTCTGCATAAAATCAGTGTTCGTTATTCTACTAATTCATAGATTAAATTTTGATTTGTTGTGTTAATTATGTACTTATAAATTTCTTGTATGTCATAGACGACATTGCGCTTTTGTGTAACCATACTAGGGAAACTGCCATAGAAAGCTCTTGGTTTGGGACCTTTAACCCCTAATTTCTTCCAGTAATCAAAGTTCCACACCAGAAAAATGTAGAATAATCCAGCAATAATTCCAACTAATGTTAAAGTCAAGATCACTGAGAAAATCATTGTCTTTTCACTCTATGCACTTGTATATCAATTGTTATAAAATTATATTATATGAACCGAACTTTTCTGCATGAGAATCTCAGACCAACTAACTGGAAGCTGCTGAATTTATTTATTATTATTTTTTTTTATTCAATTTTTCAAACAAATTTGTAGGGGACGCTACAAATGATACAAAAATGATTATAATTTATTAAAATGATTTTACACAATTGAAAATGAGCGCTCTTACAGTTGAACCTGGTTATATGATAATTATATTGATGTGTGATAAGAAATTAGAGTATATTATGTACACATGTATTGGACCGGCATAGGATACAAATAGTTTTTGGGATGTCTTATCAATTACAAAATAGTGGTGCGATAGCTCGTATGGAGAACCCAGGGCCTAGTAACTTACACACTCAACCATTCCTGTGTTCAAGTTGTAAGTCGGCGGAAACTGAGGGAACCAAAATTAACTGCTAAGACTTCCTAAGACTTAATGTTATTGAAGTTTATCAAATTGTATTATAGTGGAAATATATGTAAATTCTGAAGGAACAACTAAACATACGATCAACACACTTCATCGAATTGTTAAAGTCCGTATAGTTTTGATTAAACTGAACACAATTTTCCATCACAGTGTTCATTTAAGAGCCTTTTACTGTGATTTTTCTTGAAATATTATTTAGGTGCTTAAGGTCATGCCTTATATTCGTACAAAAACAGAAGTCGATATTTGAATCGAAAATGACAAGTCATTATGATAATTCAATGATGGGAAAAAACAAACAAAGATGTTTGCTTTTGTTATTGCTTGGAGGTGCAAAATTGCATCGTCACCTTTTAGTGCTGCCCACTAGATAGCCCTAATGTGAACTCACGACGAACCTTGGATCGATCGGATCCATGGGCTGAAACACCTGAGCTATGTACTTTCTCAGAAATTAGGAACAATGGAAAAAACAAGTTCTCAAGAACCTGCCCCAAACATGATCTCTATATTGCACAGGCCTCATAAGCCTGTCATGCAAAGTAAATATTTGATTGCTATGAAACAATTAAACACCTCAAATGAACAAATCAATAATGTTGATGACCCCGCAAACGGAATGAGGACAGAGTCAGTTTCAAAGCTGACATAACAGCTCTTGGATGCTGGTTTGCGGTTAGAGGAAAACTTAGGCAGAGAACCTTAAGCCTTCGCGAGATATCCGAGTGGGTGACGCGATGATCCATATCAAGGCAAAAGTCCACAATCTTTGCCTTTTTAGCGCACATACCCCTATAGAAGAGAAGGACGACACTACATAATAAAGTTTCTACGAGTTCCTCTCGAAAACATATGGGCAATGTCCTAAGGGTAAAATACCCCAACGCCAAAATTGGGGAAGTCGGGAAGCACAAAAAGATCATGTTATCACTCAGCGATTGAAGGCACTCGCATGTCCGTAACTTCCGAAGAGACAACATCGACTCTGATCACTATCTAGTTGCGTGATAATTTTGCATGTAAATGCGTATGAGAGTATCGAATGCAGCTGTTGGGCAATCAACAGCTTTCCACAGAAAGTTCGGAAGTGATCGAAACAGCATAATTATGCTGACCACGTATCCCTAAGCTCGCAAGAAACTCAATGGCTGCTGTTGACCCAGGCCCGGTAGGCTAATAGCAGTGGTATCAAGAAGCCACAGATTGTGCACAGGGAAGCAAAGCAGACACAGAGGATCATGGCAATAGAAGATATCTAGAGCTTGCCACCAGTTCTAAGTAGGCTAAAGGAAGGATAAGCAACGCTTGCTAAGGACGAAGAAAAAAGATCAGTAATGTGAAGTTGAGGAGATACTACAACAGGAAAGAGGTGTGGAACTTTTAGAGAAGAGTAAAGCAAACTGGAGCAGGATTAACGAGCTGCTCTAGGCCAGCTGCAAGGATAAGAGTATAATATGGCCATCAATGCTTACCATCTGGAAAGACTTTTTTTATCAGTTGTTAAATGGTGATAACAGCCAAAAGGCATTAGCCTTCCTAACATGACCTGCAGAAGCATGAACCCTTACTCAGTCGGACTAAAACTTTCTTACTCCAACTCACGCACGATTTATGGTCTTGTTTGTGAAGACAAACAAAACAATGTCTGTTGAATAAGGTACAACCTCAAGCTACGCGTTGTTTAGTGACGATGAGTCTTGTCAAACAAATACCTATGTTTAAAACGGTTAAGATAAATAGGCCATGTGGAGAGGATGAACACCGAAGCTACAGCACGTAGAGTCTTCAACGAGACTCCAACCTCGGGTTTAAGGAAACCGTAAGCCGTATTGCAACACTTTATCACTAACCACTTTTCAACTTTCAACAAATCCTTAAAAAATGTAACACTGGCCTTACACTACCGAAACATGACCGCGAGTCGTATGGCCAAGATTGGCTTTGAAAATCCATCCGAGCCAAATGAATCACGCGACTTGGTCGTGAATGACCAGCCTTACACTTTTAAGAATTTTTTTTTAAATTTATAAGTTGAAAAGTGATTGGTGATAAGTTGTGTTGGTGCAATAGGGCCCAAGTTACAGATGACCTTAATCTACTTGGTGACTTGGCATTCGAAATTGGATAAGACGGGCAGAAATCGAGTCGGTTTGGGAGTAGAAACATAAGAACTGTAGTCAAATGATGACTGCAGTCTTTTGACATAAAAGGCTTTTTATATGTCTATTGACTTAACTAAATGAGTTTGGCGCAAAATTATAGTGAACTAAGAAAATTTTAGTGAAACACTAACAGCCCTATTATTGACACGATTCAAAACTAGTTTTAATATAAAACTAGTTCTATGGGGGTTTTGAGTTTCAGGTTTTGAACATATTGGTATTATTCAAACAAAAATTGACATCTAAAACTCGAAATCAGAGTTTTAGATGTCAATTTTTGTTTGAATAATACCAATATGTTCAAAACTTGACATTCGAAACTCCTATATAAAACTAGTTTTATGTTAAAACTAGTTTTGAATCGTGTCAATAATAGGGCTGTAAGTAAAAATGGAATTTTCTTTGATTATAGACGATGTCAAACCCACTTTATGTTTTAGCACTTGCATTAAAGTTAAAATCACCAAAGTGTGATTTTAATTTTTTAGTACCACACTAGCACTTATGACTTTTATCGCACGAACTTTCATTGATTTATGTGAGCTCAATTTTAATTGTATAAGAATTTTAAATAACATTCAACAGTAATTTTCATAATTCTGACTTGTAAACAGCCCCGGATCTATGGGGGGGCAAACCAGGGCCTGTGCCCGGGCGGCAGCTTCCAGGGGCGCCAAGTCCATGTGCCTTAAACACAATAAGGAGAATTGTCGACACTTAATGAAATGTTATGTGGAAACAGATTTTTAAACTGTATTTCTCCGTCAGCCTTAGCCTATAACAGTTTTTTCTAACATTTCACCATTCAAACTTAAAATTTTTTCAAGCTACTTACACTCAGAATAAGTTTTGTTTGCTTTTTGTGCAACATATCTTTAATTTTTGGCTGCAGGATTGTCTTCTGTGTATTGTCTTTGTCAAGCATTGTCTATTGACTTATCTAACATAAATAAAGTTTGAAAGCTGCTGAATTGGTTATATTGGGTTCAAATTAATTAAAAAAGTCTTATTCTCCCGATTACACAAATTCCAATAAAGTATGTTGCTTTTTTTGTTTAACTCAAAAAATATAGGGGCGCCAAAATTAAATTTGTGCCCCCGACTGACTTCTCTTTTATAATTCGTGGCAACAGCAAAAACTGTCTGTCTGGACATTGGTATCGCGTTTGCTTTCATTTGATACCCAATTTATAGAAGTTGCTTTTATTATCGGTGCATTTAACAGAAAATACAACCTGAAAAGTGCATTTTCTAATCATTGCAACCAGAAAAAGCTTGTCCGACCAGTAGCTTTGTAAAATGTTTGTACTAAAGCTATCGGTTGGCATCCAATTTTTGCGTGGCCGCGATGAGATAGGTAATCTTACGCTGGGCTCCGGGCAGGGCCGGACAAGCTATACGTGCAAGTGGTGCAAGTGCGCAGGGCGCTGAACCCAATGGGAGCATTGAGCAAGTATGAAGAAAGCCACTACCACTACCTAACTATACTTTTTTTTAATTTTCAATTCTTTTTAATAGCTCACACCAATATTGACATCCATTCTTTATCTGAATTGAAAGACAGATATTCAACTATTCCAAAAACAAGTCGATGCCTTACTTACTTACTTACTTAAGGTGGCACTACAGTCCGGGGTGGACCAGGGCCTCAACCAACAAGCTTCTTCCAGCCGGCTCGGTTTCTAGCTAGCTGTCTCCAGTTTCGCACGCCAAGTTGGTTGAGGTCCTCTTCCACTTGCGTGCGCCACCTTTTACGCTGTCCACCTCTACTGCGTTGTCCCACGGGGTTGGATTCAAAGACTTTCCGGGCCGGAGCATTGGTGTCCATTCGCTCTAGATGACCCAGCCATACGTGTGTGAAGTTAGCATAACATTTTTGAGCTAGACCAATGGGACCATGGCAGGAATTTGCAGTTTTTTTGCATTTTTTATGCATTTCTATTCCGGATTTTGCAGTTCACCAAATAGTGGGTGTAATCGACTGTACTGCTAACTTCACTGTGAAGTTAGCAGTGCCTATGCTTTTCTCAGCAACCGGGCTAGCTAGGAATCTGAAATAAGGCTCTGAATTTGCAGTTTAATTTGCAGTTCCAGAAAAGGAAAAAACCAAATTTCTAAATCCTTACATAAAAAAAATTTCATACTGTACTGCTAACTTCACTGTGAAGTTAGCATAAAAGTCCTTTTCTCGGCAACGGTGATACCTAGAAATTTGCAGTTAGGCTCCAAATTTGCAGTTTAATTTGCAGTTCAGGAAAAATTTATGTCCAAATTTTTAAGTCCAAATTTGAAAAAAAAATCGAATAAATTCATTTTTCACTGTTAACATTACTGTGAAGTTAGCAGTACATACCCTTTTCTCAGGAACTGAGCCACCTAGAAAATTGCAGTTAGGGTCCAAATTTGCAGTTTTTCATGCACTTCAAGAAAAAAATTAAGTTCAAATTTTAAAGTCCAAATTTGACAAAAAATCGATTAAATTCATTTTTCACTGTTAACATCACTGTGAAGTTAGCAGTACATATCCTTTTCTAAGGAACTGAGCTAGCTAGAAAATTGCAGTTGGTGTCCAAATTTGCAGTTTTCCATGCGCTTTAAGAAAAAACTAAGTTCAAATTTTGTAGTCCAAATTTGACAAAAAAATCGATTAAATTCATTTTTCACTGTTAACATCACTGTGAAGTTAGCAGTACATACCCTTTTCTCAGCAACTGAGCCACCTAGAAAATTGCAGTTTAGGTCCAAATTTGCAGTTTTTCATGCACTTCAAGAAAAAACTAAGTTCAAATTTTAAAGTCCAAATTTGACAAAAAATCGATTAAATTCATTTTTCACTGTTAACATCACTGTGAAGTTAGCAGTACATACCCTTTTCTCAGCAACTGAGCCACCTAGAAAATTGCAGTTTAGGTCCAAATTTGCAGTTTTTCATGCACTTCAAGAAAAAACTAAGTTCAAATTTTAAAGTCCAAATTTGACAAAAAATCGATTAAATTCATTTTTCACTGTTAACATCACTGTGAAGTTAGCAGTACATATCCTTTTCTAAGGAACTGAGCTAGGTAGAAAATTGCAGTTGGTGTCCAAATTTGCAGTTTTCCATGCACTTCAAGAAAAAACTAAGTTCAAATTTGTACGTCCAAATTTGACAAAAAAATCGAAAATTTTACTTTGCACTGTTAACATCACTGTGAAGTTAGCAGTACATACCCTTTTCTCAGCAACTGAGCCACCTAGAAAATTGCAGTTAGGGTCCAAATTTGCAGTTTTTCATGCACTTCAAGAAAAAAATTAAGTTCAAATTTTAAAGTCCAAATTTGACAAAAAATCGATTAAATTCATTTTTCACTGTTAACATCACTGTGAAGTTAGCAGTACATACCCTTTTCTCAGCAACTGAGCCACCTAGAAAATTGCAGTTTAGGTCCAAATTTGCAGTTTTTCATGCACTTCAAGAAAAAACTAAGTTCAAATTTTTACGTCCAAATTTGACAAAAAAATCGAAAATTTTACTTTGCACTGTTAACATCACTGTGAAGTTAGCAGTACATACCCTTTTCTCAGCAACTGAGCCACCTAGAAAATTGCAGTTAGGGTCCAAATTTGCAGTTTTTTATGCACTTCAAGAAAAAAATTAAGTTCAAATTTTAAAGTCCAAATTTGACAAAAAATCGATTAAATTCATTTTTCACTGTTAACATCACTGTGAAGTTAGCAGTACATATCCTTTTCTAAGGAACTGAGCTAGCTAGAAAATTGCAGTTGGTGTCCAAATTTGCAGTTTTCCATGCGCTTTAAGAAAAAACTAAGTTCAAATTTTGTAGTCCAAATTTGACAAAAAAATCGATTAAATTCATTTTTCACTGTTAACATCACTGTGAAGTTAGCAGTACATACCCTTTTCTCAGCAACTGAGCCACCTAGAAAATTGCAGTTTAGGTCCAAATTTGCAGTTTTTCATGCACTTCAAGAAAAAACTAAGTTCAAATTTTAAAGTCCAAATTTGACAAAAAATCGATTAAATTCATTTTTCACTGTTAACATCACTGTGAAGTTAGCAGTACATACCCTTTTCTCAGCAACTGAGCCACCTAGAAAATTGCAGTTTAGGTCCAAATTTGCAGTTTTTCATGCACTTCAAGAAAAAACTAAGTTCAAATTTTAAAGTCCAAATTTGACAAAAAATCGATTAAATTCATTTTTCACTGTTAACATCACTGTGAAGTTAGCAGTACATATCCTTTTCTAAGGAACTGAGCTAGGTAGAAAATTGCAGTTGGTGTCCAAATTTGCAGTTTTCCATGCACTTCAAGAAAAAACTAAGTTCAAATTTGTACGTCCAAATTTGACAAAAAAATCGAAAATTTTACTTTGCACTGTTAACATCACTGTGAAGTTAGCAGTACATACCCTTTTCTCAGCAACTGAGCCACCTAGAAAATTGCAGTTAGGGTCCAAATTTGCAGTTTTTCATGCACTTCAAGAAAAAAATTAAGTTCAAATTTTAAAGTCCAAATTTGACAAAAAATCGATTAAATTCATTTTTCACTGTTAACATCACTGTGAAGTTAGCAGTACATACCCTTTTCTCAGCAACTGAGCCACCTAGAAAATTGCAGTTTAGGTCCAAATTTGCAGTTTTTCATGCACTTCAAGAAAAAACTAAGTTCAAATTTTTACGTCCAAATTTGACAAAAAAATCGAAAATTTTACTTTGCACTGTTAACATCACTGTGAAGTTAGCAGTACATACCCTTTTCTCAGCAACTGAGCCACCTAGAAAATTGCAGTTAGGGTCCAAATTTGCAGTTTTTTATGCACTTCAAGAAAAAAATTAAGTTCAAATTTTAAAGTCCAAATTTGACAAAAAATCGATTAAATTCATTTTTCACTGTTAACATCACTGTGAAGTTAGCAGTACATACCCTTTTCTCAGCAACTGAGCCACCTAGAAAATTGCAGTTTAGGTCCAAATTTGCAGTTTTTCATGCACTTCAAGAAAAAACTAAGTTCAAATTTTTACGTCCAAATTTGACAAAAAAATCGAAAATTTTACTTTGCACTGTTAACATCACTGTGAAGTTAGCAGTACATACCCTTTTCTCAGGAACTGAGCCACCTAGAAAATTGCAGTTAAGATCCAAATTTGCAGTTTTTTATGCACTTCAAGAAAAAACTAAGTTCAAATTTTAAAGTCCAAATTTGACAAAAAATCGATTAAATTCATTTTTCACTGTTAACATCACTGTGAAGTTAGCAGTACATATCCTTTTCTAAGGAACTGAGCTAGGTAGAAAATTGCAGTTGGTGTCCAAATTTGCAGTTTTCCATGCGCTTCAAGAAAAAACTAAGTTCAAATTTGTACGTCCAAATTTGACAAAAAAATCGAAAATTTTACTTTGCACTGTTAACATCACTGTGAAGTTAGCAGTACCCTTTTCTCAGGAACTGAGCCACCTAGAAAATTGCAGTTAAGGTCCAAATTTGCAGTTTTTCATGCACTTCAAGAAAAAACTAAGTTCAAATTTTAAAGTCCAAATTTGACAAAAAATCGATTAAATTCATTTTTCACTGTTAACATCACTGTGAAGTTAGCAGTACATATCCTTTTCTAAGGAACTGAGCCAGCAAGAAAATTGCAGTTAAGGTCCAAATTTGCAGTTTTCATGCACTTCAAAGAAAAACTAAGTCCAAAAAATTTAAGTACTCAAATATTCATACAATTAGTACTTAAATACTCATATAATTAACAAATCAAATTCCCCTTATCAATATTTTTTTAAGAAATTGAATCATTAAGCCTACTAATACCTCTCTTTTTCATTTAAGGAGGGGCAAAATTCCCATTATAATAACATTTGTCCAAGTCGGACTATTTATGGATAAAAATATAAATCTTAAAAAAAAAATATCAAAAATGAAAATCGACAATAGAAAATACTAAATTGAAAATAACTATACATACATAAATAAAAATTCCAAATAAATTCCAAATCCAATAAAACAAAACAATAAAATTTTGGAATAAATGAACGGTGAACGTCAACAAAAGTTCAATTTAATGAAGAAAAAGAACGCACCTCCTTTGAAACAACATGCTTTCCCTCAGTGACTGTTCAATAACAACGAAAGTGACAGACACAGTTGTCATACTAGAGTTGCATACAAGTCCTTCAATAACTCCAGAAATCGAAAACAGTTTTGTGACCGTCTGCATGTATTTCTTGTTGCATTTAGGTTTGTTTCTGCCATTTTGTTTTCAAGCCGAACAAAAAGATATTTTTTTAACATGAACCTACATTAGGGTGTCGTCAATTTTCCAAAATAATGTATTAAAGGTTAAATAAAATTTAGTGACCAAAAAAAATTTGACCAAACAAATTATTTCTCATCATCATTGAATTAAAAGTCATAATATTATTAATTAAATAATTAAAAGTCGTAATATTTTATATAAAATTATTGTTTATAATTTTTTGAGTGAGGGCTTTTAAAGGATTAAAGAACAAATATAAAAAAAAAAAAAAATGAATAGCTGCAGTAATTACAAAAATAAAATGTGAAAACAGCAATACCTATACAAATATAAATTTGTAGGGTTTATTGACAAATCGGACACAATTTTTTGGTAAAATATTTTTTTAGGACATTCATATTTTACTAAGGAGATGTTTGTCCTTAAAAAAATATGTTGGGAAATAGACACCCTAATATATGGTAGTTATTTTTTAAGAATCTGACAGCAAGTTACAATGTAGATGCATTTAGGATCTTATTTAATATTTCTGTTAATTTTTCACTTTGTTACAAAAGTGTTGTATATTAGTTTTACTGAATCAAAATGATTAGACACTTTAGAGTTACTTTGAAGTAGCAAAAGATCAAAGTCGCAAAACAGTTTCGATTTTGTTTTTGAGAACGGCTAATTAAAATTAAGTTACATTGAAACACAATGGATAACTACTCAGTTACTATTAAGCCACTTCTATTTATTTTTAGGCCCACTAAATAAGAACAGTGACCTGAATATAACAAAGTTGGAACTCAAATAATTTAAAATACAGTGAGAGCATTCAACAACTCTACAAAAACTTCCGAGTTATTCTTGTGAAACCAGATTTTTTAATTTCTTGTTGCAAAATTCAAATCTGTGCCCCTTGGGCAGTGATGTTAACAGTGAAAAATGAATTTAGTCGATTTCTTGTCAAATTTGGACTTTAAAATTTGAACTTAGTTTTTTCTTGAAGTAACTGGAAAACTGCAAATTTGGACCCTAACTGCAATTTTCTTGCTGGCTCAGTTCCTTAGAAAAGGATATGTACTGCTAACTTCACAGTGATGTTAACAGTGAAAAATGAATTTAATCGATTTTTTTTGTCAAATTTGGACTACAAAATTTGAACTTAGTTTTTTCTTAAAGCGCATGGAAAACTGCAAATTTGGACTCCAACTGAAATTTTCTAGCTAGCTCAGTTCCTTAGAAAAGGATATGTACTGCTAACTTCACAGTGATGTTAACAGTGAAAAATGAATTTAATCGATTTTTTGTCAAATTTGGACTTTAAAATTTGAACTTAGTTTTTTCTTGAAGTGCATGAAAAACTGCAAATTTGGACCTAAACTGCAATTTTCTAGGTGGCTCAGTTGCTGAGAAAAGGGTATGTACTGCTAACTTCACAGTGATGTTAACAGTGAAAAATGAATTTAATCGATTTTTTTGTCAAATTTGGACTACAAAATTTGAACTTAGTTTTTTCTTAAAGCGCATGGAAAACTGCAAATTTGGACTCCAACTGAAATTTTCTAGCTAGCTCAGTTCCTTAGAAAAGGATATGTACTGCTAACTTCACAGTGATGTTAACAGTGAAAAATGAATTTAATCGATTTTTTGTCAAATTTGGACTTTAAAATTTGAACTTAGTTTTTTCTTGAAGTGCATGAAAAACTGCAAATTTGGACCTAAACTGCAATTTTCTAGGTGGCTCAGTTGCTGAGAAAAGGGTATGTACTGCTAACTTCACAGTGATGTTAACAGTGAAAAATGAATTTAATCGATTTTTTTGTCAAATTTGGACTACAAAATTTGAACTTAGTTTTTTCTTAAAGCGCATGGAAAACTGCAAATTTGGACTCCAACTGAAATTTTCTAGCTAGCTCAGTTCCTTAGAAAAGGATATGTACTGCTAACTTCACAGTGATGTTAACAGTGAAAAATGAATTTAATCGATTTTTTGTCAAATTTGGACTTTAAAATTTGAACTTAGTTTTTTCTTGAAGTGCATGAAAAACTGCAAATTTGGACCTAAACTGCAATTTTCTAGGTGGCTCAGTTGCTGAGAAAAGGGTATGTACTGCTAACTTCACAGTGATGTTAACAGTGAAAAATGAATTTAATCGATTTTTTTGTCAAATTTGGACTACAAAATTTGAACTTAGTTTTTTCTTAAAGCGCATGGAAAACTGCAAATTTGGACTCCAACTGAAATTTTCTAGCTAGCTCAGTTCCTTAGAAAAGGATATGTACTGCTAACTTCACAGTGATGTTAACAGTGAAAAATGAATTTAATCGATTTTTTGTCAAATTTGGACTTTAAAATTTGAACTTAGTTTTTTCTTGAAGTGCATGAAAAACTGCAAATTTGGACCCTAACTGCAATTTTCTAGGTGGCTCAGTTCCTGAGAAAAGGGTATGTACTGCTAACTTCACAGTAATGTTAACAGTGAAAAATGAATTTATTCGATTTTTTTTTTCAAATTTGGACTTAAAAATTTGGACATAAATTTTTCCTGAACTGCAAATTAAACTGCAAATTTGGAGCCTAACTGCAAATTTCTAGGTATCACCGTTGCCGAGAAAAAGGACTTTTATGCTAACTTCACAGTGAAGTTAGCAGTACAGTATGAAATTTTTTTTATGTAAGGATTTAGAAATTTGGTTTTTTCCTTTTCTGGAACTGAAAATTAAACTGCAAATTCAGAGCCTTATTTCAGATTCCTAGCTAGCCCGGTTGCTGAGAAAAGCATAGGCACTGCTAACTTCACAGTGAAGTTAGCAGTACAGTCGATTACACCCACTATTTGGTGAACTGCAAAATCCGGAATAGAAATGCATAAAAAATGCAAAAAAACTGCAAATTCCTGCCATGGTCCCATTGGTCTAGCTCAAAAATGTTATGCTAACTTCACACACGTCCCAGCCATCTCAGTCGTTGGCTTTTCACTTTTGTGGCTAGGTCGGTGTCGCTGTACAGCCCATACAGTTCGTTGTTGTATCTTCTTCTCCATTCCCCATCTATGCAGACGGGACCAAAAATCACCCGGAGAATTTTCCTCTCAAAACAGCCTAACGCGTTCTCATCCACTGTTAGCAGTGTCCATGCCTCTGCACCATACATCAGGACCGGGATGATAAGCGTCTTATACAGGGACAGTTTAGTTGCTCGAGAGAGGGCTTTGCTTCTCAATTGCCTTCTTAGCCCAAAGAAACAGCGATTGGCAAAAGTAATTCTTCGTTTGATCTCAGCGCTGGTGTCGTTCGCTGAGTTTATAGCGGATCCTAGGTAGACAAAGTCTCTGACTACCTCAAAATTATAGCTGTCTATAGTGACGTTCTGTCCGAGACGTCGGTGTTGGGTGTCCTTTCTTGTGGACAGCATATATTTTGTTTTGCTTTCATTCACCGTTAAACCCATCTTCTTGGCTTCCTTCTCAATGCTCACAAAAGCACCACTGACATCACGCTTTGTTCGTCCGATTATGTCAATGTCGTCAGCGTAAGCGAGTAATTGGACGGACTTTTGAAAGATTGTGCCTCTGGTGTTGACGTGAGAGTTTTGCAATATTCTTTCAAGAACGATGTTGAAGAAGTCGCATGACAGCGCGTCGCCTTGCCTAAAACCTTTTTTGACATCAAAGGTGTCGGTGAGGTCTTTGCCGACCTTGATGGAGCAGCGTGCATTCTCCATCGTCATCCTGCACAAACGGACGAGTTTGGCAGGGATGCCAAAACTAGACATTGCTCTATATAGCTCGTCTCTATAGATGCTGTCATACGCGGCCTTGAAATCGATAAAAAGGTGGTGGGTATCGATTTGGAACTCCTGGGTTTTCTCCAAGATCTGCCGTAGTGCGAATATTTGGTCGATGGTGGACTTCCCTGGCCTAAAGCCACACTGATATGGACCTATCAGGTTGTTGACGAATGGCTTCAGGCACTCACAAAGTACGGCAGAGAAGATCTTGTAGGCGATATTAAGAAGACTGATGCCTCTGTAGTTGGTGCAGTCCAGAGGATCGCCTTTCTTGAGGATCGGGCAAACAATACTGAGGTTCCATTCATCGGGCATGCTTTCTTCCGACCATATTTTACAGATGAGCTGGTGCATACTCCTAACCAATTCATCGCCAGCCGCTTTGAATAGCTCAGCCGCAAGGCCATCAGCTCCAGCAGCTTTATTGGACTTAAGCTTAGATATGGCTATCCTCACTTCGTCAAGATCGGGTGGACGGAATTGTTGGCCTACGTCGTCCAGGTTGAATGGTGCAATTTGCATGGTAGCGGAATTCGGTTCTTCATCGCCGTTATACAATTTGCAGAAATGATTTTTCCATATCCTCAGCACCGACTGCGTTTCCACCACGATGTTCCCCTGATCGTCCTTGCAGGCTTCGGTTCGGGGTTTGTAACCTTGGGAGGTTCTTTTTACTTTTTGGTAAAACTTCCGAACTTCATTCCTGCAGTGGCATCCCTCTTATTCCTCGATCGCGCGCTTCTCATGCTCTTTCTTTTTCTTTCTGAGAAGCTTGTGTTCCTCTTTCCTCTTCTGCTCGTAGAGCTCGCGAGCAGCTCTGGTCCTTCTATGCAGCGCCGCTTTGTATGCCTGTTGTTTGGCTGCATGTACTTGCCGGCATTCCTCGTCGAACCAGGGGTTTCGCTGTGGTGGTCGTGCGAAGCCCAGCACGTCAGAGGCGGCATCTCTGATGGCTTCCTGGCAGTTTTTCCACTGGTTCTCGATGTTTGCAGTTGGCGGCAAAGGACTAGTTAAGAGGGCGCGAGAGACTCGATCGGAAAAGGACCTGGCGATTTCTTGCGACTGTAGCCGTCCGACGTTGAACTTCCTGACAGTATTTCCCTGTTTTGGCTTTGGTCTGGATATCCGTAGCATTACCTTTGCTACAACGAGGTAGTGGTCCGAGTCAACGTTGGCTCCTCGGAACGTTCGGACATCCTTGATACTGGAGGAGTGCCTTGTGTCGATCGCAATGTGGTCAATTTGGTTGGCGGTTGATTGACCAGGAATTCGCAATGTCCCCTTATGAATATCGAGATGCGGGAACTGCGTACTAGCTACCACAACGTTTCGCCCCGCAGCAAAGTCGATTAGCCTGAGTCCGTTATCGGAGGTGGTGTCGTGCAGGCTGTATCTTCCGATTGTGCCACCAAAGACGTCTTCTCTTCCTAGTTTGGCATTAAAATCACCCAAGACAATTTTAATGTCATAGCTAGGGCATTGCTCATATGTCTTGTCCAGGAGCTCGTAGAACTCGTCCTTGGTGTCGTCATCTTTCTCCTCTGTGGGGGCATGCGCGCATATCAGGCTGATGTTGGCGAATTTAGCCTTGATGCGAATTGTCGTGAGGCGCTCGTTCACATAATTGAAACTCAAGACCTCTTGCCTCAGTCTGCCTCTAACAACAAATCCACATCCCAAAAGACGCTGCCCTTGTGGTCGGTAACAGTCACCGTAGTATACATCGCAGTCTTTCAGTTTTCTTTTGCCCGGCCCATCCCATCGCACTTCTTGGATGGCGGTGATGTCTGCTTTGTAGCAGTCTAGGGCCTCCGCTAAATGTTCGGCTGCACGTGGTCTATAGAGAGACAGAACATTCCACGTGCAGATCCGAAGTTCGTTGTCCTTATTTCGTTTGCTAGGTTCGTCAACAGTAAATCCGTCCGTATCCGAGGCTTGTTGATGCTTCGCAACTAAAAATAGCTTACGTGGCCGGGAAGTCACCCCGACGGCACGACCTCCAACCTGGAGGACCAGGACCCTATATATATAACTGCAAGGGCGGGGAGCCGGATTAACCGCTCCTTATAGGCCTGAGCTCCGAATATGTCGTAATAGCCCGTATAAGGTGTTCACTAAGTAGTTCAGCCTAACTGGAACTGTAGACGCCACCGTTGATTCCATCTTGAGAATTCTTCCGCTGCCGCCTGGATGAAGGAGAAGTGCCTTAGTGGGAACACTCCTCCCCCCCTCTCTCGTTTGCTGCCCCCTAAAACCGTCCACAGGGATTGGAACCCCATCTTCAGTTAAAGGTACTAGGCACCCGATGTTCACCGCGGGGAGGTGAGAGTAGGAGTTGATAGACAGAGGTTCGCTTTGAAACAAAGCTTGTGGACGCTTGTGTCCTCTTGAATGCACATGTCTACCCTTTGAACATCCGATGTCGATGCCTAGCTTCCTATTAACACCCACAGTAAAAAAAAAAACTAAATCACAAAATCTTTGCCAAGTAGTGCACGATTTTGTTCACCTCTTGGGGATACCTCGTTCGTCACTTGGGGATACTTCGTTAAAAAATAACGCATATCGAAGTCTACACCTTGGGTAATGAGAACATGACTTCTTCCACTAATAACCGCAATTGAAGGGTGCTAATTTTAAAGCTTGCGTAGAGCGCTTACCTAGCTCAGGCCGGCCCTGGCTCCGGGACACAAGTTTCTATATATTTTTTAACAACACTGGCTATGACCAAATTCAAGTTTTTTTTTCTAACAAAAACCAAACTTTTTTAAGGTCTATGATGCGCTGAATTTGAACTTAGTATCTCATTATTTCTCTTTCACGTTAGGTTTTTGAGATACTCGAATTTAAAGGTACGTCTTTAATTATCGAGGAGAAGTCATATGACTTTGAAATCAAGAAGACTGCATTCAACTGACTTGCTGACTTATAAAATTGACTTAGTCTTAAAATTGATTTTAGTGTGACATAAAGACTGGGCAAAGTGAACCGAGGACTGAAATAATTTACTCCTTAAATTGGCTTATACATATACATGCGTCAGAATTATAAAAATTACTGCTGACTGTAGTTTTTAAATTAAAGTCAATTGACTGCTACTTAACTGACTGTAGTCTTCAACTAACTGCAGTCTTTACAATTCTGTTGACGCTTTGGTAGCGCCATCAAATATTTGAATATTTGTAAAAAGCAAAGTCCGAAAACGGCCACTGACCGAAAAAAATCATGACGTAATATTTCACAAAAAGATCAAAGCCTGAAATTCAAGCTATATGGGCTCTCAGGGGGACATTGCAATGTGGTAAACTGAAAAAGGCTACAACACGGAGAGGGCCACCATGTGAAGGTAGGGTTCCGAGAAGGAGTTGAAAAACTTTGAATCCAGAAATTGGCCACTCAAGGTTCTTTCTTTAAGAAAGCAGTTGATATTAACGCCTGTCTAACATTTTCTCTTTACCACATCGTATGGTGGTTGATTTTGCAATTTTGGGCAGTGGTGGTCATTTGAAGAGCAAGCTCAATCACGTGGCCAAACAAAAACGACCAAAACCTTAAACTTGGTCGTGCATCGCTCTATATATGTTCGCGATATCTGAAATTATTTTGGTGTGCCGAATGGCAGTTTTCACCGGTTGTCGATATAATGATCACTTCGTTGCAGTTTCTGTATTGACAAATGCGATTGTCAATATGAATACTGAAATCAATTTTGATTCAAAACAGCTTTTAATAGCCTTTATTCCTACAAATTGGCGTTTCGTCCGGCGATCTCACTTGGACTCATCAGTGACATAGTGAGAGCTTTTGTCATACGCAATTTGTATTAGGTTCAGTCCAAGTCACATGGATTCATTGACAAAAACCCACTGTGAATCATCAAGCTAGAAGTTTATTCGCCTGTGGTCAGCAAAGTTTCTATAAGAAAGTTCTTATAATACAAATTACATATACATATGTACATATATTAGGGTGATCGTTATAATGGGTTTTTTTGAGTTTTAATATTTGGATGGGCCTAAATCAGCTCTAAATGAAGAAAAAAAAATTTCCTAATTTTTTCAGATTTTTATTTTCATCCACTATAGTCGCTGTAGGGGTAAATTAAATTTCCCCTTTTTTTGAAAATTCGCGTAAAATCTGTCGAAAAATTCAGAGCATGTAGGTGAGAAGTAATCAAGAAAAAAATCCTAGTGGAGGGGGTAATATCTCCCACTGAACGGGAGGGGCAATTTATTAAAATAATGGCATAAAATATATGAATATATGAAATACAGCGGAGTTTGTATGGAGTTTTCCATAGCTTTTTTTTAAATTCCGTTATAAATACAGGTACTGCACCAGGGACCTGTTATTATTTTTGTCTAATAAAAGAAAGTATATAAATTAATATATCAGCGAGGCAGACGTATTGCTTTAGTTAAAATATTTTGTTCTTGCTTTTGAAATACATCGGAATTTGTATGGAATTTCCAAAACTTGTTTTTTTAAATTCCGTTACAGATTTGGGTAATGCACCAAGTATCTGCTCATATTTTTCTTTTTTAATAAATAAAACTATGAGAATTATTATATCAAAGAGACAAACATATACCTTCAGTAAAAACTTTTTTTTTTTTAAGTTTCTTAATACAGCAGAATTTTTATAGAGATTTTTAAGGCTTTTTTCAAAATTTCGTTAAAAAACAATTAACGTCACCATGTATCTGCAAATATTTTTATAATTAATAAAAACTATATTACTTATTTTGTCAAATAGGCAAACGTTTTGCTCAACAGGAAATACACTTTGTTGTATTTGAAAAAAAACAGTGAAATATGTATGGAGATTTTTCCCTAATATTTGTATTTCGAAATTCCGTTAAAAAATCCAAGTACTACAGCAGGTGTCTGAAAACTATTTTTTTAGTTAAATGAACTGTAAGTATTAAAATATTAAAGACTTGAAAGTATTCCTTCAAGAAAAAGTGCTTTTTTGTACCTAAGAAAAAAAGCTTATTTTTTTAGGAATTTTTCTAGACCATTTTTAAAAATTCCGTTACTCCTAGAGGTACTACGCCCTATGTCTGCCCTTACTTTTTTTGAATAGCAAAAACTATGTAGTCTAACATATCAAAGAGGCAGACGTACTGCTATCACGTTTTCGAGGTCGATTTTTTCGACTTTTGTGACCCCACTGCTCCCAGAGGTACTATGACTTTGGATTAGGAATGCCCATTACATGCTCAGGAGGTCTAGCACAATACCTCCACTTAATATGAATCGTACTGAAATACCGTAATTCTGCCGACCACTGACTCTTAGACCATAAATTGGATCCTTTCTCTAATGCCATTTACAAAAATTCATTTGGTCCGCTCAATTCGGAG
The DNA here is from genome assembly GCA_963921185.1 of Dasysyrphus tricinctus. Taxonomy (NCBI): domain Eukaryota; kingdom Metazoa; phylum Arthropoda; class Insecta; order Diptera; family Syrphidae; genus Dasysyrphus; species Dasysyrphus tricinctus. The sequence continues at coordinate 125,415,772 of OY992532.1, forward strand.
TTTGTTAAAACGGTTAATCGCACTCGAAAAATTTGAACCTATTCAAATGAACGGGAGTGTATTTAATATTTGAACGATTAAACCACATAACAAGATCATGCTTCTTTGGCTCACACTTTGATTTGCAGAGTTTGCATAAGATGCATCAAAATAATCGGGCGTGTTGTATTTTGTAGCTTTATTTTAGTTCTGTGAAAAAACTTGATAAATAATTTTTTTCAAAAACCTTAACTTATTTATATTTTTCATGCTGTTTTTCAAATTCAGCGCATCAAAAACTATAATGCCCAGTTGCACCAAAATTCACTAAACGCGGTTTTTGCTAAAATGGAGTTAAAATTTATCGGACTGATAAATTTATTTGGGTTGACCAATATCTTTCGCGCATTTTTTAGCTAAAATGCAGTTCATGAACCATCCCTGGATTGTATCATAATGTTTATTAAACTGAACGAAAAAATTTAACCAGTGCAAGTGAGATAGCAATAAGGAAAATGTGAATACACAATAAACAGAAACAAGGTATTCTCATTAGATACAGCCAATGCGCCATCTTGGTGTTGTTTTATTATTATTTATTATTTCTTTTTTTTTTTCAGAGAAATTATGAAACTATTGAAATAGATACCAACTAACACTAATATTTTTTCGACACACTCTTGGAAATTATGAACAAATATTTTAAAGCGACGCACGTCATCGAATTCAGAAAATGGATTTCTCTGTGAGCTTGAACAACTCTTCGACGTCTCGCCATTTTTTGGTTTAGTTCGTTATCAGATGAACACACGATGACCAGTGTATAATTTTTCTGGAATAATTTATATAAATAGGAAACAAAATGCCTTCACCTGTTGTTTTCGTTATTTTAATTTGGAATTAACAATATTCCGTCAAATAAAATTGAATTATTTTGTTTGTAGGTACTAGTTAGATATGTTCGTTTAAACTTGCTTTTAAAATATATCTGGAGGAAAATGGAACTTTAGTTTATTGGTTCGTTTATTGGCCTGTTAGATTTAAAAGTGGTTAGTGCAGCCGATAAATGTCATTTTAAAATAAAACGAAGCAATAAATATTTAAAAGAGGTCGGTGCAACTGGCCATAAGAAAAGTTATTTTGCATTAACAATACTGTTGCAAAGCCAACATTTGTTGCGCAGTCTTATACATTCAAATGAAAGTTTTAAGTGAGCTCTTCTCCATAGTTTGCGTTTCGCCCAGGTACAAAAGCATCTAACTGATGAGCCCAACTTCCTGGGAGAAACGCAATAACGTGGCGAGCTCATTTAAAACTTTTATTTTAGCTCCACTTAAACAAAATAATACAGCTATGTTAACATTCATAAAACCGAGTTTCATACCGTGTTACATTTTATTATAATAAATTACTTGAATATTTATATGTATATGTATGTATTATAGAATCTCTTTAAAATAAATTCGGAGCAACCTGAACTTTAAGAACAAGTACGTGCAACCCAGTCGTGCATTTAATTTTGTTTAAAGGTTCGGGTTATACATATTGATAAAAATTTTTCTTAAATAGAAACTTAGTACCTCCACAAATTGTATAGTATATAAATTTGCCTCAATTTGGATGATGAACAAAATTTGCCAATTTTTTTTTCGACTCAGTTGTGCACTTTATTCTCTCTTAAATTAATGTTAACAAGAACACCGAAAGTACCCATATGAGTACATAGTAAATTTTTACATAGAGTAAACGTTATTCCATTTGCTACATAAACTCGTGAAAGGAATTATTAATAAACACCCATTGAGAAGACAACAACAACAACTATGAACATGAACATTGTCTACGAATTATAAATCAGAATTGGGAGTTATACATAGTAGTTATTATCTACTTATGTGCGTGCATAGATTAAAAATAATATTATAAAATGAGGAGTGTTGATTGTGAATTCATGAACACCATGATCCTGATGACATACTTCGTGTTATTTCAATTCATTCAAAAATCTTTTATGCATTTTCGATCGAAAATTTTCCGCTCTTTAAATCAATAAATAAATTTAATTTGGAGGTAGGAACGTCATATCTATATACAAATCGTCGGCGGAAAATTGGTTTGAAGTATACGCCATTTCCACTTTTTTAGGAAATCGTATTTAAAAGTTAACGGTTCAATGAAAATTAAACGGGTCGATAGAAGTTTCTTATTTTTTCTAAAATATTTTTTAGAATATCTACTTTCCAATTATAATAACATTAAAGCCCAGTCTCTTTAAGTTTATTATTTATTAAAAGATTCTATATATATATACCTTTTTACTCGTCTTTTAAATTCATATACTCATACGGCAAACATAAACTAATTTCTGTCACAACAAAAACATAAATGTTAAAAAAGGAGCCAAGTTCTTATGTATACAAGAAACCTGTGCGTAAAAAGTCTGCCAAAAAAAGTAATAAGATCTAAAATATATGCCAAGTTTTAAGTTCATGAAGTTCAATATCAAATATCTTAAGTAGAGTAATATCGAAACAATTCCAAATCATGACAGAAATTTGTTAATTAATGATTACTGATTAAAATTTGGTGGGTTCACTGGTCAAGTTTTCATACATTTTAAATTTGTGATTAAGTAAGTATTTAAGAGTAAAACTTGCCAAGTGAATCCACCAAATTTTAATCAGTAATCATTAATTACCAAATTTCTGTCATGATTTGGAATTGTTTCGATATTACTCTACTTAAGATATTTGATAATAAACTTCCTGAACTTAAAACTTGGCATGTATTTTATATCTTATTACTTTTTTTGGCAGACTTTTTACGCACAGGTTTCTTGTATACATAAGAACTTGGCTCCTTTTTTAACATTTATTTTTTTGTTGGGATTTCACTCCTTTTTGCAAAGATTTATTTTGCCAGTCCTACCGACCTACCAATTTTCATCGTTCTACAACAATTGGAAGTGCTCCATATAATTTATAAGAATTTTTAAGAATGTGGATGGATACCACGCCCCCTGAATGCAAATTTTTTCAATTTTTTTCTTTCTAAGTACCTTAAGCCCTACCGAACTACCAATTTTTATCGTTCTACAACAATCGGAAGTGCTCCATATAATTTATAAGAATTTTTAAGAATGTGGGTGGATACCACGCCCCCTGAATGCAAATTTTTTCAATTTTTTTCTTTCTAAGTACCTTAAGCCCTACCGACCTACCAATTTTTATCATTCTACAACAATTGGAAGTGCTCCATATGATTTATGAGAATTTTTAAGAATGTGGGTGTATGCCACGCCCCCTGTATGGAAAATTCCAATTTTTCAATTTTTTTCTTTCTAAGTACCTCAAACCCTACCGACTTATCAATTTTCATTGTTCTAGAACAATCGGAAAGGCTCCATATAATTTATAGAATATTTAAGAAAGTGGGTGGATGCCACGCCCCCTGAATAGAAAATTGCAACAAGGCCTACCGTTGTGCGAAATTTCAAGTTTCTACGATGTTGGGAAGTGCTCCATAATTTTGATGATCTGTCAGTGAGTCAGTGAGTCAGTCAGTTACGGTTATTGCGATTTTTGAAGTCCTATATCTTGGGAACTACTAATGCTAAAGAATTGAAATTTGGTGAGCCACCTGTGTTTGATAAGTTCAGCAAATACTCGTAATTTGAAATTTCTGACTTTATTGGTACTGAAGTTAGAGGGGGGTTGAAAATCGCCTGAGTTTGTTCCTGTAAAATGGGTGTAGTGCCGCGAACTTGGCTGGGCACTACCGTGCCCTTTGATCGAATATTGGACGTATATCCAAAAAATTGGAGTTTACGTCAAACCAATATCCTAACTTATTAATTTGGGTGGATATACGTCAAAAAAACTAGATATCTCAGGATTGGCAATAGATAGGACAAAATACATAACATATTTGAAAAGAGCATAGTTGGAAATATAAGACTGCATTCATAGTCCAAAAAATGCATTTTGGCATATACCTACGTCAAACCAATTCTCAGCCGACGAAATCTTCTTAGTTTTCTATTTATATGATTTTTGTTTTATGAATTCGCAAAACATTCACAGATGACCCAACAAATATCAAATAACTGAACAGCTGTATTGTGGGACACGTACAGCCTTTATTCATAAGATTTTCAAAGACGGTTGAGTAGTTAGACAATTGCCTTAAAAGTTCTTTACAGAATTTGGCGACGAAAATCATTTCCGACGCCAATTCTTGATAATTATTAATGAAATTTGGTACACTTTATGTTTTGGGAACGTTGAATTCAGTGAAACTGTTTTATTTTCGGTTTCAAAAAAGGGTTAGGTTAGAAAATTATCCAAAGTCAGGATCTTAGAAAAGTTTATATTTTAAACGTCTTAAAATATGTGCTTGAATATGTATATACTTTCGTATATGAAAGTGACTCCAATACAGATTTGCAGGGCCGTTCCTAGGAGTGGGGCAGTGGGGTAAATGCCCCAGGCGCCTAACTGTGAAAGGCGTCGTACCGCAAATGGAACGCCACGTTCCGTGAAAGATGCCACCATGTCACTACGAGGCGGAGGAAACATTGAAAAATTATTATTGCCTTTATATTGACCTGAAACTGAAATGGATTGGGTACGATATATTCGAAAACATCATCTGTGGCGCAGCTTTGGAGGAAAAAATCGAAATGACAAATAAGATATTCACCCCGATTACAGAATCCGACGAATGAGCTGCGAAGGGAGTCAGACTCAAATTTGACATTTGGCTCATATTAAAAATGTCAAAATTGAGTCCGATTCCCTCGGCAGCTCATTCGTCGGATTCTGTAATCGGGGTGATTGAAAAGCCGGAGAGCGTGGTAAACGTCAAATTCGTTTGCAAGCAAATTGACTTGATCAAACCAAACCATACTTGACTATAGCAATATCTGCGTCAAAGAACAGCGATCATTTGACCATCCAATTGACTTTGATTTGACGTTTTCGAAAACGGCCGATATTTTGATCAGTTAAAAATTTGGGGAATGATATTTAAAAGTGCGCTTAACTTGCTTGCTTCGGATTGTTATCAATCTAATTAAGCGACCGGAAGAAAATGTGTCTTAAACAGAATATAAAATTATCCATAGCATCAAAAAACTGTTAAGTTCGTGTTAAAAGTCCGACAAGAATGTATGATTCGAGCTTTTGCTGATTCCGTGCAAACATTCCAAGCAGAGCGTTGTGTCTTAAGTTTCGTGAGAATGAAAAATGGTAAATTGTTAAAATATCGACAGGTTAAAATATTGATTCATATCGATTTATTGTATGTACTAAGTATTGGGAAAAATATCGACAAGTAGATAAAAGTCGATCCTTTCCTCGACTTTTTTCAAGGCACCTGACTTTTTGTCGAGTCAAAAATCAAAAGGCCAACATTTAATAAATCAGTAAATAGTATTTTACGGTACTTTCTACGCAATCTATAAAGAAATAAGTTGGTACTGGTTTGGAGTCCGTATAAATACGGTGGAATTTACACGATTTTTTATTTTATTATTTTTTGTAGCGAAAAAGGCGGCTAATCTAAGCTTGCCCCAGGTGCTCTGAGAGCTAGGAACGGCCCTGCAGATTTGTACCAAATTAAGAAAAGCTGGTCTAAAATGTTGACTTATTTTCCCAAGTATGATTAGAACTAATCTTAGTGCTATTCTTTTAAATTTTTAACTCATCGAATCTGAAAGAAATTTGACAATGCTGACAGTTGGTCAATCAAATTTTAGGTCAACTTAAAAAACTCCAAAAAATCAAAATAATTCTAAAATACCTACCTAATAGTTTTAGTATAATTTTGACATTTTTTCAAGTTGCCTTATTTAAATCCGACGTCATGCTTCGAATAACTAACAAACTATGAATTGATTTCAGTCTTCAATAATATTAAAGGTATAATCAACGTCCTAAGTTTACAAATTTTGTAAAAAGATAAGTTTACGCAAACGTGGGCATGAACGACCTTTTCATTCATTTGGTTAAATGCTGTCTAATTGAATCAGCTCTTCGATAAACACCTAATATTAAACGTCAAAAACGTGACAGATTAGACATGTTCAGATTTCGAAGTTATTTTTAAATGGAGAACCACTCCCAAACCAACGCAAAATCGAAGTCTCGAAACGATAAATAAATTTGAAAGCAGAACTATAACAGTAGTAAGCAGCTGTTGAAAGATAAAGTCAAAAACCTACGAAAAGTGGCTTTCCAAACAATGAAAAAGAGAAGAGGGCTACATTCCCTTTAAGTTAAATTAATCATCTCCTTAAACTCTTCGAAAAGCAGCAAAACACAATTATGGGCTTGCCATATGACTTTCATGTATTCACTCTTTTTCATGCGACCACTTCAGTGAGCTATCGCCTATATATGAGGCCATGAGCGCAATAGTGGCCTAACTGCATTTTTCAATATTTTCAGTAGAGCAAAAATAAGAAATGGGTTGTTTTCAAACACTTGTTGTTTTAAAATAAAGAAACATACGCTTGATTTTCTTTTTGCAATATGATCAAAAAATTAAAGGTTTTTGATTTTGTATCCATGATCCTTCAAAATACCGTTATAACTGATTTTAAAGTCAGATAGGCCACTATTGCGCAGAGGAAAAAATTAAAAAAATAAAATCCTGTAAAGATAGGCCAATCATTTGTAAATAAAACTGATTTCTATGAATTTTTTCTTATTTTTTGTTTTTAAATACGTTGAAATTTAACATTTTTATTCACTTTCAGATGTGTTAGAATCCATAAAAGCTTTTGTAGTATTTGTAAATTGTAATTCCTGTGATCGGTGTAAAAACTATGATGTGCGGGTATTAGGATATAAAGTATCAAGGTTAAAGCTTGCTTGTAGAACGAGAACCCACAGCAGATTTTGAGTGTGAATGATACAAAAAAAGAAGTATAGGAGTTGACAGCTTGAGTAAAACTTATTCAAGAAATTAAGGTATTGGCAGTCCACAACCGGGACTTTAGTGATTAAACAGTGCATCGAAATCAAAATATGAATACATCCCTCCCTAGATAATGATCAGATCACAGATCACGGAATCTGAGACCACTTGAGTCTATAGTAAGCCCTGCCAGATAATTTAAAAAAAACTTCAAAGTTCAAAGCGAAAAGCGGGTTTTTGAAACGGTCTGGTAGGGCGAAATATAAACACAAATGATCAGAGTAGCATTACCCAGGAAGGGGTGAAAACCAACTTTGGTTAGCACAATTATTACTCTCGATATAGTGTTTAATCACTATATCCCCGATTATGGACCGCAAGACTTTGATTTCTTGAATAAGTTTTACTCAAGCTGTCAACTCCAATATTTCATTTCTTGCTACCATTCACACCCAAAATCTGCTGTGGGCTCTAAGCCTATAGGCTTATACTTATTTTTATTTGTAAAACAAACATGTTGACAAAAAAAAAATCAAAAAAATCTTAAAACAATATGTAGGGTTGGTCTTTGAAGCTCATGAATCTTGAGTCGGTTAACCTTTAGTCCTTCTCTAGAGATCATTCTATTTGTAATTTCCGATTTCAAAGTGGAGAAGAAGTGCTTTTTGGTAGTTTTTATGACATGGAATAGTTTTTTTTTTCTCGCTGAGCCTACAAAACTCTAACTTTATGGCCAATCAAGGGTGGTTATCAGGGTACTGACTTATGTTTAGTTCATTGAATTGATGTCACCTGTGAGCAAATAGTTAAATAATTGGCCTAACTTAAAGTTTTAAACAATAAAATCAAATATGCGAGCGCAATAGCGGCCTTTAAAAAAGATAGGCCACTCTTGCACTTCAGCTTTTAATTTTTTTGTGTTTGGCCTAAGTACAAAAGTCCTATAACTTTGGCATGAAGCCGTCAATTTGAAAAATTAAAATGCAGAAATGTTGCTCAATGCATACAGATTCAATTTTCGTCGTAAGCTGAATTTCGATAAAATTGCAGTTAGGCCACTATTGCGCTCACGGCCTGATATAATAGTTTAACCACGACAATACAAATGACAGCTTCCGTCTGTTAAGGATTTCCCAAGGTTAGGTTAGGTAGAAGTGGCTGTCAACACTAAGTACTGACACACTTAGACCAGAATTGGTCCGTTGTGATACCACATGAATCTTAAAAACTCTTTCCTTACTCGCTAAAACCACTTTGAGCTCCTGACGAAGCGTGTGAGACTATAAATGTCTGTGTTTGCCAGATCACTAGGATCGTTAAAGAAGTAAACTCCTAAATGGAGCCTACGTCTGAGGGAAAGAGCAGGGCATGTGCAGAGAAGGTGAGGAATCGTTTCCTCTTCCTCCTCGTCCATGCAGCTTCTGCAGAAATCGTTTGAAGGTACGCCAAGCCGCGCTGCGTGCCTGCCTATTAAACAGTGTCCTGTTATGACACCTACAATAGAGCTAATATGCATTCTATTTAGAGATATTAAACACTTGGAGCGTTTGAGGTCAAGGTTTGGCCATACTTGTTTTGTCGCCAAACAAGTAGTGATGTTTTCCCACCTTGTGTTTGTTCCCAAGCCAATGTGAATTATTCGTTGAAGACAGCGAAAACCAAAATAACAATAACATTGTTGTCAATGAAAATAGTTGTTGGTGTAGTTTCGTCGTCTTCAACGAATGATTCGCGTTGGTTTCGCAGAACCGAAAAGTAGCTTTCTTAATCGTTGAGTAAATGTAAGCGTCTTAATTATTTTTTTTGTAAAAACTACGTTTTATTTCACTAATCGCCAACCAATCGCTATACGATAATTACAGAACAATAGCGGAGTTTTTTTTTAGTTCTCTGAGATATCATATCATAAATCAAAAATCTTTGGTTAATTTTAACCAAATTGTGTAAGCGATTTCCAATACAAAATTTGACAGTTTATTATTAACCAAATGATAAACTTAACCAAATCGTAAACTTATCTAGTGTTTACGAAGTTGCATGAATACCCATATTATTTTGTAATTTCTTCTATAAGTACAGGGTGTCCCGGACCTGAGTGGAAGAATTTAAGGGGGTGGTTCTTGGGGTTATTCTAAGAAAAAAATTGTATGGGGGGAAAGTTGTATCTCCCCTCCCTGAGGCAGGGAGGGGCAGTTTCTGAAACATTGACTTAAAATGCAAAACAAAATATCAAAAATCAACGAAAACACATCCAATAATGTGCTATTAATTTTTTGAAAGCTCATACTCTGTTATTGCATTTGGTTTTTATATCAAGTTGTTTAAGCGAATAGTTTTTGAGAAATTAAATTTCAAAGTCAAAATAAAAAAAAAAAAAATAATGATTTTTTTTTCTTAAGTCGATATTTTTCAAAATTTTACGTAATTAAGGGCCTTTTTTGTGTTCAATATTCAATGCTTTCATTGTTTGTTAGTCCATTACCGAAAACCAAATGTAAAAATCTTATTAGTTTTTGAGAAATTAAGAAAAAACAAAAGGTACTTTTCCCAAATAAGCCCGAAAAATGAATTTATTCATGAATTATCCATAATTTAACACTTTTTTCGGGCTTTTTTGGTAAAAGTACCTTTAGTTAAGAAAGATTTTTACATTTAGTTTTCGGTAATTGACTAAAAAATAATGAGGTCATTGAATATTGAACACAAAAAAGCACTCAATTACGTAAAATTTTGAAAAATACCGACTTAAGAACAAAAATCACATGTTTTTTTTTTCTAATTTTGACTTTGAAATTTAATTTCTCAAAAACTATTCGCTTAAACAACTTGATTTAAAAACCAAATGCAAGAATGGAGTATTAGTTTCAAAAAAAAAAAACTATAGCGCATTATCAGATGTGTTTTCGTTGATTTTTAATGTTTTTTGTTTGCATTTAAAGTCAATGTTTCAGAAACTGTTCCGAAAAAATCCCGCTTGGGGAAAATCCACCATCTTGGAAAAACTGCTGCCATCTTGAGTTTTTTGTTTTTCGAGTATAGCTTTGGAACCAGCACCCGATTACGGTGGTTTTGACACCAAATGAAAGGATGAACTTTTAGTTACGTGGGTTGGAGCCAGCTCAGCATCTTCTCAACGTCAGCTTTATCCCGAACTTGACTCGACTCTCTCAGCTGCTTATGTTGCTCTGAGGCTTTTGAGAAAACTCCATCAATGATGCTCGCACATGCAGGCAGGGCACAAACCCATCGTGCAATGACGCTGTCCATCAATCCACGTCCATGAGCAAACACGCCCGTGGTCTTCATGTTTCTCAATAACACTTGACCTATTATTATATCCGTCCATATGCCTCACCAGAACTTGTCTGATCTCCGAACAGTGAAGAATCCTTGATCGACGAATTGAAAATACTCTGAGGGAGACATACCGTCCTTGAGATGTTACATTTGCTGCAGGTAGATGTGCGCGTATTTTGGGTAGTTCAAATGTCCAGTGGAGTGAAAGTACGATATCATCTTTTGCACGCAAAATAGGTGGAGGTTCCAGTCTCCAGACCGTTCAGCTCGGATAAAAAGACGCATTATGTTTACCGCATTTCAAAGTATTGCAGCCACAACTTGGCAGTACGTTGTCCCGATGTTTTTAATTCTTGCAGCTTTGAGCCGAACAAACTCGCTGTTTGGGCAACGCACTTTGACGACAGAACGAAATTTCTCCAGAAAGAAAGTCTATATGTGTGTGTTTGAAGAACACTGAGCTGGGAAACCTCTGTTTCTTGGAATATCAAAATTGCCAGTGACAGTTGATTCAGAAAATGTGCGCAGATAGCTCGAGCGTAAGCATGACCGCTCATCATGTGGGTCACCGTATTCTTGGCATACACTGTTTCCCAGAGTTCTTCCAAACCACTTCCAGCCATGAAAGCTCCAAAATGTCATGTTTTTTCGCTATGAAACTTATAATTAATTTGCGTTTCGTTAATTTGTATGTATGTTTGTATGTAAGAATTGTTTACCTTTAAAGAAACATTCTACAAACAAAAAACGGAGAAAATCTGGCGGTTGGTTCAATAGTTACAGTCAAAAATCGAAAGAATCAAGATGGTGGCAGTTTTTCCAAGATGGTGGATTTTCCCCAAGCCGGATTTTTTGGGATTTCAGGGATCTCATATAAGACATCATCCTCGACATTTCCACCAATTTTCAGCTTGTTTTTTTCAAATGTCTGGGTCAGGGCTATTTTTTGTCTAATTTGACTGGACTAATAGTTGACAGTTGGAAAACCGTTAAACTACCATTATATATCGAGCAATTAAAATAAATTCATATCAAACAAAAATAGTTATTAAATCTTTTTTTCATAGATTGAATAACTAACTTTCATAATTTGTATCCTTATGCAGCTTTGAGCATTACTTTTTTGACTTTGTTGACTCAGGTTCAGACGTTCAGCTTTTTCCGCCTTCGCATTTAAACAACACAAAAAAACAAAAAACCAGATCAAAAGATTTGCGCTGTGCCATCAATGTTTTTGGCACAGTTTTTTTTCATAACCAACTCTACTTTCGAAGAATTTTTAACCACACATTTCTAATAACTTTTCAACTTTTTTTAAAAATTTATTTGATATATATTTGTTTTTTACTTGAGTTTATTAAAGGCTAAATTACACAAAAGAACAACTGTCAGTACCCCACGTCAGTTATTCTCTTGTATATGCTTAAACTTTTTTTTGCCAGCCACTCAACACTATCATTACAAATGTTACTGAATGGCTCAGTTTTTTATTCAATTTAAACTTATCTTTACTTATTTATAAACATTGTTATTATTTAGCTCTTAAGTAAATTTGAATAAAAATTATCTAAAATCTAAAAAAAATCTAATCTAAATAGATTTAGTCATAAAACTTACAAATAGGTGTGGACTTCATAAAATTAACTATACTTCGGTCATTGATATAAAAAACGTATTTTTTAATTGACCCACAAACAAATACAAATGTTGATGTCACTACTTGTACAGAAAATATTATAAGAAGATAAATTATTCATGTTAGTAAGCAAAACAAAAATATGGATAACTCCGTCCTATTAGAGATCTCTTCCCTTATGATGGCCACTCCTAACTTCAACTCTCCCGTAAAACTAATTTTAATGCTTCAAATTAAAAAAGTTTGTATTGAATATTATTTTTAGACCTATTCTGATCGAATCTGAAAGAAATTTTGAAGGCTGGAAGTTGTTAATAAAATTTGGGGTCAACTTAATTTACCATTATTTAATTGCTTCATATGTAATGGTTGATAAACGTTTTTTCATCAGAATTCTTAGCCTGATGTAAGATTTATAGATAATGCAACCAGAAAAAAATATCAACATTATTTAAACTATTACTTTAGATTATTTTTGATTTTTTCAAGTTTTTGAGAAGTTGACCTAACTTTCAGGTGTCAAAAATTGTCACATTTCTTTCAGATTCGATCAGATTAGATCTAAAAATAATTTCCAATACAAACAAAATTTATAACTTAAGCTGTTTCAAATCCCTTAAGCCCGTATGACATTACATTTTGTATTTATTTTATTTCTCATTAAAACAATCAAAGTGTCAGCAGAGCAAAAAAGGGGTAAAAAGTGTTTTTGAGAAAGAGATAGAATTTCTCTAAATTAGTTTTCACAGTTACAATGTGTCCCAAAAGCGAATATACATTAGGTCTGTTCCTTTACCCTGAGTTTCTGTGATTTTCTGTGCATTTATGCGCATTTTAGTAAAAAGTTATGTCAAAGCTCATATAAAAAAAAATTTGGCACAAGTTTGGACTAAAAATCACAGAAACCCAAAGTAAAGGATCAGACCTATTATAAACTAGTGCTCTGTAGGGGCCAATTTTGAATTCTGAAATGTCAAGAAAAATCTGCCAGAACCTGCACCGAAAAAAAAGTGTAAAAAACCACCGTAAAATCGACAGTTTTCGCTTACAATTTCCAGCTGATGTTGTGTCATATCACTTTTGACATTGTTGTCATATCAAATTCAATATTCCGAATGTAGTTTGATCATTTTATTCATGCCAATTTCACATTAAATTTTTAGCTCAAAACTGTAAATATGATAAGAATTTAATGTAATCTTGACATGAACAACCTCAAATTTACAATGAATTTTTAGTTCTAAATTGTAGAAATGATAGGATTCAATGTAGATTTGACGTTGAACTAAAAATAAAACTGTCGAAATTATACGAATATAATGTAATTTTGACATGAAGCAACATAAAAAAATGATATTAAAAGTGTCATTTTTACGTTGTTTCATGTCAAATTTACTTTATTTTTTTTTTCATTAAAACTGTAGAAATGATACGAATTCAATGTAATTTAGACATAAAGGAAATGTTATTTTTACGTTGTTTTATGTCAAATTTACATTAAATTTTTACATTAAAATTGTAGAAATGACGTGAACTCAATGTAATATTGACATGAAGAAAATGTAATTTTTACGTTGTTTCATGACAAATTTACATTAGATTTTTACATTAAAACTGTAGAAATGATATGAATTAAATGTAACTTTGACATGAAACAATGTAAAAATAACATTTTCTTCATGTCAAAATTACATTGAATTCATATCATTTTTACATTAAAACTGTAGAAATGATATGAATTCAATGTAATTTTGACATGAAACAACGTAAAGATAACATTATATTCATGTCAAAATTACATTGAATCCATGTCGTTTCTACATTAAAACTGTAGAAATTACATGAATTCAATGTAATTTTGATATGAAATAATGTAAAAATACCATTTTATTCATGTCGAAATTACATTGAATCCATGTCGTTTCTACATTAAAACTGTAGAAATTACATGAATTCAATGTAATTTTGATATGAAATAATGTAAAAATAACATTTTATTCATGTCGAAATTACATTGAATCCATGTCGTTTCTACATTAAAACTGTAGAAATTACATGAATTCAATGTAATTTTGATATGAAATAATGTAAAAATAACATTTTATTCAATGTAACTTTGACATGAATAAAATGTTATTTTAACGTTGTTTTATATCAAAATTACATTGAATTCATACCATTTCTACAGTTTTAATGTAAAAATTAAATGAATTCAATGTAATTTTGACATGCTATTTCATGTCAAATTTACATTGATCTTTTACATTAAAACTGTAGAAATGATATGAATTCAATGTAATTTTGATATAATCAACAATTTTATTTTAACGTTGTTTCATGTCAAATTCATATTAAATTTTCGTAGATTTTTTACATTAAAAACGTCAAAATAGCATGAATCTAAACGTCATTCAAACGTTGCAAATTGAGCTTACAATTTTAAAGATAAAGGAAAGAAAAACATACATACATATATGTATATTTTACTGGTCCTCCTCTTTAAAAAAAATGCAAGCTTAGTAACAACTTAAAAATCCGTTCACTTTTATGCTAATTTAACCTTTTTAATGTAGGAAAATAACGAAATTTAAAATAAAATTTGACATGGAACAATTTTAAAATATTGTAATATCTTGCATTGAGCTTGTCTATATCAAAATTGCAAGGGAAAATATTTTAATCTATCTGTAAATTTTGAATATTTTTCCAATCTCTTCAATTAACTGCTATAAATCTATAGATGGAAAAAGAATCAGTGTTAACTTACTTTGATTGAAAATTTTGTTCGTCAACGACTCGAACAAAATCCCGAAGCGTTAGTCCTTTATATCCAGTTAAAATAACATGAATAAACTCTCGAATCCATATGTTAAGTTTATACATATCAAGAACAATACTTGCATAGATAACTTAATAATTATTTTTCGTAATTTTTTCCGTCATTTCTTTTAAATAAAAAAGGATTTGTTTAAATTTTTCTTAAATACTTTATTGAACAGTTTTTTTCAGTATGGATTATTAACATGAATTGTATAACTCGTTACATAACATAATATCTTTTATCTCAATAGAATAACAATAGATCAGATTAATCTTCATTGATGAACGATGACTTAAAAAGATACTTAATTTATTATACATAGAGTTTTTTTTTGATGGCTTATAAGAATTTGATCAAGGAATTATACTATTATATCTTACTTAGTATGGCTGAAATTGGTAGCAAAATTTAATGATGATTTACTTTTCTCAACATGTTGTAGCAAAGTTTTACAAGGAATATACTAACTGCCTCACTGGGTCATCTCATAACCAACGCACAACTTTAACATAGTAGAGTAGAGGAGCAATATATTTCATTAAACGTTTTTGAAATTTGGAAAATTGATGGATGCTTCTTTTGGATAGCTTAGATATGTTATCTATTTTGAAACAAATGTCAATAGAAAAGAGGAAAAAGAAAAGAATCGATCTTTTTAGGATGCTGTTTTCAAAACTTATATAAATCTTGAAACTCATAATTGTTCCTATTTTCGTGACTATTTTCTTAATATAAATTTTAGTGAGCAGTAGGTCAACTGTCTAAGGAAAAAAGAAAATAATTGATCTTTTTGGGATATTATTTCCCGAATTTACATACAACATGAAACATGATGAAAAAGATCAAAAAGTCAACTAAAGGATGCTCCCTAAGGATAGCCAAAATTGATAATTTTGAAACAAAGTCAAGAGGAAATAGAAAAAATCTAACTTTTGGAGGGAAAACTTTTGGAAACACCACAAAAACAATGACCACTGACCCCATCGAGAAATAGAGTAGTCCATCATCCCCTTTAAAACACTTTATTTCGTAGTAAACAAGTTCCGCTAGGTATATAATAAATATGAATTGGAGGACTCGTAAAATTAACAATATCTATTATTTGAAAGTAACTACTAGTACATCTTACGGAGTATGACTGGAAGTGATGTTCAAATTTGATTATATCGAATTTTTTTCCAATTATATAAGGATGATTTGCTTTACTTATTAATATATCTTGAATTTCAAAAACATCAATGGTTTCGTTTTTAGTTATTGTTAAAAAATATCCAATTTTGTAAGTAGACCCTTTAAATGTCAAAGCTTTAGTGGCCAAATTGTTAGTGAAATCTATTTCATGAGTTGAAAAATTTGTAATCAAATTTTTATAACTACAATTTTCTAAATTAAAAAAAATAAGATCGCTCGAATGTAGTTACATTTGGTAAACCAAGTTGATGATCGTTAAGAAAATTTGTAAACTTTAATGATGCTTTCATGCTAAGTGTAAAGGTGATATTTTTTCTTGAAGATATATTTCTTGCATATGTTTTTGCTTCTCTATGTTTAGATTCATACCTATAACTCCATAAGTACTTCAATGGGCCAGAATGTCTGATTACCCTTACGTAATGAACTAAAAAGTGAAATTTTGGTTTTAGCTGTTTCTGAAAAAGTCGTATATAGGATTCATTGTGGAGTTTAACTAAGGACTCAATTTTTCCAAGTCGGTTTTCGTCAAATTGACTTATTAATGAGAGATCAACTAGTTGTAACAAAGTTAGGAAAAATGTCCACACCTCATTTCCTGAAGGAATAAGATCACCGATAATTAAAGGAAGCAAATGGACAAAACACATCATTTCACGAGCTGACATTTTAATTTTATTATTTTGTAAGTGATTCATATCTAAAGGTGGGGATAAATTGCCTATTTCTGTTTCACCGTAATTAAACATTTGTTTTCTATAGTTAAATATTTCAATAGAGAAAAATTTTTTGGATATGAAATATATCAATATTTCACACAAATCATATCTGCACACTCCTTCGAATAAATCATGAACAATATCAACAACATAATTGTTAGTAGCATGGAAGGTAGGCAAATCGTTAAACAAACAGTAACTCTTTATGCCAGTCAGCTTTACGTCATTTATTGCTAATGCAGCGTTGTAATTATTAATATTCCTCAAAGACTCAGAGTGCTCTACAGTGTCCTTAAACATTTCAATTTTTTGGCGGTTGCAAAATCGACAAAAAAAGTTAGAATTAAACGAAGTTGTGAAACCTAGTACATAATTTAATCCCAAATTATCTCCAAGAATATCACATAGCACAAAGTGAATTTTGTGGGACCCAGATTCTGTGTTGAGTAATATTCCATTCTCTTCTATTTCTTTTAGTTGAGTTATGAGAGGACGAAAAAATGGGTCATTGCCATATACTTTTTGATCTTTGGTTTTAAAATAGGCAGCTACAAATATATAATTCAAATTAGACAAAAGATATTGAGGTAAGGAAGGAAAACTGTAGTAAACACCACAAATAGAATCAACATTGGCATGACTACCTAAAGGATTATTTATTTCAAAACCATCAAGATATATATAAAATGGCATGATAGTTTTACCTTCATATAATTGAACCAAATTCTTGAAGGAAGATGCATTAAGAAAATGGTTTAAAGTTTTTGCGTTGACTAATTTTGTCATATTCTCCAGTGTACCACTCAAAACATTTGGTAACTCAAAAAATTTACGGAATTGGAACTCAATGGGCATAATGCAACCTTGAACATTACTAGGTCCTAACGTTGGTTCAAAATTTAAAATAATTTCAGAAATTTCATTGTTAATGTTAAAAAACATAGGCTTAGCGAATTGATCTGAATTAAGCAAACTTTGAAATAATTTATATTCCGATTTTATTTGCTCAAAAGGATTTGAGCAGATATTTAAATAACTTAAAAACTCCTCTTTCTCAGAATCTGGAATATAATTTAAGACTCTTTCTTTTATTGTTTCTGTCATACTCGATGTTATAGAAGAAACTCCTCGTTGAATATCTAAAACATCTTTTCGGGTTATATTATTTCTTTTATGTAAATTCATGGAAAATTCATTGCTCGTTTTCCAAACTAAATTTTTAGATTCTAAAAAGGTTATGTTTTTAGGGTTTGAAACTTGATTTTCTGGTAAAATTGGTACAATGCATGAAAGTAAATCATCATTATTCAAATTTATGTGCTCTAAATTTTTATTTTCTGAATTTTGTTCCTTGTCAACAATAACATTCGGTAAAATATTCTTTAAATGATTTTTAGTGTGCCTTTGAAATGAGCTTATGTTTGAGAAATATTGGTTACAATCTGATAGAATACATTTAAATTCGCTATAAGAGTCTAAGCCATGGATAAGTCTGAAATGCTTGCAAAGTGCAGACAGTTCTTGGAAGCAAGCGTTACATACAAAGCAATTTATAGCCATTATGTATTTTATTTTCATAAATTTGGCTAATACATCATAAACAAATTTTGAAATTTGGAAAATATTTTTTGAGTGTAAAGCTAGCTCAAGAATACTTCCTCAGGATAATTGATAAAAAAAATTCGAAGTATTAAAAGGAAAACAGTTCTTAGAAATGACCGTTAGATAGAAAAGATTTGTAAAGAAAGGATTGTTCAGTTAGCTTTACACACACAAAAATTTGTATACATTTTATTTTTGTATATTTTGGATAAATTCGGCTAAGCCACTCTTTTCATTAAATCTTTTTTGAAATTTGGAAAATAGTTTTTGAGTGCAAGGCTAACTCAAGAATACTTCCTTAGGATATTTGATCAAATTCTAGAAGTATTAAAAGGAAAACAGTTCTTGGAAATGACCGTTAGATAAAAAACAATTTGATGTCAGAAAAGATATTTTTTAAGGATTTTATTTTTGTTATTTAAAAAGATTTGAGAAGTAAGGATTAATTTTTTGAGTGCAAGGCTAACTCGCGAATACTTCTTTAGGATAATTGATCAAATTCTAGAAGTATTAAGAGGCAAACAGTTCTTGGAAATGACCTTTAAATAGAAAAGATTCGTAAAGAAAGGATTGTTCAGTTAGCTTTACATACAAAAACTGTTTTATACATTTTATTCTTGTATATTTTGGAGAAATTCGGCTAAGCCACTCTTTTCATTAAATCTTTTTTGAAATTTGGAAAATAGTTTTTGAGTGCAAGGCTAACTCAAGAATACTTCCTTAGGATATTTGATCAAATTCTAGAAGTATTAAAAGGAAAACAGTTCTTGGAAATGACCGTTAGATAAAAAACAATTTGATATCAGAAAAGATATTTTTAAGGATTTTATTTTTGTTATTTAAAAAGATTTGAGAAGTAAGGATTAATTTTTTGAGTGCAAGGCTAACTCGCGAATACTTCTTAAGGATATTTGATCAAATTCTAGAAGTATTAAGAGGCAAACAGTTCTTGGAAATGACCTTTAAATAGAAAAGATTCGTAAAGAAAGGATTGTTCAGTTAGCTTTACATACAAAAACTGTTTTATACATTTTATTCTTGTATATTTTGGATAAATTCGGCTAGTGCCGGACTCTTTTCATCAAAAACTGTTGTTATTTGGAAAATATATTTTTGAATAAATAGCCAGCTCAATGAGGCTTCTTTAGGATATTTGAGATTAAAAATTTGAAATATCTTGAAACAAATGTCAAGCGCAACTACAAAAGAATTAAACTTTAACAAATTGTTGGCAAAACTTACATAAAACTCCTTCAGTATTGTGAGTTCGGTGCCTACTACATAAATAAATGGTTGAATGGTCCTTTTATTGAGGATTGATGTTGTAATTTGGGCTTCCTTTGCAAGCTCGAGGTCGTTGATGGTGCGTAAATGGATTATGCTGCTGTTTATCGCATCTTTAATGGTGGTTTTCTGCACAGTGTTTATACCCTCTTTCTTCGAAACGAACCTTGCAGTTGGTTTTAAGACTGTACTTAACAGCATTATCAATATGCAGTCTCTGGAATCTTAAAAAAAAATGTGCCGTTTAATAAAATGTTCAAATATTTTGGAACATTGTTAACTTAAATAAACTTTATTTTTAAGTGCGCTCTAGGTCAATTTTTTGTAACTATTCTTTTTATTGGCCCACTCAAATAATAACATTTATTTAAACAAAAACGTTAAACAAACATTGTAATTATTACTATACAATTATTATTTTTACTTACTTTTATTAATATTTTCGTCTTTTAAAGACTCGAATAAACTCCTGAATCTTTTGTCTTTAATATTTGCATCATAATATGCATAAAGACTTTTATCCAAGTCCTCCCATTTGTTGGTCAGTTCATACAACTTGTCAGGATACATAAGACCAAGGTCGTAGTTTATCTGTTATAAAAGATATTAAGGTTAGTTGGAGATGATTTGAAAAATGCGATTGTAATAAGTTATACATACATATATACATATATACATATATGAGGCTGTGAGTGTAAAAATGGTGTAAGCCACTTGTTTTTGAGCATATTTTTCATCTTGAATTGATATTAAAAAACTTTCGATTTTAGATACAAGAAAGAAGAGTCAAATTTTTGGAAAGCTTAGATATTTAAAAATTTAGAATGAATGAAAATTATATGGCTTTTGATGTAAAAATAAGAGACAAAAGTATCAATTATACCAAATAAATGGGTTACACCACTTTTACACTCATGGCTTCATATATAAGGGTGGATCAAATAACTTAATTATAAATTATAAATGGATAAAAGTTACAGTATAGAAAAAAATCTGTTAAAAATAAAAATTAAACCGATCGCACTAATTGTATTGCTACAAAAAGTAAAGATAGAGTTTTTTTAAGGCTATGGACCTATGCCAGGAAACTACAAGCTTAAAATTCTACAATAAATTATCTGTTAAGAATTCTGACTTAATAAGTAACTATTTTTGTTAATTGTAAAATCTCCCATTGTAGTAAAATTTTTTGTTACAAGTACCTTGCAAATACTCATATATTTTCACTTGAACTCTGTACCAGAAAACTGCAAGTACTTTCTAAACGACGATTATTAATAAATTGCAATGGATTGTATACCACGAAAGTACCTGCAAGTAAGTTTTAAACTAGTAATTGTGCAAGCATTCAATAACTAGAAAATATTCATTGTTTCTAAATGTGTTTAGAAAGTAACCTTTCTAAATGTTTGAAAATCTCAAGTTATGAATTGCAAATTATAGTAAAGTAATGTGCACAAACAAAAAAATTTATTGGAAAAGTGCGTATACGCCTAAGTGTACTGTGTTTGTATACCTATGGCGTCGCAGCCTACTGGAAATAACTATTAGAAGTACAGTTTATTTTGTTGAATATATAATACACATACATTTATGTTAAGAATAAGATGGCAATAGGAGCTGAAGAAGAACATGGCACAAAATTGCATAATGACATTTGACATATTTTCAATTGCACCACAAAAATAAATTGAATAAAGAAATTAGTGGCGAAAAACAGTTCTTGAAAATGAGCGTCAGCGACAAAGCAATTCAATGTTAATAAGGATATTTCTAAGGATGTTTTATTTCTGATCTTGGATATGTTTGAAAAGTGAGGATAGTTCAGTTAGCTTTATATACAAAGAAAATAATTATATAATTAATTTTTGTATATTTTTGATAAATTCGGTTAGTAAATCTTTTCACCAAAAATACTTGTTTTTTAAACAGTTTTTGAATTAATAGCCATTTCAAAGAGGTTTCTTTAGGACAATTTATATTGAAAATTTGAAATTTCTTGAAAGAAAAGTTCACGGCAAAAACTACAAAAAAATTAAACTTTAAAATATTGTGTCTGAAACTTACATGGAACTCCTTCAGTGTCGTGAGATCGGTGCCTACTACACAGATAAACGGTTGGGTGATGCTTTAACTGAGAATTGATGTTGTCATTGGACAAAACAAAAAACTTAATCAAAAAAGTGCGTATACGCCTGAGTGTACTGCGTTTGTGTATGGCTTCGCAGCCTACTAGAAATAATTGTTGTGCCAATATCAAATTATTTAATAAATTTAAATTATTTAAAAATTAATCGTAAAAGAGAAAATTGAGTTTTTTGAGTAAAATTTAAGTTTTGGACTTTTTTCCCCCTTCAAATTTTTTTGTCCACTTTTACTGAACATGCATAACGTTACTTTCAAGTCACAGTTCTTTTTCTTCAACTAGCACGAATAACTAAGCGAATATTTTAAGTGAAGTTAGTTATTTAACATATTTTAACTATTACAATTTCGTATTATTTTTGTTTTCAAAATCAATGCTCTTATCAATTTTAATTAAACCAGATGGTCTTAGAACTTAGACTTTTAAAGATATACAAAAATCAAATTGATATGACCATTCCAGCATTTTATAACGAAGTTGATTTTGCTCTTTGCTGGTTTTCAGTGTTTGACTTTAAATTGATAAGAGCATTGAATATTGCAAATAAAAAAATAGGTACTCAATAATCAAACATTTGGAAAAAAGGAGTTTGAAGAAGAAAATAAATAGTAAGTATACAATTGGTAATTAGTAATCAACGAAACAAATTTCATTTCGGTAGTACCAAAACCACTTTAGACGAGTGTAATATTGTTTTTAGTTAAGGAAGTTCTGTACCTTGGTTCTAAAAGGGCGAAAGTTCAATTTGTAAATTTTTGGGAATCGAAGATTTCATCCCGTCATTACTAAGAATGGTTATTATTTTTGAATATTAATCTTTCTATAACCATCGGTATCTTGTTAAGAAACAATTGGTACACATTGGCCCTTTTTAAAGTCCTAGAACATCTAACGCTGAGTTAAAAAGTGTACTTAAGTAAATATTGTAAAAAATGGACATTGGCCCATCTAGAACAAAGGTACAGAGTTATTTTATGTCCCCATTTTATTCTATGAATGAAATCTCTAAATTTTTCTTCGAAGAGATACTTACGAATTTTTCTCCCCCAGATTGTTTATAAAATGGCCAGTCATCTAGAATTGTTTGAAGGTTGTTTTCTCTTCTGATATCTTCCTGACGAGTAGTAAACGTTTCCATCCACAACTCCATTGCTTCACAATCATCATTCTGCATAAGCTTTATTTTTTTTTTAATGGAAGTCTTAGGCGTATTTTCACAAGAGGGAGTTGAATTTCTCTGTTCTCTTTCTTCTGTTTTGTGAGTCAAATCATCAGAATTTTTTCGCTTTCGGTTAATATTATTTAGCCGATTAAAGAGTAATCCTGTTGGATTTGCTCGGATGCCCTTTTTCCGACAGACAAAGTAAATTTCTTTGCTTTCCGAAGGAAAAATTTCGACGATTTCGTCAGCTATTTTATCCTGCTGGCGTGGGCTAGGTACTTTGTATCTATTAAAATTTGGTTCAAAGAAATACTCAACCAGACAGTTTAGGAGTTTTCGCCTGTCTGGCTTTTCGAGTTTTTTTTTGTTGGAGTAGACTGTAAGTAAATCCTCTCCAGCTTTTGTTGACTTTAAAATGTCAATAACGGGCTGAACAGAAAAAAAAACGTTACTTCATTAATGCTAGTTAAGTAAAAAGTAAAAAATAAGCATAGGTTTATTTTAAATGTGACACCATTTTTGAACTGTCATTATTCAATAGGGTTTGTCACTTTAGTGTAGCGAAAAAAATAAATTTCAGAATTAATATGTAATAGGTACCTGTCAAAAGTTGCATTAGTATGGTAGGTATAAGAATATGTGAAAAAAGTTTGAAATTAATTGGTTCTTTGGCTCTCTAAGCAACTAGTTTTAGTTTCGAAAATTGTGTTTTTAGTTCTTTTTAATTTATTGCTCGGATATGGCTAGAGTTAATCTGAGCTGATATAACTAATTTAAATAATTTTACATAAAGTGTACTGTACATATAATTTAATAGAAATAAGTTTAAGGCAATGCAAATTTGAATTAAAAAAACGAAATCACTCAATATTGTTATTAACACAATAAGGGTACTCCTGCAAATTCGTAAAACACTAGATGAGTTTACGATTTGGTGAAGTTTATCATTTGGTTAATGAACTGTCAAATTTTGTATGGGAAATGGTTTACGCAATTTGGTTAATCTTATCCAAGGATTTTGCTGCGAAAAATTAACCAAATATTTGGTTAAACTTATCCAAACGTCATTGTGACTTTTAGAAATTGAATTAGGCGTGTTTGTGACTTTTAGAATTAGGCGTGTTTAGAAACATGATGTGAATGAATGAATGTGTTCTGTGAAATTAAAAGTTGTGAAAGTTGTGAATTAAAACGTAATTTTTACAAAAAAAAATAATTAAAACGTCTACATTTACTCAACTATTAAGGCTCTGCCCAACCAAAGCGAAATTATAGCGAATCATACGCAGACAGTTTTTTTTGTTTTTTAGTAATGAGATCTTTCATATTTTGTATCGTTGCGAATGATTTGCTTTGATTTCATGTTGGTTTGGGAGAGCCTTTAGGAAAGCTACTTTTCGTAAATTATTAAGGTAGAACTATAAAGTCTCACCCAAACCAATGCGAATCTTTCGTTGACGATGACGAAACTTCATCAACAACGTCTTGTTATTGTTTTTTTCGTCATGGTCAACGAATGTTTCTCACTGGTTTGAAAGATTCTTAAAAGATTTCTAAAAGGATTTTTGTAAAAGAAAATGCATAAACCATAATTTTTCCCGAATAGTTCCATAATTTAAATATCATTATAGGCAATTTGTTCATATAATTGAATAAATGTTTGGTTTTTGCTTATTTTTGGCATGTTTTAATTAACTTTTATAAATTTTATCACGAAATAAATTGGCATAAACAAATATTTGACTTTTAATATTTTAACGAAATAATAGGTTTGATCCTTTACTTTGAATTTTTGCGATTTTAATAGTCCAAACTTCTGTAATTTTGTTTTGTATAGGTATGAACTTTGATAGAACTTTGCACTAAAATGCGCAGAAATGCACAGAAATTCAAAGTAAAGGAACAGACCTAATTTTGCACAAACAAATCTTTGACTTTTAATATTGGACGTTTAACGAACAGCTGATTCAATTACACACCATTTAACCAAATGAATAAAAAGGTCGTTCATGCAAACTTTTGCGTAAACTTATCATTTAACACAATTTGTAAGCTTACGACGTTGCATGAATACCCTTATTATTTTAAGTGCGACAAATATTATCAATGTTTTCAAATTAAATTTGACTTATCAAAGGTACCTTAAAAAATGTATAAGCTAATTGTGTGTCACTGGAAAAAAAAATGACAATCACTTTTTTGGTAAAGAATCCTTTTCAAAATATCCATATCTAAAAAATTTGTTCGCCATATTTGACATAAAATAATTTTTTTCCAAAAACTCCTTCCGGAATCTGAAAGTACTACTTCCCCTCCTTTAAAATCCATTTAAAAATGACAAATTTCTACGCGGAATTTTTAGTGAATTTGAATTTTGTCAGTTTTTTTGAAAATTGTGCAAAACACTTTACTCTGATTTATTATTTCTCGAGTACCTATAGCAAACTTTTTTGGTGTAGGTACTTTTCAAGCTAATTTAGCAAGCCAATGCCAATAATTCAAATGAAAACTCCAATTGAAGAATTTAATTTTAGTACGTAATGCAACTTTTGAAAGGTACGTATCGTCAGCTTTCTGTCAAAACCTCGTAAGAAAAATTGCGTAGAAGACATGAAAAAACTGATTTGAAAGGCAATAAAATGGAATTCCTTTTTCGTAAATGGGTTTAAAACTGGTTCGTAGAACTAAAAGGAACCATAACACCGTTACAAGACATTGTGTTCAGTGATTTGTTTTGATCTGAGATACATTAAAAAAAAGACTTACGAGGTTTTGACAGAAAGCCGATAATATTAGCTGTGAAAATTCCAGATTTGAAATATGTATATGACACACCCTAATATTCCATTGTTGTGGAGATGATTTTTGATAGTTAAAATATAGGCCCTATTCTGCTAAACGTTCGAATGTTCCAAAATGCAAATATATTGCGACAAAAACAATGCACATAATTTAAGAATTAAATTTCTTTTATCTTTAACTAACTATGAGAATACATTTCTTTAATAAAATTACCAATTACAATGTCGAAAAAAAAGTAAATTCACCATAAAACAATTCAAAACTCAAAAACAGCAATAATATCAATTAAATTGAAAATATTTATATCTTCAAAAATGAAAACAATTCCAAATCGAAAGAACGAAAAGTAAACAAAAGATAATCACAAAATAAAAACATTGCAGTTTCAGCTGTTTTGACAGATCAACACTTCCAATTCATGTTGAGGAGATGAGTTGGAAATTGTTACAAAGTGTAACATTCTGACACTTCAACATTGAGCTTAGGAACGATTTTATGACATCATAATGTTACACTCTGTAACAATTTTAGAATTTAGGAACGATCAGTGTTAACAATTGTCAACATTGTAGAGAAAAGGAACGCACCAAAGGTGTTCAAAATAATATCATTTTAAATCCAATTATTGTAGAAACAACTGAATAATTTTGGTCAGGTAAAAGTGGAAACCCTAATCAGTATCTTACGGATATAAGAAACACTCATATAAGAAAAACCCGCTTAAAAGAAATGTAATGCAATGCACCGTATCTTTCTTTTCTTATATCCGTTTTTGCATATAAGAAAAACTCGGTTATATGAAAGAAATTTCTGAAATTTTCAGACTTTCTTATATCCGTGTTGTACTACAGGGCAGACAAAACTTTGTTTTGTTTATGTTTGATCGAATACTATTTATGTTTTATAAATTACTTTCAAATGGAAGATCCATATTTAATTTTTCCAACTTTAAAAAATCCTATTTTATTTTTATCAAATCATTTTTTCAATGTGTTTTTCAAAATAAGGGTAAATTGCGCAATATAGTTTTAAGGAAAAAAATATTTATAATTTTGGCTACAGTAAATTCAATTCAATTTAAAGTGCACTTACCGTATTAAAGGAGTAATTTGTTTTATCGGATGTTGGGGTACTTTCCCTACTTAAATGTTGGGATTGAACCCAGCGAAGTACTTTTGATTGGCATTGACAGTCTGAGTCCGATATTTCGGTAGGAAACTATGAAAATTAAATAAGAAAATATTAAATTTTACTAAATGGAAGAATCATCAAATAGTATAGTTCGAAAAAAGATTCGATGGTTTCAGTTATAATATTTTATGCACATCTTAATTCCAAAATATGTTAAACGGTTCATATCGTTGGCTTAGAGTGAAAACCTGCTAGCTTCAGTTTTATTTCATTATTATTATTATTAATTATTTCAAAACTTTTATAAAAATAAAAAATCCATAAAAGCTTGCTAAATTCTACATTCAAATTTTTAAACTTATACATTTAGTATCAAACAAGAAAATAAATTTGAGGGAAATACAAAAATATGGCGAAAAAATTCGAGTTATATGGAAATTTGACTTGGAAGAAGTTCGAATTTGACGAAGTGGACTGTATTTGCAAAATATACGAAACGTGAATTAGCAATTTTTCACTCCAAATTGACGATTCTTATGTTCAACTACAAGAAAAAACTGAAAATGAAAAATTTATAATTACATGTTTTGATCTCCAACTATTAATTTTTTCCCTTAGTTCAGCCTTAAGGGCAGTGTTTTCTTTTCCCGGAAATACAATTTCAAGGTTGTTATTGTTAATGAATTTCAGTTTTTCAAAACTGAATCCACAGGCTATAAGAAATATAAAATAAAGAATATAAAATAATATAAAAGCATTTTGAAAATGAATATATCCATGCCGGTCGTGAAGAACCAGGTAAGTCGAGATACCTGAAGTTTTTTTTTAATAATTCTTTAATAAATAATAAACAATGGGTGCTTTCATATGCAAATATGCGTAAATATATTGCATGACGTTAATATGATTGCAAATGATCGCATTTG
The DNA here is from genome assembly GCA_963921185.1 of Dasysyrphus tricinctus. Classification (NCBI taxonomy): domain Eukaryota; kingdom Metazoa; phylum Arthropoda; class Insecta; order Diptera; family Syrphidae; genus Dasysyrphus; species Dasysyrphus tricinctus. The sequence continues at coordinate 125,443,389 of OY992532.1, forward strand.
AACAAAGCAACCATGCATTTATGAAAGCACCCAATATTTTAAAAGTTTTATCCTTGTGTAAAACTTTCCCAATACATTTGAAAATATATGATGAACACTTTTTTCAACATTAGTTAGATTTTGTGAATGATATTTAATATAGACCTCGACCCTGCAATTATTTTAAGTGTTTGAGTTACTTGGTTCTTCACAACCGCCACGGATATATTGTCACTTGAAAAGCAAGCTGACATAAATCTCAATTTTGGTTTTCCAGCTAAGGCGCATTCGGGTTGATTATAATAAGTATGATGAACAATAATATTAGTATGATACTTGTAAGTAAATATTTAAAACTAAGAAAAGTTTAATAACAAATTTAAAAATTGCTAAGTACATAGTATCATACTAAAACCTTAACAAAGTAGGCATTTTTCTGTTATTCGATTGTATATACAGAGTGTACCCAATCCCCTAATTAGTCAATAATATCTTGAGGGTTATTCCTGGGATTAATCTAAAAAACTTTGTGTGGGAGAAAAGTTTTATTTCCTTCCTGCCTCAGAGGGGGACAATTTCCGAAAAATTGACTTTAAATGCAAAAAAAATTATTAAAAATCAATGAAAGCATAATATGTATAATAGGGTGGTCCTTATTTGTATGGAGGAAAAACAAAATTGTTTGTTTTTACTGAGCACCATTTTTTTTTGTTCTCCCACATTAAAAACGTGTACAAAAAAAATTTGATGCTAATCGGATTGTATTAACACGTGCCGCAATGAGTTTGAAAATTTGAATTTTCATAAAACCGACCAAAACCGGGAGCACGTTCTTGCTCAAAAAGTTAAATTTGATTGGAAATTAAGAATTTTTAAAAATATTCGAGTAACTATACAAATTTTTTTAGAATTTTTATCGAAATCTCTTCAGCTGTTTTTAAGATAAATAAGGTTTTTCATAACGGTTGTCTAGCAAGTACCGTTATATTTGAAACAAAAAAAGTATTAAAATAGGCCTTAAATCTCACAGGAGCATAAACTTTAAGCTCAATGCGGCACGTGTGATTTAAACAAATAAAAAAACAAAATAGGGTAATGTTTTAAGATGCCAATGAACAAAAAAAACGGGTGCTCAAAAGTTTTTAAAATAAGAACCACCCTAATGTATATATTATAAAATCTTAAGAATTTTCAATTGAATCTATAGTGATTAAATTTAAATGTTTCAAAAAGGATTAGGCGTGGTAGAGGTAGTACAAAACTAGAAAACTACAATATGAGGGTATATTTCCTCCCTTTAGGAAAAAGGAACAGTTTTCTAAAAATATGACATAAAAAATAAAATGCACGACTGGGTCGCACGTACTTGCTCTTATGTTCAAGACACTGCGAGTTTAAGAAATCGTATATACAAACATGGAAATTATGAGGAAAAAATGTAGAGAAGCATGAAAAACGACATTTAAATTGGCTACAACAACTCTTTTGGCAGTTTTTTGTGAAAAAAAAGAATGCCATCTTAATTCTTGATTGAATATGATTGTATGGGATAAAAAAAATTAAAATCGTTGGAGCGGTTTTTTTAAAAATTAATTTTTTATGTATAAAATTCTCAAAACATTGTTAAGAACAAATTTTGGTATACAAATCTAAAGAATATATTTATGTGTATGTATATTTATGTGTAAATAAAAATTGATGGTGTCGTTTTCGAAATATTTGATTTTCCAAAAAGAATTTTGAAACATTTATTTAAAAATCCAAAAAATATTTTTTCAAAAATTTTGGTACACAAAACTATTTATATTTCTTGGAAGCTTCTGTATAAAAAAAATAATTGAAATCGGTCTTACCGTTTTGAAGAAAATCAAAAAAATGATTTTTTGGCAGGTACCAGTTATAACCATTTTTAAAAATGGTTTTCCACCTAAACAAAGCCTTTACTAAAATAAATTTTTTGAATTTTTTTTAAGAAAAGTTGTCGAGCCGTTTTTGAGAAAAATACAATTATGTAAAATTGCTAAAAAAATCGTATGGCAGGTACCGTTATTTTTGGTTCTAAAAAAAAATGAAAAAAATGTGTCGGCAGAATCACCGAAAACCACTATGTACCAAGTTTGAAAAAAATCGATCAAGCCGTTTAGGCTGTAGTCGAAAAGACAGACAGACAGACAGACAGAATTATGCCACCCACTTTTTTCGTGTCCTCTATCATCGTAACATCATGTTTGATTGTTATCTAAAATTTTTTTTTGCACGAATCCAAAACTTGCCTTATAGTACCTATAATCGCAAGTAAAAATATATTAATTTAAAAACAACGATAACATTTACAATGTCCGAAATACGTTAAGTTATGATAATACATTTTCGTGCGCTTGTTTATGTTTATACATTACAAATATCCCAACGAACATTATTCGTGTTAAAATTACATTATTTCTGAGCGTCTAGTTGTTTTATATATATTTTTCACGAAAACGAAATTTTAAATGCAATTTATCTCAAAACAGCTAGTTTTTAAAAACGACCATGTTCTTTGTAATGTAAGCTATTAAACAAGCACGATAAATAATATTTTCTTTTGTCATTGTCTTCTATCGAAAAAATTATAGTAGGTATAACTAATCAGTGAAATTTACTTACCTGAAAGTGCATCGAATGCACTTTCAAGCCCGAAATCGACCAACAAATCCTCGAGCTTATTTCTAGCAACAAAAGCCACATCGGCATCACTAAAATGTTGGCTATTATTTATAGCTTATAGATTAAAGGAACACAAAATAACAACACCAACAAGGAACACTGATTTATATATAAATTTTGAATGTTTTTTGAATGTTTTTTGAATGTTTTTTTTAATAACTCACAATTTTATTTTTACAGGAGAAGAGGAACTGAAACTGAACCGATCGTGGCAAAAGACAAACACTGAATGAGAGATGGGTTTATGAATTCGTTTTAAAGCACAAAGACAATGTTAGTTACACATTATTGCTATCCCAAATACGTTGGGTCATGGCAAAAATACATTTTTATGTGCGTATTTTTACATTAGAAATATCACAACAACGATGATTCATGTTTGAATTACATTTTTTCTGAGCGGCTGTATATACAATGGAGGAATGGAGCGAGTGTATTTGTGTATCTTTTTCGTCTGAGAGAGTGAGAGGTGGTTGGTTAGAGAGATTTTGATATTTTTCATATACTTCTCACATTAAAAATATCCTAAGCACATTGATTCATGTAAAAATGACATTTTTGTGTGCATGTACATTATAATGCGCAATGAGAATTCGCAAAAGTATTTGTGACTCTTCGCCGTCTGATATTTGGCGGTTAGAGAGATTTTGATATTTTTCATATACTTCTCACATTAAAAATATCCCAAGCACATTGATTCATGTAAAAATGACATTTTTGTGTGCATGCACATATAATGCGCAATGAGAATTTGCAAAAGTATTTGTGACTCTTCGTCGTCTGATATTTGGCGGTTAGAGAGATTTTGATATTTTCCATATACTTCTCACAACTCACATTAAAAATATCCCAAGCACATTGATTCATGTAAAAATGACATTTTTGTGTGCATGTACATTATAATGCGCAATGAGAATTCGCAAAAGTATTTGTGACTCTTCGTCGTCTGATATTTGGCGGTTAGAGAGATTTTGATAGCACATTGATTCATGTAAAAATGACATTTTTGGGTGCTTGTTCAGAATGTGGAATTTTGTGTACGTTTATTTATTCAGATTTTACCATAACCATTTTTTACGATTTTTTTTGAGATTTCTCAAAATAGTCTATAAACACCTGTTTTAATAATCATAACAAAAGTAGAATACCTTTTTTTCCAAAATGGTCTTTAAGAAATTGATTAAATATCTACTTATAAAAAATAATGGCACAATTTTTCAAATTCTTAAAGTTCATTTGGAAACTTCGGTAATCGTAAATAACTTGAAAAATCAAGATAAAAATAACTTTGTGTTTCTGGCAACACTATACTTACGTGAAAAATTTTGGTGGTTACCAATAATTTTGATATTTTTCATGTTTTTTTTACTTTAACAATATCCTAACGACGTTGAATCATGTAAAAATAACAGCTTTTGTATACGTGAAGTTGCCATATGTTCAAATTTCTTTAGATTTTGAATATTCTTGGCCCAGTCGCATATATTAATAATTTTTCAAATTTCAAAAATCTGTACATGTTTCATTTATAAACAGGTATCTTTTGTTCTCAGTTAACAATATATTTAACAAAAATAGTTTCACCTTCATTTTCTAAGATTTAAGTCTATATGAATTAGATTAAATCCAATAATTTCAACAAGTTCTTTTACCATCTTCACTCTTACATTCAACGACGGTACATATTCTCATTGAACAAAAAACATAGTTAGTTTTTTACTTTTTTGGATTTTATCTTGCTCAAACACATTTAAGCCAAAAAATATCTTATTTTTGAGTCCAACATATGAACGTAATATGAAGTCTGATTATATAATTGTGCACAAAAATTGCTTCACTTTCTCAAGTGATCTTTTAGAATTTGATCAAATAATCGTTTAAAAAAATCGTACTATTTTTGTGTACCATTAGCTTATCAGATTTTTCAAAATTAACTATTATATTTCGTACAAAACCATCACTATTCTCTCAAAACAGTCTTTTAGAATCTGAATAAATAAGCGTAAAATAAATTATTTTTCATTATTTAATCTAATTATTCAAAACGAACTTTAACTATCTGATTAAATGCTCGTAAAAAAACGAATTCAATGTTTAAATTCTTAAAGAAAAAATCGCATGATCTTCGATACGATTATTTAATTAGATTAGGTGTGTTTTTTTCCTTGCCCCAATGGGCTTGGACGAAAAAAATGACATCGGGGCTTAGCGACGCCATTACAGAAACAAAAATGGAGTTTCTATACAAACTATCGATAACAAGTATGGAATTCGTGCCGGTAACACAGTTTTTATCTGGGCCTAAGTTAAGCCCCGAAAATTCTCTGGGCTTAGCTAAGCCCGAAGGGGCTTAATTGTTGTTGCATTTAACATGTGAATAGTGAATTGCTTAGCCCCGACGTCGTTTTTTTCGTCCAAGCCCATTGGGGCAAGGAAAAAAACACACCTATTGTAAAAGTTAATCTTCTAAAATCTAATTAAATAATGGTACACAAAAATCGTGTGATTTTCTCAAAAACAAAAATCTTTTGGAAATTGATCAAATAACACTGGTCAACAAAATTTAATTTTTTTTTGTTAAGGAAACCAAAATATAGGTACTTTTCCGTAGTTTTTTGGTGTGCTGAACTCGAATCTGAAGTCAGAAAAATTCTATCGGGCTACGTTTTTAAGATATTTCTGTTATAAAATAAAAAAAACCTTTTTTTGCTGTTTTAAAAGTTGTATTGTAACGTGAGGTAAATGGCTTCAACAACATTTTTAAAGGTTTCTGAGATAACTAATTTTCTTCTTTTGAAATCCGTTTAAATCTTTCCGACACCTCTTCTCTTCTCTGAGAAATCTTCAATTAACTGTAGGCCTTTCATTAATGATATAAATACAATGTAAAGGAGAATGGGCTTAAATTTATGGGAGCTGGACTATTTCTCAATACGAATGTGTCATACATCGTTGAAAAGGATCAAAAAGAACAATAATGCAACTCCATATTTGGACATTGTCTTCCTAATCAACATTAGCCGAATATCTCGTAAGCCCCACGGTTTAGAGCTTAACGGCTATATAATGAAATGATGTACTCACAACAACCTTTTTAACGATGTATGACACATTCGTATAGAGATATGGACCACCTTCCAAAAATGATTGCCCATTCTCCTATACATTGTATTTTACATCATAAATGAAAGGGTTACAATTAACTGAGGATTTCTCAGAGAAGAAATGAGGAATTGTGGAGATTTAAACTGATTTTAAAAGAAGAAAAATAGTTCTTTTAGAAACCATTAAAAATTTTGTTGAAACAATTTATTTCAGGTTACAATACAACAGCAAAAGAACGGCATTTTTGATTTTATAACGGGAATATCTTAAAAACGTAGCTCGAAAGATTTTTTATGACTTATATTTTGGTTTCTAAAACAAAAACCATGTTGACCAGTGTAATCGTTCAAAGAAATTGCGCTATTCTTGTATACGATTATTTAATCAGATTTTTAAAATGAACTTTTACGTCTGATTAAATAATCGTATACAAAAATCACGCGATTTTTTCAAAGTGGTTTAACCTTTAAGGCACTTGCGATTTCAATCGCACGACAATTTCAAATTTCAAAGCACCTTTTGAAAAAAAAAACTGAAGGTCATCAATGAAATTGAGAGTGGTGTTAAAAAGAAAAATTTGGCAAAAAAATGGTTTACCTAAAAGTGCACTTTCCTCTATGCTGAAAAACAGAGAAAGTTGAAAGAAAATGCTGAAACTTCTCGAAAAAAAGCTCAATGAGAAAAAAATCTCTTTAATATGAAAGTGTTGACAAGGCTGGATCCAAATTGTACGTCAACGAATGACTTCTGATTTCTTAAAGATTCTGTTAGTCAAAAATCATTTTCTTTTTTTAATACTCCATTTATTATATGTAACAAAAAAATATACTAAAAAATGTGTCTCATTTCTCTAAATCGAAGTTTCTATAACTCGATTTTTTTTTCTTTCAATATGGGAGTTCGACTTATCGAAGTTCCACTGTAGGAAGGTTAAATAGTCGTAGTGTGAATGCACACTTATGCGACTTGAAAGTTGCAGCAATTAAAGAATTTTCAGAAGGTAAAAGTTCATTTGGAAATTTGGGTTATCGCAAATAACTTGAAAAATCAGGAAAACAACAACTCTGTGTGTCTGGCAATACTACATTTACGTGAAAAATTTTGGCGGTTAATAACGATTTTTATATCTTTCATGTTATTTTCACTTTAACAATATCCCAACGACGTTGAATAATGTAATTTTTTATATCTTTCATGCAATTTTCACTTTAACAATATCCAAGCGACGTTGAATCATGTAAAAATAACATGTAGTGTGTGCGTGAAGTTGCCATAAGCTCAAATTTATTTACATTTTGATGATTCATGGCCTAGTCGCAGATATTAGCAATTTTTGGAATTTGAAGAATCTGTAGATGTGTTTCAATTACAAAAAATTCTTTTGTTCTCATTTAACAATGCAGTTACTCTCAAAATTGAGCGTACAGTAGTTTGTAATACACATTTAACCCTCTTTCTAAGGCAGGATTGGAAATTTTGGTATCTGGTTTTCTATATTAACAAAGTTTATTTCATGCGCTAAAGATAACGGTTCATACCATGCGTACTCAAATTTGTTTTAAATAATTTAAGCAATAAAAGTAAATAATAGCCTTTTAATCCCAGCGCTACTTGAGCGATTTGCACCGCTAGTTTAAGACCACTGGTTTTTAGATTTACTTTGATTTTTCGAGCAATAAGCCGTTTATTGGGCTATTAAAGAATTTTGTTTCTACCATCTACTTACCTTCGTCTTGGAACTTATTTATCCTTTTTTGCACTATGAATGGGTTTGCCCGACAGTTTCACTGACTGCGTAATGGTTTCTTCTTTCAATGTTAATGTGTTTTTCAGTAACATTTCTTTTTTTCGGCCATTTTTACAGAAAAATGGAAAAACACTGCTACCTCTTACCTAAAACTGCGCGAAAAAAATTAAAATCTGCACTAAAACCTACATGGTTACAAAGCGGTAAATTTTGCAATGATTTTTTAATCCAGATTAAACTTTTAATCTAGATTGAGAGTAATTTAACACAAAAATTAGATCCAGTTTCATATTATTCAATCCTTTAATCCAAGCTTAAATCCATTTTTTAAATCCAATTGCGATTAATCTAATTGGATCCCAATTGTGTCATCTCGCTAATCCTTCGCCGTGGTCGCCTAAACGTTGTTTTCAGTATCGTGTGGTCATATTAAACTCGTCTCGCTGTGGTATCACCATGTCCATTTACACGGACATCTGTGTCGTGGTTTTCTCGCTATGGTCTCGCTTTGGTTAAATCATAACATTTACACATTCTTTTAGGCATTGAGCATGTCATCTCGCTTTGCTAAAACCGTGGTTAAAAAGTCCAAACGTGGTTTTAAGTGTCTTGGTCATTGTGTTCGTCTAATGTGGTCTTACCATGCCTATTTACACGGCTATTTGTGTTGTGGTTTCCTCGCTATTTCCTAGCTTAAGTCTCGCCGTAATTTATATTTACCTATATTTATTTATTTATTCAGATTTTGCAACATGAACTTTAACAATATGATTAAATACTCGTACAAACAAAATAGCGTGATTATTATGATCAATTATTCAAGCAGATTATAAAAGATCATTTTGAGAAATCTTTAATCTCGTATTTATTTAAAAAGATTCTAATATTTAAATTTAAAAAAATTATATTAAAAAATCCTATAAAAAGCTACTCGTTTTTTGTACGATTATTTAATCAAATCCTCTCAACTCCATTGATTCATCTAAAAATGAAATTTTTTAACCTCTTGATATTTGCATATGTTCACGTCACTTTCACATTAATTAGGTGTGTTTTTTTGCAAGTCTTGATAAAATTGTGTGAAAAAACGGCAACAAAACAAAGCAATTTACATGTAAAATACAACAACAACTATGCCCATATAGAGTTAAGCTATGTCTAGAAAATTAAGTGGATTTAAATGCAAAAAAACGCAGCTAATCAACTACATTGATGCATATACATAAGATGTGTAAATTTGCGGAACTTTAAATATCAGTAGGCCTGTTTTTTAGTGCATTTTTATATTCGCTTAGAAAAAAGTAGCATGTTAAATTCAACAACAATACGCAGTTATACCAAATTGTTGTTGTATTTAACATGCTACTTTTTCTAAGCGAATATAAAAATGCACTAAAAATAAGGGCTAGTGTCATGTTAGTATTACATTTTTTACAACTTCAAAAAAAACACTGTAATATTTCAGTGTTAAATTAACCTTTGGCATATCAATTTAACATTTCCAATATCAACAATTCCGAATATGCGGAATTTTAAAAATAAACATTCAAAAATGTGAAAATGATATTGTAGAAAAATTAGTTTTTCATGTTAATATAACATTTTCAAACAATGTCAAAAACGCATTGCAATATTTCAATGTTAAATAGATCTTTTGCATATCAATTTCACATTTTCAACATCAAAACTTTTTAACAATGTGGAATTCATATTTTATTTTAGAAGAAAACATTCAAAAATGTGAAAATGATATTGAAGAAAAATTAGTTTTTCATGTTAATATAACATTTTCGAACAATGTCAAAAAAACATTGCAATATATCAATGTTATATTAACCTTTGGCATATCAGTTTCACATTTTCAACATCAAAAACTACTAAAATTGTTGATTTTATGTTTTATTTTCAAATAAACATTTAAAAATGTGAAAATGATATGGTCTAAATATTGATGTTTCATGTTAATATAACATTTTATAATAATGTCGGAAGAACATTGCATTATTTCAATGTTAATTTAACCTAAATAATATAAATTTTACATTTCCGTTACCAAAAAATTACTAAAAATGTTGATTTTATATTTTATTTTAAAATAAACATTAAAAAATGTTAAATTGATATGGTCTAAAATTGACTTTTCATGTTAATATTACATTTTCTAAGAATATCAAAAACACATTCCAATGTAAAAATGTTAAAATCACCCTTTTGCATATCAATTTTACAGTTTCAACTACTAAAAATGTAGAGTTTACATGTTATTTTAAAATAAACATTTAAAAATGTGGTAATGAAATGGCAGAAAAATTGATATGAATTTTTGATGTTGCAGCGTAGATTTAGCATTGCAAAAGTGTAAGCGTTTAATGTGTTTCTGATAGGAAAACTGTAAATCAGACGTTTTTTCTAGTTAAAAACACATTTTTTTCCGTTATTTTCAAATTTTTGAACGAAAATGAATTTGATATGACAAAAATGTCAATTTTACATTACGTTTTTTTTTCAGTGTGATAAATATTATTTGAAAGTCACATTTTTCATACATTATTTGCGACATTTTTACATTTATGGATATAGTGCGTACTAGAGGTCTGCATGAATGTATTCATTTGCTCCCTTTCAACGGGTGCAATACTTCAGTGAACACCATTCATTGCAATTTTTCGACATAGTATACAGTGAAGTGAAGTACCCACTCTATAAAAAGCAGTTATAGTATTCCATTCGATCACCTAATTTCAAAATGAGAACACTGTGAGTTCGTGAGTTCACTGCAGTAAGTGTTTGTTTTGAAATGGGTGCGAGACTCATTCAGCAATCAAATATTAAAGTATTCATTCATTTGAGTTTCAAGCAGTATGTACAATATTACAGTGTGCTTCAAATAAAATGAATGTCTTGGAATTGGTTTCAAGACATTCAATGCAGACCTCTAGTGCGTACCCACTCACAACTATCGACGTTGGAATAAGAAATTGTACGTTCTGCTTTTATTTCATTCGCAGTTCATTAAAAATGAGAGAAAAATGTAGTGTCATACGGGCCTTAGGAACATTTCGCAAAATTTTGGACTATCTTCTTTAAATTTTGTATAAATCAGTAGTGGTGTCTTTTTTATAAGAAAGTATACATTCAGGTCCATATTTTAGGACATTAAAAAGATAAACTTGATTCAGTTCCTGACTTCGACAGTATTTTTTAAAAAAAAATTAAATTTGGTACTAGGTTAGGTTAGGTTAAAGTGGCTGCCAGTCATGGAGACTGACACACTTAGACCATGAGTTGGTCCATTGTGATACCACATGAATCTAGGAAACCCTTTTCTTTACTCGTTGAACCATTTGGAGCTTCTTACGAAGCGTAATAGACTGCCAATGTCTAAGTTTATCAGATCACTAGGATCATTGAAGTAGAACTCACCAAGGCGAAGTCTTCGTCTATGAGATAGAGCAGGGCACGTGCATAGAAGGTGAGGGATCGATTCTATCTCTTCCTCATCCATACAGCTTCTGCAAAAATCGTTAGCGAATATGCCAAGACGCGTTGCATGCTTGCCTATGAGGCAGTGTCCGGTTATAACACCAATCATGGAGCTGATGTGCAATCTGCTTAGAGATATCAAACGCTTAGATCGTTTTAAATCCATTACTGGCCAGATTTGTTTTGTTGCCAAACAAGTGGTGATATCATTCCACCTAAGATTTGTACTCTCTAAGGCATCTTGCTTCAGCAAAAGTTTACATGCAGAGATGGGTATACCTATTTCTGCCTTACTAGGTAGAAGAGGTAAAGTTGTACCATTTTTAGCGAGTTCATCATTGGTACTATGTACTGACCTAAATTCTGTAGCCCCTGTACCACTGAGTTCAACATCCCCAAATCATTATGTGTACCAAATTTCATTAATTTGAATTAAGAATTTTTGTCGCCGAAATTCAACAAACAAACCACTGTGCGCCGCCGCCCGCCGGTGTAATTTTATACTTGATCTTGATAGCTTTATAAAGTTATTTTATATTTATTAAACACTTGAAGGCCAGTGTTTGAGTTGCTTCTTGCTTCGCTTGGTTTACTTTATATAATGTTGCAGAAAGTATTTTCCCTTTCCCATCATTAATTATTCCTGGTGGTCACACTGTTATAAAATTCCTCCTATAGCGACCATTGACCTGTTAGAAATAAATTACAACAAAAAAAACTACATCCCAATAAAATACCCAACAGTATTTGCGTGATGCACGCATAACGCGTAAGAAGTTACGATTTTATTTATATATGAACATACATACATAGGAAGATAATAATCAAATTAACGTTTCCCTCTAAAATAATTTTTTTGCAAACAAAAAATGCTTCCGTTCAGTGAACTTCAAGCCAAAAAATCAGTTTTATTACAATTGCTAGAACATTTAGGTGTAATTTACAGATACGAAGTCAAGAAAATTTGAAAACCCTAATAGGTTTGAAATATCCGTTTGAAGGGTTAAAACAAAAAATGCACTTGCAAAATTATCCAAAACTCGAAGCAATTTCATCTATCTATAACCAAGCTGTGAAAATGAAATGGACACAGAATTTACGACAATAGCATTTGATAAGACTACCTTTTAATTTTACCTAATTTAATGAATTGTAATTATGTAAACAAGATAAGGCACGGTGTGTTGTGTCTATAAAAACTTTAAATCAAACTAAAAAAAAAACAGGTTATTTAATGACGCTTAGAGTCCAAACTAGCAAGCATTTTACTCCCACAAAAATTCATAACAAAAAATATATTATGAGTCAACTGAGGATGTATGCTTGTATAAAACGATAGTAAATACAAACAAAGATAAAAATTCGCCAAGACCTTAGCCAACATTTTAATCTTGGTCTGGGGCTCTGCATGGGCATCACATAACAAACATAAATCGATTGATCAACAAATTCCAATGGTTATAACATTTTTGTTTTTTGTTTACCCTCTTCTTCCTATGTGAATTGTAATTTTTATATTATGCAAAATTAAAAACAGTTAAATGATGAGTAGACCATCCGTCAGTACCTCATACCTACTCCAATATGCTAATATGTATTTAAATCTTCATAATCATCATAATACAAGACACAACGGAAAGGTATTGATACTCTCTTTTTTTATTGTTTTGTTACTTTCCCTATGGTTGCCAGCTGAAGTAATTTTTCTCCTAAGATATGGAATTTCTTTTAATTTGTCTTAAAAAAATAATAGATTAAAAATAAATAATTTAATATAACACGTTTTGTTAATATTCTGTTTTACAAAATACTGCAAGCAATAGAAAAGAAGCACTTGGGACTAAAGTTGTTGAGGCAGTTTTCTTTATAAGACCGTTGATAAAAGTTTTTTTATCTCAAAAAATTTTCAAAAAAATTGAGACTTTTCCTAAAAACTCAACAAAAAAAAAAAAAACTTTTTTGAAAACTTTGTACTTCAACTTATTTGAAATTTTATATAAGAAAAATAATTTAATCCGAAATAGTTTTTATGGTCTTTAGTTTACAGTGAATTTTCGTTGAAAAATTCATGTATAAGTTGAACTGAACTTAATACAAATTGCGTATGATAAAGCCCTCACTATGTCACTGATGAGTCCAAGTGAGCAAGCCGGACGAAACACCAATTTTTAGGACTAAAGGCCATAAAAAGCTATTTTGAATCAATAATTCAACAAGTACAATCCTTAATGCTAAGTCTTCTACTTGGCTGATTTATTTCAGTAGTATATAGAATTTGTATTAAAAAACCATCTTAAAAATAATTTAATTCCGTTCCGCCAAAAATGAGAAAGTAAAAAAAAAAATATATATATATCTGTGGGAGGCTTTACTAACAGTCGCCAAGTGTATTTTTTTCTAGTTTTGGTAATAGTCAAAGAGCTCACAACGCAACATATTTTTGGTGTGAAACGAAACCAGATATTAATGATAACGAATATGCTGGTCTGCCAGCACGTAGTTTCCTCTAACATTCCACTAAAGCAAATTACATTTAAAAATACACGAATTTGATCGGGTTTTGCAGCAGTTGGATGGAACTCAAAACGTGTTTATGTTATATAATGTACGTATGCTCTGGTAGTCAAGAGCTATCGATTCCGATATATTTCTAGGAGTAGAAATAAAATTAGGTTGCCAGAAATAAAATTAGGGAATACATTTTCAACTTTAAAAATATGGGGAGAATAGATCCCCCTCCCTATACGATTTTCTTCTTGCCTCGGTTAAATTTATTTGGTCCCAGGCAAAATTTGTCAAACCCGGGATTTTTCTTAACTGTGGCCATATGTCCCGTCGAGTTTCGAGAACAATCTGGCAACCCTAGTCAAGTACATATTCGTACTCAGGGAGTGAAGAATTATCATTTGAGATTTATTTATATCTATATTTATTTATTTATATTTATTTATTTATTAATCTATCTAGTACAAACTTTCTTAGACTGCTAAAACTATACAATTAGTATAATAAGTTAACATTAAAATAAAAATAAAAACTAAAATTATTTACAAAGTGCTTAAGATTGAGGCTTTACATTGTTCTCTAGTCATGTTAAAGTCGATTTAGTGGACAAATTTATTTAAATGAAGACAAGCTTTGCTTAATGGATTGTTTTGAGCATAATTCGTTGAATGCTCAGGAATGTAAAAGAAATTGTTTTCCCTTGGTCGGAGGAGAGAACATTGTGGTGCATAAATGCTTAGTAGAAAAAGCAGCGTCGGATAATCAATATGCCCAGATATTATGTCAAAAGCAAACAAAGCGGAGTAATAGGACCGTCTTTTTCAAGAGGTTTAAGTTCAATAAGCTGACATCATAAGAGGGCATATGCGGATAAGGGTACATTTTGCGTAATGCGAATTTCGTTACTCTTTTTTGATTTTTTTAAATTCGAACCATGGTAATATTGTGATATGGCCTCCAAACGACAGCGCAATATTCTAAAATTGAACGAACCAAGGTGACATACAACGATTTAACAGTGTAAGGATCATTAAAACCCTTCGAATTTCTAAAGATAAAACCCAGCATAGCATTTAAAAATCTTTTTAAAAACTCGTATACCTTTCTTAAACGACAAAACTGAGGCCTAAGACTGACATCGACCCTACTTTTTCTTAAGGCACCATTCATAGCATTTTTTAAATTACACAACCTTCTATTAAACCAGATGGGCTTACTAGAACTTAAAACCTGTTTTTAGGAACAAATGCTGAAAAAACACTCTATTTCAATCACAAGCATTTCATATTTTTGGTCTAAATCATCAATATTTAAAATTCAAAATTCTAAGTGAAAAACGTTTTTTTTTGACAGTCTGGCAGGGCGAATTAAACACTCAAATGATCTCAAATTCCGTGATGAGATCCGCGGAGCTTATCTAGAGAGGGGTGAAAACCAATTTCGGCTAACACGATTTTCCTCGAAGTTGCATTCATATTTTTTTTTTCGATGCACTGTTTCTCGCAAAGGCCCCAGTTGTGGACTGCAAGACTTTGATTTTTTTTAATAGTCTTTAATGGAGCTTTCGACGCCTATACTTCTTTTTTTGCTATCGTTCACACCCAAAATCTGCTGTGGGCTCTCGGTCTAATAGTCTTGCAAAAAATCATTACGGACGAGATTGCTATAATTTTGAATTTAGATCTGAATTAATCATAGAAACATCAAAACTTATAATAAGAGCCTTATGATAAATTCCACAATTTTTAACATATACAAATCAGGTTCAGTGACTATTGCATCAATTTTATTTGAAGTAAATACTAGGCCAAGCCATCTCCCCATATCATTTTCAATACAATTAATTTGAACTTAATTTAAAGTAGATAAAGAATCAATTACCTCATATTCATAATCTTTACATATTGTAATGACTTTCCAAATTTGAACTATAACGACTCCGAAAAGCAAACAAACGAACACAATAAAGCTTACGGTCGCAGTGCAAACATACCCTTAGTAACTTTAATTATAGCAACTCTCAAACGAAGGAAGCGCCATCTGCCGGATTATAGCAGATTTACCAGCTGTCAAATAAAAGCTTTTTGAAGGGAAATTATTGGGAAATTTCCCCTATGGAAAGCTCTGGAAGCAGAGACTAGAACGTTCTCCTTATTTCGAGAGTTTGGAAAACAAGTATAAAAGGCACATGTTTGAACGGCAGCGACACAGTTTGTTTTTAATCGTGAATGAATAAAGTTGGTTGTAATAAAAGTGAAAAGTAAAGTTTGTGAATTAATTCAGTGGTGAATAATAAATCGTTTTATTTGTAGTAAGAAAAGTAAAGTGTTTTATTTTGCGAAATAAATAAGTGGACGTTTTGAATAAAGTAAATAAGTTTTATTAACGAACCTGAGAAAATATTACATTGGTGTCAGAAGTGGGATAAAACTTATTTTATCTGTGCACTCAGTTGATTTATTGTTTGGAAAGTGAAAAAAAAGACAATGGGTAAATCTTTGAATGATTTAAATTTAGTGGAACTTAAGGCAGAACTGAATAAGCGAGATCTTCCTACTGCTGGAACAAAGAATGATCTTATAATTCGTCTGCAAGAAGATTTAAGAAGATGTGGAAAAATCCGGACACATTTATATTCGACATTGAAATGGAAGAACAGCAAGAACAAGTAAGTACATCGGGCATGACCAATATGCTGTCTCAGCTGCTAGCAAAATTTGAAGAACAAAAGAATCTTCTAGAACATCAAAGCCAAGAACAAAAGAATCTTCTAGAGCAACAAAGCCAAGAACAACGTAGTGAACAAAAGAATCTTCTCGAACGTTTCGAACAGCAAAGCCTAGAGCAGAAGAATCTTCTAGAACAACAAAGCCAAGAACAAAAGAATCTTCTAGAACAACAAGGCCAAGAACAAAAAAATCTTCGAAATCTTCTCGAAGGTAAATTAGATGCCTTTGACAATAGAATTGTTGCCCTTGACGAGCGTGTCGATAAACAATTCTCGACTGTTGAAGCAAAGTTTGAAAAGGTAGAAGATAAAATCGAATCTATTACCAAGGAATTGGACAAAGTAAGGAAAATGAAGGTTCGAGAAAGTTCTGGTGTTTGTCCAAGGAGAAAGGAGATGCATCCACCAACCTTCGATGGACAAACTTCTTGGTCAATCTACAAGAAGCAGTTTGAGGCAGCTGCAGCAACGAACGGCTGGGACGACGAAGACAAATATATAGCTCTGACGCTTGCTCTTAGAGGAACTGCTGCTGAGCTGCTGCAAACCATACCAGCAGAAAAGAATGGCAACTTCAGCGCTCTTGTTCAGGCCATTGACAAACGCTTTGGAGATGGCCATATGCAAGAAGTCTTCCGTGTTCAACTTAATACAAGAATCCAGAAAAGGGGAGAAACTCTGCAACAGCTTCAAGCAGACATCGAACGATTGGCGCATCTGGCATATCCAGCTGCAGGAGATGAAATCATTAACCAATTCGCAACTGTTCGTGCTGTTTCTGACATCAACCTTCAGCGAGCAATTCGAACGGCTGGAAAACGCACGCTCCCTGAAGCATTAGCGTTCGCCCTGACTATGGAAGCAGCAGAACAGGCTTCTCAAGGAGTTCATCGGGTGGGAGAACTAGGAGTTGAGGAGTGTTGTTGCCAGAGAACTGCGTTCCAAAGAAACCAGCGAGATGGACCTGCTCGATGCTGGAACTGTAACAAGACCGGACATCTTCAACGGCAGTGCAGACTGCCACCTAGAAAACCTCCATGTTGGAATTGCAACAGGACTGGACATCTCCAACGCCAATGCAGATTGCCACCTAGAAGACCATGGAAACCAGACTACAATAATTGCACGCATGAAAAAGAAAAGGAAGTTGTTTCCATCCAGCGACTGAGAGCCGATCCCATTTACGATTGGAGTAAAAGGAAAATGAGGACTGTGCAAAAAGATGACTCGGGAAGCGATATATATCGCCCAAAAGTGACTCCACTGCAGTTAACTCCTATCCGGGGAAAGGGTGACAAGCGTGATTCCAAAGAAAACTACAAAGTTGGAACGGACGGATTTCAAGTGTGCATGGATGTCAGCCATTTCAAGCCAAATGAGTTAATGGTCAAAACTGTTGGCAACAGCGTGGTAGTGGAAGGTAATCATGAACGTGAAGATGAACATGGCTACATAAGTCGTCAGTTTGTACAGAAGTACCAGCTACCAAAGGGGTATGATGCCAAAGATGTCATCTCAATGGTTTCAATGGACGGTATCCTGACAATCAAAACTCAGCAGAAGGCATCCCAAGTAACAATTTTCCTCTCATAAGAATTTCCAAGCGGCTTATGAGACTATATTTCGGGAGCTTGTTTTACTCTAGGACACTACTCCAACATTCTTATGAAAGTGTTACAAGCGTTAAATGGCCCACTTATGGGAGCTAATTTTCCTCTTATAGAAACATTTTAATTGTTAATATGGGATGACAAACGCCCTATTAATCTTGCTAGGAGAATGCGTCTCTTCTTGTGGGAGTTGATGAAAAGAGAACGAGTATGTCCAAAATTAAAAAAACATATACACATACATAATTATCTTTCACATTGTCTATACTTTTTTTGGAAGTAGGTACGAAGATATTACTTTTATCTGTATGTGTCATCGTCATTGTCTCATGGCGAAAAACTAATGTGTATTTTAGTGAGAGCATTTATATTTTGATATCATGGTGACGTTAATATATTTATAGTTTGTCACATTATGTGAAGCTAAATCTTAGTGCGAATGAAACTTTTTCTACTAACTTAAACATTTTACTTCGAAAAATAACAAAGCGCTTTCAAAATTATTGATATTTAAATTATTTTATTTTTATTTTGAAATAGAAAAAGGGTTACCTTGATGTTTGTTTTGAATCAGAATAATACTTTTTATGCTGATGTTATTTATGGTATTTATTCATGTTATATGACGAAAAAGGTATAATAGCAGAAAATTTGTCGATTTGTTGGTCTTATTCTTGTATACCTGTTATTTATAATCAAAAAATTTACAAGAGATTAAGAGACGTTTTAATGAAAAAAAAGAAGTTGACAAAATAAACATCAATAGCCCTGTTCTTTAGTGCTTATCTCTGCTTAGAAAAAGTAGTATGAAAAATACAACAACAATTTGGTATAACTCCGTATTGTTGTTGTTTTAAACATGCTACTTTTTTAAGCGAAGATAAAAATGCACTAAAAAACAGGGCTAATATAAACGCACTAATACTGGTAAATATATCTTAATTAGATTCATCATAATGGAAACCCAAATAAATTATTTTAAGATTTATTTTCAAATCACGGTAACCCTCAAACTATACAAACAACACTTCGTTCAAATTGAAATATGGCTGCTGTCCACTCGATACTTTCAACTCTTGAATAAACATTTTTATGAGAGTGTTGTAACATTTATGTTGGTATGAAAACAAACACTTGTTATGAGAAGTCAGATGCTTCTATGTGACTTTTTTTTGACAGCTATCAAACAAACCAAGAAAAAACAAACAAATATCGGTGATGCGTTCCTTTTTCTAACGAATGTTTACTTTTGTTTATGTTTCAATAAAACTTGAAATGTCAAAGTAAGAAATATGTTTAGTTTTGTGCATAACAGTTTCAGAATGATAAATTTACATTATGGCGTCATAAATGTTGTAATAACTGAACAAAGAATATCAAAAATTAGCATTCCAATAGGCAACAAAATTATAATTATATGGTCAAATTTACAAGTGTAATAATGTCAAAAAACCTAATATTACACCGAAACAAAAGAAAATAAATCACCGAAAGTTTACATTCGTCAAAAATAAAATAAATTTTTAATTGTAATATTCAACATCCAATTGTTCCATTCAGGAAGCAAGTCCAATAGAACACTGAACGTCGGAAAACAATGTACACACAAAACTTTAAGAAAAAGAACGACTTGTGTATAAATCAAATATAAGCAGCTGTGGATGCAACATTTCATCTCATATGAATCCTATAGTTAGTGTTTTATTTTTGTTACTTTATTACCTCTTGATAAGAGATTTTAAAGATTAAAAAATGACGTTTAGAGCTTAAATTTGATAACAAGATTATTACAAGACATTACATTTATATACACGAGGAATAATTGTTCTAGGTATAAAATTAAAGCGATTCGATGTTTGAAAAATGCTAAGCTCGTATAATAAAAACGTTAAAAGACGAATTTTTGTTTCATAATGAGAGATCATGTCTTAAGTATAGCAATACGATCTGAAAGAGAATAATGGGAGTTTTTTTGAGAAAATAAGACCTAAGCTCTGGAGAGTTTGTTAGTTGGGATTGAAGAACAACGAAAGGATAGTGCAAATTCAACAGACTGGCCCCATGAATCGGAGTGATAAGGGAAATGAAGAAGAAAGGCTGAGTGACGTTCATGAAAGAACAAGGGCAAATATGAAGCCATCAAGTGGTCGGATGAAAAAGCGATACGACACAAAAGCAACAAAGACAGGATTCCAAGCGGGAGACCTTGTTTGGTTTTATAATTCCCAGCGTCGGTGGGGAATGTCACTGAAACTTCAACAAAATTGGGAAGGCCCTTATACTGTTGTAACACGAGTAAACGATGGCGTCTACCGTATTCGGAGAGGATTAAGAGGCAAAATAAAAGTAGTTCACATCGACCAATTACATCGTTGTAATGGTGAAGGAAGTGATGGATTTGCTCGGGACGATCAATCCTAAGAGGGGGGCAGTGTAATGACTTTCCAAATTTGAACTATAACGACTCCGAAAAGCAAACAAACGAACACAATAAAGCTTACGGTCGCAGTGCAAACATACCCTTAGTAGCTATAATTATAGCAACTCTCAAACGAAGGAAGCGCCATCTGCCGGACTATAGCAGATTTACCAGCTGTCAAATAAAAGCTTTTTGAAGGGAAATTATTGGGAAATTTCCCCTATGGAAAGCTCTGGAAGCAGAGACTAGAACGTTCTCCTTATTTCGAGAGTTTGGAAAACAAGTATAAAAGGCATATGTTTGAACGGCAGCGACACAGTTTGTTTTTAATCGTGAATGAATAAAGTTGGTTGTAATAAAAGTGAAAAGTAAAGTTTGTGAATTAATTCAGTGGTGAATAATAAATCGTTTTGTTTGTAGTAAGAAAAGTAAAGTGTTTTATTTTGCGAAATAAATAAGTGGACGTTTTGAATAAAGTAAATAAGTTTTATTAACGAACCTGAGAAAATATTACAATATATTAAATGGAATTAAGCATTTATCTTCTTCAGAATAGGATCATTTGACAAAAGAAAGATTAAAATCTCCTTTAAACAATTATATAAGAATTTGAATCTTAAAGAATTTGAATCAGTTGCAGAAAGATAGAATTCTGTTGTTTAAGATCTCATGCCCCCCACATTATGATAATAGATATGTAGTAATATTGTTACAAAAACTATCGATTGTTGAAAAAGAGACAGACGTTACTTCTGCATGATCTTTGGCCCTGGTGGACCATTTTTTGAAATAAATTTGAACAAACGAACATGTATACCTTCTTGCCAAACACTTGCATTCAGGAACGTAGAGAGCAAGTTCTCCGGTATTCCAAGTTTAAAATCAACATATTTAAGATCATTAACGTTTGCATTTTCCTTGACCAATGACCAATCTATAACAGCTGAGTATGGAAGTATGGATGGGTCAATTGAGAATGCAGATGAGACATAATTAATAACAGATTCAGCGGTTGTAGATAATTTAAAAGAGGATAAATGAAGCCATGAGTACTTTTGTCTCACATCTAAGGCAGATTGTTATTTATTTTTATCCACCAAAGCGATAGTCCTCTTTGCTTTAGAATTAAGTTTGACATCTCCATTATGATTATTTACAGCCGATGTGCCAGCAATATCATCATTGCAATAACTACCAACATTGCGCTCGACAGCAGCATTAGAATGTTTAGCGTCAATAACAACAGCAGAACCTTTAGAAACATTGTCTGCAGCAATCACAGCAGCCGATAAGCCAGCAATATCATCATTGCAATAACTAGCAACATTGTCTTCGACAGCAGCATTAGAATGTTTAGCAACACCACCATCAATAACAACAGCAGAACATTCAGAAATATTGTCTTCAGCAACAAGATTTAACGCAGCCTTGCCACACCAGCAACCGTGGACTCAACAGGAACATGCGAATTTTCAGCAACACGACCAACAACAACAACATCAGAATAAATAACCACTTTATAGCCAACAACAGCATTTAATGCAGCATTGTGACCAGCAACATCATCTCTAATAGCATCCACCCCAACTGATTCCACATCACAAACTTTGTCACTGCTATTATGATTGACAACAACAATGCCTTTATTCATGCCCCTATCAGCAGCGATACCTTTATCAGAATAATTATTCTCATCCTCAAAATCACATAACCCATTCTTGTTACTGTCGGCAGTAGAATCTGAAGCCAAAATCTCATTGCAAACGAGAACTGTGGTAGGCACAGATTTTGCTTCAGCCGTGGAACCAACTGATGATTCATCGTCTTTATGTATTGGTAGCGGTTGAGGATCCAACAATAGGTGTGTTTTTTTTGCAAGCCCGGGGGAATCGAATGAAAAAAACGAAATCGGGGCTTAGCGACGCCATTACAGAAAAAAAATGGAGTTTCCATACAAACTATCGATAACATGTATGAAATTCATGCCGGTAACACAGTTTTTATCTGGGCTTAAGTTAAGCCCCGAAATTTCTCTGGGCTTAGCTAAGCCCGAAGGGGCTTAGTTGTTGTTGCTTTTAAAATGTAAATTTCTTAGCCCCGAAATGCACAGCTAATGTACTATCACTTTTTTTTTAGAGACGTTTTTTTGCTGATTTTTTCATTTTTTTTCGTTGCAGTGGAAGACTAGATAGGCAAGGGGAAGGGGATGAGAAGTTTGAAGCTTTCGCATTTGCAGGTTAGAGTGGTTTCCTAAAATTTAAAAAACACGAACAAAACTGAATTTTCAAGGACGTCTTTCGAGGGTTTTGGGGCCACTTAGACGTCTGTCGTGACCATATTTGTAATCAGCGAGTCGAGGGCTTCAGGTGTATTGCGTTTGAAGTGGTTTCCCTCACAAATTCAATTTTGAGAAAAGTTGTAATTTTGATGCCAGGGCTACCAATAGCCCTGTTTTTTAGTGCATTTTTATCTTCGCTTGGAAAAAAGTAGCATGTTAAATACAACAACAATAAAGAGTTATAGAAAATTGTTATTGTATTTAACATGCTACTTTTTTTTAAGCGAAGATAAAAAGGCACTAAAAAACAGGGCTAATAACATTAACATCGTCTGGTTGCATCTCACACCAAAAATATGTTGAGAGCTTTCGGTCTACAATAGAGTAAGTTGGGGTAATGTATAGGTATAGGTATAGGCAGTTATTTCAAAAACCAAGCATGTTCTTCAACGGTCCTAGATTCAGTATGTTGATTAAAACAAAAGTAGTAGGTAATGCGTATTTAAACACCTCAAAAATCGTTCATTAATTCGACCAAATTATTGAAATCTGTAATTGTGTGCAGCTGAGTTTTTTTTGGGTGGAACAAATATAGTGTTTGTGCTCTTTGAAAAATTGTTTTCCAAGCAATTTGTCAATGCATTGGAAGAATTTATTAATCGTTAACGTTACTTATTTGATATTATTTGTGCTTTTGCAATAACGTTTTGTTAAAATGTCTAAAAAAGGTGAAATTAGAAAATGGGACGCGAAAGATATGCAGAGACCCACTTGTACTATGAGGAATTATGAAATTTGCCTTCAAGACATTTGGAGGACCACTTGGTATAGTATACCACATTAGACAGCAAGGTGTACCACATTACCCACTACTTTTCAAAAGTAACGATTTCGAGTCAAAATCTTTGTAAGTTACTGTTAGAATCCAACAAAAACAGTTAACAAAGTAGCTTTTATCTTCGTGCTAACATCTACCAAATTTGGAAGCATTCGTGTTGTTACTTTTTCTGTTAAGTCAAAAATACAAACATGTATACCACAATACCCTAACTTCCTCTAGCGTCTAGCCCATGCTTTTTTTCGGAATCCATGAACAAATTTTGTGATCAGATTTTTACATTATTTGGTGTGTTTATTTCCTATTCAGCACTGAAGACCGCAATCATTTTGAAAGCTCCGTTCGTTGGATATTCGCTTATAACGGATTGCGTTGAAACTGCATAAAACTACTTTGAGTGCAAATATCTAATGAAATAGACGTTGTAAAAGCTTTTTGTTTTCAGTGACGAATAGCTTTTGAACAGAAAATTTAGAAATTGAAAACCGAAATTATTTAGAAGGCTGAATGGCGAAAATATCTCTATCCAAAGGCATTTTGAGGCTGATGAATCAAATAACCCAAAAAATAAAATAGGAGGCGTATATTTCGAGAACCAGTTATCATATAAGGTTCTGGTTCTCAGTTTGGGAAAGCTTTGGAAAATTTCTTTCCAAAGGTATTTTCAGACTAGTAATCAAATAACGCAAAAAAAAATATCACTTTGAAAGCGTATATTTCGGGAACCAGTTATCATAGAAGGTTCTGGTTTTTAGTTTTGGAAAATTTCTACCAATTTTTTTTTTACTTTCTACAACGTTTGGTTTAGGAATTATGGCTATTCAAAGACATTAAGGTAGATCATTTTGGGGTAGACAATCAGTAAAATCACTTTGGATGCTAATATTCCCTTAACCAGACGATGAAACAAATTTGGCTTCGATGTATCCATTGGGTTTGAAAAGACTTTTCCAAAAAGGTACGTCATGGTTTATTTCATTGACTTCCAGCTTAATAATTTGGAATTCTTATCTTGTTGGATATATAGTGGTTGTTTGTTAAAAGGAAATCCACGTAAGTTTAACTGAACTTAATCCAAATGATGAATCCAGTGGGTAAGCCAGACGAAACGCCATAAAGAGCTATTTTGAATCAAAATTAACAACAGTTGGCAATACTTACACTCTGGCTCTCATAGAAATATAATGGCTAATTTATAACTCTATTAATTTGTTCGAAATTAATACAAATGCTTAAAGCTTAACGCATTTAACTGATACTTTCAAGCCACGGTGCGGCAGGGTGGCGCGGCGGCGGGCGGCGTTTGTACGAAGTTACTTTGAGCATATGATAGGTGTGTATTTTGTAGCATACACACGCATGGAACTGGGCCAAGCGGCCAAACATTGATTGAGAAATGGTCCACTACAGTCTACACTACACTACCAGTCGAAGTTACTCTGCGTACGCTGCGTATATTGGTGATATTGTTCGTAGCTCGTAGGTCTTGTTTGTTACGATGCCGGCCGTTGGCAATCAACTCAAAGAGCTGCAGACAAAATGTTTTATTTGTCAGTTACATTATTTAGGAGGCGCACACAACTTGATTTTTTTCCCAAAGTCTGAAAATTGTTAAAAATGGTGTAACCAAAAAAAAACCCACTTCTGTGCTTTGACTGTGGAATATATGGTGGAAGCACGCTTTCCTGGGTATAAAAGAAAACTAATTCCTT
This sequence comes from Dasysyrphus tricinctus, assembly GCA_963921185.1. Classification (NCBI taxonomy): domain Eukaryota; kingdom Metazoa; phylum Arthropoda; class Insecta; order Diptera; family Syrphidae; genus Dasysyrphus; species Dasysyrphus tricinctus. Next base: position 125,468,499 of record OY992532.1, read on the forward strand.
AGTAGTGGTATCAGTTTGTCTCGTCGCGTTGTCATTGAAATTTACATAGCTAAGTCCCAGACGATCAAAATGAAGGTAAGGACATGAACTTCTATTGTGATATGAAAATACTATCACTGATCAATTTTTTTGAATAGATCCTTCTCTGTTTAACGACAATTATATGCACCTGCAATGGTGGAATATCCAGCGGATATGGAGGTAACTCGGTGCAAGAAATAGAAATCGAGCCCCAGCAATTGCAACATCTACATGAAATACAGTTTATCGACCAAGGGCATAATAATGCTCCATCATCAGGGGCTCCAGTTGAGATAATTAATATACAAAACGCTGATGGAAATGGAGCAGGCTTTGGTGGTGGACATAGCGGAGCCCAAAGTGGATGGCAGCCCCTAAGTGATATCCACTCCCATAACTCTGAACCAGCACAAATCATCAAAATTATTCATGAACATTCTCAAGGCAGACATGGTGGTGATTATGGATTTGAAGGACAATCCCAACCCCAAATCATTAAAATTATTGAAGAACAATCATATGGCAGTAATCACGCTAGTAATGGTGCCTCATTTATACCTCATCAAATTATAAAGGTCATTGACGAGCAGTCATATGTCGAACATGGACAAGGACATGGGCATGGACATGGACATGGTAATTCGTTTGAACCCAACTTTGGAGGTCACGGCTCTCCATCCGAATCAGAACCACAAATTTTATTTGCTGACCCACCATCCATTCCATTTGTCCCGAGTGGTGACACCTCATCAAAATCCTCAAATCCACTAAGTTCTTTGGGATCAATAATCCCACAGCTTTTAAGACTTCTCTTTGGCGGTGGAAACTCACCACTACCATCATTACCATCACTACCATCATTGGGTGGTAGTAAGGCAATAAACACCCCTCACGCTGGTAAATTGATAAATGCTTATGGTTATGGAGGGAATACGAAAATTACCAGAGCCGGAAAAATACCTAATAGCTTTTACAAGTCTGGCCGAGTGATAGAAAGTGGTACATTAAAAATATCTTCGGTTAAAAAAGGTGGAAAATGGTAGTTTAGCTGATGTTGCTAGTATTCTCAATAAGGAAAATCTTTTTTAATTGCCAAAAAGTCATTCATCTTAGTCTAAGTATTTATAATCACAAACAAAACCATAGTTAAATATAAGAGAATAAATTTTAATTAAGTAATATTTTAATTCTGTTTGTTTTATTGCAAGTACGTCAAAGTTTGTTCTCTTTGATTCTTACTTTTAAATAGATCGCTTCGTGTTGGTGAATTGCAGAAGAATTTCGTCAGTAGTCAGATCTGCTAATCGAAATAGACACGAAGTATTGGATGTTTCCATAACATAGGTTTACCTTTAACTTCTTGACACAAAAAGACAAGCATATTTGAGTAATGTACATTGTACATATGTAACAATACTAGGAATTTTGTTTTCTACATATAGTCCAGTAACTATATACATTAGACCTCTATTTTGCAATTCTCGACTTTCAGATTTCGATTCGCAATTTTTTAAAATTTATTTTACATTATAATGATTTTCTTGTATTTCAATAATCTAACGATCGCAAAAGAAAAAAACTTTCTATCATTTTTCGTTTGGAAAATAGATTCTAGACTTTTCTCTTTGTTTACCCTCATTTACCCTACTGAAATTTCGAATTTCAAAAAATCATGTAGTTTATAATTTTTAAATAAAATTTCTTTATTTAGTATTTTTTGTATATCCTTAAAGCTTACCATCTAAGCCGGGGCAGATAATTGAAAAACCCCAACAATTGTGGGTATTTGGCAACCCTATGCCTTGACCACTTTTCGACAGAAACCCATGCGCAAATTGTTTTTTTAAGACACTGCCTACAAAACTGTATACCGCATTCTGTTTTTTTTTTAATCTGCTATTCCAAAATTCCTCTTTCTGTTTCAATTCTGTTTTTCAAAATTCTGTCGAATTGTATTAGGAAAAAAAAAAAAAAAATTCTGCTAATTCTCTAGACAGATGGACACAATTGCATGTTGTCAGAAATGATTTTTTTAAAAACACAGTCCTCAATTATGTATTTACGAATCAAAAATAATAATACAATTACTGAAATTTGTAAAAGTAATTCGGCCATACAGAGTTGGTTTCTCATTCCTAGTCCTAGTGGGCTTATGATTTTTGAAAGGTCATCGAGTGCAGTTGACATAAAATAAGCCACTTAGAGTTGTTGATATGTTTTTGTACTTATTTATGTTTTTGTACTTCGGTTTAATGTCCAAAAAAGTCGGCAGCAATTAGATATACATATCAAAAAATATCGGCATGCATGCCATGAATTATTCGGAACACGTTATTCCTAATTCGACATTTAAACATTTTATATTCTCTTACAAAACTTAAAAAAGAACTCGTTTGGAAAATGTTAAAAAGTACGCAATTTTTACATTTTCCAAATGAGTTCTTTTTATTATTTGCAGAATTTTGTAACACTGAATTATGAAAAAAGAAATTTTAAAAAGCAGAATATTGTGAAAAGAAAAATTATGAAAAACAGAATTTTAAAAGTAGAATTTTAAAAAGCACAATATTGAAAGCAGAATTTTGAAAACAGAATATTGGGACACGCATTTTGACCCCAACCCTTTATTGTATCTGAACTTGCAACCAAAAAGCAAATAATGGGAATCGTGAGGGAGTTTTTTTCTTATTTTACAACAAAATTCATCAGGAAGTAAGCTTTCCTTACCTTTTTTAAGATTTTAAACACTTTTTTAACCTAAAAGTAATTATGGAATACATTATTTCCCTTCTTCGTGACCTTTATTAACGAATACTCAAATTTTAAGGTTTCATTAACTGCTAGAAATTAAGGCCATTCCTCTTCCGTAAGGTTTTTCATTTTATTTTGCAAGATGCAGAGAAAATATATGCATATAATAGCCACGAAATGCATTATGAAGATTAGGGTTTGCCAAATCAAATGATTACTTGCTTTGAAATTCTTAAAACCCTGATTAGTTGAGCTCAAGTTTTTTATTTTTTTTTTAGGAATCAGACAAAATTTGCATGACATATAATAGCCCTGTTTTTTAGTGCATTTTTATCTTCACTTAGAAAAAAGTAACATGTTAAATACAGCAACAATACGGAATTATACCAGTTTGTTGTTGTAATTAACATGCTACTTTTTTCTAAGCGAAGATAAAAATGCACTAAGAACAGGGCTAATATGTGCGGTCACCTACCCTACCGTAGTTGAAACGGAGTGAAGGGAATTGAAGTGGATACCAAAAGCAATTCATACTCTAATTCTAATTTGCTGTCATAAGCACTTCTTTCAAAAATATATTAAATAATAATTTTGCCTCAGCCAACAAACAAAGACCACTTTTTTGAAAATTTTAAGCCGATTTAGGACAGTCGAAGCATTTAAAGTTTAAAATAAAGCATAAGACATGCCCCCTAATGAACGTACAATGCTCATTTTATCGTTTAATTATTATTTCTTATTGCTTCATGGGACCCACTTTTTTCATGTTCTCTTTCATGGTAATGTCAGTTCTAATTCCAAACGCTTTCTGGTTATCAACCAACGCAACGCACGGTGAGCTTATTTGACTGTTTTCTTTCTTTTGTGTGCAAAGTGACATTGCTTTGAAAAAATATTAAGTACACAATATTTGATGCGATTTAAGAAGGAGTTCTGTGCTTCAAAATATCAATTTGATGGAGTCTCAAAAATTTGAGAAATAAATTAATAAAAATTCACTGTGGCGTATGAGTACTATTTTTCATTATTAGCCCAGGAAAATTAGATTTTCACTTTGAAAAAATTGCGACAAATCTGATTTTTGGTGGAGCGGCTTATTATGACGTCTTAAGTATTTCCCGAAAAGTACCCTAAATTTGGCCCGGGACTAAATTTTTTAGGGGGGGTGAAAGCGGTTGAAGTTCAGTTTTTTGGGAATTGCTCCTAAACTATCGGTTTTATTGAAAAAATGTGAAGGTAAAAATTAAAGCTGATGTTATTCTACACAAAAACTTTTAACATACTTTTTTTTGTAGAACCAATAGTTTCAGAGAAAAACGTTCAAGAACTTCATGGTGCAGTGAGTTTAGTCCAAAAAATTTATAAAAATTTTGCTTATCGCTGGGCAAATTTTGTTTTGTGATTTATGTTTAAGTACAACTCCTTATTGTAAAATCAAGTTTTTGGGGTGGTAGGGGAAAGAGAATGGCCGCCATCTTGAAAACAAGGTTGATTTTGTTTTTATTTAATAACTCGTTGAAATTGTGTTTTTCAAAAAAATGACCAAAGGACAGATTTTAGACAATTAAATTATCTAAAAAATGAGCTATTAAACAGCTCTGTGTGTTTATTAATCTCAAAGTTACAGTGGATTAAAAGTCACCTATGCCTCATATATGGTGGGGATGAAATGACGTCTTTTAAGGTTTTTCGCTTATTTGTGTTATTTTTTTGTCAGAATAGAAGACTCATTTTACAGACAATCAAGAGCAGTGCAAAATATATTCTAGACATCATCAAAAAAATTCACAAATAAGCGAAAAACCTTAAAAAACGTCATTTAATCCCCACCATATATGAGGCATAGGTGACCTTTGATCCGCTGTAACTAAAAGATTAATAAATATACAGAGCTGTTTAATGGCTCATTTTTTAGATAATTTAATCGTCTAAAATCTGTTCTTTGGTCATTTTTTTGAAAAACGCAATTTCAACAAGTTATTAAACAAAAACAAAATCCACCTTGTTTTCACGATGGTGGCCATTCCCTTTCCCCTACTACCCCAAAAACTTGATTTTACAATAAGGAGTTGTACTTAAACATAAATCACAAAACGAAATTTGCCCAGCGATAAGCAAAAATTTTAGAAATTTTTTAGACTTAACTCACTGCACCATGAAGCTCTTGAACGTTTTTTTTCTGAAACTATTGGTTCTACGAAAAAAAGTATATTAACATTTTTTGTGTAGAATAACATCAGCTTTTTCAATAAAACCGATAGTTTAAGAGCAATTCCCAAAAAATGAACTTCAACCCCTTTCACCCCCCCTAAGCAATTTAGCCCCGGGCCAAATTTAGGGTACTTTTCAGGAAATGCTTAAGACGTCATAATAAGCCACTCCACCAAAAATCAGCTTTGTCGCAATTTTTTCGAAGTTTGGCCATTTTTTTGTCTAATTTTCCTTGGCTATAAGATGCTTAAGTGTCGTAGGACAAAATTATAAGAAATCAAGATAATTTTTATCATCTCCCGTAGGGTTGGGAAGGGTACCTTTCAATGGAAGTCAAAAATATCTTGACTTTCTATTCCAAAGTTTTTATAATTAAATTCTATGTACATATACAGGGTGTTCGGTATAAAGTGCACCGAAAAGATATAGCGAGAAGGTTGGGTTAAAACAAGAAAAAAATCGTAAAGGAGGGGGGTCTATTTCCCCCGTTTGGGCGGGATGGGCAATTTTCTAAAAAACTTGACTTAAAACGGAAACAAATATTTAAAAACAACGGTTAAACTAACAATGCCATATGTTATACCTTTTTGGAAAGCAAGAAATCTTTTCTTTAATTTTCATTTTAAATTAAGTTGTGTTAGAGAATAGTTTTGAAAAATTAATTTTCAAGCTCGAAATTTTGAAACAAAAAGCTTTAGGGCCTGTCTTACACATTCTCTGAGTAAGGTTCTGATTAGTTAATCGACACATAAGTTCTGAGGCAGGGTCATATGTTCACAAATAAAAAATTGTTTATGAATTTATTACTTAATCAGGGGGGTCATAAGACAATAATTGTGAATTTTTCTTCTGTGGACTTATTACCCTGTGCTAATATTTATGTGTCGGATATCTAATCAGAACTTTATTCAAACATTGTGAAACAAACCCTTAAATTATTTTTTTTTAATTATATGTAATAAAGTATAAGAAGAGATTTCTGGCTTTCCAAAAAGGTATAGCATTGCATTGTAAAGTTTTACCGATGTTTTTAAATAATTTGTTTTCTATTTGAAGTAGTTTTTTTAGAAAATTTCCCCTCGTGCCTAAGCGGGAGGAAAAGGCCCCCCTCCCTTACGACTTTTTCTTGTCTTAACACAACCTACTCGCTTCAGCATTTTGTTGCTCCTTATACCGATCACCTTGTATAGAATTTACTACTGAAATAAATCGATCGAGTAGAACTATCTATCTATATATGTACATATTGACTTGTTGAATTCTTGAAAGAGCTATTTAAGCTGGAATTACATTTTCGTTTTTCATTTGGTGAACATCGTTCATTGTTCGATGTTTGAGTAATACATATACTAGTATCGTAAGCGAAACATCATAGAAATTTTTTCTATTATTGAAGTATTTGCAACAGAAATGATTCGGCAATACTCTCAAATATAATTTAATATTCTATTCTGAAATCCTGCTTGGTATTCCATCAACAGATTATTGCACTCTATCCCTAAAACGTTTTCTTTTTTTAAGTTTAGAAAATAATATCCAACGATAGTTTGCTGGGTCTTTCATGCAGTTATTATTTTTAGATATAGGACATATGAGTTTATATTTTTGGAGGGTAGCTACGTACCCTATACGTCTGCCATTCCGCTAAAATCGTGTGCTAAAATTTTGATCCGTGGATTAAATCGTTTTACCAAATTTGTACAACTAGGCCAAGTTTTTCAGCCCATTTTTTGAACCATTTGGGTTATGAGCGATAATAAAACGCGGCTAGTATAGAAAGTGTGGTTACTGCAATGGTATCATTTCCATTTTCCATATTGAAGTGGTGATTTCCATGATGATCAAAGGGTAGACACGGTGCATTCAAGAGGACACAAGCGTCCACAAGCTTTTTTTCAAAGCGAACCTCTGTCTATCAACTCCTGCTCTCACCTCCAAGTGGTGAACATCGGGTGCCTAGTACCTTTAACTGAAGATGGGGTTCCAATCCCTGTGGACGGTTTTAGGGGGCAGCAAACGAGAGAGGGGGGGAGGAGTGTTCCCACTAAGGCACTTCTCTTTCATCCAGGCGGCAGCGGAAGAATTCTCAAGATGGAATCAACGGTGGCGTCTACAGTTCCAGTTAGGCTGAACTACTCTTAGTGAACACCTTATACGGGCTTCTACGACATATTCGGAGCTCAGGCCTATAAGGAGCGGTTAATCCGGCTCCCCGCCCTTGGAGTTATATTGTAAGGGTCTGCTCCTCCAGGTTGGGGGTCGTGCCGTCGGGGAGACTTCCCGGCCACGTAAAGCTACCTTAGTTGCGAAGCAACAACAAGCCTCGGATATGGACGGACTTACTGTTGACGAACCAAGCAAACGAAATAAGGACAACGAACTTCGAATCTGCACGTGGAATGTTCTGTATCTCTATAGACCACGTGCAGCCGAACATTTAGCGGAGGCCCTAGACTGCTACAAAGCAGACATCACCGCCATCCAAGAAGTGCACATGGGATGGGCCAGGCAAGAGAAAACTGAAAGACTGCGATATCTACTACGGTGACTGTTACCGACCACAAGGGGAGCGTCTCTTTGGATGTGGATTCGTTGTTAGAGGCAGACTTAGGCAAGAAGTCTTGAGTTTCAACTATGTGAACGAGCGCCTCACAACAATTCGCATCACGGCTAAATTCACCAACATCAGCCTGATATGCGCGCATGCCCCCACAGAGGAGAAAGATGACGACACCAAGGACGAGTTCTACGAGCTCCTGGACAAGACATATGAGCAATGCCCTAGCTATGACATTAAAATTGCCTTGGGTGATTTTAATGCCAAACTAGGAAGAGAAGACGTCTTTGGTGGCACAATCGGAAAATACAGCCTGCACGACACCACCTCCGATAACGGACTCAGGCTAATCGACCTTGCTGAGGGGCGAAACGTTGTGGTAGCTAGTACGCAGTTCCCGCATCTCGATATACACAAGGGGACATCGCGAATTCCTGGTCAATCAACCGCCAACCAAATTGACCACATTGCGATCGACGCAAGGCACTCCTCCAGTATTAAGGATGTCCGAACGTTCCGAGGAGCCAACGTTGACTCGGACCACTACCTCGTTGTAGCAAAGGTAATGCTACGGATATCCAGACCAAAGCCAAAACAGGGAAATACTGTGAGGAAGTTCGACGTTGGACGGCTACAGTCGCAGGAAATCGCCAGGTCCTTTTCCGATCGAGTCTCTCGCGCCCTCTTAACTAGTCCTTTGCCGCCAACTGCAAACATCGAGAACCAGTGGAAAAACTTCCAGAAAGCCATCAAAAATGCCGCCTCTGACGTGCTGGGCTTTGCACGACCACCACAGCGAAACCCCTGGTTCGACGAAGAATGCCGGCAAGTACATGCAGCCAAACAACAGGCATACAAAGCAGCGCTGCATAGAAGGACCAGAGCTGCTCGCGAGCTCTACGAGCAGAAGAGGAGAGAGGAACACAAGCTTCTTATGAGGAAGAAGAAAGAGCATGAGAAGCGCGCGATCGAGGAGTTAGAGGGATGCCACTGCAGGAATGAAGTTCGGAAGTTTTACCAAAAAGTAAAAAGAACTTCCCAAGGTTACAAAGCCCGAAACGAAGCCTGCAAAGACGATCAGGGGAACATCGTGGTGGAATCGCAGTCGGTGCTGAGGATATGGAAAAATCATTTCTGCAAACTGTATAACGGCGATGACGAACCGAATTCCACTAACATCCAAATTGCACCATTCAACTTGGACGACGTAGGCCAAAAATTCCGTCCACCCGATCTTGACGAAGTGAGGATAGCCATATCTAAACTTAAGTCCAATAAAGCTGCTGGAGCTGATGGCCTTGTGGCTGAACTTTTCAAAGCGGCTGGCGATGAATTAGTTAGGAGTATGCACCAGCTCATCTGTAAAATATGGTCGGAGGAAAGCATGCCCGATGAATGGAACCTCAGCATTGTTTGCCCGATCCTCAAGAAAGGCGATCCTCTGGACTGCACCAACTACAGAGGCATCAGTCTTCTTAATATACAAGATCTTCTCTGCCGTACTTTGTGAACGCCTGAAGCCATTCGTCAACAACCTGATAGGTCCATATCAGCGTGGCTTTAGGCCAGGAAAGTCCACCATCGACCAAATATTCGCACTACGGCAGATCTTGGAGAAAACCCAGGAGTTTCGAATCGATACCCACCACCTTTTTATCGATTTCAAGGCCGCGTATGACAGCATCTATAGAGACGAGCTGTATAGAACAATGTCTAGTTTTGGCATCCCTGCCAAACTCGTCCGTTTGTGCAGGATGACGATGGAGAATGCACGCTGCTCCATCAAGGTCGGCAAAGACCTCACCGACACCTTTGATGTCAAAAAAGGTTTTAGGCAAGGCGACGCGCTGTCATGCGATTTCTTCAACATCGTTCTTGAAAGAATAGTGCAAAACTCTCACGTCAACACTAGAGGCACAATCTTTCAAAAGTCAGTCCAATTACTCGCTTACGCTGATGACATTGACATAATAGGACGAACAAAGCGTGATGTCAGTGGTGCTTTTGTGAGAATTGAGAAGGAAGCCAAGAAGATGAGATTAACGGTGAATGAAAGCAAAACGAAATATATGCTGTCAACAAGAAAGGGCACCCAACACCGACGTCTAGGACAGAACGTCACTATAGACAGCTATAATTTTGAGGTGGTCAGAGACTTTGTCTACCTGGGATCCGCTATAAACTCAGCGAACGACACCAGCGCTGAGATCAAACGAAGAATTACTCTTGCCAATCGCTGTTTCTTAGGGCTAAGAAGGCAATTGAGAAAAGCCCTCTCTCGAGCAACTAAACTGTCCCTGTATAAGACGCTTATCATCCCGGTCCTGATGTATGGTGCAGAGGCATGGACACTGCTAACGGTGGATGAGAACGCGTTAGGCTGTTTCGAGAGGAAAATTCTCCGGGTGATTTTTGGTCCCGTCTGCATAGATGGGGAATGGAGGAGTAGATACAACAACGAACTGTATGGGCTGTACAGCGACACCGACCTAGCCACAAAAGTGAAAAGCCAATGACTAAGATGGCTGGGCCACCTAGAGCGAATATGGACACCAATGCTCCGGCCCGGAAAGTCTTTGAATCCAACCCCGTGGGACAACGCAGTAGAGGTGGACAGCGTAAAAGGTGGCGCACGCAAGTGGAAGAGGACCTCAACCAACTTGGCGTGCGAAACTGGAGACAACTAGCTAGAAACCGAGCCGGCTGGAAGAAGCTTGTTGGTTGAGGCCCTGGTCCACCCCGGACTGTAGCGCCACCTTCAGTAAGTAAGTAAGTGATTTCCATAGTGTGTCACTTTAGTTTCAGTAGATTTTTAGCTATTGGAACTTAAAGTTAATCCTTTGCTGAAAAATTCCCCATGAGCTAACTTTGGAATAATAAATTGGTAAGATAAACTAACTCCAATCTAACCCACAGAATTAACTCCATTGCAGTGAAAAAGTGGGCTATTGAAGTGCCACAAGGGTCCAACAGATCCTGATTTTCCTCCAATTAGGAAATGGAAACTCTGCATTCAATTCAAGCATTCTTCTTTTCACCATAGAAAGCTCGTCTGAAATGCTTCCCTGAAGCTACATCCACAGTTACTTGTAATTATGATAATCTTTGTTTAATTACTTTAACTAATTGGTATTGCCATGGTTATACCTTCTATTTCTTTTTATACCAGTGAATCTAAATATTTGTCACATTTCAGACTTTTAAAGTAACATTATGTAAATACTAAGTACTCAATATTATTTTTAATATTAATGTTAAGGTTACACTTAATATAAAATTATACTTTTGAGAGAGCAATTTAAAAATAATGTTTTGCAAATCAACACCTTGCTCTAGTTGAGCTACATCTGGATATTATAACTTAGTCTTTCGCCGACCGCTATGACCACTAGACTGAACCAATCGCATCAACCAACTTAACTTCGCAAAAAAACTAAATCTTAAGCTTAAAACTCAATTTGTTGTATTTTTCATAACCATCGAATCCCATTCAACGCTATTATTGCCAACCAAAATTTATATTGTTTTTATGATTTTATGTAAATTCATCAGGTTTTAAATTTTTGATTTACTAATTTATCTGAACATTTCCCTTGCAACCATTAGAAATCTGTTTATTTACCTACAAACATAAACAAAGCACTAATGTCCCAGTCGATAAGACATAAGTATATGATTTCCGTTTGTCACATACCTATAGTGGTGGCGAAAAGCAACTGTTAGATAATATAATGTTACATCAAATAATGGAAATATCAAAGCTGTCAACTAGCCGGTTTTGCTTGCAAAATCAAAAAGACAAAAGAAAATCGAATAACTTACCACACTTTTTGGTGATTCCAAAGATTGTATCAGCATCAGATAGAAATTGAGCTTAGAGATGTGTGATGGCTCCTAACGTCAACAACACACAGTTCTTCTGTAACATTTCTGTTTGTGCAATAATGTCATTTATGAAAAAGAAAGACTTGCACTTTTGTCAGAGAAGATGTCGAAGAGGCAAACTCGAAGAGATGCTATTGTTTTTTCGTAAATGATTTATCATGTAGCGCATGGTGTTTTAGGTATATAAAACCGATTTGGAGCAATGCTTTACAGCATTAAATCACATGACTCAAAGGTATCAGCAGCCTTTACAGAACCGCTTATGATATCATCAGTGATGAAGGTATGTCCACTTTTGCACCTTTATATATCGGCATATTGAGGTTAATAATTTAAATCTTTATTTTCTCACACTCAGACTTTTGTGGTGTTTTTTTCGATAGTGAGTGTTGTTTATTCAGGCTTTATACCACCAATTCAGGAGCGTGGTTTTGTGCCTATTAGTCACCGATGGCAGACTTCTTTGGAGGATAGTGGTTTCGGTGATGATAATAATAATTTTGAGCCGGAAAATCATGAATTTGATTTTGGAGAGCATCCACCAGATCTTCACTTACATGAGGATCATGGTCATCATCATTATGAACATTTTGAAGATTCAGCAGAGGATCAGCATCCAACGTTTGAAGAACATTATTCACCAGAAGAGTATGAACCTAAGGAAGAGAAAACAGTTCATGTGCATGAGCATCATCATCATTATCATAGACACTACAAGACACTTCCAGTGTCGATAATAAAAAAAACAGTGATCATTAAACATGGATTAGGATAAAGGAAATCAGTTGGTCATTTATATAGTCCATTTATTTTAAAAGACTGTTTATCGTAAGGAAATTGTTTTGTATTATTTCAAATTAAAATTCTTCTCTTGAAAATTTTATTTATTTCAACTTAACCTGATTCTTGTTATTTTTAGTTCAAAGTAATAAAATGTATTATTTTTACCAAAACTAATCCTTTTAAATTTCTTTATTAATTCATTCTTTTTTGGTCAAGAAAAAATCACAGTATATCAAATAGTCGCAGTTCTGGATAACCAAAATGTGGATCAGAAAGCTCTTAAAAAAACAGGAATTGATAAAATTCATGCATATAGCTAGAAGGACACTTTTGAAAATTCAGATTAAGAAAATTATTATAATTAGTTGCTTATTAACTACGAATCAGTTGCGCCAAAAAAAAAAAGGATTGGATTTTCGGTTCTCAAGAAAACGGTTGTCCATCTGAGATAAGTTCATGTAAACAGCTTCCCCAAAAATAATGATAAATTATCCGCCAGTGGTTTGTTGTTAAAAAGGAATTAATTGTTTATTTATACTAAATCTGAATCCTCCAAAGTATCCTGCCAACTTAATAGGAACATTAAATCTCAAGCCCAACAACAACTCTGAGATTAGAAATCGAAGAAGTGCGCTAAAAAAAATCACGTTAATTTCAAAAAATCACTTTACTAAAGTAAAAAGCAACAAGAAAGAAATTTTCACCACAATTATTATAAGTTTGAATTTGATTAAAAAAACACTAACTTATGTTATGTTTGTTCAAAGTAGCTACACACTTTTTTTAAATATTGTGAAACTTTAAAAAATAAAGCCTTGGACAAGCACAAGCGATTGTCTTAAAAAAAATAATGATTTATGTGAATCAATAGAGTCATCCATTTGTTATCGGTTTTACCCAAAGTTAAACGCTATTAATTCAAATTAGTCATCCATTTTACTAGGAAAAATGGATGATCCTATTGATAAACATTGGTCATTGACTTTTTTATAGCGATAGCAACTGCAGATCGCTTCGATTTTGGCAAGGCTTCAGACCTTGCAATTTTGACAAAAAAAAAATAATACTGTGTGACAAGATTTTTCTAACATGAATAAATTAAGCTAGGTTGAATTATTGAGCTAAGACTATACATAATTGCTGAATAATGTGGAACCCAGCACGTCACGTTTCTCAGCTATGATGTCATAACGTTTATTTATAATAGAAAAAGCAGGTTTGTAACAATGCCATAACTTTGAACCGGTACGTTAAAGGAAATTTTGGTTGTTATTTACGTTTCAAGCAAGCCTAATTTAGTGAAAAGTAGCTTTTTTGAAAAATGTAAAAAATAATTTTGGAGCAGTGTTAAAAAATTCATTTTTCTAAACCATGAAAAGTGATCTAAAAAAGTAGTTTTCTTTTTTTTCAATTTTCTCCTACAACCGTCCTGTTATCAGTTTTCGACTTAAGGCTAGTAACAAAATTAAATAATAAAAGGCAATATGCTACTTTACACTGTAAAATAAAAAATGAATAATCAATTGACAAAAAATTTCAATTTTTTCTAATTTTGAGTTTCAAACAAGTTTTTCAAAAATTGTCTACCTGATTTTGCTACATAATAAAAGAACCTTTTTTAAGCATTAAAAAAAGATAAAGCACAATATTGTAAGCATTTCCGCTGCTTTTAAATAGCTATTTTTCTACTTCAATTCAATGTTTTGGGAATTTGTCCCCCTTTATTAAAAGGAGGCGGAAATACACCTCCCCTTTTATATAGTTGATTTCTTAGGATATGTCTAAAAATGATCTCATAAAGTATTGGCCAATAACTTGAAAAAATTCTGAGTACTTTTTACCTTTGAAGAAACAGTGTTTCTCATATGAAAATAAACACTGTATCAGAAAACTAAATAAGGGCATTTTAAACACAGCCAACTTCTTCACTCCACAACTTACTCTCATGCCGTCGCTGGAATGGCCATGAATCAATATATACCTACTTTTTCCATTATTTCTGAGTAAAGTGATCAAAAACCATTGATTTTGTAAGACAATAACATTGTATTTCAAATTTTTGGGTTTTCTACTGCCCGTATCTTTCTTAACCTTGCTCCTACCGAAAATATGACAACAACTTTTTTTGTAGGAAATTTATTTTTCTTTCACTTTGTGGTGGACACTTTTCCGCTTAAACGTTTAGTTTTTAAAATATTCCCGAAAAAAAATTAAAAAAGGGGACCTTTAACCCCCCTCCTGCCTAAAGCTCGCAGCCCTAGGCTGGGGACTTTTAGTATGTTATGCCTGGGGGTCCCTCTACCACATAAAATAATAACCCAGAGAGCTTGATTTTTTGCATTTATTTTATGAATTTAAGTTTTCGTTGATTAGACTATTATGAGTTGATTAGACGTGTGATGAGTGCTTGTTGTATTTCCATGCACAGTGCGTCAATGTTCGTAAAGCGGATATTGAATTCTACAAAAAAAAGCGGTAAAGCATTTCGTTGCAATTCATGTACAACTCTTCGTCGTCGATCGCTATATGAAGAATCCCCTCTTCTACAAGCTGCAGAAGTATCCACACATATCGTAGTAGGCGAAAAAAACAACATCTCTCCACCTGTTGGTCTCCGTGGGTCATCGTCAGCTTACCACATTCAACAAGAGAATATTGATAATACACAAACGGTTTCACTTGCAATTATCTATAAGGAACTCTTAGAGTTGAGAAAAGAAAATAGCCAGGTTTTGTCTACTCTTTAAGAACTTCAGAAATCCAAAACTGATTTGAAAGTCCAACTCGATTTGATGCAAAAAAGAGTTAATATCCTGGAACAAGCTCAAAGGGAAAACATTATTGAAATTGTTGGCCTTCCGAATATAAACAACACCAATGCTTTATCGCAATCTCTTAAGCTTTTTTCGTCTGGGCTTGAAACTAATATTACTGAAGAACAAATTGACAAAGTTTACGTCAAAAAAGTTAACATTTCAAATCATAAGCCGTCTCCTACGAATGATGGTGTTACGGATGATAGCAAATGTAATATCGTTTGTGTTAAATTTGTCTCACATCAAATAAAAGAAAATCTCATGAGGAAAAGAAAGACTTTTACCGATCGTCTTAATGGTAGTCTGTTTGGGAATGAATTTGCTAACAACAGAATTTATTTAAATGAAAGTTTTTCATCATATACAAGGGAACTGTGGAAAGCTGCTGCGGACTCTAAAAAAACTAAAAACTATAAATATTTGTGGTTTAGAAATTCTTCATTGTTTATGAGGAAAAAAGAAGGTGACAAACCTATTATTATTAATTGTAAAGAAGATTTACTTAAACTTACTTAGAATGTCTTTCGAAATTTTTGATAATTTATATTCCCTAGACTATAACAATTCTCTGTGTAATTTTGATTGTGAAATTTTGCAGTGTTTTTCATAGCAATTCCGTATATCAAAAACATTTCTATTTTATTCATTAAAACATACAAAGTCTTCGGAAAAATTTTGATCTTTTGCTGATTCATATTGATTCCTGTGTTAATAAGCCTGATTTTATATTTCTTTCTGAAATTTGGATTTTTAGTGATGAAATTGATAATTTTAATATATGTACCTGGTTATGATTTTCATGCCACATGTAATGATTCTTACTCTTCTGGTGGTGTTGCCGTCTTTTATAAAAAATTTTACTCATGTGATGTTTTTAAATTCAATTTTACTTCAATGGACGTTCTTAAAGTTGTTGTGGAGTTTAATAATGAGAAATTTTATTTTTTTTGTGCCTATCGACTTCATGGTAGTGGTAAAGATGTCTTTTTGGGAGAATTACAAGATTTATTAATTCATGAAAAAGCGAAAAACTTGTTGTTTCTTGGGGATATTAATATTGATTTGCTTTCTAAATCAAAACTAGTTGAAGACTATTTACAACTTTTGGCAATTATGGGCCTTGATTGTTGCATTGATCAGCCTACATGCATTACAGATAATTCCAGAACCTGTATTGACCACATATTTTGTAGAAGTAGCCGTACTGGCAAATTGTGTATCTCAAGTTCAATTGCAGATTTTCATATCTCAGACCATTGCATGACTAGTCTTCACTACATAGGAGTTAAACAGCCAAATGAGTGCGCTTCATCTAATAGATATATAACGGGTGATTTTTTAAGAGGTTTAGAACTTTAAAAAAAAAAAACACAATAAATTCGAAAAAATTAATGAAATATTTATTTGAATCGATAGTTTGAACCTTGCAATTTAATGTTTAAAGATAATTTCATGCAAATGTTGACCGCGGCTGCGTCTCAGGTAGCCCATCCGCTGAGTCCAATTTTGGCATACTCTTTCACACATATCGGCCGGTATCTCACGAATGAATGCATGGATGTTGGCTTCCAGTGCGTCAATCGAAGCGGGCTTGTCCCTATAGACATTAGCCTTGACATACCCCCACAAAAAATAATCTAATGGTGTCAAATCGCACGATCTAGGCGGCCAATTGACCGGCCCGAAACGTGAAATTAACTGTTCACCAAACTCGCCTCGCAATTGCGCCATTGTTTCGCGTGCTGTGTGGCATGTGGCACCGTCTTGTTGAAACCACATATCATGCAAGTCAAGAACTTCCATTTCGGGCAAAAAAAAGTTTGTTATCATCGCTCGGTAGCGTTCACCATTGACAGTAACGCTGCGATTCGCATCATCTTTGAAGAAATATGGCCCAATAATGCCGCCGGCCCATAAACCGCACCAAACAGTGGCTTTTTCGGGATGCATTGGTAGCTGTTGCAATGCTTCTGGCTGATCTTCACTCCAAATGCGGCAATTATGCTTATTTACGTACCCATTCAACCAAAAATGAGCCTCATCGCTGAACACAATTTTCTGAACACAACATTTCGAACCGAGCACGAATTTTGATAGTAAAATTCAATAATTTGCAAGCGTTGTTCATTTGTAAGACGATCCATGGTTAAATTGCAAACCAAACTGAAGCTGTTTGACAGTGACACAAGGTACTAAACACACGTCAGCTGTCAAAACCAGTGTTGCCAAAACCAAACCAGCTAAAAAATCACCCGTTACAAAAAATTGACTTCGTCTTATTAAACTCTAGACTTCGATTTGAGTATTGGGATACTGTCTATAATGAAACTGATCCTTCTTCAGCCTATGATAACTTTATTGTTACGCTAAAATCGTTAATAGAAAGTTGTTGTACGTTCAAGGCTCAAAATTGTAAATCTAAACGTCTTAAGCCTTGTATTACAGATTCTCTTTTACGAAAAATATGTGTAAAAAACAAATTAAGTCACAAATGTAAAAAATGTCCAAATAACTCCATATTAAGAGACAAATGTAAAAAAATGTGTAAAGAAATTTCTATTGAAGTTAAAGTTTGTAAAGAGAATTTCTACATAGCCGAGTTGGATAAAAATAGAGGTAATATAAGAGGGGAATGGAATGTTATTAATAACATTCTTAATCGAAAAAAAATGTGATAGGAAGCAAATTGTTATTGAGAAAGATGGGTTGTTACTTTCTAAGCCTATTCTTGTCGCCAATGGTTTCAATAACTTTTTCACTTCAATAGCCAATAACATTGTGGATAGTTCCTATGATTTTGATTTGATTCGTTGCGTGAGTAGTTCAGTTATTGAACAGAACCATTCTAACAGAAGTATATTTTTTGATCCGATTACTTCGCATGAATTACATCGAATCATTAATTCACTCAAGAACTCTAATTCAAAAACCGACAATTCTTGTTCTAATAATTTGTTAAAAAATATAGCCTATAATGTTGTTGACGTTCTCTCATACATATTTAATAAAAGTGTTTTTGAAGGTGTTTTTCCTGATGGTTTAAAGATTGCTGAAGTTATACCTCTTCATAAAAAATCAAATCACAAGGATATGAATAATTACAGACCTATATCTTTACTTCCAGCTTGTTCCAAAATTTTCGAAAAAGCTATGAAAAGAAGGATTTTAGAATTTTTGAATAAGAATAAGTTTTTTGATGACAGTCAATTCGGTTTTCGAGCTGGTAAATCAACCGAAGATGACATTTAAAGTTTTGTGGTGAAATTTATGAAGGTATCAACAACAATCTCAATACTACCGGGCTTTTTATCGATTTGACAAAGGCTTTTGACCTCGTTGATCATAAGATTCTTCTTGATAAATTAAGTGCAGCCGAGTTCCGTGGTTTTATTCATGATTGGTTGGCTTCATATTTATATAAACGAAAACAAAAAGTAAAAATTGATGAAAGTTATAGTAACGTAAATGACATTAGCACGGGAGTTCCACAAGGATCTGTCCTTGGACCTTTATTATTTTTAATTTTTTTCAACTCGATCTTCAAACAGCACTTTAAAGGAAAACTTACGGCATTTGCGGATGATATTGCATGCTCTTACGGTGAAAAGTCATACCTCAACCTAGTTTCAGATATATTTTATGATCTTGATATCCTTAGACGTTGGTTTTTTGTTAATAAAATGATTTTAAGTGATAAAACCAAATTGATGTTTTATAACTTACAAGGTAATTCTGCAATTGTTGATTGTAGTTTTGTCTATCATGCATCAGATTCTGAGCTTATGTATGTTATTAATCGTATCTCGGAAAACACCATGGTGGAAGGATATATGCTATTACATGAAATATGACAACAATTGGAAATGAGTCCCCAAGAGGTAACCATTTTATGGAGAATCCTTCTGCAGCTTCGGCTGCTGTAAACCGCACATCGGATTTGGGGGTGCGGCATCTTTCGTGTACCAGCGTCAATCAAGACGCCATAACAATAAATGAATCGTTAACAAATAGAAGAAGTCTTTTAAGAAGAGCAAATGATACTTTTGGCTACCGCATACGTACGAAAATCGGAGCATGGAACGTTCGATCCTTGTACGGCGAAGGTAGATACGAGCAGGTTGAGCGTGAAATGCTTCACCTTAAGATCAGTATCCTGGGCATCAGTGAAACTAGGTGGAGAGGAAGAGCCGAATACAGAGCTGACTCTGGGCAAACGAGAATGCTGTATTCCGGGGAGGATGAAAGAGAGGGTGGCCAAAGGCTGCATGGTGTCGGAATTATGTTGAACGAAGAAGCAAGGCGTAGTCTTATATCCTGGGCGCCCATTTCTGCAAGAATAATGACAGCAAGGTTCCGTTCAAAAATTCGCAACGTCACAATAATTCAGTGCTACGCCCCCACAAATGAAGCGACCGAGGAAGACAAAACCGCTTTCTACACTCATCTTAACTCAGTTTACAGTGGTGTTCCAAGAGCCGACATCATAATTGTCATGGGAGATCTCAATGCCCAAGTCGGATCAGACAACTACGGTCTGGAACGCGTCATGGGGAAAAATGGCTTGGGGTCACGAAATGAAAATGGCGATTTGCTGGTCGATTTTTGTAACGCTAATCGTCTTGTACTGGGTGGAACTGTGTTTAAACATAAGACTTGCAACAAAATCACCTGGGTACATCCGGATGGTCAAACTGAAAACCAAATTGACCACATCATGATTCAGCAGCGATGGAGGAAGTCAATGTGCGATGTTCGGAGCATAAGAAATGCCGACATTGGAAGCGACCATCATTTGGTTCTCATGAGTCTCAAGCTACGAACGGCAGCTGTACAACGTCAATCACAGGGTGCAGCAAGGAATTCGAAGTTCAATACAAATGCTTTAAGTGATCCCAACATATGTCGTAACTATGTCACCAACCTTAACGACAGAGCTTCGTCATTAAATGGAATACAACATTCAACAATTGATGAGATGTGGGGTGATATAAAAAGTGTTTTTATGGATGCTGGATCCGAAACTGTACCCAAGCAGTCGAGAGTTAGAGACTCTTGGATATCCCAAGACACCTGGGATAAAATCGAGCTTCGCAAATCGTTGAAGATGCAAATAAATGCCGAAGCAGATGCTCAACGAAAGGCTGAATTGCGAAGAGAGTATCGCTTAGCACATAAGATGGTCTATCGCTGTGTGAGACGAGACAAGAGGGTGAGGTTAGACGGTCTCGCAGAAAATGCGGAAAACGCTGCAAGAAGAGGAGACATGAGGGAATTGTACCAAATATCCAAGGAAGTTGTCGGGAAGAAAACCAACACCAATCATCCTGTAATGGATGTGGATGGTACACTTTTGGTATCAATCGAGGATCAGCTGCGCAGGTGGAAGGAGCACTTTTGTGCCCTGCTTAATGAGGATTCTGTCGAGCAGAGTGCTGAAGTGCCCCAGCTTAACGAGATGCGTAGATCATATAGGGGTATTGACATCGAGCCCCCTACAGTACTGGAAATTCAATCTTCGATAAATCTTCTCAAAAACAACAAAGCAGCTGGACTTGATGGTATACCAGCCGAGTTCCTGAAAGCTGACCCTGTCAGAACGGCTAGTATTCTACACCCGTTGATACAAGCTGTGTGGGAAAATGAAATCTATCCCAGCGACTGGAAGGATGGTGTAATTGTTAAGTTGCCAAAGAAAGGTGATCTTAAGAACTGCAACAATTGGCGAGGTATTACAGTTTTGTCCGTTTTTCCAAAATTAATGGCAACCATCATTCTGGAGCGGATAAAGGTTAGAATCGAGTCTACACTCAAGAGGCATCAAGCTGGTTTCCGCAGTGGGCGGTCTTGTGTCGACCATATCAACACTCTGCGTATCGTTCTTGAGCAGTCTGCGGAGTTTCAATCACCGCTTTACCTCATGTTCGTGGATTTTGAGAAGGCCTTTGACCGAGTCAACCGTGAATGTATATGGAGATCACTTCTTGGTAGAGGAATTCCCCCAAAAATTGTTGCCATTATAAGAGAGTCCTATAACAACGCAAGATGCTTTGTTTTACACAATGGGCAGCTATCCGACTCTTTCGAAGTGCGGCAGGGTTTGAGACAGGGAGATGTTCTATCGCCAATTCTCTTTCTACTGGCGATTGACGATGTCTTGACGGCCAGCGTTGGAACATCAGAGAGGCAGGGCATTCAATGGAGACCGTTTGAAAGGCTTAGCCACTTAGACTATGCCGATGATATATGTCTCTTGGCAAATAACATCAGCGGGCTGAACGGGATGTGTCAAGCTCTGAAGTTAAAAGGAGAGGCGAGTGGTCTTAAAATAAATAGCAAAAAGACAAAAATAATGCTCACAGGCCGCTCCACACATCAGCGTATTTTAATACAGGAGACGCCAGTTGAAGAGGTTGAACAATTTAACTACCTTGGAAGTATTGTTTCAGCAAATGGTGGTACTGATCTGGACGTTCAAAGTAGAATAAATAAAGCTCGCGCAGCCTTCGGTTCTCTCTCCCAAATTTGGAAATCATGTCAAATCTCCTTGCGCACAAAGTTGAGATTCTTCGAATCCAATGTCAAATCCGTGCTGTTATATGCTTGCGAAACCTGGAAAGTCACGACTACCATCTCAAAGAAATTGCAGGCTTTTGTGAACCGTTGTCTACGCCATATTCTAAAAATTCGCTGGCCACAAATTATATCAAACGAGGAATTGTGGCGCAGGACAAGCCAGGAGCGGCTGGACGTTGACATAAGAAAGCGTAAATGGCAATGGATTGGTCACACACTGAGGAAACCAAACGATGAAATTGCAAAGCAGTCATTTGAATGGAATCCTCAGGGTGCACGGCGGGTTGGAAGACCAAGAACAACATGGAAATCAACAGTTCTAGCAGAAGCAGACTCCCAGAGAAAGACGTGGCCACAGTTAAAATATCTATCTGCAGACCGAGAAGGATGGAAACGATTTGTTGGCGCCCTATGCCCCAACCGGGGTTACAGGACTTGATGATGATGATGATGATGCATCAGATTGCCTTTGTCAAAAAATATTCATTGATGAATTATCTTCCTCTGGACCTTATTATTCAAACGAAAAATGCTCTGTGAACTGCTTCACAATTGATATTGTTCACTCTTTCAAGTATCTTGGAATTCATCTGAATAGTCGAATGAATTGGCTTGAACATACCGAAACATTAAAAAAATATTTGTTAAATTGTACTAGGCAACTTTATAATTTGAGCAATTTTTGCTCTCAAAAAGTGCTTCTTATGATTTATTATGGGACTGTCCATTCTAAAATTCAGTATGGTATTACATGTTGGGGAGGTACATACTTCAATAAAAATTAATTCTATATTAGTTGCACAGAAACATCTAATACGTATCATTTGCAAACAAAATAGTTTCTCAGGTAGTTTAGTTTTATTTCGACAGTTAAAAATTCTTCCTCTAAGGTACCTTTACTACTATAAGGTCTTAAGGCTTTTTTTCTTAAGAAGTGGTTTTCTTTCCATTCTTGATAATGCTAATTACAACTTAAGATTAAATTCAAGGAATTATGTACAGACTCCTATTTATAAAAAAAATCATTACAGGCATTTCTTTTCATTTGTTGCTCCTACAGTTTTTAATATAAGCTTCCAGCTGCCATCAGAAGTTTAAGATGTTTTGCGACCTTTTCTAATGCAATAAAATCATGGTTTTTTAACCTTGATTACACGGAAATCGAAAATGTTTTAAAAGTTCAAAGGTAGAATACTCTAACAACAACACTCACTCTAAATTTACTTTATTTATTTATTTTTATTTTTATTTTAAATTAATTAATGGAGCATTCGCTACTAGTCCTGGCTTAGCTAGGCTAAAGAATGTTTCCTTTATTTCTTTTTTTGCTATGTTTATTGAACGTATTATGTAGAACACTTGGTAAAATTATTC
The DNA here is from genome assembly GCA_963921185.1 of Dasysyrphus tricinctus. NCBI lineage: Eukaryota > Metazoa > Arthropoda > Insecta > Diptera > Syrphidae > Dasysyrphus > Dasysyrphus tricinctus. The sequence goes on from OY992532.1 coordinate 125,491,470, forward strand.
TTTTTTTCAATATTACTTACTTCTTACACTGTTCTCATTTGTATTAATTTTAAAATGTTGTATATAGCCTATTGAATAGACCGGAAAATGAGGAGTATAAAGGAACAATTACGTGCAAGGGTTTTTATTATTGAATATGTTTGTTTGGCCCATAAGCATGCTTAAAACCGAAAATGCTACTAAATTCACCCATGCGTTTCTGAGAGAATGGTCACACTGGCCACTTTTCAGTATTTTTGGTATAACTCGAAAACTAAGCAAAATTTGACAATTTTACATATAATACTTTTTGTTCAAAATTAAATTTTCTATTGGAATGGATAGTTCTAAAAACTTTACGAAAAAATTTAAGCAGGAAAAGTTAACAAAAACCAAGCTTAAAAAAATCAAAAAATCAAGGATATCTAATTTTTTTAATAAATTGTGCATAACTTTTTTGAAGCAAAGATAGGGCCAAGTCATGCACGGACAAAATAAAGTAGAGACTAAAGACCTTAATATGGCATGTTCAAAAATTAATATTTGTTCAAAATTGATAGAGATATTCCTTTTAAAACCTTATCATTTCTTATAATTTTTCGCAGTTTTGGGCCGAAAGTCCCTTTTTCGGTACAATATGGCAAATTTTACTTTCGTAAAAATGTTCGAAATCAAAATTTTGATATAATATGAGATTAGAACTTTAGAGAATTAATAAAAACGATGTAAGTTCGCAATTTCGTTTTTCGGCTGTTTTTAAATGCTTTCAGACCTACAGACCGAACGGCTGGTCCGATTAACATAAGATTTGGTACTAGGTGCTAGGAACGTTAAATTTGTCATAAAGTACCAAAAAAAAGGCTTTCGGGCAAAAACTTCGAAAAATGATAAAAATTGTAAGGTTTGAATGACTATATCTCTGTCAATTTTCAAATAATATGGCTTTTTTAACACGTCATATTAAAGCCGTAAGACTCCAGTTTACTTTGTTCATGCATGTCTCTAGCGTATCTTTGCTCCGAAAAAAGTTATGCACAATTAAGAAAAAAATTTAAAAATCTTTGATTTTTCGATTTTTTTTATGTTGGTTTTTGTTTACTTTTCCTACTTAAATTTGTTTAAGAAATTTTCCAAACTATCCATTTCGATAGAAAATTTAATTTTGAACAAAAAGTATTATACATAAAACTGTCAAATTCGGCTTAGTTTTCGAGTTATACCAAAAATACTGAAAAGTGGCCAGTGTGACCATTCTCTCAGAAATGCATGGGTGAATTTAGTAGCATTTTCGGTTTTGAGCATGCTTATGGGCCAAACAAACATATTCAATAATAAAAACCCTTGCACGTAATTGTTCCTTTTTAAAAGGTCTATTCAATAGGCTAATAGTAATTTAAAAAGAAATAATAAATAAACAATCAATCAATCAATAAATCAATCAATCAGTGTAACATATTTCGGTATAAGGTAGTTAAGCGAAGGCTGGCAGCTAATTAATAATTTTTCCAAGATGAGTGAGGGTATTTGAAAGATTCAAAAAGAATATCAAAGATAAATAGATAAATGTTTATATGTACTTTCGACAGACGATAAAAATTTATTCGAAATAATATCACTTCAAATTTGCCTAAAAACGCACATTTTTAAAACTTAGATTCGAATATCTCAAAAACGTGACGCGCTGGAGCAATTCTGAAACCAGATCGAAGTCAGTGCATCAAAAACTTTCAGTTCATTTTAGAGACAAAAATTAAAATATTGTTACATCACAGTGTAATTAAACACCACATTTTCAGTATTCCAAATAAAAAGGTCAAAATAATAATAATGTCTGTTCGTGTACTGGTCAAATCTACGAATTTCTATGAATTGTTGTTCAATTTTATTTTTACTTGCGATATATGTAGGTACTATTGGGCAAGTTTTGGAATCGTGCAAGAAAATTTTTTGAGATAACAATCACAATTCTGTCTGTCTGTCTGTTTGTATCTGGATCTACAGCCTAAGCTAATAACCCAATTTTCTTCAAATTTTGAAGAGGGGAAACTGAAATTTCTTTTAGCTCTAAAAATAACGGTACTTACCGTACAACAGTTAAGGAAAAGCTTGTTTATCTCAAAAACAGCTGCAACGATTTGGATGAAAACAAAATCTGTGTAGGTACTATTGTAGATATGGTGTACTTTTTGGTAAGAAAAACAAATTACCAAAAACATTTATTAACGGTACCTGCCATATAACAGTTTTTTTGATTTTCGGTTTTCTCATTAACCACTCATTCGATTTCAATAAAATTCTTTGTGCAAAAGCTTTCTTGAAGCATAATTAATACTGCATACCAAAATTTTGGACAAAATAAGTTCTGGGTTTTTAAAATTTTTTTTTTTTGAAAATTCAATATTTCAAAAATGGATTGATGAATTATTTTGACATTTCAGTTTTAAATGTATATTAATTGGCACACCAAAATTTTTTTTTCAATATTACAAAAATTTTATATATAAAAAAAATTATTTTTAAGAAAACGGCTCCAACGATTTTAAATTTGTTATGTATATATTCATATTTTTTCAAGTAATCAAATGGCATAGGTACTTGTTTTTGAGCTCTAATCTATTTATCAGGCTGTTCATTTATATTAAAAGAACGATTTTTTATACTTTCTTCTATTTATAATTTCATGAATATTTTTTTTAAATTTTTAAGTTCGACACAACTTGACCATAAGAGCTAGTACGTGCGATCCAGTCGTGGATTTTATTTAGTTTTGATTTTGTGGTTGCCATAAGTAGACCTGTTCACGTTATTCGGCTTTTTGCCATTATTTTGTAAAAGGTTTGAATCTACAATGGCATCTCCTTTTGTTTTTAATTTACTGAAGACCTGGCCTAAGTTCTATGGTGGAAACGCATCGCAATGTTGTATTTTTTCTTATGAATACATAATATTTGATATGTGTGCTGATGTCGAGAACTCTGTTGACTATGTTTTGTGCAGTGTTGGAAAGAGTTTGTTTTGGATTCTGAGAATTAAATTTTATTTTTCTACCGTCCGTTTTTTAACCGTTTTTCTTCAATTAAAACAACCGTGTCCAGGTAAGGGAGTTCCGGATTTTTCTCTTTTTACAAAGTGAATTAAAGATTTTTGTGATAGCTATTCAATATACATCTAAAGTTGAGTCTATTTCAAAAGCTTGTAAGTATTTAAAAAAAAGACATTCTAAATATTTTGTTAAAATTTTCAGTTTTTGAGTCAAATCGCTTAGATTGATAGATGTTGTCCTCGTTTATCAGGTGGTGCAAAAATCTGTATCGTGTAATTCGTATCCAATTTTTTCTGTATAATTTCTAGTGCAAATTTTACAGGGATGTTAGGTTAGGCTAGGTAGAAGGGCTGACAGCTGATCTTATTATACCATCACACTTAGATCTACGTAGATCCGTTGTCATACCTTAGGAAGTTGTATCCCACTTAATGTAGAAAAATATGTGTTCTGTTAGCAGTCAAGCCGTTTAGATTTAGAGGCATTGACGAAGTTCAGAAAACTATTAACCGAAGTTCTAGAAAGTTCATCTAAGTCATCGTCATAGTGTATTGAAAACAGAAACAAGGTTCCTAAGGAAAAATCAAACTCACTTTTTTTTTAAATAAGCGGAGTAATTTTCATAAAAGAAATGATTCATTGTTTAACATATCAAAGTTATTCTTCTTGAATATTAAAAACTTGAAATCGGGACATTTTGTCAATCGGGACAGGGTTCATGTATCAGGATTATCCCGCCAGGACGTCTGGCAGCTCTATGTTCATCACTGTGACCTGGAACCCAGCAGAATCTAATGTTATGCTACATGCCAAGAACGATAAGCTCTTTGCGACGGAAAGTTACAAAAGCTACGAATGCATCTCGATGACAGAAATTGCTGCTTGGTTAACAATAAAGGTGATATCAGCTCGAAGTATCGCCATCATTGATAATTGCATAGCTGCTTTGGTCACTGCCAAGGCCTCAGCTTGGAAGACGCTGCAAAAGTCGGGAAGTCTGAAGGAGCTCGCTAGTCCCAGAGTTTCCGAGAAAATTCCTGCACCAACTCCAGTGTTCATCTTAGAACCGTCAGTGAACACAGTAGTCGTAGATTCATTACTGGAAGGTTGGTTATTTTCCCACTCCTTTTTATTAGGAAAAGAGGTAGTGAAGGGAATGTTGAAATTTAAATGGGGAGCTGTGTAGTCTGTGTAAACATTAATAGCCACATATCTCTGAAGAATCTGAGAATGCCCCGTTGGGCTTTGTTTCCAGCAGTTAGTCTGGCTTATACCAGACGATTGGAAAACTGGCATTATAAGGACCAAAACAACAACAAAAGAATGGATAAATTCATTCTTTTTGTCATTATACTGGCAGCTTCCCAGTCGTGTTAATCCGGCATTAACCGCAAGGCACTGTATGCTGCTGATTCTTGCCCGAATAGATCTAGGGGTCTCAGGTTGAGTATCACTTCCAGTCCCGTTGTGGGGTGGTTCTCAACCCGTAATCTTTGAACTTTTATCAAAGTTTTCAGGTTTTTTTGTTTCTCAGTTGCGTTCCTTCAAACTATGTAGATTACCGTAGGTTAGTATCAGTCTAACTATTGCCGTGGTCATGTTACTATCACCTGATAATTTTTGGGTTTAGTCCCCAAGATTTTCCAAAAATCCTGTTGCAGGAATAGAATGCAACCATAGCTTTCTTTGCGCTTTCTTTAGTGTTGAGACTCCAGCTCTGTTTCGTATCTAGTATCACACCAAGGTATCTGACGTGATCCGAGATTTTGGATATAAATTTCACACTAACCAGATTTGCCGCGTTCCTTAATTGTGGTATAAATATACAAATATACGGGGATTTTTTTTCTTTATGAATTTTTGGAAGTCCGTACATTTTTGGTGCAACCGGACTTTACTTGATCTTAAATGTTTTTTGCATGGAGGTCCTTAAGGAAATTGTTGTTCATCGTCTGTGATTTATTGGTTGGGTCAGTTCTGATTGGCTAGGTAAGTTGCCGTTGTCGGCAGGAATGATGAATAATTCTTTATTATTTTGGAGGAATTCCTCTGTTTCTTTTAAAACAAACTTATGTAGCTAAAAGCATCCTCTCAAATTGGGTTTAAAATTTCATTTACATATATACTAATGTATTTAATGATGAATTAGTCGTGAATTATTTGTGATAATTTGAATTTTGTCATTCAATATTTGCCAAGTTATGTTTGCTTCATTCCTTAATTGATACCAAGTTTGTCGTATTTTTATGTCGATGTTATTTTTTTGTTGCTGCAAGAAACATAGAAAAATTATGCTATAAATGGTCACTACTCAATAGCAACTTATTAATGAAAAATTATAAAGCAATAACAAATCGATTACAAGAAGCTTTAATTATCGTTTTGAAGGCATGCTTCGGTAAATTTATATCAAGTTAGCAGAACAATAACAAAAATGTATACAAAATTGAAAGGCAAGTAAAAAACTTTCACAACAAACTAACAATTTATTAATGGTAAATTATTACCTGGGTTTATCCGGATGGTCAAACCGAAAACCAAATTAATCATATCATGATTTGGCAGCGATGGAGGAAGTCAATGTGTGATGTCCGGAGTGTAAGAAATGCCGATGTGGGAAGCGACCAACATTTGGTTTTGATTATTCTCAAACTAGGAACCACTGCCATACAAAAACCACCGCAGGATGCAGCAAGGAGCTCAGAATTCATAATGAATGCTTAACATGACCCCAACCAACATCACGTCACCACCCTTAACGACAGAGCCTCGTCATTAAACGGAATTCAACATTCAACAATTGATGAGATGTGGGGTGAAATTAAAAGTGTTTTTATGGAGGCTGGATCCGAAACTGTACCCAAGCGAACGAGACGTAGAGACTCTTGGATATCCCAATACACCTGGGATCAAATCGAACTTCGCAAATCGTTGAAAATGCAAATAAATGCCGAAGCTGATGTTCAACGAAAGGCTGAATTGCGAAGCGAGTATAGCATTGCACATAATATGGTCTAGCGCTGCGTGAGACGTGACAACAGGGTGAGGTTAGATGGACTCGCAGATAATGCGGAAAACGCTGCAACAAGAGTAGATATCCGGGAATTGTACCAAATAGTCAAAGATGTTATTGGGAAAAAAGCAACACCAATTATCCTGTAATGGATGTGGATGGCACACTTTTGGTATCAATTGAGGATCAGCTACGCAGATGGAAGGACCATTTTTGTGCCCTGTTAAATGAGGATTCAGTTCAGCAGAGTGCTGAAGTGCCCCAACTAAACGAGATTCGCAGGTTATAGGAGTTTTGACATCGAACCCCCATCCAGAATCGGAAATCCAAACATCAATAAATCTCCTCCAAAACCACAAGGCAGCTGGACTTGACGGAATACCAGCTGAACTCAGCTGGGAAAATGAAAGCTATCCCAAGGCCTGGAAGGATGGTGTGATTGTTAAGCTGTCAAAGAAAGGTGACCTTAAGAATTTCAACAATTAGCGTGGTGACTAATGGCAACCATCATTCTCGAACGAATAAAGGAACGAATCGAGTCGATCCACTCAAGAGCTGGCTTCTGTAGTGGTCGATCGTGTGTCGTGTTGAACAGTCGATAGAATTTTCAATCACCACTTTACCTCATGTTCGTGGATTTTGAAAAGGCCTTCGATCGAGTTAACCGAGAGTGTTTATGGAGATTATTGCTTGGTAGAGGAATTCCACCAAAAATTGTTGCCATTATTAAAGAGTCCTGTTTTGTTTTGCAGAATGGGCCGCTATCCGACTCCTTCGTGTGGAACAGTGTGAGACAAGGGGAGTTATATCCTCAATTCTCTTCCTGCTGACGATGGACGATGTATTGACGGCCAGTGTTGGTACAGCTGAGCGACAGGGCATTCAATGGAGATCGTTCAAAAGGCTCAGTCATTAAGACTATGCTGATGACATATGTCTACTGGCAACTAACATCAGTGGGCTGAACGGTGAAGGGGATGTACCAAACACTGCGACCTGCGAGTGAAGAGAGAGTCGAGTGGTCTAGGAATAAACTGCAAAAAGACAAAAATAATGCTCACAGGCCGCTCCACAAAGCAGCGTATTATTCCACAGGAGACGCCAGTTGAAGAAGTGGAACAGTTTAACTACCTTGGCAGTATTGTTTTGTTTCTGCAAACGTTGGTACGGATCTGGACGTTAAAAATAGAATAAATAAAGCTCGTGCTGCCTTCGGTACTCTGTCTTCAATTTGGAAATCCAGTCAAATCTCCTTACGCACTAAGTTGAGATTCTTCGAATCCAATGTCAAAGAATCGCTTCCTTCGCCATATCCTTAAGATCCGCTGGCCAAAAATAATATCAAATGAGGAATTGTGGCGCAGGACAAGTCAAAAGCGGCTGGACGTCGACATAAGAAAGCGTAAATGGTGTTGGATTGGTCACACACTGAGGAAACCAAAAGATGAAATTGCAAAGCAGTCCTTTGAATGGAATCCTCAGGGTGCACGGCGGGTTAGAAGACGAAGAACAACATGGAAATCAACTGTCTTAGCGAAAGCAGAGTCTAGCCTGATTCACAATGCGACGAGGAAACGAGACGTGAGCGTGACGAGATCCCGTCGGTGCTGTCAAACGAACTTCAAACAATGAAAGTATATGAGGATATACACAATGAAGCGTTTCTCGTCGTCACGTCACGCCAAGAACTCGAAACATTGAAAAAAAGACGCGACGAGACGACGATTTTATTTTTTGACAAGTTATTCACATAATGGGAGTATTTTTTTAAAGAAAAAATACGATAACGTGAAATAAAAAGATCAAGTAATTCCTAATCTGTTGTATTTAAAGCTTTTTCGGATAATTTTTATTTTTTTTTTATTTTTAACAAAAGAGTTTTCGTTGTAAAGAATCTCGCCGCATTGTGAATTGGGAAACGATTTTATAACTAGAAAAAGATGACAGCGAATCACGTCACGCTCTCGTCTCGTTTTCCCGTCGCATTGTGAATCAGGCTTCTCAGAAAAAGACGTGGCCACAGCTAAGGTACCTTGCAGCAGACCGTGAAGGATGGAGACGTTTTGTTGATGCCCTGCTATGTTCCAGCCGGGGTTACAGGACACGATGATAATGATTGGTAAACGTGAAAAAAAAACAAGCAGATATTCAAACTTTTATAAGAGCAATATCGTTTATTAATAAAAGCAGTAATTTTACTTCATAGTTAAGGTTATTCATAACCTCCTAAAAAACGGGAAATAACAAAAATGTGCATGAAGTTTTACAAAAACTGGCACTCGAATTTTCCAGGCTCAGGTATTGACAACACTCCCTGAAAAAATTATGCGTTTGGAGACCATATCGTATACCACTTTTGGCACGCTAGAATCACTTCTCATCCCACTGTGCGGCTGGGGGCTGGGCGATCATTTACGAATTAAATAAAAAAAATGTGCATTTTTAAATTACGACTTTAAATTACTTTAAAATTTCAAAATTTTGCAAATATTTCATGATACTAAGGGGCATATTTTTTAAAATGTGGGTGACATGGTTATGAGGGTTTTAAATACAAATACCTAAGTAATTCTTGAACTTATTGCTTTTGGTATGGCAAATTGATTCTGAATTCTGGATAGCAAAATTTTGAATAAGCAATTCTAGAAAAAAGGATTACCTATACCCACTTATAAAAGGTACCTAATTCTTTTAAGGTGATGATTTTCTCCTTATTTTTTTAATCAGTCTCACTTTTTCCAAATTCACAATATCCAAATCTGTGAATTTGCAATCTATATCCATCCATTTATATTAAATAATTCACATCTTAAAAGTCTTTTGAATCGAAGAAAATACTTGTTTGGTAAGCAAGTATAGCGTTTAAAACAAATCTTACGGATTCTATAATCGACATGATTGATTATTTTTATTTGTGTAAGCACATAATTTTTAAGTTTAAACAAAATGCATAAAAGATATTAAGAATGGGAAAGATAAAAAAAATTAAAAAAAATTGTTGTAAACCAATTAGCTTGTATAAAAAAATTTATATTATTTGAGTTCATATACCAATCTACTGAAATACTGAAATTAAAATTAGCCAAGTTGAAGACTTAGCACTTTTTAATTGGACTTTGTGAATAAATAATTCCAAATAGCTTTTAATAGCCTTAAGTACCTATATCAAATTGATCATTATTTTGCCTTACAATAATTAATGCAAATATGTAAGTATATTTACAACTAATTTATTCCAAAAAAAAACTGTTTTGATAATCTTATAATCTTGAAGAGTCAGCAAACTCTTTGAAAAGTTAAATCTACGTAATTTTTGATGAATTGGTTAGTATGCATATATGCAGATTAATTTAGGTTGCATATATAGGCAACAAATGAAGTTGTTATTACTATTTACATTGTAATATGTGGCTTGTAAGACTTGAAACTTATTTGATTTACAAAGTACAAGTATAATCTCTATTATTCAATGTTGATATGTATATCTGAGCTTTATTTAAGGATTTTCTAGGTAAATTATCTAATTTCTACAGTGTAACATAAAACAGAATTTATTGTGGCACCAAAAACACTTAATTAAAATCCACATAAGACATAACTATTGCCGAAAATTGTATCCCATATACCTGAATAAATTATATTTTTATCTGCCTGCCATTGCAATATCGTTGATTTAATTAATATGATGTCTTTATCTACAACTTTATGAATGAAGAACTTGCCTTTATACCTTAATATTATGTATGTGTGTGTAAAAAGATATAACCATTATAAAAACTTTTTTTGAATGGTTTGAATTTTTTATTATTTTAAAGAAAACACCCCTGAGGCAAAATACTTAATAAATTTATATATAAGAACTTACCTACCATATATGTACATATGTCTCAAAATTAGATTTTGCACATACCTGCAAGCTATACTGATCCCATTATGTCATACCACAGCTGATTTTAATGCTATATTATATGGTTAGTATAATCGCATGTTTCTTTTTTGTTTTGTGATTAGCATTTCTTTGACCTCTTAGGTATCAATTTATATATTTTATCATATTTTTTGGACTTCTTCGTGAGTTTATGCATAAATGTCGTCAAGATTTACATTTTATTTTCATTGATTTAATTTTGCCTTGCATGGAATTTATACTTTCACTTTTTGACGAAAATTTGAGTATAAAAACTAAATGCTCTCTAAAATCTGCATCATTAAGCCTTAGTCAATTCCACCTTTTCGATCACATTAAGCATTTCTACCAAAAACATGAATGTAAGCTCAATCCTTGCAATTTTGTTTTTTTTTTTTTGTAAAAGAAGAGAACGTTTAATTAATTAACTTTTTTTCATTTTTAGACCTTTAGTATTTGCCTTTGCATTCTTGTCACAATCATTGCCAAACCATCCAATGCAACTCTATCGGATTTATTCGGAGGCCAGGAAGCCGCACCACCACAACCACCACCACAAATCAGACAAATACAACAATTGGGTCAATTGGCTCAGCAATTGCAACAATTTGCACCAAATCCTGCACAGCTTTTGGGTCAAATTGCACAGTATGGTCCTCAGTTACTAGACCTAGCCAGTCAAGCCCAAAGATTTTTCTCTGAAGAAAATGATCCATCACAACAACAATCACCTCAGTTGGGAAACCAACAAGGACAAGGTCAAGGTCAGGGGCAATCATTTGGTCCCCCAATTCGACAACAACAACAACAACAACAGCTACAAAAACCTCAACTAGAACAACAACCAAGACAACAACAATCTCAATCTCCTCCCTTAGGTTTGAGTAAATTCCCTTCACAACCCCAAGAAGGTGAAATCTACTACGGGCCAGAACTAGATTCACCACCAGAAGTTGTACATGTTCATCGTCATATTATTGAACACCGTGGCCCATCTGGATACGGTGGTGGTGGTAGTCAAAATAGTCAAAACGGTCAGAATGTCCGCGTCTTCAAGATTATCCACGAGCAAGGAAATGGTTTAGGAAATGGTTATGGAAGCGGGCGTGGACATGGATACAAATACGGAAATGGTATTGAGGACTTTTGAAGTAATGGGTGGGACTAAATATAACTTATCTTAGGTTTTAGAATTAGTAGTAAACTTATTCAGTTTTATGAATTTATTTTATTGATAAATAAAGGTGGTTATCCTTTTAATAAATAAATTTATTAAATTAAATTTCTTGACTCTTAGTTATATTATTTGAAAAGCTTAAAACCAAATTTGCACAGCATAGCATTGGCTTTTTTTGCATATACCTATCGCACAATCATATAATATAAATTTATAGAAATGCAAATTGATTCAAATAGCTCTTAAGAGTAGAATACAGATTCTGTATTATAAAAAAACGTCTAATAGAAATACTAATTTTTTGTATAGGTTTGTAGTATTTGATATTATTTATGCAATCTTTTTTGTTTAACACATTAAAAACAGTTATAGTCAGTTAAAATAATTTTGTTTAGTTTTTGAACACATTTTCATTGTAATTAAAAATAAAAAAAAAACTTTTCTAAGAGTTGATTTTTATTAAATTTATTTAATAAACGTTTCGGTTTCCAGTAATTAAAAAAAAAAATACTTTTTGCTGCCAACGACAGCCAAGAAATTCATGAATGAACATAGGCACTTCGCATCTTGTCATGTCGATGCTACGATCACACAAAAACCATCTTTTTGTTTGTGAGTATCTTGGATTTATTGCATAGTAAAAATAACAGCATCAAATTGTTATAATATTCGTTATTACTTTTATATAACATTTTTGGTTTTATAATAATAAAATATGAATAAAATTTGAATCGAAAATTCTTCTGTTTAAGTGAAGCTCATTTGAATTTTTAACTTGAATTATTTTTGGTATAAGCCAGTGTAGTACATAATATCGACTTTATTTAAATATAATAATTATTATTAATTAATGAATCAATTATTTGTTATTTTCTCCGGTGGAAATATTGCAATTTATAATTTAATTATTTTATGATATTTATATTAAGGTAAATTAAAGTACAGTGATATACACTACATTCTCTCCCTTCTCTCCCAATAATATTTTTTACAGTTATAACTTCCTTAGTAGTGGAGGAGCACTAGCTTTAATTTCGGAACCCTGGGAACCTGCTCCGATTTTGATGATTTTTTTTTTGAAATTTAGGAAATTGAAATTAGAAAAAAGTTTACGATTCAAAAATCGACGCTCTCAACAGGAAATTTTTACTTATAAGACACACTTCAAAAGTTTTTAAAAACATTTAAAATAATTTTACTAAATATAAAGTCCAAAACCCAGAACAGTCAAACCCGCTTATAGTCACAAGGAGATGACAAACCATGCGCTTTCAAGCGGCAACTGCCCTGATACTAAACGATTTTTGCTATTAGGCGATTGTGATTATAAATATGTAGGTCTTACTGTGTTTTTGTTGCTGCTTATACTTATTCAAAAAATATACACTCCGCTTAAACCGAATAGACACAACATTTCCGAAGGTGCTTGTCCTTTGTTATTAATGTATCATTTGAAGATGCTTTTTGTTTGTTTGTGACGTTGGAAAAATAAATTAGATGGAATAAAAAGCAAAGCTTTTTTTCTCCAACTTTCTTGAAAAGTATTTTCACATCGAAATATTCAAGTAAATAGACACAAATTTTGAAATTAGTTATAAATGTTAATTGAAGGATATTAAATAAGGTATTCTTGGTTAATTCTTCTAGTGAGTGCCTACTTACCAGGGCCAGACAGACCAGCTCTATGTGCAAGCGGTGCAAATGCGCAGGCAGCTGAACCCAATGGGCCAAAGCCACTATTAATACCTAACCCACCACCTTTTTTGATTTTCAAATCTTTTTAAAACCTCTCAGTTCACACCAATTTCGATAGCCATTCTTATTTTATTCCGAATTTAAAAAAAGATAAAAGTTTATACATATATATCTTCTATTCCAAAAATAAGTCGATGGGCTAATCCATCTCGGGCCGTCCCGAGTACCTACTGTCGCTGTTTTTCTTTAGCTTCATAATTCGATCCGGCATGGAATCCTAAAGTCTCTTTATGTAGTTCATCTAAATTTCGAGCCAGGGATTGTCCTGCTGAATAGTTTATGGGTCCAAAAATATACGAAAATCTAGGAAAAATTTCTTTCCCGGATTTTGTATAAGTTATTGGTGTCCAGTTTTTAGGTTTGAGTAGCTAAAATGTTCTGCATACCATTCAATGACCTTCTCTAAAATTATTGAACTAGGGTTAATAACTTCCACAACTAACAGAAGTAATTACAAATCTGTGATGTTTGGGAGAAACATGATAGCTCCATTTTAAAAATTGCATCTTTACGTCCACTTTACATCGACTTAGAATCTGAACGGGTGGACTGATTTTTTTCAAATTTAAAACACAATTTTTTAAAGTTAATGTCCATAAATATTTCAAATTTGAAGGAAATCGGTCCACCCGTTTAGATTCTAGGTCAATCTAAAGGGGACGTAAAGACGCAATTTTCAAAATGGAGTTATTATGTTTCTCCCAAACACCACTGAAATATTTGTTGCAATGAGCATTTGCAAAGGTAAAAATATTTTTGGACCTAAACCTTGGATTGTATACCAAGACATGACCTTTATCCACATATCCATGGTAAACTTTTGCCATGGCCACCTCTTTCACCGACCTTAAACATCATCGAAAACGTTTGGGCATGAGGCTAGTAGACAGTTTGAAGATAAGAACTCCTTAAACGAAGCTATCTGCGATGTCTGGAGCAAGATTTCGCTTGATGAAAGAAAAAAACTGTATGATTTAATTCCATCCAAACCATCTTATAGCTCTTATTACAAAACAAAAATAGGTATGCTCATTATCTTTTGACAAGAAACATAATAAATAAAGGTTTAAAACAGAAAAAAGTTAACATTTCGATATTTTTGTTAGTTTTTCAAAAGATTATTTAAATGCTCTCAATAAAGTGACGCAATTTCTCATACCTTTTTTCAGTTCATTACTACAATTTGGAAGATTCTGACGGAGTAACCAAGAGTGACGCATACATTTTATTTATCGGAAAGTATGTATACCTACTTACAGGTATTAAACATTCCCAGGAAAAAGTTTCCTACAGATATTTGTGGGGAAAAATGATTGTAAAAAAAGTGGCCCCAAACAAGAGACGCGCAGTGTATAATGAGACTTAATGATTCCATGCCGGATCGAATTTATGAAGCTACATAATACATATAATGAAAAAGCGACAGCTTTGCTTTTTTTCCTTCTGATTTATTTTTCCAACGTCACAAACAAACAAAAAGCAAAATCAAGTGATACATTAATGACAAAGGACAAAGCACCTTTGAAAAATGTTGTGTCTATTCGGTTGAAGCGGAGTGTATATTTTTTGAATAAGTATAAGCAGCAACAAAAACACAGTAAGACCTATTTATAATCACAATCGCCTAATAGCAAAAATCGTTTAGTATCAGGGCAGTTGCCACCTGAAAGCGCATGGTTTGTCATCTCCTTGTGACTATAAGCGGGTTTGACTGTTCTGGGTTTTGGACTTTTATATATAGTAAAATTATTTAAAATGTTCTTATAAAATTTTGAAGTGTGTTTTATAAGTAAAATTAATTGTTCAAAGCAAATACAGGGAAAATTATTTTGTTTTTGAAAAAAAATTTGGTTTTTCAATTTTTAAAAAATTTCCTGTTGAGAGCGTCGATTTTTGAATTGTAAACTTTTTTATAATTTCAATTTCCTAAATTTCAAAAAAAAAATCATCAAAATCGGAGCAGGTTCCCCGGGTTCTTGAATAATGCACTATTTTGGGCCATCGTTCCTCCACTATATAACGGCTGTAATAGTCCACAACTACAAAAAGATGTTCATCACTTGGAAGCGGCCCCATTAAATCCATTGCAACGTCTATCCATGGAGCATTTGGAATTGTTCGGTGTTTCATTGGTTCGGGAGCAGTAGGTGCTGAAACAAAAAGGTAGCCCTTGCAGCTCTTTATGAAATTTTCGGCATCTTGATAAATTTTTGGCCACCATACTTTAGTTCTCAGCAATCTTTTTGTTCCTACTTTTCCTGGATGTCCTTCATGAGCAAATTCAATAACGTTATTACGAAGCTTTTGTGTAATAACTATTTTGTTTTGCGGTCAGTATATTTCCGTAACAGCAGAGATCATTTTTAGTCCAGTCAGTTTGTGCTCAAAAAGGCTCTTTGCGAACAAATTGTGGGGTATTTTTGATTTTTTCCCTCTTCCATGTTTTCGGTGGTGCTGAATCTGAATCTGAGGTTAGCCAACAAAATTTCGTGACGCAACATGGAAAAAAACGCAAAAAATTATGCAAAAATGCATTTTTTGGGAGTTTTTCACTAATGACTCGAAAACTACCAACTATTCGAAAATTACATCAGACTACCATTGAAAGTATACACAATTTCCAATAAATCTCTATTCATGATTTTATTCTGCCACAACCTATTTGGACTCAAGTGCAAGTCGAAAACTGACGTATTTTTACTGTTTTCGAAAATCCACTCGAAAGCGGTAAGAAATTACTTTATGTGACAAAATTTGAACTTTTGTCAGTAACATGAACCAAGATATACTTTTCTGATGTTTTTTGATACTCTGAGTTCTAATCTGGCCTTGGAATTGCTCTAGCACATTACGTTTTTGAGATATTCGAATCTTAAGATTGAAAAAAATGCATTTTTTATGCAAATTTGAAGTTATATTTTTTTCTCGAGGTAGTTTTTTTCGAAAAAATGTTTATGGTCATTCTGAGGTGTGAACATTTTACTTCAAAGTTCTTTTTAAATCTTTCAAATACATCCATTCGTGTTCGAGAAATCGTTGGTTTTCGTCTTACTACCTAATTCGAAAAATCCAGTCAAAAAAGGCAAATTGTGAGATTCGGATTCAGCACCCCCGAAAGCATAAAGGAGGGAAAACATCAAAGCTACCCCACGCAAAGAGCCTTTTTGAGCACAAATTGACTGGACTAAATGAAGGCAAAATGTTGTTTCATACGGCTTAACCATTTTTTTTTTTTATTTTTGGCTGTACGTTAAACTGAAGTCAAGATACTAGCAAAAAAATGCAATTCTACGATATCTTTGGTAAAAAAAATTGTCAGAGAGTAAAAATTTACATTTAAGTTTAACCCCAATCAATCCATAAAAACAAAACTGAACATGAAGTTAAAAAAAAACTGAACATTTTATATAGCCCTTATATTTCCAATCCATAAGAAAGGATGTACGAGTGACCCAGGAAATTAAGGCGGCATAAGTTTTCCCAACGCTTCACATACAATTTTCACTTCCCTTCTTCAACGTAGGCTCAGCACTTGGATAGAAGTGAATAATCTATTAAAGGAATTTTAAGCTGGGTTCAGAGCCGGATACTCTACAATGGACCACATTTTTGTCCTCAGAAGCATTGTAGAGATTTTTTATTAAAAGGAAAGAAATTATACTGTGGATTTCAAGTCAGCGTTTGATGGAATAGATAGAAATGCCCTAATGTATAACCTCTATATGGAATGGGAATGTCATTCAAATTTGGTAGAGTACTGCAAAACCTCCTTGGTAATACCAAAGCAGCGGTATGGAATGGAGAGAAGATGTCTGAATGGTTTCAAACTAAAACTGGGAGTAAGACAGGGATGCTCTCGCTCAGCCCCTTACTATTTGCACTTTATATTGAAGACCTCACTGACTGCTTAGCTGGAGGTATTGAACACGCAGGAAACCTAATCAAGGCACTCTTTTTTGCAGACGACATAGTTTTGTTTTCGTCCTCACCAGAATCTCTACAACTAATGATAAATCAGCTCTCTAGATACTGCAAAACGTGGAACTTAATAGCTAATTTAGACAAATCAAAGGTAATGGTTTTTAAAAAAGGTGGTGGAAGAAATTGCACTAACGAAAGGTGGGTGTATAATGGTGAAAGCATGGAAGTAGTAAAGGAGTATAAATATCTTGGTATCCATTTTACAAAGAATTTAAATATGGAGAAACATCTCAATGAGAAGCTTGTGTTGGCGAAGAATGGAATCGGTGCTACGTGGAAAAATTGATTCGCAAACAAAAGTATAGCCCAAAGTAGCAAATTTGGTGTATTTGAAGCAGTTTCGGAATCAATTATGCTGTACGCAGCCCAAGTATGGGTATTTAAGATGTACGACACTGCAGAAAAACTTTTAAAGTTTAACATAAAGAGAATATGTTGTCTTCCTTTAATTACTCCAAACTACATTGTTATGCTAGAAACAAGCATTTCCCCGATTTTCATACATACGCTCAAGCTGAATATGGATTACACTTTGAAAATACTAAACATGTCAGACAATAGATTGCCAAAGAAAGTTGCCCTTCAGTTATTCGACAGAAAAGTAGTTGGTTTGCAGAGTGGATGGAGCTGGCGCAGCGGTGCAGAACTCAACTTAACCTGGATGTTGAACATATAGGTGAATGGAAAACTACCTTATATAATTTAATTTCATCGGTGGATGCCAAATATAGGGAAAAATATGTAGAAGACGCTAGGAGTTCCTTTCACAGAACAATATATAACCGACTATAATTTGGGACAGTTAAACTATTTCCGAGACGAGAACAGCGTGGAACAAATATCTATATGATGGTCAAACTAAGGGGTGAGCTCTTACACCTTAACTATAGGCCACATCGTGATGACTTGCCAATTTAATGTAGCCTATGCAATCGACAAGACAGAGAGAGTGCTGCATTTTATTGGAAAATGTCCTATTCTGGTGGAACGAGGAGAACTTTCTTGGGATGTAACTATCTAGGATCGAGGATGATATAATTTTTCTTTTAAATGAAATGGAAATGGATGTCTCAAAAATCTAAAATTATTGTAAGGTGGCACTTGCGTATCGAGAAAGGATAATCAATCAGGATTTTTAAATAAACACTGAATGCTATTATATTTTTTATTTTGAAACTTAAAGTAACAAAGTTACTGATTTTAAGAAAATTATATTCATTGTCAACCTGGCAGATGGCAATGCCATGCTTAATTTGATTTAAAAAAAAATGGCTACGTTCAGACAACCCAAGGGTTCAGAAATTAAGGCAAGTTTCTAGTCTCTGATTGGTCAGCTGCCAAAATATTACTTTCCAATTAAGGCAACTTTATTGGAAAGTTGACCGGAAAAAAGTCAAGAACAATGGGTACGTTCAGACGACCCAAGGGACTTGATATTCAGTCAACTGCATTCGTTGAACGCAAATTTGACCAAGGTAACTAGGTTTTTTTTTGAAATGTCAAACTTGGAACTATACTTCAAACATTTACCTTCAGTTGATAGTGAAGAAAGTACCGATTGTATTTTTTTTAATGAAAAACCTCACACCTGTAATAAACCCTTAACAATAAAGTTCAGCTTTCTGTTTAGTGACCAAATATAATCAGCTGATATTCTGACACAAGTGCACTTGACTAGATATGAAGGGAGATTTTTCTTGACTTACTTTCCAGTCAACTTTCCAATAAAGTTGCCTTAGTTGGAAAGCAATATTTTGGCAGCTGACCAATCAGAGACTAGAAACTTGCCTTAATTTCTAGTCCCTTGGGTCGTCCGAACGTACCCAATCTCCCAATCAAGTCAACTTTACTTGTGTCAGAATATCAGCTGATTATATTTCGTCACTAAATAGAAAGCTGAACTTCATTGTTTTCTGATTTATTAATTTTTTGCACGTTCATCTTTAACATTTTTTTTTTTGAAGGTTCTTTATCAAATACGAAAAAGAAAATTATAAACTGCATGATAAGTAAAAAAATATACTTTAGTATGAGATCTGTCAATTTTATGTTTGGTTTCCTAATACAAAAATCAAACAGTCTTGAAAAACTTTTTTTCACAAAGCTTGTTTATTACAACTCGTTAAGGGTTTATTTCAGGTCTGAGGTTTTTCTTAGAAAAAATTATAATCGGTACTTTCTTAACTATCAACTGAAGGTAAATGTTTGAAGTAAAGTTCCAAGTTTGACATTTCAAAAAAACCTAGTTACCTTGGTCAAATTTGTGTTCAACGAATGCAGTTGACTGAATATCAAGTCCCTTCGGTCGTCTGAACGTATCCAATGTTATGTCTGAGTGACGCACGAGGCAAATTCTGTAAGTCCAAATAAGTATAAGCTTAATCTCCTGAAAACGCTGGTCAATCGAACAAAAAAGAGCGAATAAATCAGAAGTTATTTTCTCCAATATTTCTACAAGAACAGAAGGTAAACAAACATTGAAAACTATATGTTGCTAACATACCAGCAAACCACAGTAATATCTTTAGCGTTTTAAATTTTGTTCACTTCTTCAAAATGAATGGCAAATGTCAAAATTCGTTGTTGTGTTTCTGCATCCCTCGAATACTTATTTTAATGTCTGACACTTTCAAATTTGACAGCGTGCGCTGTATATGTAGGAATTACCTAGATTTGTGTACTGTGGCAGCAAACATATCTCTTCGGAACTGATTGATAAAAATAATAATTAATGATTTATGTGCATTAGCAAAACAGACCTTCGATTTATGTATATTCATTTATGAACAGATTTGTATTCTGAGTTTATGTATGTGTGTACTTCGAATCATTTAAATGATTCATAAATAGTGAATACATCATTCAGTTAAGTGAATGTAAATAGAGCACTTATAAATGTATGTATTAACTTTAGTGAATAATTCATGAGCTTTATTTGAATAATTTAAATTAGACAAACATAATTAATTTTAGTGTGAAGACATATTTTTTCACATTAATTTTAGTGAATAGGAATTGAATTATTCAATGAACACAACCAAGATATAGGTTCTGGGACCTTGCACCTCATATATGGGACATTCGAAAAAAAAATATGCCATCTCCAATTGGTCAGAAAAGGTCAACTAGTCTAAGAAATTGGTCAGCCCTAGAAAACTTGTAATTAAGGCTTACAATTTCTCAAGGTCACCAATTAATGCGAAATTTTTGTTGCCACATGATAATAAGCAAAAAATGTATAGGTACCATAAAAAGTCAACTATTTTCAGTAATTGGTCAGCCATAGAGATTTTTATGAATTTTTAAAGTTTGTTTCAAGGTCACAAAAAAAAATGTTGCCCCCTCTTTTGGTCATTCAAAAAAAGTATCCCATGTAACTGGTCAGTATAAGTAATTAAAAGTCAGCTAGAATTTTTAATAATTTGTTTTGATTTTTTTAAGGTCATACCTCATTTGTGAGATATCCCATGGATCTACATACAAAATGTCAGCTAGTTTCAGTAATTGGTCAGCCATAGAGATTTTTATGAATTTTTATACGTATAAGTTTATCCCAGATAAACCAATTTGTTCTTGTTACCTCTCCATACAAAAGATTACATAACAAGCGACCTATAGCGAGGTGATTATCTCAACCGTTATCCTTGCTAGGCCCTTATTAGCATCAATGTTGAACTATTGAACAACTAGATTTTTTTTTTCGGATGCATAGACAATTTCCATATGAGTAAACATAGCTTTCATGTTTAAAATAAGCTGCTAACATTCTCTTAACCTTTTTAAGAAACTTTCAAAATTCATGACAAACAAAATCTATGGCCACTAATTAATGAAACTAGTTGTCCTTTTATCACGATCAAGTGATTTTTCGAATGGTATACAATTTTTTGCGAATATCGCACAAATGAAATGAAAATAGCGCGAAGCCTTACTAACAAGTTTTTTGCGACTTTTCGACCTTTTCTGACCAATTAACTTTCATACATTTTTTGCCAGACCTCCAAAATGTGCTTCTTTTAAGGATAGTATTCACTTATAGTCCAGTCAATTTGTGCTCAAAAAGGTTCTTTGCTAGCAAATTGTGGGATAGTTTTGATTTGTTCCCTCTTTTATGTTTTCGGGGGGTGCTGAATCCGAATTTGAGGCTTGCCAACAAAATTTCGTGACGCAACATGGAAAAAAATGCAAAAATTGATGCAAAAATGCATTTATTGGGAGTTATTCACTAATGCCTCGAAAAGTACCAACAATTCGAAAATTATTTCAAAGTACCATTGAAAGTATACACATTTTGTAAAGAATCCCTATTTAAGGTTTTTTCTGTGACAACCCATTTGGACTCAAGCGGTAGTCGAAAGCTGACGTATTTTTACTGTTTTCGAAAATCCACTCGAAAGCGCTAAGAAATTACTTTGTGTGACAAAATTTGAATTTTTGACTGTAACATGAACCAATATATACTTTTCTGATGGTTTTTGATACGCTGAGTTCGAATCTGGCCTTGAAATTTCTCTATCGGGTCACGTTTTTGAGATATTCAAATCTAAAATTTTTAAAAAGGCCCTTTATGCCTAAACATATCATAAAAATTAACAGGTGACGATTTCATATGCAAATTTGTTGCACTTTTGACGTTGTCCACACCTGCTTCAAGTGTGTCGACTCATTTTGTTGACATCTCTCATCTCATCATTTCTTGCTTAGGATGAGACGGTGAGGGAGGTGAGGAAGGTATTTTCAAAAAATTTTAAAAACTCTGCTTCACTTGGTCATCTCTTTCTTTCCCAGAGACCAGAGAGAAATAAAAATGAGAGACGTCAAAGTGAGTTGCCTCACGTGAAGCATGTCTGAACACCGTCTTTGTCTGACAAATTTTCAGTTTATAAGGTATTGACCGAAGAGAAATGTATGTAATACTACGTTTTCACCGAACGCTAAACTGAGATTTAATAAAATTTACCTCAACTCTTCTTCAAATCACCAAAATTTTCCATACAAAATTTTTTCGGTTATCAACTAGATTAAAAATTAATCTTCTTAAATCTCCCTAGGGCAAATAGTGTAACAAATCAAACTAACCTATTCTCATATGGCGCTGAAGGATTCATTCGTGGCTGGATTTATCCATTATTTGACACAAAAGAAAAATTCTATCTCACTTCAACTTCATAAGAAATAAAATGCACGACTGGATCGCACGTACTTGCTGTGATGTTCAAGTTGTGTGGGACTTAAGAACTTTAAAAAATATTCAAGTAATTATAGAAAAAGTATAAAAAGCATTTACATCGTTCTTTAATTGTATAAACAGTCTGATAAGTAACTTAGAGCTCAAAAAAAAGTATGCCATTTGATTACTTGAAAAATATGAATATATGCAAAAAAAAAATTAAATCGTTGGAGCCGTTTTCTTAAGAATTAATTTTTTATATATACAATTTTTGTAACATTTTTCAAAAAAAAAATTGGTATGCCAGTTTTGAGTATATATTAATATGCATTTAATACTGAAATTTCAAAACAATTCATCGACCCATTTTTGAAATATTGAATTTTCAACAAAAAAAAATTGAATCTTTTTTTAAAAATCCAAAATTTATTTTTTTTTTTAAATTTGGTATGCAGTATTATTTATATTCTAACAAAGCTTTTGTGCAAAAATTTTTATTGAAATCGGATGAGCGGCTAATGAGAAAACTAAAATTAAAAAAACCGTTATATGGCAGGTACCGTTAATAAATATTTTTGGTGATTTTTTTTTCTTACGAAAAAGTACATCATATCTACAATAATACACTGATTTTTTTTATCAAAATCGTTGGAGCCGTTTTTGAGATAAATAAGCTTTTCCTTAACGGTTATATGGCAAGCACCGTTATTTTTTGAGCTAAAAAAACATTTCAATTTCCCCTCTGGAGAGTTACAAAAAAAACTTAATGTTAAAATTTGAAGAAAATCGCTTCAGTGGTTTAGGCTGTAGGTTGAGGTATGGGTAGACAGACAGAATAATTGTGCCACCCACTTTTTTCGTGTTCTCTATCATCGTAATGTCATGTTTGATTGTTATCTCGAAAAATTTGTATAGTACCTAGTGAGCGTCAAAAAAAAGTGTACAGCTGTGAACTGCGTTTTTGTAACTCTGTTGAAGAATATAGATTCGATCTTTTAGGAAAATACTTATCTTATTTTTTGAAGCGGTAAATCTTCAATGAATTGGCATATAAAGCTTAACAAAAAATATTATAGTAAAAATTCAATAAAAAAATAACAAAAAATACTTCGTTTTTATGGCGTCAAAATGAAAGTGTACACTATTCAATTAAAGCGAAAAACTTAAAACCAATACTTTGTCTGCTTCCCATTCACCTTTAGGACAGCTTCTATGCGTCTGGGTATTGACTCTGCTAGCTTCCCTGTCAATTAAGTTGGAATTTTTTGCCACTCTTCAAACAAAATTGAATTTTGTGCCTTTTTGCTAAATAATTTCCTATTTTGGATCTGTTTGTACAGATAATCTCACAAATTCTCAATGAGGTCAAGGCCTGGGGATCGCGGAAGGTCTGCTAGACTGCTAGTTGCTTAGAAGAACCATGGAGTAACCATTCCTTGACCAATTTCGATGGTCGGTGTCTTGTTGGAAGACCCATGAATCAGTTAACCCCAGTTTTGCAACACTAAACAGTTTACCGTCTCTTAAAATATTAAGGCAATCTTCAGTCCTCATTGTATTATCAATAAAGACAAGGTTTCTAACTCCAGAAGACGTCATTCATCCCCAGACCATTTCCAAACCTCCTACGTGCTTTTTGCAAGAAACCTGTTTAATTCAGTGTTTTTCAGTTGCCATATTTTTGGTGGCTGTTTTGAGCCAGAAATAGCAATTTTAATCTCGTCCACTAACAAGATCATTTTTCAGAATGATGAACCGTAATTTTTATATTTCTTGGCATAAAAAAGTTTTCACTTTCGATTTTTTTCGGAAAGGTATGGCTATACGGCAATGTTTCTGAGATGGTTCGGTAATGGTCTAGGGATTTCTGAGACGGTTCGGTAATGGTCTGGGGATGTATGGCGTCACCTGGAGTTGGAACCCTTGTATTTATTGACAGTACGATGAGGACTGAAGATTGCCTTTTAGTATTGCCGTTTAGTATTGTAAAACTAGGGTAAACTGATTCATGGGTCTTCCAACAAGACAACGACCTCAAGCATACATCGAAATTGGTCAAGGAATAGTTACTCCATGGTACTTCTAAGCAACTAGCAGACCTTCCGGGATCCCTAGGCCTTGACCTTATTGAGAATTTGTGAGATTATCTGTACAAACAGATCCAAAAGAGGAAATTATTTAGCAAAAAGGCACATAATTCAATTTTGTTTGAAGAGTGGCAAAAAATTCCAGCTTAATTGACAGGGAAGCTAGTAGAGTCAATACCCAGACGCATAGAAGATGTCCTAAAGGTGAATGGGAAGCAGACAAAGTATTTGTTTTAAGTTTTTCGCTTTAATTGAATAGTGTACACTTTCTTTTGACGCCATAAAAATGAAGTATTTTTTGTTATTTTTTTATTGAATTTTTACTATAATATTTTTTGTTAAGTTTTATATGCCAATTCATTGAAGATTTACCGCTTCAAAAAATAAGATAAGTATTTTCCTAAAAGATCGAATCTATATTCTTCAACAGAGTTACAAAAACGCAGTTCATAGCTGTACACTTTGTTTTGACGCTCACTGTATGTATATCGCAAGTAAAAATGAAACCCCTTCTGCTTTTAAGGTGTGCTGTCAGAGTTAATCTTCTTTTTATTCTTTTCATCCGGTGGAAACACTATACAACTATGAGTTAAATAAAATTAAGAAAATATCATGAGATTATGTGACTGTCAGATT
This sequence comes from Dasysyrphus tricinctus, assembly GCA_963921185.1. NCBI lineage: Eukaryota > Metazoa > Arthropoda > Insecta > Diptera > Syrphidae > Dasysyrphus > Dasysyrphus tricinctus. The sequence goes on from OY992532.1 coordinate 125,516,218, forward strand.
ATAACAAATTTGTCAATGTCAGTTTTTTTTAGATAGATAGATAGATATTTATTAAAACTTGAATAAGAAGTATACATTTTGTTTCTTATAAATAAAATATAGGCATGACATTAAATTTGTCGTCTGCCAGATTGGCAATTCAGTGTTAATTTTCTTATGTGTTTTAATTTTACTTTTCTCATTATTTTTGTATATTAATAGTATTTTAAATAAGTTATATAAATCTTAGTTTAGAAGCAAATCATAATTTTTTATTTATTTTATAATTTTCTGTTTATGTAGTTTCAAAAAGATTCCGAAATTATTCTGTTTCTATAAATTAATGCTTCCTTACAGAATTCAAAAAGTATTCTCCAATTTTCCCCAATCAAAATATTGTGGGTTTCTAAGTCATTTAAAACGTTTTTATTCCAGTATATTCTTCGAAGTTCTCTCAATACCGGACATCGTCCAATAAAGTGTATTATGTTTTCCACTTCGTTTAGATTACACATAGAGCAAAACTGTGGTAGGTCACTTCTGTGGGGCATGAAGTTTAAGTGAATCATTTCCAATCTTGCTTTAAATATGGTTGCTATCATTGGAATACTGTATGATGAGTTGAAATAATTTGCTAGTTCCAAATTATGGTTAAGATTTCGATACACTAAGCGTTGGCTCGATGCTTTTGCTTCTTCCAAGAATAATTTTCTCTGTTCTTCATCGAATTTCTGAAGCAGCCCGTATAATTGTGTTTTTAAATCATCCAACCTATTTTCGTCAAGCATTAATGGACAACCGCACTCAACAGCCAGTCTTTCCCACTCATTAAACCATAGTATCCTATTTCTCAGTGCATACAAAGCGATTTTTTTAGGAAGTCGTTGGTCGTCCATTTTCAGCACTTTTAGAAGGTAGTCGAAATGAAGTTTCAATGTTGATAAAAACAACGGAGATAATCCAGTTTCTATGTATATAGAGTAGTTGGAACAGGAAAATGGCAGCTTAAACATTTTTTTGATGAAGAATCGAAGTAAGCACTCTACCGTTTCATAGCTCTTGAAGCCCCAATACTGTGCACCATAGAACATTATAGCCCGAGCTGTGGACTCAAACACCTTGAATTTGGCTTTCGCTGAGATGTAGGAACAACTAAAAACACTTTTCCAGTTTATACAAATAGCTGCTTTTGCTTTTTCCAGTTTAGCATTTAAGTGAGGTTCCATATTAAGATTGTACGTAAAATTAATGCCGAGATATTGGAATTGCTTCACTACATCCAGTCTTTCACTTCCAAACGTCCATTTTTCATCTTGACTTAAGACTCCTGTTCCATTTTTAAAAACTACTATCTTTGATTTATTGGTGTTGACTTTTAAATTCCACATTTGACAGTAAGTTTCTAATTTATTTATCATTAACTGAAGCATCTTAGGATCTTCTGCTAATAAGACTATGTCGTCAGCGTAGAGGATCACTTTAATTTTCATCCCCGCTAACGATACTCCCCCTGGTAATGCGTTTGTGATGTCATCTATGTATAACGAAAATAACAATGGACTCATGCAACATCCTTGGCGTACTCCAAGTTCCACATCAAATTTTTCAGAAGTATGGACTCCATCGTATACGGTAGCGGTTGTAGATTCGTATAATTTTTCTAGCGCTTTTATAAACTTGTAAGACACCCCAATACAGCTTTGCTTATAGAACAAACATTTTCGATCAATAGAGTCGAAGGCTGCTCTGAAGTCTACAAAGAAAGCGTACATTTTTTGCTTTCTACTGAGTTTCATTTGTGCTAAATTTGCCAATATAAAAACATTATCTGCCGTACTATACCCAGACCTGAAGCCGGCTTGGAACTCGCTTAGTTTGCTGTTGTGTTCGACCCAATTCGAGAGGCGCTTGAGTAATATCGATGAGTAAATTTTTAAGGCAGAGTTCAAAAGCGATATGCCTCTATAATTTTCTGGGGTAGCAGGGTTGCCTTTTTTGTATATGGGTGTTAAAAGAGCGTCATAAAAATAGTCCGGAACAATACCAAACTGGTATATTGTATTTAAGCAGGTTGCGAAGTGTTTTTTAAAAACATCTGGACAGTTTTCATAAAACTCAATTGGTACTCCATTGGATCCGGGTGCTTTATTTGAAGAAACTTTGGCAAGAGCATCACAAACATCTTCAAACGTTATAGATCTATCCAAAATGCTGTCTTCAGTTAGAGGTTTAGTGTATATCCAGGTTGTACGGACATTTTCTTGTGTTGCGCTTTCCTTGAAGAAGTTTCTCATTTCATCCATCTCGACCTTAAGTACATTACCTTTAAAGGTGCCGTTGATTATCTTCGTTAACTTCCAAAATTCAGCTGTGTCACTTACATTGCTCAACCGTAGGGCAATTCTCTCGAAGTAAACCCTTTTTTTTTCTTTACATATTTTCTTGAACTCTTTTGTTGACTTTAGGTATTGTTCTTTTAGAAAGCTACTCGCGTTGTTGCCTCTGAACAATTTAAGCCAAGCTAAAGACCTACTTCTTAATTTTTGGCAATCATGGTCGTACCAATCATTTTTATAAATAATGTTTGATACGTGTTGGGTTTGCATAATTCCTGCAGCAGAAAGTAAAATACGTTCCAGCTCGAAGAATGGTATAAACTGTGAAGCAGGCTTGGTACTAAGGGTTGTTATAATACGGCTTCTGAACTCGTTTGCTAAGTTCTGATTCCATCTGAGTTTTTCAATTTGGTTTATTGTAATTGGCTTTATTTGGCTCTGAGAGAATTTAAATCCAATCTTTATCTCAATTGGAAAATGATCCGAGTATATTTCATTAAGAACGGAAAAGTCTTCAACGGCTGATATCCAGTCTCCACTGACAAGACAATAGTCTATTACAGAGTTACCTTGTCCTCCAGCAAAAGTAAAGCTACCTAATCTGTCACTCGGTGTTTTTCCATTTAAAACTGATAAACCAAATGCATTGCTCAGCTCTAGTAGTTTCCTTCCCTCCTGGTTGCACACAACATCTTTGGAGTTTCTGGGTTCATATCCGTACTTGATGGCAGTGTCTTTAGTTCCAATTCGTGCATTCAGATCTCCTAGCACCATTATATTTGCAAAGTTTCTGTTCAGTAAAACATCGAAGAGAGTTGCATAGTCCCTGGTCCAGTGATTACAGTTTATGTATTGGGGAATAATATAAAGTGAGTTTTGTTGGACTGTGATTTCAATAATTGGTGTATTTTCATTCCAGTTAATTTTACAGAAGTCTTTTGGCATTGTCTTTTTGTGTCCTATCAAAAATCCACCACTGGCCCTGCCTCTTGTTTGATTTCTACACGCAGATATCCATTCACATTTATGATTTGGAAAATACTTTTCAAATTCTGAAAATCGGTTACTAATAATATGGGTTTCAAAAAGACAAATAATTTCATAACAATTTATAAGTTTAAAAAAGTTTGCATATAATAACTTATTATTTAATCCAGAAATATTGTAGGATACTATTCTAATTTTTGAAATTAACGACTCTTGATTTTCATGGCAGACCGGATGTTGCTATTGCTCCATCGATGAGGTTGGTGTCTTCGCTAATTCCTCGATCGGTAATGTAGTTGTTTTTTTGACGTTGCTGCAACCAGCACTATCTTCGTTCATATTTTGGTTCCTCTCAGTCATTGAAATGTCAGAAAAAGTGTTTTGCAAGACATTGTCAAAAAAACCTTCAGCTAAAAAATTTCGAGATTTCAAATGGGTGGAGCAGAATTTCATGGAGATTTTGTTGAAATCCAGAGTTTTTATTGATATTTCGTTTAAATTTCTATGAATTTTTTTCCCAACAGTTCAAAATATGTATGAAAAGCTTTCAACTGAAATCTCTGATTTCGTTTTGGTGGGAACATAGTATTATACACAATAATAGGTGTGTTTGGTAACTTGAAATTTTCTTTTTTAATATTCGTCCTTCGACGGCTGAAGGAAGAAGAATGTGTACAAATGGCGGTCACTTAAGGTGATTGAATGAAAAACCTCTTTAAATATTTTTTTATTTTATTTATTCAAAATACAAAACTATAGGTAGGCTATTAGACCGAGAGCCGACAGCAGGGGCCCAATTCCGCAAAAGTGACTTTTTTCTGTGTTCACAGAAATTCGTGTACACATCGATTTTTGCGATTCCACAAGAGTGAGTTTTAAGTTTCTGACAAATGACGCATGCACAATCAGTCAAATTTATTCACACCTGGTTTGGGTGTGAACAGAATGTGTACATAGAAAACCATTCACCCTTCCGGAATTGGGCCCCAGATTTAGGGTGTGAGTGATAGCAAAAAAATAAATATAGGCATCGAAAGCTTGAGTAAGGGCTATTCAAAAATCAAAGTCTTGCAGCTCACACCCGGGGCTTTAGTGATTAAACAGTATATCGAAACAAAATATGAATGCAACTTCTAGGGTAATCATGTTAACCGAAATTGGTTTTCACCCCTCACTGGATAAGCTCCTCGGATCATATATCACGGAATCCGAGACCATTTGAGTACATAGTTTGTCCTCCCAGAACCCAGACCATTAAAAAAATCAAAGCTAAAAGTGAAAAACGTTTTTTTTAAACAGTCTGGCAGGTGCAAGTTACATACAAAGCCCACAAAGAAGCCCACAAAGATAATACAAAACCAGAAGATCATATTAAGATCACCGCAGCAAATATTGCAGAACCATCATTTGGAATATTTCTGCAACAGTAATAAGAGACGAAAGAATAACATTGGCATTTCATTTAAAAACCCACAGTCCATCACAAAATGCTGACAAAGGACGCCACAGCGCACAACAATAGATACTTTTCATAAAGTGAAGATACAGTCATCATACAGTCATCATCGAGTCATCATAGAGTCATCACAAGAACGTAGCAGCCAGCGGTCAACCTCAACTTATCTCCTGTTATATTATTTTCGTACTTAGATCAATAAAGTTTAATTCTTTTTAAAAAACCTTTTAATAGAACGCATTTTGTAATTTGCATGACCCCACTACCTTTCACTTTTAATAAAAAAAAAATCGTTATTTCTACGATTTTCTGTTGCTGTTTGGTGCCATTGGTGACAGTTAATTCGGAAGAAACTAATTTCATATTGATACCTTGGAACTTTTTTTGGGGAACTATCAGGTATTTATGGTCTTAAATCGTCACAGCCAGTCTGGGGGTAGCTTTCAAAGAGAGCAATTCTTTATTTGCTATCTTATGGATGACCTTTCGGCCCATATAATGCTTTTATCGGCATTGTTTTTATTTCTTTGTTGCTAGAACAAAATGTTTGTCATCAGAGCTTGGACTACATATCTAGGCAGAAGCACTATATAAGAAGTAGTAAATATTTTTTTTTTTTGTAATTCTATGTATATTTTATTCTTAAAGATTTCTAGTTGGCATGATTTCCCCCGTAACATACGAGGAAATGTTATATGATGAATGTAAGTAGATTATTTGTTTGTGTACAATCCAAAATTTCTTACCAGCCGCCATACTGTGGACCTTGTTGGTGCAGTACTTTAATAATCTTTACTTGACCCCCGGAACCATGACTATCTGAACCATAACCTTGGCCATGATATGCAGGAGCTGCTTCTTCGTGAATGACCCTTATTACTCGCACATCTTGCTGATCCCCTTGAGAATAAGATTGGGGCCCCCAACCTCCATTGTCCTCAATAACCTCGACAATTTGATTTTGAGAATCATCCCCACCGCCATATGAAGATGCATAATGATGAACAACATTGATGTTGTGATCTAATTGATGGTGTGTAGCTAGAGATGGCCCTTCACTACTCAAAAGATTAAGAACGCCTTTGGTAGCGCCTCCCAAACTGCTTATTGGACTGTCTTCCAAACTGCTTCCCAGACTGCTTCCCAAACTGCTTCCAAGATTGCCTCCCAAACTGCTTAACGACTTGCTCAATGAACCGCCACCCGAACTACCACCCGAACTGCCACCCGAACTTCCTCCCAAACTGCCTCCCAAACTGTTTCCCAAACTGCTTAATGAACTGCTCAAATTTGGACCTCTTGAACTGCCTCTCGAACTGCCACCGCCAAATATGTTTGGAATATTTATGGTTGCGTTAGCGAACGAGATCACCGCAAGGATACACAAAAATGTCTGTTAAAAATAAATATAAAAAAAAGTGTTATGAAGATTTGTCTGTTAAAAAGATGTTTGCGTCTTACTTTCATAATTCCTCGTATTTTACAAAATCGATGGTCAAGCAATACAAATGGAATGATGTCTAAAAAAAAGATTACAGCGATATTTATACACAAAATCTTTGGACATCAAATGTAAAATTTTGTAATATGCATTAAAAGTCGGCCATAACTTAGAGTTGTAAAATGCATCTAAATTTTTGAATTGGTTTTAATCAAAATGCTAATCGATTACACAGAATTTATTGGGTTACATCAACTAGTTAACCTGTTTCTAATTCATATTTCGTTTTTTTTTTTTTTTAATGGTAGCAAACCACATATTGCCCACGTGAGATTAGGCATAAGCATTTTTTCTGGTAATGGGTACATACATATGTGATAAGTTAATTTTTTGCCGTATTACACATAATTTACTGGTAACCAGGTAGTATTTGCGCATACATACGAATAGAACAGAAAATTGTATCACAAATTGTTGTTCACATTCAAATTGATGGATTAATGGAAATTAGATTTTTTTATGTAAATTATCTCCTGCGACATTAAAAGGAACGACTTTTTAATAAAATATTAAATATATTTTTATTCAATTATTTGAATCTAAGAAAAAACGCTGAAGAGATTTATAAGAAAAAAAAGAAATGATTTTTAACTTAATTTGTTTTCTATCATTTTAGCAATTTAACGCCCACAGCCACCAGAATTACAAAAATATAATCATGAATAATTTTAATCTTATAGACCAGCGGTTAACAACTGGTGGTCCGCGGACCTTTGGGTGTTCGCGAAGTTTTCAAAGGGGATTCACGGACATCTCTTTCTTAAATGTAAAATCACAGAACAAAAAGGGATTTTAAAAAATAATTAAAATACATTAGATATATACGAGTATATGTATCTAAATTGCAAAACTTAAAATGTTCGTCACATTTTGTGTTTATTTAAAAAAATCCTATGCTTATTAATTCAAAATCTCGGTTCGTAGGCTATTGATTGTACCCTTATAAACAGGCCACTAAGGAACTAAGACGTTCGTCGGGTTTATTATAAAAGTCACTTATGTATAATGAGTCATTGTAGAAGAGAAAACCGCGGAGGGCTATTAATTTTAAGAGGGTGCAATCTGAAGGCGGGGTGGAGATCACCTTTTTTTCATAGCTATAAAACGAAGCAAAACCTCGAGATAATGTTGAAACCTTTTTTTTTGTAGAAAATTTACCATCGAAATGCTTTATTCAATAAATTAAAACAAACATTTTAGTTAGTTAAATTTAAAAAAAATAGCAAAAAAAGACAATTTTTTGCCAGGGTTTTTATTGTTGATCTGGATCATAAGTAGGTTTAAAACGGAAGACACATACTTATAAATTCACCCACGCATTTCTGGCCACCTTTATATTAGTTTGGTATAACTCGGAAACTAGGCTTAATTTGACAATTCAACTCTTCAAACTTCATGTTCAAAATTAAATTTCCTATCGAAATGTATGATCCCGTTTCCTGATTCGAAACTGAAGTATTTATGTTCTATTTAAAAGCTTATGTTGTACTTTTTCCTCGGCGTATACTGTCACATAAGCGTTTAAAAAAATGTATAAGGAAGAATTAATGAAAATCAACCAAAAAAAAAACATCGACAGATTTAAGATTTCTATTTTTTTAGAAATTGCTCATGTCATAACTTTTGTTTTCCACTGTTTTTAAATGCTCTTCAGACCTTCCAAATTAACGGCTGGGCCTATTAATATTAGACTTGGTACTAAGTGCAAGGATTTGGTAAAGGAGAATGGGCAAAAATGTATGGGGATTGATCCAAATTTCCACCACGAACAAGAACTAGTAGTCCGATTAATATGGAGAATAATTTTAACTATGGCCCGAAAAAAAACAATGGGATTTAAATGTTACGGCCAAAAATAGAGTTTATGCAAACATTATTTGATATTGTAATAACTTTCCATATTTAAACTATAACGACTCTGAAATGCAAACAAACGGACACAATAAAGCTTACGGTCGCAGTGCAAACATACCCTTATTAGCTATAATTATAGCAACTCTCAAACGAAGGAAGCGCCATCTGCCGGATTATAGCAGATTTACCAGCTGTCAAATAAAAGCTTTTGGAAGGGAAATTATTGGGAAATTTCCCCTACGGAAAGCTCTAGAAGCAGAGACGAGAACGTTCTCCTTATTTCGAGAGTTTGGAAAACAAGTATAAAAGGCACATGTTTGAACGGCAGCGACACAGTTTGTTTTTAATCGTGAATGAATAAAGTTGGTTATTATAAAAGTGAAAAGTAAAGTTTGTGAATTAATTTCAGTGGTGAATAATAAATCGTTTTGTTTGTAGTAAGAAAAGTAAAGTGTTTTTATTTTGTAAAATAAATAAGTGGAAGTTTTGAATAAAGTAAATAAGTTTTATTAACGAACCTGAGAAAATATTACATTGGTGTCAGAAGTGGGATAAAACTTATTTTATCTGTGCACTCAGTTAATTTATTGTGTGGAAAGTGAAAAAAAAGACAATGGGTAAATCTTTGAATGATTTAAATTTAGTGGAACTTAAGGCAGAACTGAATAAGCGAGATCTTCCTACTGCTGGAACAAAGAATGATCTTATAATTCGTCTGCAAGAAGATTTAAGAAGATGTGGAAAAAACCCGGACACGTTTATATTCGACATTGAAGTGGAAGAACAGCAAGAGCAAGTAAGTACATCGGGCATGACCAACATGCTGTCTCAGCTGCTTGCCAAATTTGATAGTCAGGAAAAGAATCTTCTCGAACGTTTCGAACAACAAAGTCAAGAGCAGAAGAATCTTCTAGAACAACAAAGCCAAGAGCAAAAGAATCTTCTAGAACAACAAAGCCAAGAGCAGAAGAATCTTCTAGAACAACAAAGCCAAGAACAACGGAATGAACAAAAGAATCTTCTCGAACGATTCGAGCAACAAAGCCAAGAACAAAAGAATCTTCTAGAAAAACAAGAAAGGAATCTTCTTCAACAATTCCAAGAACAGACAAATCTGCTCGAAAGTAAGTTGGATGCTTTTGACAACAGAATTATTACTCTTGACGAGCGTGTCGATAAGCAATTTTCGACTGTAGATAAACAATTATCGACAATAGAAGCAAAGTTCGAAGATAAAATCGAATCCATTACAAAGGAATTAGATAAAGTAAAGAAAATGAAGGTTCGAGAAAGTTCTGGCGACTGTCCAAAGAAAAAAGAGATGCATCCACCAACCTTCGATGGTCAAACTTCTTGGTCAATTTACAAGAAGCAGTTTGAGGCAGCCGCAGCAACAAATGGCTGGGATGAGGAAGACAAATGCATAGCTCTAACGCTTGCCCTCAGAGGACCTGCTGCTGAGCTGTTACAAAGCATACCAGCAGATAAAAATGGCAACTTCAGTGCTCTCGTTCAGGCCATTGACAAACGTTTTGGAGATGGCCATATGCAAGAAGTCTTCCGCGTCCAACTCAATTCCAGAGTCCAGAAAAGAGGAGAAACTCTGCAACAACTCCAAGCAGACATCGAACGGTTGGCGCACCTGGCATATCTAGCTGCAGGAGATGAAATCATCAACCAATTCGCAACAGAAGCCTTTGTTCGTGCTGTATCTGACATCAACCTTCAGCGAGCAATTCGAACGGCTGGAAAACGCACACTCCCTGAAGCATTGGCGTTCGCCCTGACTATGGAAGCAGCAGAACAGGCTTCTCAAGGAGTTCATCGGGTAAGAGAACTAGAAATTGAGGAGTGTTCTTGCCAGAGAACTGCATTCCAAAGGAACCAGCGAGATATACCTGCTCGATGCTGGAATTGTAACAAGACCGGACATCTTCAACGCCAGTGCAGATTGCCACCTAGAAGACCTACATGTCAACATTGTGGAAGCAGAAACTTTAACAACAACAATGTCAATACTCCTACTCGCCCCGTTTCTCAACCGGGAAACGAGTAAGAACCAACTTCGAGGGGCAGAAGCTGGTTTCTGGTATCGATGGCCCCAGAACCACCATCCAGGTCTCACAGACGAAACGAAACAACAAAAGTCTGACTGTGGAGGCAACACTAAACGGCAAGAAGCAAGTGGCTACGATCGACACCGGTGCCACTGCCTCCATTGTTCGAAAGGACTTGGTGAAGATGACGTGGCTGCATAACACCAACGCCTACCGTCTGAAAACAGCAACAGGAGAGGCAGCCAGAGTGTACGGGGAGGTTCGTCTAACGATCCGTTTGGCAGACCTGGAGTTTTCACATCTGTTTCTGGTAGCAGATATATGTGACGAGTGCATCGTTGGAATCGACTTTATGAAAGAGCATGGAGTAATTCTCGATATCGGAAAGCAAGTTCTCAAATACCGAAATGTGGAAATTCCTATGGTTTATGGCAATGAAAATTCATCAACTCTGAGGACTGTCATAAAGGAAGACATTTGCCTGCCACCTTCTTCAGAAGTGTTCGTTTGGACAAAAATAAAGGGAGATTTGGGTAGCCATCGATACTTAATGGTGGAGCCAGAGTCTGAGCAGTCTTCTCAAAACATCATCCTAGGGAAGACCCTTGTGGCACCAAAGAACAACATGGTGCCCGTACGGATACTCAACATCAAACCGTATGAAGTCAAGCTTAAAAAAGGAGAAGTTGTCGGAAAATGTGAATCCGTATCTGCAATAACTAAAATCACAAAAGTTGATACACAAGAATATGTGGACCCCAGGAAAGTGAACTCTATGAAGTCAAACATTCTCAAGTCTTCAAAATTAAGTGAACATCAGCTTAGTGTTGCTGGAAGCCTCCTTCACGAGTACGCCGATATACTCTCTTCATCCAATGGGCAGTATGGTCGAACACAACTGGTGCAGCATCGAATCGACACAGGAGACGCGAGACCTATTCGACAACCAGCAAGACGTCTCCCATTAGCCAAACAAGTCGAAGTTGAAGAGATGATATCGAGCATGAAGAAAGATGGGCTAATAGAAAACTCTAAAAGTCCTTGGGCATCCCCAGTAGTTCTTGTCAAAAAGAAGGGCGGAAGTACTCGATTTTATGTGGACTATCGGAGGCTGAATGCTGTGACAATGAAAGACAGCTACCCTCTGCCAAGAATCAGCGATACTCTGGATGCGATGGAAGGAGCTGAATGGTTTTCAACATTGGACTGAAGAGTGGCTACTGACAGGTAGAAATCCATCCAGAAGATCGAGAAAAGACGGCTTTCTCCACAGGAAATGGTCTGTGGCAATTTAATGTGATGCCTTTCGGACTATGCAACGCTCCGGCAACATTTAAGCGTTTGATGGAGTGTGTTTTACAAGGACTTACTTGGAAATCTTGCCTAGTCTATTTGGACGATGTCATTGTTTATGGTAAGACATTTGATGAGCATTATGGAAACCTTAAGGCCGTGTTCCAGAGGCTTCGAGAAGCAAACTTGAAATTGAATCCAGACAAGTGCGAGTTTTTCAAGTCTGAGGTAAAATATTTGGGACATATCATCTCTTCCCAAGGAGTGAAGACTGATCCTGAAAAAGTTGACACCGTAAAGAATTGGCCGACACCACGGGATAAACATCAACTCCGGAGCTTTCTTGGTCTAGCCACGTACTATCGACGATTTGTGAAGGATTTTGCTGGGATCGCGAAAAGTTTGCACCAGCTAACAGAGAAAAGCAAACCGTTCAAATGGTCAAGCGAGTGCGAGAAAAGCTTCCAGGAACTTAAGCAGCGCCGTACTATCACAAGTCCACGAAGGAGAAGAGAAGGTCGTTGCCTATTACAGCAAGGTGCTCTCAAAGCCAGAAAGAAATTACTGTGTGACCAGAAGAGAACTTCTAGCTTTAGTATCGGCAACAAAACACTTCCATAAGTACATCTATGGACAGAAGTTCCTTCTTCGAACAGATCATGGCGCACTTAATTGGCTGTTGAACTTCAAAAATCCAGAAGGTCAAGTGGCAAGATGGATTGAGAGATTGCAGACATACGACTACCAGATCCAACATCGAAGAGGAAGGTTGCACTCAAATGCAGATGCTTTATCTCGGAGACCATGCAAATCGGACTGCAAGCACTGCACACGTCAGGAAGAGAAGGAGGTTGCTTCCATCCAGCGATTAAGAGCCAATCCCATTTACGGTTGGAGTAATGAAGAACTGAGGACTGCCCAACAAGAAGACTCGGATATAGAACCCATTCTTGCGTGGAAGGAACACCAAGAGAAACCAGAATGGGGTGACATCTCCGATAGAAGTCCAACTCTTAAAGCGTATTGGGCACAATGGGACTCGCTTCATGTACAAGAAGGAGTACTATGACGTAAATGGGAATCCACAGACGGCAAATCTTATGTGATGCAGCTAGTCGTACCTCGTTCCAAAGTTAATGACGTTCTGCAAGAGATGCATGATGGAGCTTCCGGAGGACATTTGGGTGTCAATAAGACACTGGAAAAGGTAAGGCAGCGATTCTACTGGCTACACGCAAGAGAAGACGTCGAAAAATGGTGCCGAAAATGTCATACTTGTGCTGCAAGCAAGGGACCAGGCAGAAAAGTCCAGAGTAGAATGCAGCAGTATAATGTGGGCACGCCCTTTGAGAGGATTGCAATAGACGTTGCAGGCAGTGGCGAGGCGTCCTATTGTTCAATTCGTTCATGCACGACTAGCTTTCAGATCAAATTACTATGGTAAAAGTTTATTAAATTAACCTAACCACCCACAAAATTCTTTTGCCTTTCTATTCAAACTAGTCAATTTCGCACTCAATTTCCAATTTTTAAACTCGTGCAACCCTTTTGTGCACGCAGTTTAAATAAAAACAAACAAAAAAACCTTCTACTGTGACAGCAAAATTTCCACTAATTTTTAACCTTCAACTCGTTCACATGAATTGTGAACGAAATGTAACCACTAAAACACATACGGACAACAAAAAAAGTATAACCAAAATACTACCGACCTATTCGTTCAAATCACCCGTGAACGAATTCAAGCAAGTGTGGTGAGGTTGGCTCAAGTTTTTAAACTCAAATTTTGTTTGTTTGGTGTTTGGTGTTGGGATGGTTTCTGATGGTGGTGGTGGGTTCGAACTTCAAACGAAATTAAGCAAATGTTTTTTGTGCTTTGTGTTCGATATAGGATGGATGGGTGAGTAAAGTATGAGTAGTTGTTGTATGATGCCTTTGGCTATTCGTGCAAGTAGAATATGAACGAAATGGAAAATATATACAGATTTGTTCAAGGGATTGAGTTTTTTTATGTGAAACTTCTCTGGGTTCGTTGAAGAGTAAAATTTCAAAGCAAAATAATTGAGTGCATGCAAAAATTAAGGTAATATGAAATCGAACATTACCATAGCTAAGTGGGTGGGTGGCAGAAAAAACTAAACATTGTATTTATAGGATCATATACATAGGTATTTTAATATTTATGAATATGATTCTGCATTAAAGTAGGGGCTTTAGCTGATTATTCCAAAATAGAATTTTAAGAAAAAAAGTGTCTAAAATCAGGAGGTGTTAGGTTTTTGAAAAAAAGAAGATATGTATGTAGGTGTCTTATTAATTTTTTTTTAACTTTGCAGCTTTAGGCGTTGTTTGAAGTTTAACAATTTTTTTTGCTTGTCAATTTCCTAAGGATGTTGGATCTATTCATTTATTTTTGTGGGACATTTTTTAAAATCATTTTCAACTACATTTTTGTTTTATTTAATTATTTTTTTCTTACATACATCGCATCTATAAATAATAAATGCAATTTTTTTCAGAAACTTATAAATTATCTGTTTGAAAATCTTTTTCTTAACTTAAAAGATTTAAAATCTACCTTTTCTAGGACAACTATTGAAAAAAAAAACTTCTAAGGAAAACAGTTCATCTCACAAAAGTGTAGTGCAAATATTTTTAAACAAATCGATAAAATTTGAATAAAAATACTAGTAGGTACCTACTTAGCACCAAAAATTGTGTAAACTTAAATCATAAGAAAATAAAAATAAATGAAGTGAACGACTATATTTTTTAATCACGCGTCGCCACTGGTTGCAGGCCCTTTTTCAGAAACCGAAAACGGAAACCGATACATCCTGGTAGTAATAGACTACTTCAGCAAGTGGCCTGAGGCATTTGCCATCCCAAACCAGGAAACCAAAACAGTCGCGGATCAGATTGTTTTCAACTGGGTAAGCAGGTTTGGTGTACCTATGGAACTCCATTCAGATCAAGGGAGGAACTTCGAGTCCAAAATTTTTCAGGAAGTTTGTACACTCCTTGGCATTAAAAAGACGTGGACAACACCGCTTCACCCACAATCTGATGGGATGGTTGAACGATTCAACCGGGCCCTTAAAGAACACCTTTCCAAAGTTGTAAGCGACAACCAACGAGACTGGGATCGGCATATTCCATTATTCTTGATGGCCTATCGAAGTGCGGTACATAGCTCAACAGGACATACACCATCAGAAATCCTGCTCGGGACCACAATACGACTACCAAGCGAGATCAAATTTGGATGTTATACAAGTGAGCCACAAGGAATTGACGACTACGTGGAAAACCTCAAAGAAAAGCTAGTTGACATTCACGAAAGGACGAGGGCAAATATAAAGCTATCGAGTGATCGGATGAAAACAAGATACGACGCAAAAGCCACAACGACAGGATTCCAAGTGGGAGACCTTGTGTGGTTTTATAGTCCCCACCGTCGGAAGGGACTCTCACCGAAGCTTCAACAAAATTGGGAAGGCCCTTATACTGTCGTAACACGAATAAACGATGTCGTCTACCGCATTCAGAGAGGATTAAGAGGCAAACTAAAAGTAGTTCACAGCGACCGTTTACATCATTATAATGGTGATGGAAGTAATGGATTTGCTCGGGACGATCAATCCTAAGAGGGGGGCAGTGTAATAACTTTCCATATTTAAACTATAACGACTCTGAAATGCAAACAAACGGACACAATAAAGCTTACGGTCGCAGTGCAAACATACCCTTATTAGCTATAATTATAGCAACTCTCAAACGAAGGAAGCGCCATCTGCCGGATTATAGCAGATTTACCAGCTGTCAAATAAAAGCTTTTGGAAGGGAAATTATTGGGAAATTTCCCCTACGGAAAGCTCTAGAAGCAGAGACCAGAACGTTCTCCTTATTTCGAGAGTTTGGAAAACAAGTATAAAAGGCACATGTTTGAACGGCAGCGACACAGTTTGTTTTTAATCGTGAATGAATAAAGTTGGTTATTATAAAAGTGAAAAGTAAAGTTTGTGAATTAATTTCAGTGGTGAATAATAAATCGTTTTGTTTGTAGTAAGAAAAGTAAAGTGTTTTTATTTTGTAAAATAAATAAGTGGAAGTTTTGAATAAAGTAAATAAGTTTTATTAACGAACCTGAGAAAATATTACAATATATTAGAAAAAAACAAAAGGTAATTTTCCAAAAAAGGCCCGAAAAAGGGTTAAATTATGATACGTCATGAATAAATTCATTTTTTCGGGCTTATTTGGGAAAAGTGCCCTTTGTTTTTTCTTAATTTCTCAAAAACTAAAAAAGATTTTTACTTTTTGGCGATTCCGCTGGAGACGATTTTTGGCATAAATTTTTAAAATACAATATTTTTTACTTTTTTTGATAACAATGCATAGTAGAAGGACTCTTTTCATCAACAAAAAAATTATTTTTCACCAAACTTAAAGATAACATTTTTTTACGCTTCGCAAAACTATCATACGAAAGGTCGGTGCAAACTGCAATTATCATGACTGTTAAAAAAAGCGCGAAATAGATATTACCGACGGTTTGAGGTAATGATTCACTTGATTCACGTGAGTTATTCGTTTGTCCAAAAATATTGAAATATTTGTTATTACTTTTTCAGTATTATTTATCGCAAAAAGACATTGTAAGATTGTTGCACCCGCGATAAAAAAGATATAAAAGTTTATTTTTTTTTCACTAAAATTAGGTGCTTTCGTTTTGAAACTTTGTGAAAGTAAGAAAAAAACAAAAACAAAATTAAATCAGTCGTATCAGGAGTAAATTGTAAATTGAACTTTGAAAAAACACTGATTCAAATTGGTTGCACCCGCGATCGTGAAATTAGAATCGTGGGTGCAACTTACTGACAACTACCATTAGTGAGTGATGTATTATATTTTATTTTAAAATATGCCTTGAATTATAATTTTTGTTGTTCAAGGTTGACTATTTTAAACATTTTTAATATAATATTTTGTTCTTTTTTATAAAAATATAAGTTTAATGGCAGGGAAACAAGGAATTTCACAACCTGGCACGAAATCTATCAAAAAACATCTAATTGATACTTTTTTCTAAACAGTAAATTGAAGAAGGGAAAGACGTGTTAGTTGATAAATGGGAACGGTTGAAAAACATACTGGGTTTTCAATCAAAATTTGTTTTTAAATCACAAGACGGAACCAACATAGCTGTGACACGAACCTTACTGCCTCGTTTCAAGAGCACAGATATTTTGAAATCTACCATCATCGAAACAGATAGTTTTATGGAAGATGGATGATTTAAAGCCACTTATACGATCAGTGCACAAAGAAATTCTGTTTTCTGATATAAGTATATCTGCTCCTTCTTCATATCAATCCCAGTCCAATCCCTCCTCATTAAAATAAAAAAACTGCGCTATTCGGATGTTTTTAGTGATTCAGAAGATTAATCTCCAACAACCTCTCTTGAACTTTTTATATTACCAGCAGAGGCATGCCTTGAAACCTGTTCTATTTTCACTGCAATAGTCTTGCCAAAAGATATTTGCGCGGGTTTGAATCTATGTTCTCTTACAGTAACCTGCAAGCTCAGCAGAAAAATAACACTTTATTGTTACGTAGGGTTGTGTCTAAACGATATGGTTGAAAAGGGAGTTGTAAGACCACAATTTATGATGCCAATTGAAGACATGATCGTAAAATTGCAAGCACCAGAAAAAAATCATTGATGGCAATAATTCCCAGTATTTTCGAAAAATATTGACATATTTGATAAAAACTTGGTAATAATTAATAGAAAAGTGTACTAACTAGCATTATATGTCACTTAATCTCTAATCTAGTTCCGTTATATCATTTGTTTTATATAAATATTCACTAAAGTTAGACGCGTTGCACCCGTGATAATTTTATGTTGCACCCGCGATTGCTTTATGATCGAAAAATTCGTTGTTTAATTTAGTTTTCTAACTTTATTTTTATTTCTTTAGTTGTTTGGTTATACGTCGTTCAATAAAATGTAAGAAGAATACAATAAATGTTTCTCAATTAACTGACTTTTGGGTTTTTCGTACTAAGATCCAGAAAGGTGGGCCAAATTCGTTGCACCCGCGATCGCACTTTGAAACCTTTTTTCCGAAAATCTATTTATTTTATTTAAATTATATAAATGATCCCAAAATTAATAGGTCAAAATGATACCCATCAAGCAATAATTTCATCAAAATAAGTTTGCATTTTACTATAAATATATACTCAAAGTGAGTCTAAATGTTGCACCCGCGATAATGGAATCGCCCATTTGGTTTTCGGTAATGGACTAAAAAATAATGAGGGCATTGAATATTGAACACAAAAAAAGCACTTAATTACGTAAAATTTTGAAAAATATCGACTTAAGAAAAAAAAAATCACATTTTTTTTTTTAATTTTCACTTTGAAATTTAATTTCTCAAAAACTGTTCGCTTAAACAACTTGATTAAAGAACCAAATGCAAGAATGGAGTATTAAATTTCAAAAAACCTATAGCAGATTATTAGATGTGTTTTAGTTGATTTTTAATGTTTTTTTGCATTTAAAGTCAATGTCTCAGAAACTGCCCCCCCTGCCTCAGAAAGGAGAGATACAACTTTCCCCCCATAGAATTTGTTTCTTAGAATAACCGCAAGAACCACCCCCTTAAATACTTCCCTTCAGGTCCGGGACACCCTGTATAGATACAAGAACGCATGAATTAGTTATAGGAAGCTTAGATGTGTTCACTCATGGTGATAATATGTCTATTATTCATAATATTATGAAAAATAGACATTTTATGGACTTTTGGGGTGATAGATGCATTGAGGTGCAGAAGTATAACTTCCAATGCGCGTACATAGTGCACACTCTTTTTTTAATTTTTTGACTGTAACTTTTGACTCCCATTGTTTTTTTCTTTGGCGCCATTATTTCGGGTAAAAACTGCAAAAATGATAAGATATGGTAAATTTTGAATGGCTAGGTACATATGTATTTATTTATGTCAATTTAAAAAAAATTAATTTGAGTCATACGACGACTCTACTTTTCTTTGCTAAAGCATGTCTTGAGCTTTGTCTTTGCTTCGAAAAAAGTTATTTTGAATTGGACTAAAAATTCAAGATTTTGTAAAACAATGCGAGCTCAAAATCCACCATCAAAGTAAAGCTTTACCTTTGAACAGTTCTTTATTGAGTTCTGTATGAAGACAGAGTGAACTGTTTTGAATACAAAAACATAAAAATGTTCTAAAGGCGGTATTCATACAACTGTGTTAAGCCGTTGTCGTAAACGGAGTATCACCGCGGTGAAATGAGGAAAACATTCGAAGACGTTATTTTGTGATTGAAAAAACTGTTGACATTTTAAAATGCTGCTTCAGCTTCCCTACCTGAGTTTAGCTTCTTGTTAGGTTTTGCCATAACAGCTATGTACCTCCACTCATTTTCTTCCTCTATAAAATTATTTTCTTCTATTTTTACTTGCGATATGTACTATAGGGAAAGTTTTGGATTTGTGCAAAAATAAATTTTGAGATAACAATCAAACATGACATTACGATGATAGAGAACACGAAAAAAGTGGGTGGCACAATTCTGTCTGTCTGTCCGTTCCTCAACCTACAGCATAAACCACTGAAGAGATTTTCTCCAAATTTTGAACTTAAGGTTTTTTGTAACTCTCCAGAGGGGAAATTGAAATTTTCGTTTTTAGCTCAAAAAATAACGGTACTTGCCATACAACCGTTAAGGAAAAGCTTATTTATCTCAAAAACGGCTACAACGATTTTGATAAAAAAAATCAGTGTATTATTGTAGATATGTTGTACTTTTAAGTAAGAACAAAAATCACCAAAAGCATTTATTAACGGTACCTGCCATATAACGTTTTTTTTTTATTTTCGGTTTTCTCATTAACCGATCATCCGAGTTCAATAAAAAAATTTCACCAGAGCTTTGTTAGAATATAAATAATACTGCATACCAGAATTTTGGAAAAAAAAATTTTGGATTTTTAAAAAAATATTCAAAGTTTTTTTTTGAAAATTCAATATTTCAAAAACGGGTTGATGAGTTGTTTTGAAACTTCAGTTTTATATGTATATTAATATGCATATGGGTGATTCCATAGAAACCGACCCTTTACGAAAAATCACAAAATATGACTTAGAATTGAAAAAACAACCATTAGACGGTTTTAAAAGATTGCATGTTTTATTTTAAAAGTGAAATTATCAATAATTTTTTTTTATCGCCGCTAATTTCGCAGCTCGAACCACTTTGCAAAATAGGTCTCCAAAAGTCACTTATTGTTATCAGAAGCTCAAAACCCTATTTTCAATAATTAATTGTTTCAAAATTTGAGAACTGGTGGTTATTTGCCCTTATGAAAGCTCTAAGCACGTTTTCGTGTCATTTAATTATTCAATAGTAAATACAATTTTAGTTTTTAGGCAGTTGATTCATAAAGTGGTTAGTGTCACGCCCGTAACAAAAAAAATTATGTTTCATTACCAGAAGAAAAAAATTTGTTTCAATTTGATAATTTGGGGAAAAAAGGAGAATACTATGATCTACTGTCAGACAAAATTTCAAGACGTTGAAATTAATACTGACCGCGTATTTAAAATTTTAAGCCTATGTCACACCCGTAACAGGTTGGCATTTCAAATCATAATCATTCTGTTTTTCAACTCAATTTTAGTTTTGTTGCTTTTAGATATGAAATTTATGACGTAGGGATATAATTCTAAGAAAATCTACTTTAAATATGATTTGAATCGGCTTTAAGTGAAAGATTTCCCTATTTTAAAAGAAAATGGAAAAATTCTCATTGAAGTGACAAAACTATTCACTTTTCAGTGAGAAAAACTTCATTTTTCTAGAAAAAGTGTTTCTGATATCATGTGAGAAATGATTATACATCGATGACAACAATTTCCCGTCAAAATATAGTATATTATATTGTTTTAAGGCATACAAATCATGCTCGGTCACACCCGTAACGATGACCTGTCACACCCGTAACGTTTTCAATTAGAAATTTTGTATAGTTTTTCGTAGTTTTGGTTCTCATTTCTTAACTGAAACTGAAGATCAACTATCTAGGTAAATATTTGCAAAAGAATGATACAAACTTTTCATGCAATATTTTACACCACATGGAAATTAGATATCTTAATCGCAAATCAGCAGTTTTCTAAGGTCACACCCGTAACGCAACCAAATTGCATCCTATAACTGAACCACTAATTTTTCATACTTTAATATACAATTCTTTTAAAAGGGCTTCAGGTGTCCTACAGAATAGTAAAGTTAGTATTTATAAATTGGGAATAGTATGTGAATAATTAATAAAATATGGAGTCTCCCTGTCACACCCGTAACGATGGAAACACCCATATACTCAAAATTGGCACACCAAAAATTTTTTTGAAAAATGTTACAAAAATTGTATATATAAAAAATTAATTTTTAAGAAAACGGCTCCAACGATTTAAATTTTTTCTTTGCATATATTCAAATGGCATTCTTTTTTTTGAACTCTAAGTGGTTTATCAGACTGTTTATATAATTTATTAAAAGAACGATTTAAATGCTTTTATACTTTTTCTATAATTACTTGAATATTTTTTAAAGTTCTTAAGTCCCACACACAGTGACGTCTTTATTCATGGGCCCGGTGGGCCAGGGCCCAGGGCCCCGCGATTAAGGGGCCCCCATGGACAGCCCCTGTATACCAACCGATGCTAATTTTTGAAAGTAGGTTTGCGAAGTTTAGATTGGATTTATCTGGCTCTAATAAAATAAGTGATAAAGCCTATTGAATAGACTGGAAAATAAGGGGTATAAAGGAACAATTGCGTACAAGAGTTTTTATTATTGAATATGTTTGTTTGGCCCATATAAGCATGCTTAAAGCTGAAAATGCTACTAAATTCACCCATGCGTTTCTGAGAGAATGGTCACACTGGCCACTTTCTAGTATTTTTTGTATAACTCGAAGACTAAGCTGAATTCGACAATTTTACACATAATACTTTTTGTTAAAAATTAAATTTTCTATTGGAATGGATAGTTCAAAAAATTTTACGAAAAAATTTAAGCTGGAAAAGTTAACAAAAACCAACCTAAGAAAAATAAAAAATCAAGGATATCTAAATTTTTTAGTAAATTGTGCATTACTTTTTTTGAAGCAGAGATAGGGCCAAGACATGCACGGACAAAATAAAGTAGAGACTAAAGACTTTAATATGGCATGTTCAAAAATTAATATTTGTTCAAAATTGACAGAGATACTCCCATTCAAACCTTATCATTTCTTATAATTTTTCGCAGTTTTGGCCCGAAAGTCCTTTTTTCGGTACAATATGGCAAATTTTACCTAACGTAAAAATGTTCGAAATCAAAATTTTGATATAATATGAGATTAGAACTTTAGAGAATTTATAAAAACGATGTAAGTTCGCAATTTCGTTTTTCGGCTGTTTTTAAATGCTTTCAGACCTACAGACCGAAAGGCTTGTCCGATTAACATAAGATTTGGTACTTGGTGCTAGGATTAAAAATTAAATTTGTCATAAATTACCAAAAACTAGGCTTTCGGGCAAAAACTGCGAAAAATAATTAGAAATGGTAAAGTTTGAATGTCTATATCTCTGTCAATTTTCAAAAATTATGGCTATCTTGAGCGTATCTTTGCTCCGAAAAAAGTTATGCGCAATTTAGAAAAAAAAATTAAAAATCTTTGATTTTTCGAATTTTTGTATGTTGGTTTTTGTTTACTTTTCTTGATTAAATTTTTTAAAGAAATTTTCCGAACTATCCATTTCGATAGAAAATTTAATTTTGAACAAAAAGTGTTAAATGTAAAATTGTCAAATTCGGCTTGGTTATAGTTATACCAAAAATACTGAAAAGTGGCCAGTGTGACCATTCTCTCAGAAACGCATGGGTGAATTAAGTAGCATTTTTGGTTTTAAGCATGCTTATGGGCCAAACAAATATATTCAATAATAAAAACCCTTGCACGTAATTGTTCCTTTTTAAAAGGTCTATTCAATTGGCTAATAGATCATTATTTTTTCATCATGAAAGAACAAAAAATTCCCACTCTTAAACCTTTTTAAATTTATAACTTTTGGTACCAAAATGAAATTAGAGAATAAAAACTATATCTTACGCTTTTTCAGGTTAGGAACAAGCAAATGAAAAAAAATTAGTTACACTGTTATGAATAAAGTTTATCACAGTTATAAAATTTTGTATTTTTTTGTGAAAAAATTGCAATAAAGTCTTAAGAGTATTAATTTGGCTTTCATAATAAGGAAGAGAAAATTATACTCAATAACTTGTTTTTTTTTTAATAAAATGATATTAAAGCTAATAAACTCAAAGATTTAAAAAATTATGTTTGGTACAAAAATTCCCGCAAAGTCTTCTAGATCAAAATAGATCTGTTGTAGTTTGGTAAAGGTAGAGCTAGTTAAAACAAAAATATCCAAAACAAAGCAAAGATGAGAAAATCATAGTTTTCAATTTGTACAATACGAATCAACCTTTTTTGGCCAATTTTTCTGAGAGAATGGTCACACCGTTACATTTTCATTTTTTTTGGTATAATAGGAAAACTAAGCTGAATTTGAGTATTTTACTCTTAAAACTCTTTGTTCAAAATTTAATTTTCTATCGAAATGGATAGTTAAGAAAATTTCATGAAAAAAATTAAGCACGAAAAGTAAACAAAACCAACATATCTTCGATACGCTCAAGTTATACTTAAACAAAGTAAAAAGGATTTTTAAGGCCTTAATATGTACTCTTAAAAAACCATATTTTTTGAAAACTGACAGAGATATTGCCATTCAAACTTTCTTATTATTTTTCACCGTTTTTTGCCCGAAAGTCTTGTTTTTGGTTCTTTATTACAAAAACATTCCTAACACCTAATACCAAATCTTATATTAATCGGACTAGACGTTCGGTCTATACATCTGAAAGCATTTAAAAACAGCCGAAAAACAAAATTGCGAACCAACATGCTCTTTAAATATTCTCTATTGTCGTAATGTTATATCAAAGTATTGATTTCGAACATTTTTACGAATGAGAAATTTACCATATTGTACCGAAAAAGGGGATCGGCCCAAAACTGTGAAAAATTATAACAAATTGTAAAGTTTGAAGGGGCATATTTTTGTCAATTTTGAATAAATATTACTTTTTAAATATGCTATACTAAAATCTTTTGTCTCTCCCTTATTTTCGCTATGCTTGTCTTGACCCTATCTTTGCTTCAAAAAAAGTTATACACAATTTATTAAAAAATTTAGAAATCCTTGATTATTTTTTTATTTTTTTTAGGTTGATTTTTGTTAACTTTTCCTGCTTAATTTTTTTTATAAAATTTTTTGAACTATCCATTTCAATAGAAAATTTAATTTTGAACAAAAAGTTTGAAAAGTGAAATTGTCAAGTTCGGCTTTGTTTTCGAGTTATACCAAAAATAGTGAAAATTGGCCAGTGTGAATATTCTCTCAGAAACGCATGGGTGAATTTTCGGTTTTAAAAATGTTTATGGGCCAAACAAACATAAATT
The DNA here is from genome assembly GCA_963921185.1 of Dasysyrphus tricinctus. Taxonomy (NCBI): domain Eukaryota; kingdom Metazoa; phylum Arthropoda; class Insecta; order Diptera; family Syrphidae; genus Dasysyrphus; species Dasysyrphus tricinctus. Next base: position 125,540,297 of record OY992532.1, read on the forward strand.
CAAAAAAAAAAATTCTTGCACGTAATTGTTCCTTTATACCCCTCATTTTCCGGTGTTTTTAATAGGCTATTTTGGATACCTACTCCCGAAATAGGTAGTAAATGGTAAAAGTTGACACATAGTTAAATTTAATAAAAATGATGGCAACAGTTTTTTCAAGAGGCCCCCATATCCTTGAGGCCCAGGGCCCCCAATTGTCTTAAGACGCCCCTGCCCACACAACTTGAACATAAGAGCAAGTACGTGCGATCCAGTCCTGCATTTTATTTAAATGCAATTCGAATAGAAAAAAACACATTAACTGTCAAATTTTCGTCAGCAATAATGTGACTTTCCGTCACGTGTGCGGAAAACAAGTGGAAACTTGGATGTAATAATCTACTACATTTTTAATTCACTTGATATTTCGCTATCGTGCTGCGTACTTCAGAACAAAAAATATAAGGATATTTTTTGTTTATGATTTCGTTGTCGATTTTTGTATGAAAATTTTCGTTTCGCTTCAGCTGAGTAGTAAATTCTTTATAAAAAAAAATAATGCCCTGTTCATTTTTGTTTTTTTTTATCAAATTTATTCATTTATTTAATCTATTCTGCCAAATAAAAATATGTGATTTGATAAGAACCAAAACTCTTCAAATCCATATCAAAAAAATCTTCCTAACCAAAGGAGAATGCCCAAAAATGTTTGGGCAAAAAACCCAGAGTCGATTAAAATGAAACATAATTATGTGGATTGAAAAGGCATCAATTGTATAAATCAAATAGTATAAATAGTATAAAGTTACCAAGAAGTAAATATTATCTGGATCTTCAAATAAAATCCGATTCCGAAAGTTCTTTTCGAAATAATATAAAAGGAACGAAAGAAAAAATAATTAAGAGAAAAGTTCTTTCTCATACAACCTTGGCAAACACTACGCATACCATAATATTCACTATTCGTATTATAAGGATAGTAAAAAGGAGGATACTTTTGACGGGTCCCAACATTGGAACCCGTCAAAATTTGTATGAGATGCGACCTCTTGGTAACTTTATATTCTTTGATAAAATGCACGACTGGGTCGCACGTAAATTGCTCTTATGTTCAAGTTGCTTGGAACTTAAGAATTTTAAATTTGCAAGTCATTATAGAACAAATATATTATAAATAATATAAAAAAATACATAAAAAGCATTTAAATCGTTCTTTAAATTGAATCGGTGATTTCAAAAACCATTTCAGTCATGTTTTTCTTTTTAAATATGCTTTTTTGCTGTAAATGCTTCCTTAGACGTAGATACGAATTCTGAGTTAAAATTATTATTATAAATTACGTCGGTCCAAACATTCCTTCCTCTTCAAATAAAACCTCACAATAGACGTTCCATGCAAAAACATAACGTAAGTCAATTGACTTAAGTGGTTTTTGAATGCACTATACTAGATGGTGGAAGTAGTTATACACATCTAGTTTTGATGTTTTTGAATTGCGTTGTTTTGATTGATTTAAATATCAATATTCAAATATTCAATTGTATAGTTAATATAATATAGTTTGTAAATTCGTTACTTTTTTCAAAAATGTTGTGTTTTGAGACAGGTTTGATAAACAGAATAATAATGAGCCAAAAAAGAATGTGTAATCCGTCAACGTATAACAGAAATGTTATTGAAAATACTAAAGTTAAAAAACAAGTAAAACCTACTAATTAAAAGCAATAAAAACCTTTGATTTTGTTTAAATTGTATACCACTGATACCGTTTCTTGCTAAAAGAACGTAAGTCAAGAACGGTTTTTCAGACTTTTTTCATTATTAATATTGATAAACTGTGAATATTTGTTTACAATTTCTTAAAACTCTAATACTATATTGAGCCCAAAAAATTCCTTTCAAACTAGTTTATTTTTTAATAAAACAGTTTTTATTGATTCCTGAAAAATTCAAAATGTGTGACTTAAGTGGTTTTTGAAATGACCGATTCATTGTATAAATAAACAACTAGTAAAATAGCTTAGCACTCAAAATTAAGAATGCCATTTTATTACTAGAAAAAAGTAGGAGTAGTCCAGTATATTTAGTTATAGCTGCTATGGGAATTTTGCAAAACGTTGGGGAAAACATTTTTTTCTTGTTATCGATAGAGTACTTTATAGAAAACTTAAATCCAAGTTTTCGACCATCAACCCTTTGCAGGGTTTCCGCCATCTTGGTTTAAAGAGTGAACTCGGTTTTGGCTATTTTCTAAACGGGGAGAGGTAGGAAGATGTTTTTTTCTGTATTCGATAGATTATGCAATTACAAGAAAGTCGTAGCTGTAATGAAAAATTCGGAAAATTAGAGGAATGGAGATATGAACGTTTAAAAGTCAAAAACGGGAAAGAAGAAGGCTAAGAAATAATTTGCAATAAGTCAGAATGACATTTGTTTTTAGAAAATTTTATATTTTTGGAAAGGTAAGAAAAAATTATTTTACCCATGTTTGAGGAATTTTTGATTAATGTGTTGGTTTTTGGATCAAAATTTGTTTGAAAATTGCAATTTTTCGAGATCAAATTATTCAAGTACCTATTTGATTTTTATATTTTTAAGGGATGGGTCTAAAAGTTGGAAATCATTAGAAATGATGTAGTCTATCAATCTTTATTTTTGTTCAATCGATTCATCACAAAATTAATTGAGCACAGAGAAGTCACATTAAATTTTTTTTATATAGCTGCATATATGTAAGAGTAAAGTGCGAGCATGTATTAATTTGAGTTTTCAAGTTTATAAATATTATTTTGCATATCAGATACGTGATTATACTTGGTCTGCAAGCTTCCACCATCTTGGGTAAAAGAGTAAATTTTGTTTTCGGAACTAACAACCGACCCTTGATATTTATTCAAAACAAGAAAATAAGGAAGGTACCATTTTGCTTGAAATGCTTTAAGTGTGATTCTGCCTTTCAGGTGCTACAGTAAGTTAACAAAACTGACTTGGCTTAAGAAATATAAAAACAAAAACTGTAAGTTAACGATTTTTAAAGAACTTTTAGGAGAAAACTTAAACGTATCACTGAACAAAAACTGAATAAAACATATGTGAGCTCCATTTTTTGCTTTTAATTGGCTATAGCTCTTTAAATACAAAAAACATGAAAAAATGTCACTTAACAAATCTGTAGAATTTATTCTTCTTGTCAGGAATACATTTGTATTTTTTCGATAAAATTAAAGATACGGATTTTATTTGTGAAAAACGAGGTAACTCCTTAATTGAGGATAGTGGCAACCCTGTTATGAGTTGATGGTCGAAAACTTGGATTTAAGCTTTCTTTGTAGTTCTTCAACGAACTCAAAATTAAAAAATGTCTTCCCCGTTTCTATATTGAGAAAAACCCACTCACAGTTTTAAAACACTTAATTATGATGATGTGCGGATACCTTTTTGGCCATACAATCGGTAAACAATTGCTTAGAAACAGAAAATGTTAAGGACAAAACTGTAGGATAAAGTGATTACTAGAACTTTTGAAAGAAATTTTCGCGTGAAAGAAAAAAAAATGACTAAAAATGTGTGAACTCCATTTTTTGCCTATAATTGGTTATAACTCGTTAAATACACAAAATCTGAAAAAATACAATATATTCAAGTTAGTAGAACTTACTCTATTTGTTAGGAATGCATTTTTATTTTTTCGATGAACTTAAAATTACGGATATTAATCATTAAAAACAAATTCACTCTTTAAATCAATATAGCGGCAACCCTGCAAGGGGTTGATGGTCGAAAATTTGGACTTAAGCCTTCTGTATGGTACTTTAATGAAACCAAGAAAAAAATTGCTTCCCCAATGTTTTGCAAAAAAAAAGTCTAAATTAACTGGACTAGAGTATATGCAAAGAAAAATAGAAATCCTTGGAGCGGTTTTCTTAAAAACTAATTTCTTATATATAAAATTTTAGTTATATTTTTAAAACAAAATTTCGGGATGCCAGTTTTGAGTATTTATTAATATTTGTACATTTACAAAACTATTTTCAAAAAAATTCATCAACCCGTGTTCAAAATATTGAATTTTTAAACAACAAATTTAAGATAAAAAAAAAAAACAAAATTTGTTTTTTTTTTTAATTTTGATATGCAATATTATTGACATTTTAAAGGATGTTTTGTATAAAAAAATGTATTGAAATAGGTTGAGCCGTAAAAGAGAAAATAAAAAAACCGTTATATGGAAGGTACCGTTAATAACAGTTTTTGGAAATTTTTTTGTATACCAAAAGGTACACCATACATATAACAATAACACACTGATTTTTTGTATCAAAATCGTTGGAGCCGTTTTCGAAATAAATTCGCTTTTCTTAACGGTTGTATGGCAAGAACCGTTATTTTTGGAGCAAAAAAAAATTTTAATTTTCCATCAGGAGATTTACAAAAAAAAAACCTAAGGTTCAAAATTTGAAGAAAATTACTTCAGAGGTTTAGGCTGTAGGTTGAGGTACAACAGACAGACAGAATTGTACCACCCATCATCGTAATGTCATGTTTGATTGTTATCTCTTTTTTTTTTGCACGAATCCAAAACTGGCCATTTCTTCTATTGTATAGAAAATGTAAAATATTCTCTCATTTTAGTAACATTTTGTCTTCAATTGCTTGGAACTCTGATTATGTTCCCAGTAGTACAACCATGCAGATTTTAAATGGTATATTCCTGCATAAAACAGTATCAAATGTGTGTAAGTCAGTCCTCTAACATCAGGGTGAATAGCTTCCATCTAGTAAATGCTACCCTATGCCGGTACATATTTTGGTCCTCACCGTAGCATGCGAGAAAGTAAGTTTTAATTATTTTGTTTTTGATTATTCCCACGAATGCATCCGAGTAAGAGCTGTATGCGAAGGGTTGCTGAAATGCGTTACTAAGGGCTAAATTTAAAAGTCACTCATTGCATTCATCGCTGTTTTCTCATTTTTTAAAATTAAAATCATGTTTAAAACGTCCATTTGTCTATAGCCGTGATTTATTAGCACTCTCAGTGCTTAACTGACTTTGTTTACGTTACTTGGATGGGGAAAATGTGAAACATAACCACATATCCTTCCAAATCTCGAAATCCTCTATCCATTATTATCCAATACAAAAACATAATAATCCTCCTCTAGGCGTCACTATCAAATCTACACATAAATCATGCTGTCTTCGTTCCAGTGAACGGCCAAAATTACACAATGGTGGCAGTAATAATCCATACTGTCACAACAACAAAAGAAATTCAATGAAAAACAAAAAATCGTAAAAATTCGAATCGATTAAAATAAAGTAAGTACTCGCCACAGTACACAAATTCTGAGGTAATATTATTGCGCAGGTTGTCAAAGTTGCAACTGTTTTAATTGGAACCTCAAATATGATTTAAATACAACAACTAATATTGATATTTGAAAAGTAAACGGACCTCTCGATCTGCCATTTATTTCATCAATTTTTAAAAATGCAGGGAACTGAATAAAAATTAAAACGCTAATGATATGAGTGATGTTACCCATTACCCGTTATGTATCTAGATCCATCTCTTTCGCACTATCTATAACTTTTTACAAATTAAAAAAAAAACTTATGACTACTAATTCATTATAGCTTTTTATGACCTTTAGTCCTACAAATTGGCGTTTCGTCCGGCTTACTCACTTGGACTCATCAGTGACATAGTGAGGGCCTGGCCATACGCAATTTGTATTAAGTTCAGTTCAACTTACATGGATTTTTAAACAAAAAACACTGTAAACTATATACTTTTATAACTACAAAAATTATTTTGCTGTGCAATCGTTGAGAAACTTATTTTATATCTGATATACCTACTTTGTATGTGGAACCATCAATTACGTTCTTATGATATTTAAACCGCCATTGCCAGTCTTAGATAATTTTGAAAGAAAGTATGTAATTTCATACTCGTTATCAAGAATGGATACACTTTCGAACGATATTATGTTTCATCTTAATCGACGCTGGGCATTCCTCTTTTTAAAAAAATCGAAGAGGTCACACTTTTTGAAAATGTTGATTTTAAATTTCTTGATAAACTTGCAATACTTGTAAGACAACAGATTGTTTTTTAAATTATTTCTTCTTCTTAATTAAATAATAAACTTATTTATAGATTTATCTATTGCATGAAATTATTATTGTGTTAATAATATCTTAAAGTTAAAATTGTATCTATTTTATAAGAAAACAAATAAAATAAAACTAATCTAAAAAACAAAAAAAACGTTGGTAAATAGCTATGTATGTAAGTGATAATAAATTCGAATAATTTAATTTCATCTTTTTCTGAAACTATATTTAAACACGAACAAAATAATTCCCTACTTTTAAAGATATCAATATTTAATACTAGTCTATCAATTTAGAATTTTAAATATTAGGGGTATTCATGCAACATCGTTAAGTCGTTGTAATAAACGTTGTAAAGTTTTAAGCTTCGTAATTCTAGCCCTGTTTTTTAGTGCATTTTTATCTTCGCTCAGAAAAAATTAGCATGTTAAATACAACAACACTACGGAATTATACCACTTTGTTGTTGCAATTAACACGCTACTTTTTTCTAAGCGAAGATAAAAATGCACTAAAAAACAGGGTATCTGTCACAATTTGTATGGAAAATTTGACAGATTTACGAAGTTTACAACTTTACTACGATTACGACGCCTTTACGCTATTGCATGAATACCCTTATTGATTAGACAACACCAGTTTGGAATAAAAGGCTTAAAATGGGTATGTATACAAGTTGCTTTTAATACATACTTTCCAAAATATGTCAAAAAATTAACGAAGAGGGTCGGGTCGAAAACTCAGTGATTTGGCATGGAATGCCCCATATACAGCAACTTATATTTACCTACTAGGCAGCCAGGATTGAAATTAAAATTTCATGAAATAATTTTCCACTGAACGTAGAAATAAAAAAGTCTGCAATCATTGCTTGTGGAGACGCAGGGTTAAGGAGGTCAATACTGAGGGGAGAACTTGGGTAAAGGGGGGTGGGGGTGTCGCGAATGGTGGGCGTCTTACGTTCTTCAGTTTTTAAGACTAAAAGTGAAGATTGGTCGATAGCACTTTCTTGGACTCTAAGTATGTCAAGACTTGCGGGGTAATGACTGGGGGTATCATGACTCTCATGGCACACTTCTAAGGTTTGCAACTGATTACTACATACAATAACATTTGAAACGACTGCGTGATGCTATTTTAAAATACGTTTATGATCGTATTCTATCCGATTTTATATGTTCTACATCTTCAGTTATGGTTACTGAACGAAATCCATTAAAAAAGCCTGTTGCAATTTCGCAAACGTTAGGTCATTGCCTGATGGAATTTAAACCAAGCATCCCGAATAGAACTTCCACACGTAATTTTTTTATCTCGAGAATTAGGACGGTGAATAATGCTTGAAAATATTATCTTAAGAGTTTATTGCTACAGGAAAATTTAGCCGTTAACCCGAGTTTAGTTTAACTTTTACTAAGCATTTGTTTACGATGGCAAGTTATTTTTGTGGCATATTATGGACTATTATATCAACATTTATGTGACTGTTATTTAAAGACTATGTTCAATGTTACCAGATTGAAAACGTTGACATTGAATTTGATTCACTTAATTGAATAATTCAACGAGTCAAAATTGATATTTCAAAACGATTGATTAATACTCTCAGCGGAAAATTGGAAAAGAAATTTAAACTAAAATTTAATTCAAGTTTTGTTGAAATAGATTTCTAGAAAAAAGTAGGAACATAATTTCTAATTCGGCCTGCATAGTTCCAGGCACAGTTTATTTCTTTTCAATATTAATGTTTTATTTTTCAATAGAACGCCCAGTGGAAATTATTATAAAGATGTATTTTATTTATTTTATTCGGCAGCTTTGACGAGTGCTTCGGCGCATTCGAGGGCAATAGCAGCTTCGGCTTTAGCCTGTTAATATAGAATAAAGATTAATATGCCGAATATTAATATAAAGAATATTTTGTTGTTACCAAATCTGAGCTGGCGGAGCTTAATTCTTGTTGGTACTTTGACAACAACTGCCGACATTCGCTTGAATCAAGATCTTCGATTTTGTGTGCTTCTTCGGCCAACACTTGGACTGTAGAATCTTCATTGACAGTGATAGATCCGCTGGAAACAAAGAATTTGGCTGTCTTGCCATCATTTTCAACTACTTGAACGACACCTGGCTTGAGGACAGCTAATTATGACCAATAGAGAAAATCAGTAATAAAGAATAAAAAACAACAGTGTTTGTATCAATCTACTCACCCAAAGTGGGCACATGCTTAGCGAGGATACCGAAACTACCCGAAAACGATGGGACATCAATTTGACGAACTTCGACACTGTCGTAGTAGGTTTGGTTCGCGGCAGCAAATGTAAGTTTCATTTCATCGGCATACCCGCGGGCCTGAACCATGCGAACTCCTCGGGTGGCCAGGAATCGGACTTTATTTGCGTAAGACATGATTTACCTGCAAAAAAATTGTAGAAATTAATTAAAAATATACAAAAACGAAATTATGTAACTTTTAAGGTTATGCAAACGAAATAAAATGTTAGCCCATTAACGCACGAATACAATCAAATCAATGAAAATTCAATTACCGTTGAAAGGAACAATGCTAATTGGGTAACTTACTTTTAAATAATTTTATTTAACCAACTGGATAAACTTTATTGAAAAGAAATGGAAAAACCTGTGCTGCTTTTGCCGTTTTCCAGAAATGCAAGTGTCAAATCAACCAGAAAAAGAAAATTTTTTGATGACAGCTGTCAAATGTATCAGTGATGCCAATATTCATTCATAATAAATCGGAATACACACTTTAGTTTTAGATTTTACATATTTTTAAAATATTTATTATTTAATCGTTTCTATTGGATTTTTTGACTTATTTGCTCCTTTTTGATTCCAATCGCACATCCAAATATCGTCTTTTGATTATTCACCACAAACTCAATTCTGAAATTTTTACTATGAACGAAAAGTCAAAATTGGGTCTGATTTCCTTCGCAGCTCACTGTTCGGATTCTGTAATCGTGATGGTTGTTGGGAATACTCCTTTTGCACTCCATTAATGTTCTTGGAGTCTTTTTCTCTCCCACAATTCAAGGAGGAGTAGATTTGGAACACACGAATATGTGTAGTATGTAGGTACAGTTTTCCGTCAGATTATACTATTACACGATGATTCTTTGCATCTGACTATCTTTTTGATTTTTCAAAATCATATGCATCATTCCCAACTATACAATTCAGCAATTTTAATTCACCGACTTTGGAGAAAGGACTGAGGTTCAACGATGGTTCAGGCATTAAATTGGCTACTATAACATACTTTAACCTTGAACCATCGTTATGAACCTCAGTAATTCTGCCAAAATCAGCCAGTAAAAATATTTGATCCATGGATCAAAACTTGAACCACGTTTGTACAACGGGTACTGATTCGCTTTAATTTTGCGTTAGTTTGGGAGGCCTCCTAATTCTTCATCACATCAACATTTTTAAGCAGTTATATTTATTCAACTTAAAAAATGTATATGAAGCGGAATTTTCACCAAGTTTTCCAAACTCACGAGTTTTGTTCCTGTGGTTTCTGACAGCAAATTGCGAAAATTTGTAAGAATTTTCACATTACAAACACACCTTGTGTAAGCACGATAGTTTTGGTATGGTTCTGGCGTGGTGTGTGTGTGTAAACATAATGCCACGTCGTGGAGTTTACATGTTCTCTTTAAGGGATACATTATACACACCCTGATGACGAGGCGAGGATATGGTGTTACCTGCCATCACCACGCCATGTTGAAAACACCATAGTGGCCTACGTCTTGCCTTAGCACCCCGACTCCACAGAGGGCATACAGGATGTCCAACATTGCAACCACAATCCAATCAACAATCAGCAGATTTTTTCTCGCTGGGCAAATTATGTCATGTCATTTCATTTCTCTCTCGCCACTACTTCTATTTTTTGCAATAATATTTACCTCGAGATACAATGAAAACCAGATGGCCAAGCTTTGAACAGCGTTCATGTCGTGTTCAAAAGTTGTTTTTCTTTGACATGTCGTCGACAAGACATGGATTTTTCTGCGTCCATTGTTTTTTTTTTCTGGACATGTTCATAGCCCGAGCTTGGCTATCCGCATGTCTGGAGCCAGGGTGTAATGAAATATCTCATTCGAATGTCAAAGTTTCAAACATTTGAAACAAAATGAGGGATAATTATAAGCTCAATATTGAACTCTGCAACGAAATAAAAATCATGAAAGCTTATATAAATACTGGAGGACGGTGACCGGAGTGTGCGAAACCAAATGTGACAGAAAATTGCCCAAAAATTCAAGACAAATTAATGGTACTTTTTAAAATTCCATTTATGTATTTTCATTTTTGGTAGAAGCCATTTATAGTGAAGTATTCTTGTGTTTGTGTTTATTGTTTTTTCTGTGTGTTTTAATTTGTTTTATCTGCCATTAATTTGCAATAAATAGTCTGAATAATAACCATTCCTTCACATCTGTGGGAATAGAGCTCATCACACAGGTCTGAACTAAACCAGCACCATAAGCCAATTTTGTGTGAATTGCACCTACTATTGCAACATGCCGCCTCCACTGGACACGAGCCATGCTGGGATTATGACTAGAAAAATGACTGTGAGGTAAAAAGTGCCAGGAAAGATATTCATCTTTTTTGTTAATTTTTGGATCACTGTGTGCTGCCACCGATGTATTTATGAGAAAATTATTTTAAAAACTAGAGCGTTGAGCCCCAAACAACGTGACAGCATTGTATATAAAAACTATAGTACTACTATGGAATAGCTTTTTGTAGTACGCGTTGTATGCGTTGTGGCGCTAAGATAGCCAACATTTTTGACTATGAATGGTAGGATAAGAGTATCATAAGGAATAAAGAACAACTAGTAAGAATGAGAGGAGAATATTGTTTTGATTTACACTACTAAAATTGGAGTAAAGGAGATAAGTGAGTCAGCTGTTTTTGTCATTGCAACGAAAAAAACGAGAACAACTAGAATAAGAGAAAATGGAAAAATATTTGGCATGGCCTATCTCTGTTGAGCATATACATACATACATACATCGCATATTTTGTTTTAAATTTACGAATCGATTTGTTTATTTATATGGTTTATGCGAATAGAGATGGATATAGGTATGTGTTTGTAAATAGATGTACATGTATGTACTATCGTATGCTATTATTTTTTGTTTGCTAAGGCATTTGATTTGAAAATTTTCAATTTTGGTGAACCAATCAAATAAATAATCCGCAACGTTGTTAGTTTTCACTATCTTTTTGTGGAAATCCTCGAGCAGTGTTGCGATATTTCGGAATATATTCTATGTACTGCCGTTTTGTCTCGTTGAGTAGAATATTTAAATATTAAAGTTTTAATAAATATTTTTTTGGAATTTAAATACAGTATGAACTCGATTTACGCAACCCTCGATTCGTGCAACTCCTCGATTTTCGCAACACTAAATTTGTAGCACGTCTTGACTCTATAAGTGCAACTTTTCAAAAATGCTACCTCGATTTGTGCAACTTGTGTTTATTCATCTGTTTTCTATTTGCATGCTCTCATTTTGATTCTGTATTCCTGCCGTTAATTTACAGCTAGTTTGTCTGAGCAAAATTCCTTGTAAAAATAATACAGAAACACATAAAATGCATCTGTGTTTATTTGAATGGTTTGCGATTTCATTCGTAAATTTGTATAAATTTTTGTATAAATTTCGAACATTTCGTTTTCGTATTTAATAAAAATATGTTCAAAAATAATTGTTTGCTTTTAGACCGAGAGCCCACAGCAGATTTTGGGTGTGAGTGATAGCAAAAAAAGAAGTATAGGCGTGGAAAGTTTAACTTTAATAAATATTTATCCAGGCATTTTCAGAATTTTGGAACTTCTTTCGTCTTCCTCCTTGAAAGTGGTCAAGGTAATAAAATAAAAATATGTGCCATATTTGATTTAAATCGGTTAACGTTAACGTGCTGACCCGTGCCGGCAAGCACTTGAAATTTCTCATACAAAATACATGGAGTTCTCTGAGTTTCTTACTCAAAATTTTATTTAAAAATCCACAATTCGAAATAGTGGTCAAGAAAACTTGCGTCGAATGTAGTCAAAATTTCTTATAATGTTATATTTTGATTTTCTTTTCTCATTTACATCGACTGAATATCAATTAAAGAAAGCAAGTTTCAACCAATTCGAGCATTTCATTAAGAAAAAATAATCGAAAATAGCCAGAAAATCGATCGATTTTTCGGGGGCTTTCATGAAGAATTAAGGTACAAAATTATTTCTTAAAATTTTGAGGAGCATTTTTTTACGCTATTTTCTTATCACCAGGTTACAAAATCAAATAAAATAAAATCATTATAAGTAACTACGACCACACATCGACGCAAATTTAAGTGCTTTTCTTGACCACTTTTTCGTACTGTGGTTTTTTTAAATAAACAATTAGAAAAATATTCCAGAACTAAAATTACTTCTTTCTAAACCCTTTACAAGATTCACCATAGGTAGGTAGGTACCCATTTTGAACCAATTTAAACAAAAAAATTTCGACACCCCTAATGTACATATAGCAGAACAGCCATCTAAACACTTCTTCCTCAGCAAACCTAAATCAATCTTACTGGGTCAAGGTCAAGAAAAACATAATGAAAATAAAAATATAATAATATCCCATAAAAATTAAACTTATCTATAAGTATGCATTAGGGTGGTCCTTAAATTGGACATTGTCTTGGATAGCCCTCATTCGATTCAAAACATTGAAAAACAATTTCCCTAATTTTTTCAGATTTTTATTTCACCCCCCTGGTCTCCCTTTTTTCACTTCAAGGTACAAATAATGGAATAAGGGTGATTCTTATAACACGCAAAAAAAAGTCAGAACTTATAGATTAGATTCAGACGAAAAAAAAAATCGTATCAGAGGGGGGGGTCTATTCCCCCCCGTTCAGACAGGAGGGGTCATTTTCTAAAAATTTGACCAAAAATAGAAATAAAAATTATTTAAAAACAAGGGGACCACTTACAATGGCATGCTATAGCTTTTTTTAAAGCCATGAATCCAGTCTCTAATATATTTTTTAAATCAAGTTTTTATTGTAAATAGTTTTTGAAAAAATAATTTTCAAACCTAAAAAATAAAAACAAAAATAATAGTTTTTTACGTTTGAAAATTATTTTTTTCAGAAAGTATTTACAATAAAAACTTGATTTAAAAAAAATATTAGAGACTGGATTCATGGCTTTAAAAAAAGCTATGGCATGCCATTGTAAGTAGTCTCGTTGTTTTTTAATATTTTTTTTCTATTTTTGGTCAAATTTTTAGAAAATTACCCCTCCCGCCTAAACGGGGGGAAATAGACCCCCCCTCCAATACGATTTTTTTTTTCATCTAAATCTAATCTATAAGTTCTGATTTTTTTTTTTGCGTGTTATAAGAATCACCCTAACTCCATTATTTGTACCTTGAAGTGAAAAAAAGGAGACCAGGGGGTTGGAATAAAAATCTGAAAAAATTATGAAAGTTTTTTTTCTCCGTTTAGAGTCATTTGATGCCTATCCAAGTTGGATTTTCAAAAAAACCCTAAATAAGGACCACCCTAGTATGCATATGTCGTCTTTTCTGACAAAGCCAAAAGCGATACAACCCCTTCCTCTTGAACAAAATCAAATACAAAAAAAAAATACAAAAACAAAATTCATAAAAAGTCTCGAAGAGAAAATGATTAAAAATGAAAATGCAGAAATATAAAAAAAATAAAACGAATTCATCAACGAACATACATCCAACATACAACAACTACATCCATAGAAGGTCATGAATGAAGATGAAGAGCCACAAAATTCAAATTTGTTCTTTTCTCATTAACATACATACACACATACATAATTATTGAATGCGTAGTGTACCTATGCGCACATCTATAAAATACAGTACGTAGCGCCTATAAGATACACCGAAATTCCACAAACCACGGATACAAAAAAAAACTATTTTCTAATCCAAAATATGGATATTAGAAAAGAGTTTCTTACAGAAAATCTTTCTTTCTTAGAAAAAAGAAATATTAAATTTTGTATACAAAAAATAAATATAAATATGTTTCTAGCAAAATTGGGTGGATTATTTTTACATTTTCTTCTGTTATCTTTTAAAACCATTTGTTCTTTGTTTTATTTAAAACATTATGTTATTAATTATAATATATAATATATAATATATATAATATAAGAAATGTTTATATTAGCAGTTTCCTTCTGAAAAGCGCGTTTCTTATAACCGACATATACTGTATAGAATGAAAATAAAAGTAAACAAAACACACGAACACGACAAAAAACAAAATACCCGAGACAAAAAAAAATATTCTTTAAATTTATATTTCTTTTTCCTCAATACATACATACATATGTATCTTCATATTCACATACACAGTACAATTGTTTTATGTTTCTCTCCCTCGAACTCTTTCAAATTTAGTATACAGTATTCCCCTTCTCGAATTATCGCTTTATTCTTCTTCATATGAATATTCTTTCCTACTCAACACTCCCCAGACCCCTCAAGAAGAAGTTGTCTTCCTATAATCTAGATGTCACCCCGATCGTTCTTCTTCATGATACTACTATAGTTTTTATATACAATGGTGACAGGCAATTCTATTCAGTCTGCCCGCACTGGCAGCCCGCGTTTCGTCTGACCGAGCCCTAAGGTCAATTTTGTTATTCGAAATGGCGCGAAAACAACTTCCCCTCTTTGCAAATCTCTATACATACATACACATTTATACATTTATTCACCATACTTCAACTCTCTACCCACCAATAGCTGGCGCTGTCTTCAGACGAGCCATCTAGCGAATTGCGAATTATCAAAGAAATGTTATCATGATCAATAATGCACAATAGATTATTCCTAGTTTTAAATAAAAATTAAAAATACATTTCAGAATGATTTTCAAAATAAAACATTTGTTAAAAATAATTATCAGAAATTCAAATCCAATCAAATCCAACGGTTAATAAATCGGAAAAGCCGAAATTCCACCTCGATTTGCATAAAACAAATGTCAAAAAAGACTCAACTTCACCACTCACCTAAAATAAAATAGAAAAGGTTTTCGTGAACAGATAGCAGAACACGAAATTTCTTTACTGCATTTCTTCTCTTTGCCATAGCCGTTTTTAATATTCAATTAAGTGTAAAATAAGCTTTCGCTTAATCCTTTTTAAACTATTGAATCCACTACAGTTGAATAAAAAAGTAAACTTTTTGCATCCGCTAAAAAAATAAAAAGTCCCTGAGAATACACCATACCCAGACTATCTGAATCTAAATAATGGCGACACGTTTTATTCGAGAGCTTGAAAACTTTAAATTTCCAAAAGAAATAAAAAATGATATAATCTACTGCCAAAGGGCACTTAAATCCTACATAACAGTGCATCAGGTAATATTTAAAAAAAAAAACAATTAGCAATTTAGTGTTGATTATTGTGTTCCTTTATTTATTTATTTATTTTGCAGATGATCGTTGAACAATACTCAAATGCTCGAGAAGTAAGTTTTTTATTGAAAAATTGAAAAGAAAAACAAAAGCAAATATATTTACTCACTTCTTTTCTTTAGTATGCTAAGGCAAAGAAAGCCTGTTTGGAAGAACTCGAAGACGAAATATATGAAATTAATTGTGAGCAACAATACCTGTTAGTGCGGATCCGTCGCTCCATCGAGGATTTCTTCAAGAATATGAATTGTCAGAAAATCGAAGTCGATAGAGTTCTGATTAACGACTATGTCTCCCGGCAGTTGATTCTTTTGATTCAGGATAAGAATTATATTTGTGTTCCTAATATGGTTCGAGTAAGATTCACCGAGAGTCAATTGATAGAAACCTATTTTGACCCCAAGAACGTAGGTGATGTATTGATCAATTCGCCAATGCCATCTTCAAACGATTTAACAATATCGCCTGCCAAAATCTCACTAACTCCTCAAAAGCTTTCGACAGCACCTCAAAAAGAAATTATTTCAGCAGTACTGCCTGAACAGCCAATTCAAAATAGTTCGGTTAATGCCAACAAACAGCAGGTATCTTTACTGAAACCGATATCACTTCTCAAACCTATTTCACAAAGAGTTGTCAAGCATACACCAATGCCAATGCCAATGCCAATGCCAATTCAAATGCCAATGCCAATGCCATTACCAAAACCAACACCAACGCCGACTATTCATCCATTTGCCGATGACAGAGATTACTCTTCTAATGGCGAACAAATTGAACCAGCCGTTTCCTCAAAAGTCAAACTAAGTCGAATGAATCTGAGACAGGCGCTCACGAAAGCAGCTGCAGCTATTAATATACCGCAAACTCAAGCTTCTGCTCCTGTTCCTGCTCCAGTGGCAGCAATTGTCTTATCACCACCAACTAAACCCAATAAAAATGTTCCCGAAGTCACAAAGAAGTCCCAACCAAAAGCTTACAAATCTGATCCGTCTTCATCTGAAGAATCGGTTGATGCTGTCAGAGCTCCATCACCAATGCCACTAGACACAAAAACTCAACCAGATGACTACAATCAGGAATCATTTTTGCGTCTTTTCAATCTTTTTACACAGGATCAGCTGCAACAAATGCAACAAAGGCGCTCAAAACGAAAACGTCGCAATGTTCACAACAATGAAAAGGCTGATTTTCATTATGGACGCATTGCTGATCACATGGTAAGTCACAAAGTATTTTTTGTTTACTCATTAATTTAAGGTTTCATACTTTAAATCTATTCTTACCTTGAGAATTTTTCCACGGGTCAGCAAATCATGGAATCCAATAGAAGTAAGAATAGTATTTTTCAAAAGTCCATAGTAAAAAATAAAAAAATATGTTGGTAGCGTGGTATTGCCTAAAACCTTGGGGAGTGGAAAGTGCCCCCATGGCGCCTATGTTTCTATCTCGAGCTATAATGAAATTTTGTTTATAATTCAATTTTAAAAAAGTAGTAATTTTGTGCGAAGTCAGCTTCAAACTGGGAATCATTTTCAGATTTGGTTCACCTAGAATCGACATTAAGTCAAGATGTTTTGAAGGCCAGGACTTTCAATGTCAACAAATCGCTTGTTTCATTTAAGCAAGATTTCCTTTTGCAATAACCACAAATTTGTGAACAAATCCCAATCTATGTACATTTTTACAATAATCTAAAGTAAAATTTTTAGCTTAGTACAATTGCAAAAAATATCGACAAAGTTGAATATGTGGAAAAATTTGATTCTGTGAATATTAAATCTTCTCATTATTGAAACTGCAATCGAAGAGTAGCCTTGCAAAAGAAGTAGTGTCATTAAAAGTGAATACATCGATTTATTGGTTATTTGATTCTGAGATTACCTGTTGATAACAAAATTCATTTTTGAAACCAATAAGGTGTTAAGTAAAAATCAAAATCCATTCTTCACTAAATTTGAACTCGTTTACAAAGTTTTGGCATTATATATGTACATTGACGGGTTGTTATACTACTTTATCAATTTTTCACAAATGAAAAATGTATGTATGTATTCGAATTATTTGAAAAAAAAAATAGTAAGATGGGATTTACATCTAAACTACTCTCAGTTTATTAACGTATGACACAAAAAAAAGTGCGGCAGAGAAAATGAAACGTTGTCCCTACAAGTTTCAAAGTTTTAAAAACGCATCAAAACGTCTTCATAGAACTGTTATATCTTAAAAATCCGAGAGTAAGCAAAGCTTGCATTTCAAATAATAATACACATGGAAATGGAATGGAATTCGATTTTTCTTGGCTTATAGATAGATACTTATTGATGCTAAACTTTTGTAACCTGTCCATACTTAAAAAACTTATTCAACTATCCCATTTTCTGCCATTCCAATTCAATGTGAAATCCATGCTGTTATATGCTTGCGAAACCTGGAAAGTCATGACTACCATCACGAGGAAATTCCAGGCTTTTGTCAATCACTGTCTACACCATATTCTAAAAATTCGCTGGCCACAAATTATATCAAACGAAGAATTGAGGCGCAAGGGCAGGTCAAGAGTGGCTTGTAGTAGACATTAGAAAGCGTAAATGGCAATGGATTTGTTAAACATTACATTGATAGACCGAGAGCCCACAGCAGATTTTGGGTGTGAACGATAGCAAAAAAAGAAGTATAGGCGTCGAAAGCTCCATTAAAGACTATTAAAAAAATCAAAGTCTTGCAGTCCACAACTGGGGCCTTTGCGAGAGACAGTGCATCGAAAAAAAAATATGAATGCAACTTCGAGGAAAATCGTGTTAGCGGAAATTGGTTTTCACCCCTCCCTAGATAAGCTCCGCGGATCCCATATCACGGAATTTGAGATCAAATCTCGTGATTTTCCACACCCCAAGTGACCGTTCGGCAGATATTTCTTAAAAACCGTGAAATTGTCAGCGGTGCTCATATCGATGAGAACTTTTTACAGTTTCCTCAGAACATCATGAGGAACCTATATACCCAAATCCACCTTGCCCCATTTTTGTATGGCTAAATTATGACTACACTATTTATTTAAAAAGGAAATTAGAAAATGAATTTTTGGATTTAAAGAAAGCGTGATATTGGAAATATTTTCGATGTTATTGAATAATTTGTTTAAATCAACTTTTTAGAAAATAGCTCCTGGGGGTCAATTCTCGATCTGTGAAACTGTGAAGTGATAAATATGATAACGCCTTCACGCCAAATGCGATTCTCGAAGTGTGAAAAAATGCCAAAATGTTTTCATATGATAATTCGTTTATCACAATCATTTCATTCTGTGAAAACCTGTGAAAAGAAAAATGATAACCACAAACAAATTGTACTCATTTGAAACACCCAAGTCGCCATCTTGGTCTTTCTTTGACGTCACAATCATCTTTTTCTATGAGCAAGTGGTAGCATTTTTCATGTTAATACTTTTTAGTACTCACTTTGACAGCTGTTTTTCATAACGAGACCCCCAGGGGGTCAATTCTCGATCTGTGAAACTGTGAAATGAAAACAAAGTTATCATTTCAGTTTTCACAGAGTTTTATCATTTTATCACTTCACAAACACGCGCAAGGCGATTCCCGAACTAGTTATGAAAAACAGCTGTCAAAGTGAGTACTAAAAAGTACTAACATGACAAATGCTACCAATTGCTCATAGAAAAAGATGATTGTGACGTCATAGAAAGACCAAGATGGCGACTTAGGTGTATCCAATGAGCACAATTTGTTTCTGTTTATCATTTTTCTTTTCACAGGTTTTCACAGAGTGAAATGATTGTGATAAACGAATTATCATATGTAAACATTTTGGCATTTGTTTTCATTTTTTCACACTTTGAAAATCGCATTTGGTGTGAAGGCGTTATCATATTTATCACTTCACAGTTTCACAGATCGAGAATTGACCCTCAGAGTCTTGACGGGGGCAAATAGCTTACAGTCCCATACTTGCCTGGGCCAACCTACACGCTCCAGCTTTCTGTCACACCTTATGCAATACACCCTGTTTAATACCAAGTTTCTCAGGGGCTCTTAACGCGTTAATTGTACTGATTTTGCTTTTATTATGTAATGCTGTTACCAATTTTTATTTGAATATTAAAACCAAATGGTTTGATGGTGTTTTAGTTTAAAATTTGCACATTAAAAGTGTCATATTCTTATTTCTAAAAGTCAAAAACCATACAAATCCAACTATATTATCCCCTTTCCTGCACTTCGTTACCTTTAAGCCTTAAAAAAAATCTGGTCGAAAGGTTAAAAATGTCGACAAAAATTGTTCAGCTTTGAAATTCTAAGCATTTCTTATGCAATAAAGCACTATTTGCAATAATTAACACAAAAACGTACTGCGAAAAAGTCCCAAAAATCCATTTATCATGTTTTGACCTATAAAAATGAAGCCAACCTCAGAGTAAGCTTTTAATGTAAAAGTTGTAAGATCTGGGGCCTATTTCACCAAACTAGAAAATTACAATCACAAATTTGTGCTTGTAAACTATATTTACAATTTTACAATTTTGTTAGTCAAAGGGTGGCCAAAAAAGCCAGAGTCGACAGAAAAAACTTATATGCAGTTTGCGAAGGCTAAATATGTACATCCAAAGTAATTATTAGTTGCATTGATAAACCATGAGGAGCCTGTACCACGAAACCATTTTTAACATGTAAATCAAGCTTCTCCCTTCCGAACAGGAGGAACAATAATTGAGGTCTTCTCAGCTTAAGTAAGTATTCTGTTTTTTTTTTTTCTTTGAAATGTTTGGCCAAAGAATCCTTGAAGCCCCACAGGTGTCAATTGTTGACCATCTGTCCTTAGCGGCTCTGAAGAAACTGGTCGCAAGCATAATGCTTAGACGTGTCATGTTTTACTAACCTTTTGACTCGGAAAAATATGATGTAATAGAATTTATTTTATAAATTGAGGAATTGAAGAATTGCAATTTTAGTTTCGTCAATATCATTAAAACTAAAAACTCTAAAGTTATACACAAATACCAAAGATTTTTAAAAGTTTTTCTGTTCATATCATAAATTTTTAGGTACATAACAAAACCTTATGAATTGTGTTACTTTCCATAGCATGCACTTTATTTTATTTCTTGAAATGTTTTATTGCAGCTCACAGCACCAGTTGTGAAAAAGCGTAAGAGGGAATTTTTGTTATCACCAGCTGTGAATCGGGAATTGAAGAAAAAACGTTCTAGTGATGCCGACCGCTCAACTTCTTCTTCACCAGATGAAAAAGCTTCATGTAAGCAATGTATGAAACGATCAGGTGATATGACAAAATGTAAAGAATGCTCCTGGAACTACCACGAAAATTGTCATAAAGACATGAACATCAAAACAATCGCTGGGCAATGTCCACCTTGCTCCAGATTACACTACCATGCCAAGCTGGAGGAAGAAGGTAAATGTTTTTAATATATTTTCATCGTAATTAAATTAGCATTTAGAGCTCAGCTTGTACAAGTATAAGGAGATAATTCTTGTTCGCTTATTCTCATACTACAAAGATTACAATATTAATATTTAATTTTAGAGCTAACGTTGAGCTTTATTCTCTTTAACAAATTTTTTGTTTATATTCCAGCTAAACTTGATGTCAACACTGTTTCTCTACGTGGACAATGTCGTGAATTAGAACACAAGCTAGCATCAGAACATTTTCGCCGCAAACAACTTCAACAACAAAGTAAAATGTACAAAATTGGAATGAGAAATCTATTTAACATTGTGGAGACAATCAAAAGTGATGAAAACGACAGTTGAACTGATATAGATATTAAATAAGAATTACTATCCACTTGAAGGAACGGAGTAGAAGCAGTTTTTTTTTCTCATCTCTCAATTATTGTCTTTAATATATATTTTGTTAAAACATTAATCGCGCTCAAAAAACACAAACTTTTGTATGCATCCTTTGTTACTTTATTACTTACTTAAGGTGGCCCTAACCAGCAAGCTTCTTCCAGCCCTATTCGGTCCCTAGCTAGGGACAGCAGTTCGCCGAGGTGCTCTTCCACTTGCTTGCGCTTCTTGAGACCCCCGGACATGGGTTCTAAGATTTTCCATTTGCATACATTATTATTACATTATTATAATATTAAAAACGATTTGTTTTTAATTTTTGTCTTTTTATTTTAAGTTTTTCTTTTCGGTTCTTGTTCTTTATGAAAGTCGAAAATATCATGTTCATGCATTTATAAAAAATAGGTTACTTATAATTGTATATAGTTAAACAATAAAAACAAACAGTAAAAAAACTACGAAGAAGAAAATAGTATTCTTTTTACATAGCAGCCAATTAATGTTGTTAACGCTAGTCCTAGCGTTGTGGTGGATGAGACTTTATTTGATGAATTACAAAGATCACCTTGACAGAAGCACATGTAGACTTTTTTATAATTGTAAACTGTATAGGCACAACGATCTTCACTATCGTCAGGACCTCGTTGAACGCACATTCTTTGATGTGCTTTATCGTAATCTATAAATAGAATATATATTTTAGTTAAACGAAATAGTTGTAAATGTTTTGTCAGATACCATCAACAGCATAGGCTCCTCCGCCTTCGATTACTTTTCCGCACCAACCAGATGGACAAGGTATCACCGAAATGCCGGGTTCATTTTCTGCATCGGTTGCATTGAAACCATATGGATCCTTGCAACTTCCAAGTTCTCCTCTTGATCTGCATTGAAAACATCGTCTGAGAAGACCTGAACAATGGAACCATCAGTTAAATGTAATTTTTTTTAAGCACCAAATCTAACTCCATGATATAGAAAATACTTTAAGACTAGGCCCTTATCACTTGAAAAATTACAGATACGCAGCTTAATCAAAGTCGTTACTTAAAGTAGCTCTTTGCAAAATTGTAGCAAAATCGGTTAGACCATGGACGGGGTACACGTGAATGACCCAAAAATAGGGATATAGCCAGTTTCGTTGATGACCTAAAATAAATTGTCGAATTACATTTAAATGCCCTGCCCCAAATTTTAAGTAAATCTGATCAGTCCTTTAGGCTTTAGCTCGATGAGCAGGGGGCGCAAAGAATGAACAAAGGTATGACGAACCCACTTTTTTAGTATTACACTTAAATTTCGTGCAACACTAAAATCATAAATTTCCAAGATCTGCGTGCGTAATTTAAATAGGTATGATTTTTTGTAGATGAGTAATTCAATGCGTAATTTTTTGAGTCACTACGATCAATCACATCCGCTTAGAACGATTGCAGTGAATGCAAAACCGACTAAATTTAATTTCAATACCTGTTTCTTTAAAGTATTTATACCGCTATGTGGAACCCAATGGCCCTGAAAAGCGACACAACGAGAAAAATAATTTATTTTTGGCAAACAAGAAAGTCCAAATAGGTTTCCTGCCTTCCTCAGGTGTTTATGTTATTAATTTGATATTAATTGCTTTGAAATACATAAAATATAACTTTTCATTTGTTAAACTATGGTGTGTTTTTTTTTTAATATTTTCGTTCTTAAATGGCAATGCGCATAATAAAGGGTAGATTCTGTGAATTCCACACAGAAATGCACTCAAAACGAAAGAGTTCAATTGACATGAAATATGATACGAACTTGATTTTGCTATTGTAGGCACTCTCACTTCTTAACTCTTTCACTTTTACTTACCATTCGAGATATCCACGAAAGTTAAAAACACAATTATCACCGATAAAATAACAACCAGTTTATGTTTGGAAAACATTTCTTGCTCCAATTTATTAATAATAAATGTGAAATTAAAGTTAATATTTAGCTAAGTTATTGAACTCTTTTGTTTTACACTCATAGCATATTTTGACCACTTGGCCAACGTGAAATAATCACAAAAGAAAAGAAACAGCTAAAATGCGACACGCATGCGCTGTCACATTCCAGTTGTTGGTGTGTTAGTGGATTATTTTATTTATATTTCGTTTAAGGTGTAGCACCCACTAAGAAATGGTACAATTTTTAGTTGTTTTTTTTGTATGCGATCAATTTGATGCGGTAATTTTGTTGTCTATACTTCCATGTTTTCTACCCGATTACAGAGTTGTCTATACTTCCATGTTTTCTACCCGATTACAGAGTTGTTGGTTTAGGTGGGTCCTACAATTTGGTCTGTCTATATCTTTTCTTTAAATTTGTAACTAATATTTTTAAGCTCCTAAAAAAACGATATGTACTTTCTAACAACTGTTAAAGAACAGCTTATAAATAACCTCAAAGACGACTAACGATTTTGATAAAAAGATCTGTGAAAATAAGTAGGTACTGTAAATATGGCGTACTTTTTGGTAATTTTATTTTTTAGGTGTATGTTATAAAATTGAGTACCTGCTAGCAATTCCACACTATCCCATGGAGTATTAACAGCATGTCAAAAAATGTGAAGAAAATTATGTAGTTATAATAGTATGGAAACAAGATATGGAGTTTCATCACAAACAATTTGAAGCGCATCCGATGTGATTTGACATTACATAGAGTGGTCGTTAAAAAAAGGTTTTCAAAATAGCTATAGTCGCTGTTGGGGTAGATTAAATTTCCCCTTTTTTTTTGCATGCTAGGAAACTCGCGTAAAATCTGCTCATGAATTACTCATGAATTTCTGAGGTCACACTGGCCACTTTTTTAATATTTTTGGGTTAACTTGGAAACTAAGCTGAATTTGATTTAAAAATGTTGTTCAAAGTTTAATTTTAAATTGAAATGGATATTTTTAACAATTTTATAATTTTTTTTTTTTTTCAATATGGTGGCCAAATGGTTTGGCTTTCAACACCTAGAATCAAGTTTTATACTTGCATTAAACCCCCTTACACATCAAAAGAGAAAATCTTTGTACTACCCAAATTAGAAGGTTATTGTAACATTTTAAGAGACTATTTGTGAAAATGTTAAATGCTACTTTATTAGATTAAGACTAATTTTCTTGGAATTTTTTTATACACAAGCATGTGTTACACCATTTTGGAAAGTACTTACATTAAACAGACAACTTTTATAAGTAATTGGCCATTCATGTTCTCATACAATTAAAAGCTTTTAGATGTGGTCAAACTTCTTTGGAAATAAATATTTGTACTGAGAAAATAATTTTAAAAATTAAAATAAGAAGACTGCCAGTAACTACTATTTATTAGAACCAGTTATTCTAAAATATTAAATAAAAAAAAAAACAATAAAAATTGTTCAACCATGGCCGTAGTGTTCACGTTTTTGAGGAAAGCAGTTCTTGCTAACAATTTTTGAATAAAATATCATAACAACCACTGAGAAAATATTTGTTTTTTTTATTTTAATATAAGACCTGCTATAACCAGTTGCAAGGTTATCCATTGTTAACAGGACACCCTGTATGTTCATATCGTCGCCGTTTAATCAAAACCCCCTCACTCCATTTTTTTCAGAACTGAGATAGCTCTCGTAAATACGATTATGTATGTATGTACATATATTCCCAGCAAACATTTCCCTTCAGAAATGATTTATAAATAGTTCACAGAAGTGAAAGAAACCCTCATTTATGAACTCATTTATAAACCGGTTTGGATCAAATTTACTGGGTAGCATTACTTCGAATTCGAATCGTTTTTATGTTTCATTAATAATAGAGTAATTCTTCACTTTAGTGAATGTAAATAGGACGCTTATATATTCATTTCACTGAACAATTCGTGAATCTTTTTTGAATCATTTAAATGAAACAGATTTGATTCATCAATATGAATATAAATTTGGGTTTCCTCATTCAGTTTAGTGAATATAAATTGAATTATATTTAATTCATTATAATGATTCTTTAATAATCCGAATGTATACCATAGAATATTATTTCAGTGTGGTTATACAAAAAATGCTATTTTAAAATCGTAAAATTATCTGCATAAACAGATTGATTTCCTTAGATTTATCGAATGAAACTTATGATAAATTTTGCCAAAGTATATTATTTTATTTTAAGTTCAATTGAAATGTTGTCACAATAAATGAGATGTCACTTTATTTTTATCACTTTTTTTTTATTTGTTAATTTATTCAATTTATCTTTTTTGATTTTGTTTCACTGGTGTACAGTAATAATACGCAAAATTGAATGAAAGTGACGAATTTTCTATTTGCATAAATTTTGTTTCAGTTTTGGTGCGACAAGGTCCCGTTATGGCTTTTCAAAATAAAATGAAAGGGACATTCAGTTTATGTGAATAATAATGGACGCACCCAAGATATACCTCTTTTGAGGATCGCTTGTGCGCGTTCACTTTTATTCATATTATGTGAAGGAAACAAGAATCTCGATATTTTTTTATCATGAAAAAATCAACAGAAATCCCCTTCCCCGCGTATGAGGTAAAAGTGATGGGATATTTGAGTATATTCACATTTGATTCACTGAAGTGAGTGTTTCTGGAATATATATTCTTCATTTTCACTGAATGTTCAATGAACGTTCACAAAAATGTTTGCTGGGCTTAGTAAAACATAGAGCTTTTAGTTCTGTAAAAGATCTCTTAATCTTATGTGGGTCTTTTTCGAAAAAAAAATTACCTAAATTCAAAGTGCCCTTTCACACGAGGAAACTGAGTTGCCAGCAACTTTATGTTCCTGGGTGAGAAGGGCAGGAGGAAAGAGGGGCGAACAGAATCTCCCCGGTCGAGGATTTGAGGAGATTTTTTGACATTTCCTTTCACATGTAGGTTTAGGTGTGTTCAACCAATAGACTTTCAAAGGAAATTTCAAAAATTGCCTGGAGATTTGTTTCCTTGTGTGAAAGGTACAAGAGATTTTTAAGGAGATTAATGGCTGATTTACAATGACGCGTTCGCGTTCGCGATGCGTACGTTACATTTAACAAGCGCTACGGCCGTGTCAAGATAAATCGAGCAAAAAAATTCAAACTTTTTTCAACACAAGATGGCCACATACCTAAATTGAAATCGAAATGTCAAAACGCACGCAAAAGTTGAATAATTTCTACTTTCGCGTTGCAGCCGCTTACGTTACGTTGGTTTGTGTACCTACTAATGGATGCAAAATCGTAACATAATGCCCAACGCGTCATTGTAAACACTAATGCGCGAAACAGATTAACCCAGCACCAGTACCAGCACCGTCAACAGAGAACAGCATGCTGGCCAGCAAATATTTTTCAAACACAATGCCACCGGCACCGTCATTTCATGTGCTTGACATTTCACAGAGAAGTGGAAGTAAAAACAAAAACAGCAAGTTCCACGTCCAAGGTATTTTATTTTTTGCAGTGTGGTTCCCCTTAATATTGTTGCGGAAAAGTTGTCAGCAATGCACCAGCAACAGCAAATTTAGGACTTTGGCCTAACGACGCTGTTGACGTTGCTGGTGCTGGTCTAATCTGTGCTGAACGATTGAAAGACATTGGTTTCAGAAAGAACCGGACATGATAATTGGAAACGGTTTTTTGCTTTTTACTCAGACACCTCTAGATTTTCAAAATAGAGTTTGAAAATAAAGTAATTTCCACAAGCGTGACATTGGATGGTTTTTGCAGTTCAATTTGTTAGACAGGACCTCGACCGGATGTAGTTAGGATATCTAATTTTTTTTTAATTATTTACCTGATGTGTCGCTAGGTCTATTCAGAAGTTTTTCTTTTTTAAATATCGCTTTGTTTAATGTATGGAGCAAAAAAGAGACTTTTGGAAAAAAGTTTTTTTAAAAGTGTACTATTTTACAAGTTTTAAAAATCCTATGTGAAGAGAGCTATACTACATCAGATAGTACTCATACAAATCTATAAGATGTCATCATTAGTTTAATTTTTTCAAAAAGTGGACTTGCGCCGTTTTTCCCCTGGACCCTTCAGATGTAAGCGACTTTTGAGTGTTGCTAATGGCTTTCAAAGCTTAGATACATGTTGGTGGACCCATGGTGATTTAGATTTTTGGGCGGCACAGATTTTTGTTCTATACGTGCGACATCCTTACTTGTTATATTATCTTTGGTACTACATTTGTAAGGTGGAGGTCTCTCGTCGCATACAAAACCCCCATTAATGCACATATGTTTCAGAAAAAAATTATAAGCTAATTATAATATTTTTGCAAATCTACATTTTGTTTGTACCTAAGGAATAAGCTCTGAAAAAAATACACTTCAATATACGAACTGTGATCCTCGTTTATTTAAAAATAAAATCGAAACTTTTAAGTCTCGATTTTTTTAAAGTTTTTTTTCGCCTGTAACACATAAACGGTGATTGCTATCGAAAACAACTTCATACAAAGTTCTTACACTATTAAATTATTTACAAGAAAATATAAATTGTTTTGTTTCTACGAGTGATAGTTCCAAAGATATCACTATATTAAAAACTTCGTCAAAAGTTGAAAATTTTGTTTTTTTGCTTTTTACCCTCAGATGAAGAAGTTGTCAAAGATAAATTTATACCTTGTTTATGTGTTATTATATTGTCTACAAAAAATACTGTCCAATTTTTTTCATAGGAGTGATCAGTTAGAAGATATTAGTACTTCAAAAAGGTGAAAAGTTCAAAATATGAGTTTTTCGCCTACAACTTTTAACCAACAAATTTTATCAAAAAATTTTGTATATATGACTCGACTCTCTACAAGAAAACATTTTCATATTTGTTGTAAAATTGATCATTTAAATCATATTACTATTTCTAAAATAGCTCAAAAGTCAAAAATACCGATTCTTACGTCTTTTCTCTTAAATGACGAAGTTGTCGAAAAATAATTTATGCTCATTGTTAAGATAGTCATATTTCCAACAGGAAGTATCATCATAACTTTTTTGATAAGAGTGCTCAGTTACGAGATATTGCTGTTTTAAAAATGTTCGAATTTCGAAAATAAAAGTTTTTCAAGGTATATACACCGAAAGTGAGACAAGTGAGGCACCCGTTTTTTTTTTATTAAAACATCTCGGAATGCTTTTAAGCAATCTATAATAGTATTTTAAGATATATGTATATTTATTGGGTTGTGCGTTGTGCCGAAAAATCGTAAATATTTATTCTCCTTAAATTTAAGCATTTCATATTAGATCGTCTCACTTAACAAGATCTCACTGATGAGCGTTCAATGTCAATGTTCTCCATTCAATTGCAAAAAACATGGAATAATTCTCATACTGAGCTTCTGGAAAAGAAATTCCAGCTTTACTTTTAATATTTAATTGTGAAAGCACAAAACTTTATGAAATTAATTAATGAAAAATACGAGCAATATCAAGTTCAATTTATTTTCATTTGTCTAAACATTCCGCCTTATTTTCTATTTATTAATCGTTTTAGAATTTGCAATTCACCAAAATATTGCAATTTAACGAACAGCTATTTTAGGTAAAAAAGGACATTGAGAAATTAATCAAAAAAAATGTCAACTCCGAAAATAATCACAGTGCTCAAATGAGATTTTCTGTTGCATTTGTCGCACTTAAAAATCTCTGAGCGCTCAGAGATTATATTTGGTGAGACACGCCTTTTGATATTTGGAGGGCTCACAGCTGTACCGAACCAAGTCACAAAAAGTGAATTCGAAGATAATAAGAGGTTTAGTAAATAAACTGCCATTAATTACTAAAATGAATATTTCACTCGTAATAAGCAGAATTCTAAAGTTGATTCTCTAAATTATCTTCGTATTTAAAAATGGAAAATCTAGAGTTAAAATATGTTCACAAAAATTTGCAAAGAAAAACAAATTTGTGACTTGGTTCATTTTTGCCTCGAAAAATTTTGAAAAATTGTCATTCAAGGCGATATTACACTAGCATATAAATATGGCAAATTTGCCATATAAATGTGTCTCAAAAGGGTCATATAAATGCGATAGACATATTTATATGACAAAATATACACTTCTCGTCAACTGAATACGCACAAACATTTTTTAATATACTTTATCCATTTTTTCCAAACAGTGATGGTTATTATGCCATCTGTTGATGCTAACTATTCCCTTAAGATGTTAAGCAGATAATTCCGAAAGAATTATCCAAAAACAACCGTGAGTTTTTCTTCAACCACTTGCAAAGTGTTTTATATGCAAAGTAGGAGCTTTTTATTTAGTCAACTGAATAGGTACAACGCCATTTTCTTCGTTGTTTATAAGTTTTTTGGAGTGCTTGACAGTTTAAATTAACGATTTTAGTGTTTTCAGTAAAATTTAATTCTTGATTTCAAATTTTAAGAAAAATGGGTAGATCTACGTGTCTTAACAGTGTTGAAAAAGCTAAAATCGATTTACTTAGAGACCAAGGCCTAACTGGACGTGCAATAGCTGATAAAGTTGGCCGAAGTGTTAATGTAGTTTATTCTTACTTGAAAAATAAAGATGCATACGGCAAAAACATGAAGGGAGGTAAGAAAACAGCAACAACAGCAGCTGAGAGACGAAGAATTTTAAGATATGCATCAAATTCTTCTGATTCTGTGGCAAAAATAAAACAAAAAGTCGGCGTAAACGCAAGTTGCTCAACAGTATTAAGAGTAATCAACAACTCAAGCCATCTTAAACGAATGAAACTTAAGAAAAAACCACCACTTGACAAGAGACGGAAAATGTTGCGATTAGATTTTTCAAGACTTCACATGAGTTGGAAAAAAGAATGGTATCACGTGGTTTTTTCAGATGAAAAAAAGTTTAATTTCGATGGCCCTGATGGGTTCAACTTCTATTTTCACGACTTAAGAAAAGAAAAAAGATTTTTAAAGCGCCATCATAGTCGTGAAGGAGGTGTCATGATATGGGGAGCAGTCAGTTATTATGGAACAGTTGAGCTCGAGGTTGTAACATCAAGAATGACAGCAGCTGGGTATAAAGTAATTTTGGAAAGAAATTTTCCTAAATTTTCTAACATCTTTGGACCCATAAACTGGACCTACCAACATGATAATGCGCCTATTCACTCAGCGCGCATAATAAAAACATGGATAGAGGAGCAACAAGTGCAGTTGCTTCAATGGCCGCCGTACTCACCTGATCTAAACATCATAGAAAGTGTCTGGGGATGGTTAGTACGCAAAGTTTATGAGGGTGGTCGTCAGTTCGAAGACAAAGAAACCTTAATTTCTGCAATCAAATTAGAGTGGAGCGAAATTTCTTTAAATTACATTAAAAAGCTATACGATTCCATGCCGGATCGAATTTACGAAGTAATTAAAAATAAAGGTGGAAGTACCCACTACTAAACTTAAACAAAAACTTGTTTCATTCCATTCCAATACCAATTTTAATTTTTGTACCTATTCAGTTGACTCAAAAAAAACTTCTACTTTGCATAAGTTACACTTTGGAAGTGGTTGAAGGAAAAACTCACGGTTGTTTTTGGATAAAACTTTAAAATTCTGTTATTTATATGTTACGAAAATTTTTACCATCAACAGATGGCATAATAACCATCACTGTTTGGAAAAAATGGATAAAATATATTCAAAAATGTTTGTGCGTATTCAGTTGACGAGGAGTGTATATGGTGCCATATATATGACCATGATTTTGAGCCATATATTTGACAAAGTGTAATATCGAATCAAAGGCGTTGACATATATATTTGGAAGTTTTGAGCCATATAGTCATATAAAAATCGTTTAATTTTATATGTTCATGTCAAGCAATTTTATCATTTATTTTTGGAATATGGATGAAGTGAAATCAGAAGTCTTCATTTATTTTTTAATACAAGGGGAAAGATGCAGTATTTGAACTGGTGCAGTGCAATAACGCCCGCGGTAATAAGGCCCGTGGGCGTTATTTTCCAAAATAAAAGGAAAAAACACCCACTGGCGTTATTTTCCAAAATAAAAGGAAAAAACACCCACGGGCTTATTTTCCAGTCTGAAATGGCAATAAGACCCACGAAAAAAAAGCAATAAGAAGCGCGGGTGTTATTGCTTTTTGGATTTGTCATTTAAGCCCATCACTTTAAGAATGATCCATGCTCTGCTTTAAAGCACCGCCTATTTAAAAATCTCAAAATTTTACAGCTACAATTATTGTTGGATAATATAGGATAAATTCAAGGTTTCTTCAAATCCAGATTCTTTAAATGCAAAATATAATATACATATGTAAGAAAATTATATAAATGGGGTATTAAATGAAAGCTAAGACAGTCCTCTACACGGACTTTTTTTGGCTGTTGCCACGAGTCCGAACCCTTTTCTAAAATTTACATTTTGTGCATCCTTGGATGAAAATGAAAAGAAAGTGGTTAAGGCAGTGTTAAAAAAATACCATTTTGTTTAAATGGTCGGACTCGTCGCAGTAGCCAAAAAATGTCTGTCCGACCATTGGTATCGTGTAGAAGACAGTCTTAGATTTTATTTTATACCCCATTTATATAAGCTGCTTATATTATAGGTACATTTAGCGGAAAATGCATCCTGAAAAGTGCATTTTCTAACTATTGCGACCGGATAAAGCTTGTCCCTCCAGTAGTTTTGTAAATGTTTGGACTTAAGCTCTCGGTTGGCATCCAATTTTTGCGTGGCCGCGATGAGATATGTACATGCATATTATGTAGTACATACATATGTACATATGTACATATGTATGTATGTAGGTAATCTTACGGTCGGCTCCCGGACTATAATAATAATTTTCATACCACAAAAAAAAAACAATTTATGTTATTGGCGGAATTTATTTTTGCATCTTTCGATTCCAGTTCAGAGAAAAAGTGACAATTATAGAGCAAGCAGCAAGGATTTATCAAAACCTATTTAAATTATTATTTATTTTGACAAATTAATTTCAATTATTGTCAAATAATTTGTTTTTCATATATTTGATATTTCAAAGCTAGTGTGATAGCCATATTTAGCTTTGTCATATACATATATGAACAAAAATTATTTGACGAAGCCATTTGTCATATAAATTGGTCATATATGTATAGCGGGCCATTCACGATGAGACAGTCGCAAAAACTGTCGATCGGACTGTCGCAACGACAGTCGAAAGTACGCACACACGTTGCGACCCGGTTTTGCGGACGGTGTGTCGAAAAATTCATATTCATCTTTATTACCATCATTAGATAAATGCCTTGTTGCTATTTCGATTAAATTTTCTTTATTCCTTTTAATTGAAATAGGTTTTTTCATAGGAAAATCTTGTAAATGTTGAGGAGATGACGTTGATGCAAATGGCGGTGTAAAATCTAAATTTGACACGGAGCTTGGGGATGGAATTGCTTGACTATCGATATCACAAATACCATTCTGAAAGAGGAAAACCATCTTATCAAATACGTTGCATTTTCAAGTAGACTATAAGCAAATCACCAAATCACTGTCTTCTGAAGTTGTTTCAACCCTTCCAATTTCATCTTCAGCTGTGAAAAGTAGTAGATCGTAGTACCAAAAACGTGGGCTTATATACTTCATCAATCCCACTCCCGGACTTTTTTTTGATCTAAATACTTTTATTAATTTTCTTCTGAATGCTGATCTTAAGTTCGCTTGTTGCTATATGATGAACTTTGTACTGATCACAAGCACGAATGTTTTTCTTAAAGCGAAATAAATTCCTTAAAAAAAAAATTTTTTCGCTAGTTCCTTCCATTTGTTTTTTATTTATTTTGTCTCCTAGAAACAATTCTAAAAACGTGTATAGGGTTTGACGATTGTTCGTAGACTGAGTAGTTCGATCGCACGGACTGTCTCAAAAACTGCCATTCACTATACGACCATTTCGGTCGTGTCGTAAAGTTCGTTGAAGTTTTCAACGCACTTCCGACTTGTCGTTAGCCGTACGGTCCGATGTACAACAAGGACATTCATAGTAGAACCTGTTGTATACGACTGAAGGTCCGTTGGACCGTCCTGCGACAGTTTTAACGTGAATGGCCCGTTTATGGCATAGTGTAATACAACTTGTCATACATTGAAAACCTTTGCCATACTTTATATGGCAGCTTAAGCCAAATATATATGATAATGTAATACCGCCTTCAAGATAATAACATCAGGAATCGTTTTTGAAAAAAGTAACAAAGCAATAAATTCATTTATTTCAAAAGAAGTATTATTAAATAATGTGAAATTTTTTTGGGAAAAAAACATTTATTAGACATACAAAATTTCATTTTCATCGTCTTCGCTACTTTTTGTTGGTTTTTGACATTAGTTTTAGTGGCTATTCTGACAATTGTTGTCAGTGGCGTAACTATGGGGTGGGAAAAGGTGGCAATTGCCCCCCAGACCATACAAAAATAAATTAAAATGTTTGATATAAAGCTTGTCTTTACAAAATTGTCCGAATACAAATTTTAAAAGAATAAAGCTGCGAATATGACCTAATCATAAAATTAAAAAACAAAAACTCCTCCATTTTGTACCTAATAGCTGGCCTCAAGCCCGTACTCATTTACCGCCCTGTTTCTCTTTGCTCTTTAATTATTTTTTTTGGTACATTATACGCAGGTTGATTAAGTCAGTGTGAGTAACAATCGTATAACAGCTATTCTTGTTGAAAAAAGAATTGTCAAATTATAATTATAGAGTTTTCCCCCCCTTACTTACCTATCCGGCTCCGATCGATAATCTCTGCCTGAAATATTGCGGTCTTTCATCGGTTGCGGTCCTCGCACGCTCCCTCCAGTCGTCGAGATCAGGTGCTCTTAGCGCCTGTGACCGCCCTGGGTCGGTGTAGCGTGAGTTCGGTCTTCCTGGTCGTCTCGAATCTGAGGGCTGGGATTCGAAGATTTTCTTGGCTGGAGCGTTTTTGTCCATTCGCTTGATGTGGCCGAGCCAGTGTAGTCGACGTCTTTTGGCTCTTTCGACTACATCCACATCTTGGTACAGCTCGTACAGTCAGTTTGCGACAGAATCAGTAGCAATTACTTATTTTCCAGCACTTGGCGCCGAAGAGTAGAACTGATAAAATTAGCGTTTTGTATAGCGTGTACTTTGTCTTTCGAGAAAGGGGTTTTGAACCCTTTGTTTTTTCGGTATCACAAGTTCCAACATTGGCAATAGAAGCTCTTGGCGACTTATGCTATCATATGCGGCTTTGAAGTCGATGAATAGATGGTGAGTCTCGGCTCTCGTCCTAAATTCGTTGGTCTTTTCCATGATTTGCCTCAATGTGAAGATTTGGTCTATCGTCTATCGTTGATCTGCCTGGCCTGAAGCCACACTGGTAAGTGCCGATCATAAATTATCGACGAATTACCGGACACCGTACATAATGTTTTGTTTTATATATTTGTTTCCACCTAAAAAACATAGTTTGCCTCCCTCCCCGTCAGAACAAAATCCTAGTTACACCACTGACTTTAGTTCTACCTTAAAACTTACAAACATTGCATAAATCACTGACACGTTCCCGAAAAAATTGGTATTAGCTGAAACACAAAAAAAAAATACAAATAGGTACTGCATATCATTGACTTGGTTCGTTTTTGCTTCGAAAGAAATCGAAAATGGAAGTCACTGACTTGGTTTTTTTACCGTTAACTTAGGAACAAATTACTTTCTGACTTATTTCATTACAGACATGAAAAGAGGTACGGTTTGTGCAGAGCATAGCAGTTATTTTGGAAAAAAAAATTTATGACTTGGTTCGGTACAGCTGTGAGCCCTCCATTTATAGGTGGGTTTATCGCAATTGTATGTATTTAGGTACTGTGTTGCGTTCCTACTTTGATATCTCTAAGACTGATTAGTACAATTAAAAGTTATTATATAAGTATCTATGGTAGACAATGTTACGTTCTACAAAAATAAAGAAGAGTTAAATACGTAGGTACCTATTCTACCTCTATCGCACCGTTTTGATGATATTCTGCCTGGCGCCTTTAGGCTTTACTTTTCCCATAGACATTTGCAGAGGAATTTTAAATTTTGCATCCAAAGTTGAATGCTGCTCTTCACAGTGTGCCGCCCCGGGCCGTGGCCCTTATTGCCCTTTGGGTAAATACGCCACTGGTTATATGTCAAATATAACACGTCTACACCAATGCTCCACCAACAATTTATGCACTTAAGAAAAACATCAGAGCTGTTATTCCAAAAATACAGCCCTTATTAAGGATGCAAAAACGTGAAGAAAAATTCCATCAAAAGAACGGTTTGAGATTAAAGGCTTGGTCAAGCAGAGTGCGGTCCAATGGGACGCGGTCAATACTTTACTGGGAAAGTAAGAATGCGACCGTCAAATTTTCTTTGTAAATTTTTACAAAGATCACCGGACCGCGCTCTGTTTGACCAGGGCTTAAAGTTTTTATTGGATGACATGACATGACATGATGACTTTATAAACTCCAAGACATGTTTTGCTATCAAAAAGAATGTTTTTGATAAATCATTGATTTTTAAGAAATAATGATGATCCAAAATAGTAATAAACCATAACTTACATACGTATAATTCTGCAATTGATAATTGCCGTTGCAGTTCCTTTCTACATATTTCTTTTTGATTTCCTGGACGTTTCTTTAAATTTTTCTACAACTTTTTCTCTATGATAAAGGAGCTCGAATTAGAAAACATTTAAAATGAATTGAAAGCAAATGTGCGAATTCAATGTTCGCTGCTGTTTCTATAGTTGTCTTAGATTACTTATTGTATAATTCCTTTTGCTAAAACGTAAAACAAATTAATTAAATTAACGGAAACAAAATATATTTCATAATTAAATATTTTATTTATTATAACATTTTTGTATAATTTAATTATTTATTTCTTGTAGTGAGTATTTCTGAATCTTAATATTAAGAACCCCAATTTAATGCTAGTAATATACAAATACTCATATGTACTCATAAGTGCATCAGTATTTAGGTACATATAAAGAAATTTAAGACCATCACCAAGTACTCTAAATTATTCAAGTTCTATTTGTATCATCATTATCTTTCATTATTTGAAATGAATATGTTTCATGTCCAGCACCTCAGAAAGTATATCAACGCTCTTATATAATATTTTTTAAGAAAGGGTAGCTTAAGGCCATCTCTTTCTTGCTTTTGATTTGTGGGAAAGAATAATTCTTACAATGTACATTAATGTATATGGGTCAATATTTCAAAATATTAATATTTCAGTCTCCTTCATTTTTGAACCGAAGTACAAAATTTTATTATAAGTTTGTTAATTGCATGGCTTGAAACAAACGGGTTCTAATATTCGCTCTAGAAAAAATAAAGTTAAAAAAAATATCATACCCGCTATCTTCATTTAAACACCCAAAATGTCATTCCCCTGACGTGTCCCCAGGCCTACTTACCACACTGTCTGAATTTTAGCAACGAAACTAAAAACGATACAAAAAATCTAATGATGCAGTCTTTTTAATAATATATGCATCCCTACTAAAAAATAGTTAAATGATTTTTAATTGCTTTATTTTTTTAAATAGGAGCTATTAAGTAAGTGTCCCCCATAAATTGATCATTTCTATCCCACCAATGGAAATTTAAAAAAAATATATATAGGCTCAAAATAGAAAACTGATTTTTTTTGTTTAACGGTACAGAATTGCTCTTTTTGAAAATTGAAGTAAAGGTTTCAAAAAAACTTTGTTGTTTTTTTATTTCAAGTTAAGGCAGTGACTTTGTTTTTCGTCAAACAAAATTGTCATTCCTCTAACGCGTGTTTTTTACTAAACCGTGTGGTATAAAAATTAAAAAATTTTACTCGTCTGTGTCTTTTACAAGGGCATACGTGAAAAATAATATAAAACATCTAATTTTCTAATAACCTCCATTTAATTCTCATAAAACACCCTTCGGAGTCATTCCCCTAACATCATTTTTTGTGTCATTCCCCTGACTTTCAAGTTTTCATTATAATGATTGATTGCGTTTTGGTAACTCTAGAAGAATCAATAATATTACACTTAAACATATTTACAGTATTTTTAGTAGTTTTGAATTTTTCACATTTTATCGGTCAAAATATCATAAAAAATACGATTATTACTATAGAATGTTTAGTCTCGCAAAATTCTTGAATCATGAGAGCAAGTTCGTGCAACATAGTCGTGGATGCTATTTTTCATCGAAGTATTTGTTCTTCTTTTTCTTTACACTCCTGAAACCATTCGCAAAATTAAATATCCATCTAATCAACGGAGTAAATATAGATTTTTGTCATTCCCCTGATACAAGTATCATTTCCCTGACTTACAAAACCGTTAGATTTGATCAAATGTTATGACTCCTTGTTTTAAAGTGGTTATTATAGAGTTATTAAGAGACATAATTGTTCGTCTACCAAAATAAGTTCTTTTGAGCGAGGGTCCACTTTGGAGTGAGAAATATTAATGTTTTGAAATATTGACCCATATTCATTTCTTCAACATAAATGCAGTGAAGCCATTGCACATGGAAGACAAATTTAGGTAATCAGTCTTTAGATATATTTAAATTATTTGTTTGAATAAAGCTTAAATATAAGTATAATTCTATTATTATTCCTAGTATGTTTAAATTTTATGAAATATCTTAAGCTAATGTAGCTTTTTGGTTGAGCAATCAGTATATTATAAAACAGAAAATCAATAAACCCGTCCGTAGGGTAGCGTTGTTGGATGATATGGAATAAATAGTTTGCTTCCGAACCTCGCCGACTGAGCAGATTCGCTGCTGTAAAATATAAAAATAATATTATGTTTAATAATAATAGTGTTATCTTTTTTATATAAAAGCAATATCTTACCTAGACGAAAACATACTTGTCGATGAGTCTCTATTCATTCTTATGGAAGGATCTCGTCTTCTTGATCGTATGAGACAACATATAGCTACAACGATAGCAATCAGAAATATCATTCCCAGAACACAAAAAGATATCGCCAGTTTAGAAATCGACAAACACAAAGTTCCTTCTGACTGTAAACTTCGAACTCGTGGGGGATATTCTTCAACTGCAATAATTCAAAATAAATATAGGTATGTAGGTAAAGTTTAAAAAACAAACAAGGTTTTTCTATGAGCATTATAGTTTTTATTTATTTTAATTTCGAATTAAAATCAGAAATATTTAAAGCATGGCATGAAGAACTTTACCACGATAATAAGAACTGAGTCCTAGTTTAATCAGGATTTTAAGATCCTTGTAAGCCTCGATGGAATTTAAATTCAGCATGGTGGCGGCGCAAAGTGGTCGATTTGAGGGCCTTAGCTGGACTTAATTCAATCTGGATATAGGTAATAATGGAGATAAAAGGCACGATACAAAAAATTTTATATACTCCTGACTTTTTTATGATAGAGAAAACAGTACATACTGAAACACTTCACTCGTTCAAACCGTAACCGTAAATTTGAGGTCTTCATTCCACTTTATATAAGAATGTAATGTAGTGTTTTGTATAAGGTGTAGCACAAGGTTAAGGCGGGTAGGTTGGGCTGAGTTAAAATAAAAAATTGCAAGGGGGGAGGTCTATTTTTTTTCCTTATAGGTGGGAGGGATAATTTGCTTAAGAAAAATACTTAAAATAGAAAAAAAAAATCATTAAAAAACGACGGCAACACTTAGAACATTGTGCTACAGCTTTTTTTAAAGCCAAAAATCCATTTTATAATTTCCTTTCTAAATGAAGTTTAAACTTAAATTAAATTTACTTTAATATAACAGTTCCTTCACGTTTCAAGAAAGAAAAGAAGTCAATATGATTCTACCATAAAAATGCATTTTGAAATTACTGTTTTTGTGAAATAATCTTATTCTTGTAAAAGCCAAAACACATTGTAGTTAATAATACTGCTACTACTAACCATATGCATTGTCTAACATATTTTGAGTTTACTAAATATACCACTTTCAACTCGCAAAATCACTTTAAAAACACTCGTAATCCGGCGACAATTCAAATCGAGACTGAGCAAACCTTAAGCAAGGATAAAATAACAAGTAATATAACTTGTTATATTATCTTAATAGTAATATAACTTGTTATAACGGGGATTTTTTAAGAGGTTTAGAACTTAAAAAAAAAAAAAAACACAAAAAATTCGAAAAAATGAATGAAATATTTATTTGAATCGATAGTTTGAACCTTGCAATTTAATGTTTAAAGATAATTTCATGCAAATGTTGACCGCGGCTGCGTCTCAGGTAGCCCATCCGCTGAGTCCAATTTTGGCATACTCTTTCACACATATCGGCCGGTATCTCACGAATGAATGCATGGATGTTGGCTTCCAGTGCGTCAATCGAAGCGGGCTTGTCCCTATAGACATTAGCCTTGACATACCCCCACAAAAAATAATCTAATGGTGTCAAATCGCACGATCTAGGCGGCCAATTGACCGGCCCGAAACGTGAAATTAACTGTTCACCAAACTCGCCTCGCAATTGCGCCATTGTTTCGCGTGCTGTGTGGCATGTGGCACCGTCTTGTTGAAACCACATATCATGCAAGTCAAGAACTTCCATTTCGGGCAAAAAAAAGTGCTGTAACAAAGGCCTAACTGCTGGGAACGGCGCCGAATCGACATTTCGCGGTCTTCTGTCACACTAGCTGATACGGCCGCAATATTTTCTTCACTACGCACAGTACGTAAACGTGTTGGTGGTTTAATGTCCAACAAAGTAAATTTGGTGCGAAATTTGGTCACAATCTTCCGAATAGACTGCTCAGAAGGTCGAGAATGCCGACCATAAAATGGAAGCAGCGCGCGATGAACATTTCGAACCGAGCACGAATTTTGATAGTAAAATTCAATAATTTGCAAGCGTTGTTCATTTGTAAGACGATCCATGGTTAATTGCAAACCAAACTGAAGCTGTTTGACAGTGACACAAGGTACTAAACACACGTCACCTGTCAAAACCAGTGTTGCCAAAACCAAACCAGCTAAAAAATCACCCGTTATTATCTTTGCCTTAAGTGGTGATTTTACCAAGTTTTCAGCTGTAACTTAAGGGCAATTGGGTTTTTGTTATTGTAAGTTGATAGTTGGGTTATTATCCTTACCTAACGGGTATTTCAAATATAATATCAAAATAATTTTTGTTTTTGGGCCTAATGTAATTTACAATTTTCTTAAAAACTAGAAGACATAAAAGCTTCCGGTTTATTCTGTTCGATTCAAAATTAATACGAGCATTGACCACAAAAAGAAAATTTTGTTTTTATTCCACAATTTTGAGAAAAATTGATCCAAACATTTTTTTTGCGTTTTTTTATAAAAATTTTGAGTTTAAATGCAAATATTTTGAAAGTTATTAACACAAATAATTCAATTTAAATGTAGGATTAAAGGACAGATTTTTGGCTTTAAAAACCGTTATTGTTTTGCATTTTAAGTATTGTCGTTCATTTTTAATATTTATTTTTCCATTTAAGTCGTTTTTTTTGGAAAATCACCTCTGCCTCCTAAACGGCGCGAGAAAAAACGGCAGATTATACTTTTCCCGTTATCCTAGAATTATTTGCTTCATAATACAAAAAATTCAACCGCGCTCGAGAATGTCCAGGTGACAATTTTGTTTTTGTAAGTTTGTAACCCTCCCACTACCTTAGGTCACACTCAAATCGTCAGATTATTGAAATACATACACACTTTTCAGCATGTAATTAACCTACCCTATCTTAATCTCACGCGCTCGAGTATTTCGAGCTATCGATTTTTTTTTTTACTAATCTGACAACCTGCCCTAGGCGCCCGCCCGGCCCTACATAGAGGACTGATATAAGGTGGAGGTACTCAGCAGGGTGCAAGGTACCCCCCTTTATACTAATCTGACGCGCTCGAGTAAATCCCAAAATCCCTTAGTGGGCTCCCCTACTATAACCCTTTGTTGTGGTTTTTATGACATTGTCTTAAACTAATATCCTTTGTTCTTTGTACTTTAATTGCCCTAAAATTTGATTTAAAATAAGAGAACAGGTAGATAAAGAAACTGTTTAGGTGTATTCAAGTCAAACGAAAAACAAAGGACAAATTGTTCGACCTTACTGCCTGAACAGAATGCAAGACGGAGCTGGAATAGATGTCAAAAATGCTGCAGCCGGAGCTGCAAGAGTTGAACAATTTTTAACTTTTACTGCAGCATTTTTGACATCTATTCCAGCTGCGTCTTGCATTCTGTTCAGGCAGTTATTGGGAAAAGCATCACAAAAATTGAATTTATCTACCTAATCCCAATTTTTGTTTGCAATATTAAGGCCAATACATCCTTTTTTATATTTCATTTGGGTTTTCCCGGCTTAGTGAAGGATTTAAAAAACTAAATGCTCGTAATCAAGTGAAATGGAGTGTATGTGCATACCATTACCATTAATTTAAAGCCATCTATAACTACTTTAACTACTTGCTTTGATTTTTCTTATGAATTACTTCTGTTTTGATAGCAATCTTCCTACTCATCGAACAAAACTAGTACATAAATGCAGGATTATGTTAATTATGGACAAAAAGATAACACTTTAATAAATCCTATAAAACGAAAACAAAACAATTGACAAAAAAAATATCCGCCCCCGGGTGGGCTCGAACCACCAACCTTTCGGTTAACAGCCGAACGCGCTAGCCAATTGCGCCACGGAGGCACTTGGAAAACTTTTGTTTCAATGCGTTGTTGTCCTTCAAGTGTTTAAGGTGCATTAAGAAAAATGTTTTTTTTTGTTTGGAGAATATTATGATAATCGATTAAGAGCACATTGTTTTGTTTACGAAGATGAATGCGAAATTGAAAACAAAATATTCTGAGATAAATTTGCTTTATAGATTTTAGTTTTAAACACAACAAGCATAGCTGTATTTTTAGTGAATATCTTTATGGATTTCTTTGACAGGTCTTCTTCTAATTTTAAATATGAAATTTCGCGCCATTTTAACTGTCAGCATTAAATTCTCATTACTGTCACTTATCATTAGTAAAATCAAGGTGGTTATATTTGGTCAGTCTCATCAAATAAAATCTCACTGAGCGCTCAATATGTAAATCTGACGAAGGCGGAATCATTTGGTGATACAAGATTCTCCGTTGGTCGATTTCAAGCACTCCAGAGTGGTGCCGAGGTGAACAAAACCTTCAGCCCTGGATCTACGATGGATTTTTTTACACTGGGAGTGTACAAATTTTTAAAAGATGTGAAGTCCATACCTATTCAGCAACTTTTCATTATAGATAAGAAAATTGACAATGCCTAAACAAAAACGATACACAGCCAAGGTTCTTTAGAACGATAAAATATTATTGGTTCTCTCGTGAGAAATTCAATTTTTTTTTTTTATTCGATCGCGAATCTTACTTTTTGGTTCCTGATAAAATTCGTTTTCATTCGAATCAAATCTGCAAGGATCTTTAAAATATTGTTCGTTTCTGAACTTATCATAAGAGAACTATAGAAAATCCATTCACGAACCATTCAAATAAGATCGAAAAATTTAATTTTACGAAAGGACAACATTTCTTAAAGCCAAAGTTACGCAAGATAAAGTATCAAAGTACAAAGTTCCGAAAAAAGTTGAAATCCTCGGGACTTCGTTGTTCCTTGAGCGATTTCAATGAAATTGGCAGAAGTAATAGCTGATACAGAGTTATAGCAGAAAAAAAATATTTTCAAAATACGATGTTTCAAAAATATATCTACAGTTTGCAAGAATTATAACAGAAACAAATATTCAAAACATAACACGGCATATGAGCCGTGTAATGAATGAATGAA
This sequence comes from Dasysyrphus tricinctus, assembly GCA_963921185.1. Lineage (NCBI taxonomy): Eukaryota > Metazoa > Arthropoda > Insecta > Diptera > Syrphidae > Dasysyrphus > Dasysyrphus tricinctus. The sequence goes on from OY992532.1 coordinate 125,583,591, forward strand.
TGAATGAAATATTGGGGTTGTCGCATTGCGACCTTAAGATCTATTGTGTCCCCACCTAAAAACTGGATGAGATTGCTCATCTTACAGTTCTTCCTCCACCTTAATTTCTCTCAGAAATTTGAGTATTTGGAGGAGTTCGCCCTCTTCCACCTGGTAGTGTCCCAGGTGTTTTTTCCTTTGATGCATGATTGCGTCACATTTTCCCAATATATGGTCTGGTGTTTCCTCCTGTGCGCAGCAGAATCTGCATGTTGGACTGCTTACTAGATCAAGAATGTTTAGGTGTCTATTTAGTCTGCAGTGGCCAGTTAGAAGACCAGTTATTTTTCTTAGGTTGTTCCTACTTAGGTTGATGCAGTCTTTAAAACGTGTTCGGTTGTAGTTATCAAGCAATAATTTAGCCTGCCTCAGCTTTGGGAGTTCTTTCCAGTTTTTGGATCTTTTAACCTCCTCTTGTTCTCTTATTTTGTTTTGTATCACATTTTCTCCTATGCCACAATAGGGTTCAGGCCCCATTAAGGGAGTACTTGCCCCTATCTTCGCTAAGGAATCTGCTTCTTCATTTCCCTGGACACCAACGTGACCAGGAACCCAATGAAGTGTCACACTTTTGTTTTTGCCAAGGACATTAAGCTTGTTCACACACTCCCAAACTACCTTCGAGCTGATGGTGTAAGAGCTCAGCGATTTGAGTGCGGCTTGGCTGTCTGACATAATGGCAATGTTTTGGTTTCGGTAATTTCTTTCGAGATTACGATCTGCGCATTTCGCTATGGCGTGAACTTCCGCCTGAAAGATGCTAGTAGACTGTCCCATCGGTATAGAAAGTTTGGTTCTAGGCCCAAAGATTCCTGCTCCAGTCCCTTCAGTCGTTCTCGATCCATCAGTGTACCACTTGATGGCATTTTTTTTTAGATTGTAGTTTACTGTTTCACCTACCCACTCCTTTTTGCTACTTAACTCCGTTTGAAAGTTTTTCTCGAAGTTGTATTTTTTAATCATGCCATCTCTTGGAATGTCAATAAGGTCTGTTACCGCTGACTTTGGAATGCAATCTTTAACCCTGAGGCTAATGCATTTGCCAGTACCGGTTCCCTCCTTGGCAAACCTCATGATAGCTCCCTTTGCAGCGCTTGCTATAGCTTCATGTAATGGGGATAGATGAAGGATAACTTCCATTGCTGCCGTAGGGCAAGTTCTCATTGCTCCAGTTATGCATAAGCATGCGAGCCTTTGTAATTTTTCTAGTTATTTCCTAGTTGTGAGTAATTCGGTTCTTTTGTGCCATGCGACCGCACCATAGGTAATGATGGGTCTTACCATCATGGTGTACATCCACCTGAGGATAGTTGGTTTGCAGCCCCATGATTTCCCTGCTAATCTCTTGCAAATCATGAGGGCTTTTGTGGCTTTCCCGACGGTTATTTCTACGTGTTTATTCCATAGGAGTTTACTGTCTAGTGTGATTCCTAGATATTTAACCTCACTTTTTGTTTGGATTACTTCGCCCCCAATCGGATTGGTTTCATGCGTGGCAGCAGTCTTCTTCTAGTAAATGGTATAATCGTCGTCTTAGTAGAATTAATAGATAATCCTACAAATATGCACCATTTACTTGTAATAGTTAGTCCTCTTTGGATTATATCACAGAGGGTTTCTTCAAACCTCCCTAAGGCTGTGATAACGATATCATCAGCAAAGCCAATGCATTGTATGCCTTGGGAAGTAAGCTTTTCTAGCAGTTCATCCACTACAAGACTCCACAGCAAGGGTGATAGTACCCCTCTCTGTGGACAACCTCTTGTCGTTAAGATTTTTTGCATATTCGGTCCTGCTAGTGCCTCAGCTGTTCTGGTGGCTAACATCTCACCAATCCATGTGGATATGGTGCTGGGCACACCTTTCCTTACAAGAGCTTTATTAACCGCATCATGGGAGGTATTGTCAACAGCACCTTCTATATCAAGGAAGGCAGCTAGTGCTATTTCCTTTGCGTCTAAAGCTTTCTGTAAGGCATTAGCCGTGTAGCAAACTATTTATGAGTTTTCAATCACTTATATGTTATTATTAATTTCTTCTTCGAAGATACAAAAAAAAATTGAAAATGCATATCTACTGCGAAAAAAATATAAATCTACTTACTGCATTTTGTTTTTGGATCAACTTCAGAAATTCTCCGATTAGTGGCAACGTTGAACACACAAGACTCTGGGAAAAGTATAAAAGAGAACGCAAACATACTGGAAAAATCGTGTGAGTTTGGCAGGAACGGACGATTTGATCCTTACCCCTCACTTTCTACTCCCTCCACCTATGAACAAAAGATCTTCTGTGGAAAAATCGGGTGGTGTAAATGCCGACTAACCAGCGTCAAAACATAAGTCATTTTAGATTGGCTGGCTCTTTAACACGCGTGAGGGCAGTCTCTGGCTGGTGGAAAATGTTGTGTTATCCGGCATTTTGAAAAGGGTGATGAAAAAGGTAAAGGCAATTTTCTCGGCTTGATTTTGATTTGATTTTGTAGGCTGAAATATCTTTTAAATTTGTTGTTTACAAATATTTTTGACAACATGAAAAATTGTTGCCGAAAAACTGTAAAAATGGTTTTTAGCGTTTATCTAACTTTTCGTTCATCTAAACGAAAAAATTTTAACTAAACAGTTTTTTGTAGAGCACCTGATTTTCTACATTTGTTTGCATTTAGATTTGTTTGTGAACCAAAAAATATCTAAAATACAGTGTAATAAATTTGCCAGTATCCAGCAAAGAATTCTTTAGGCAAGACTATGATTTGTAGAAGGACACAGTTAAAATGTTTTATTATTTAAGAAATGGGATCTATCTTCTACATCCTAGGGAGGAGCGAAATTTTTGTAAAAATACACTAGTGCAAAAAAAAAATGAATTGTTAAAAAACAACAGAAAAACATTCATAAATGTATCATATGTATTGCATTGTATTTATTGCATTGTATTGTATTGTATTTTTATTCATTCATTTAAACTTAAAACTATATAACAATTAATTAATAAGAAGGTGAATAATAGTGTGTATTCCTTAACTAGAAAGTTAGTGGTGAATGACACATCAATTGAAAATTCATTGGTGTCTGATGTGGGGTGACAATCATTGTAAATTAAAATATAAGAAAATGAAACTTGAAATACAAGAAAATGAAAAAGCTTGCTTGTAACTCTGAAGAAAAAATATTATAAGATACTTAACAATTCAATAAGATAGATAGAAAGATAGATAGATAGATAGAATTATTATGCTTTAAATTGTTTATAGTACAAATTATTAATTATTTCTTAAATCCTTTTAGACTAAGAACCCACAGCAGATTTTGGGTGTGAACGATAGCAAAAAAAGAAGTATAGGCGTCAAAAGCTCCATTAAAAGCTATTCAAAAAATCAAAGTCTTGCAGTCCACAACTGGGGCCTTTGCGAGAAATAGTGCATCGAAAAAAAAAATATGAATGCAACTTCTAGGATAATCGTGTTAGCCGAAATTGGTTTTCACCCCTCCCTAGATAAGCTCCGCGGATCCCATATCACGGAGTCTGAGATCATTTGAGTGTTTAGTTCGTCCTGCCACACTGTTTAAAAAAACCATTTTTCACTTAGAATTTTGAATTTTTTAAACGGTCCGGTAGAGCGAACTATACACTCAAATGGTCTCAGATTCCGTGATATGTCATCCGAGGAGCTTATCTAGGGAGGGCTGAAACCCAATTTCGGCTAAAACGTTTATCTTCGATGTTGCATTCATATTTTTTTTTCGATGCACTGTTTCTCGCAAAGGTCCCAGTTGTGGACTGCAAGACTTTGATTTTTTGAATAGCTTTTAATGGAGCTTTCGACGCCTATACTTCTTTTTTTGCTATCGATCACACCCAAAATCTGCTGTGGGCTCTCGGTCTATTTAAGGCATTATATACAATTCAATAATAATATACATCTTATAGCTATTTTTACATTCATTTTATTGGAGCTGCTGTAAAAATACTAAATTAGTGATTCAATAACATTAAAATTCAAAGTGAATAACCAGTCTTTAACCTTTTTATTAAAACATGAAAAACGAAGGATTTCTCTTATAGATAAGGGCAATTTATTGAAAATATTTGGAGCTGTATATGTATAGAAATGAGAAAAATGTGTTCTATAAGCAAATGGCACATTAACTAAGCTCATATTGCTTACACGAAGGTTGTACATTTGATAATTCTTACTAGGAATATTTTTGCCTTGTTTGAAAAACTCTCTCATAACTTTAAAAACATATACATAAATGCCTCATTGGTAGAATTAGCAGGGTAATTCCATGAAAAAGTGGACATGAAGATAGAAAAATGGAAAATTTATCTCACCCCCTGTCTATTGTTCGCTAGTTTTAAAATTAGAATTACAAAATATCCTACAAGTAATAAGCATACGGCTAAAAATAAAATAAAATTATAAAAGGCTTAACCCTAAATTTTTAAATTAAAAACGTGAAATAACGTGAGTTACCGACTTTTTGTAACGTGAGTTACCATGTATTTTATTAAATTTGTATAAAATAATTTAAAATTTGTGTACAGATATAATCAGGCTGATAAATTCTTATATGTAATTCAACAAACCAGTTTACCTTTATTGGTTTGTTTAATTTTTAGAAAATATGCATAGTACTGCTACAAAACCCATGTCCGAATATGGTAACGTGAGTTACCAACATGTTTTAGTATTTTTTACTAAGAAAGAATTTATTTTTCCCAAAAATTTTATTTTTTCCTCGAAGTCGAAATCATTACCATGTATAGAATTTATATTTTGTTTTATTTATATTTATATAAGTATGGAAATTTTAATGAAAAAGAGCGTGAAACTCTCCCAAATGTAACGTGAGTTACCATGGAATTGCCCAGCAATTCCTTAAATAAAGGCCAACTTTCAGCCAACCGATTTTTATTTAAAATAATTTGTATTAAATTCTTCTGTGCTATCAATAGAGGTCGGAAAAGTATTAACATAGGAACCACCCCAGCTTGTTATGCCGTATTGCTGCTTTGAGTTTGCATGCCCATAATATACAATTTTTAAAACTTTTTGGGAGCAAAAAGGCTTAATTAAATACATTTTTCTTGTGACCAATGTTATATATGCTTTGATCATATGAATAGGTATGATTCTTCCAATTTAGATTGCTATCAATTACTACTCCTAGGTACTTAAACTGTTTCAATTTTAAAGCAATTATCTGTACAATCTAAATGTAAATTGGTTATAAAATTACTTTTACCACACTTATGAAGAGGTAAAGAAAATTGTTTACAATCGTGAGCGTGAAACCGTAAATTGAAATCAGAAAGACTATTTTTCCAGACACATTAAAACACATCAATTTAGTTTTTTTTTGCTGATAATCAATTTATGATAAGTAAACCACAACCTTAATATTTCAAAATCTTCTTCAATGTTCACAATACTTTCAAAAAAAGTCCCAGATGACGGGTACGTAACGTGAAACTATGCGGCTACCAAACTTTTCCTTCAATAAATCAATTGTGGCACGAGCTATGTGACATGTTGCGCTGGCTTTGTTAAAACCACAGCTTCTGCACATCATGGTTGTTCAATTGATGAACGAAGAAGTCAGTAATCATGGCTCTATAGGGGTCACCATTGACTGTAACGTTCTGGCCAGCATCGTTTTAAAAAAAGTACGGACCAATTATTCCACCAACTCATAAAGCACAACAGACAGTTTATGTGGATGTAACAGTGTCTCAACATACACTTAAAGATTGTCATCACTCCAAATACGGCAGTTTTGTTTATTGACGTATCCATTCAACCAAAAGTGAGCTTCATCGCTAAACAAAATTCATGCGATACGTATTTCGAACAAAACCATGATTTTCAAAATAAATTGCACAATTTGGAAGCGTTGTTCAGGTGTCAGTCTATTCATATTGAAACATTGTAGGTATTTATATTATTATAGTACTATCATGGAACAGAAAAAGAAGCTTCGTACTCGGCTCGTTTTCGGTGACATTTTTGGCCATTCTCTGGCTTTAAAAAAAAACTTTTGCATGCCATTGTAGGTGATGCCGTTATTTTTTAATAATTTATTTTCTATTATAAGTCATTTTTTTGAAAATTAAGCCTCCCACCTAAACGGGGAAAAATGGACCCTCCACCCGATGTATTTTTTTTTCTTGCCTAGGACCAACCTATATGCTCTTGATTTTTGACATACTTTAAAAAAAAAACTTTAATTAAATAAGTAATTTAAGGAAATAATAAACTTTTTTACTCTATAAATATTGTTATCGACCACTATTATGTATTTGTGATTCATAACTATTCAGAATTAACCTACTTAATTTTATAGAAAATACCTCGCTACACAATTGAAAAACATTCCTCCCTATTAATTTCATAAACATTTTATTTTTAGTGGCACTGTGGTTATAGATATATTTTTCATAAATTTCTATTTTCCCAATTTACTACAGTTACTCTTACAACTAAACAAAAAAAATCCAATATAATCTCAATTTTCAAACAATACAACCATATTACGGAAAATTGATAAAGAACAAAGCACAAAATCGATGTTTTTCTTGTCTCCCTTGGACTCCCACAAAATTTGTATGCGTGGTTCTCTATCTTCTGTAAGTCCCTAAACTTAATATTTATTCCTATTTATAATTATCTATAAATAGGATTTATCTGCTCATTCTCCCCGCTTCAATTCGCCACAGCCATAGTTCGTACTCGCCTCGCCCAGGTGTCAGGCCGAGCGTTCCTCTTCATGATAGTACTATAATAATAAATTTACTATGATTGAAATGCCAACCAAACTAAAAATATATCACTTGCCAGCTGACAAAATGGACAGCATTTATAATAGGGTTGCCAACTTAAAGTTCTATGCCTATAAGAAAAACTCTGTACATCCATATGCCTACAAAAGTGCTTAATTTGGTATTTTGAAAAATTATCATTCAGTATTTTTCGAGAGGAACCCAGCTGATCTAATGGTTATGAGGGAAAATTAAAATACAGGCTTAAAAGGGGCCTTTGAAATTTTGGGCTCACAAAGTCATGTTTTGGATAATTCCTCCATTCTTACGAAAAATTTGTTCCTTCAATGTAATGTAATCAGTTGTTCCGAGATATCCGTTCGCAACGAACAATTTTCCGCAGCGCATTGATTCAAGTTGCATTAGAACTATCTGAGCTATCTTTTTTCGGAAGAGAATGATATTCATTTATGCAATGGCGCAACCTGAAAAGTCACCAGAAGATCCTATTGTGTTGTGTTTGTTGTTTCGTTTGCATCTGCTCTTAAAGCATAGTTTACAGTTTCCATGCGAAAAAAAAATCAAAACTTTCAATTTCCACCTATTCTGCGTACCAAGTTGAATAATATTCAAGGCGAAAAACGTTTGCCTTGTCCTAAACCACCTGTAAACCAATCATTCAAAAAATTAATTTTACATTTCACCTCAATTATTTTTGACATGCGAGAATATTTGCATAGCTTCTTTTTAGCGCACGGGAACTGTAAACAAGGCTTTAAGCCTAGTTCCCGTGCGCAAAAAGGAATTAATGCTAATATTCTCGCATGTCAGCAAAAATTGACGTGAAATGCTAAATTAATTGTTTTCATGATTGGCTTACAGCAGTGTTTCCCAACGTGGGGCCCACGCCCCACAGGGGAGCAGTTCGATTTTTAAGGGGGGAAATTTTATATTCTGATGCATTTCAAACATTTAAGATTTCTTAATTAAATAAATACGAATGAGAAAAAAGATCTTACTCTCGCACTCATTTAATTTAAAACAAAATTGCAAACTTTCGCTTGTGCCAAACTGTGAATGATTTTCTCAGCTATTTTGTAAGGAACAAAATAAAAGCCATGGGGACTTATACTTTCACACTGAAGTAAGATGGCTCTTGAAAATGTTTGAAAAGATTTGCGGAGCTTTTTGATTCAAACCGAAAATGAAAATTTGTAAACGGTCGATGGTAAGGCCTTATTCGTGAGTTATTTAGTCAATGTTTTTGAAAAAGTAGATACATTTAAAAAGCAACTTCAAGGAAAAATAAAAAAAAAAACGATAAGAAATTTGAGTCCGATTATTGATATTTACAACACACATTTTGACAGGTGTCATCGGCTCCAAAAATGTGAAGTGACTGAAACCGTTAAAATTATATTCCCGGTTAGTCTCTTCTGAAAAATTACTTAAAAGACACAAAAAACTAATTTAAAATGTTAAAAAATTGAATTCTTTGATCGTAAATGGTTTTAAAACTGGTTGATATAGAAACAAAAGAAACCAATACAATTACGAGACATTGATATTTTAATTCAGTGATCTGAAATACATTAAAATGGCATTCAAACATTTGAGGTTTTGACAGAGAACCAATGATTTATTGGACGGTGTTCAGAACAGCGTTAAGTGACTCATTTTGACGTCTCTCACTCCTAGGGTCTTAGGTGAGGCAGGAATTTTTAAAAAAGTTAAAAACCTTTGCCTCACTTGGCCATCTCTTTCTTTCCAGAGATCAGAGTGAGATAAAAATCAGAGACGTCAAAGTGAACACCGTCTTTAATATCAAAACAAAGATTTTTATGTTTCTGGTGATTTCTTCCTTATTTTTAATCATTCAAGTTTTTAGTGAACATTTCAAATTTTTTAATGTTAAAAATTGTATGAATTTATTTTTTGGGGGACATACGAATTGTGGAAAAGTTTTGGTGGGGCATAGCACAAAATAGGTTGGGAAACACTGGCTTACAGTTTCATGCAAAAACAAACCATTGCTGATTGCTGTCATGGAATGTCATGCAAAACAATGGACCGGTAATTGTTTTAAATGCGAAAAGTGTGGTGAATAAAATATTTTTTTTTAATGGTTGGTTTACACTTCAAAAAAATATATATATTCACTTCAAGGCATTATTCGCATACAAATGGTTTTTGCATCCAAAAATAATTAATTAGTTTTTATGCCTATAGCTTATTATTTAAGGGTAAATTAATGACTCAATGGGTGGCCTAGGTCAAGGCAAACGTTTTTCGTCTTGAATATTATTCAACTTGGTGCACAGATTTCTGGGAACTGTAAACTATGCTTAGAATATAAATCCAATCAATAAAGCTAAGTATACAGTTCTTTTGAGTAAAAAAATTCTTCAAGGTGAGAAAAAAAATATTTTCCGCAAAGAAAAAATTTCCGCGGTGTAAAATTTGTTTTTATTCGTCGTCAGTTTACAGTTTCCAAAAAAAAATCTCAGATGCTGATCTTTGAAAAAGCAAACACAAATATCAAACGCAATTTTTTTCGGAAAAAGAATGTCAGTGACATAGTTTTGTACGAACAAAGTTCGTGGTGAATATAAAATTTATTTTTTTTGGGTAGTTCAACAGTTCGATAAAAAAATTTAAACGTCAAAATTTTTTTTCGCAAAAAGCGCTCCCATAAGAAATGCATGTAGATTTTTTTTCGTCAAGGAACTCTATACTTATCCTATGCACACAAAAGAACTTTAATAAATTGACTTTTCTGTATTGCTTAAAATTTGTTGATCACTACTTCAACTTGTAACAAAACTCCGCGAGAAAATAGGTACTGCCGAAGGATATCGGAACAAAAAATGGTTGAACCTGTCAAAAATATAACACAAAAATGAACTTGTTCACACAACAACGCAAATCACCGAAGTGCGTTGGATAATGTCGGAAAAATGGTACGAACAGCTGTTCGGAAAAATACAAAATATCCGAAGCAAAAATTCTCCGATTCGTATGAAATCGGGAAATTTTTTACTCCGACGGATAACTCGCTGGACAGATACTTTATTACAGCAGTGCAGTATTAATAAAAAACTGGTATCCGCTCCCACGTGTTAACTGGCACACGGATAGACAACTTTTTCGCTTGATAACTTTTCTTATTAAAAAAGATATGATATCCTTCCAGTATTTATCACTTCACCAAATTCACCACTTCATCAAATTATGGTGGTTTTTTAATACATGTGTCACATGCATGCACTGTCTTACGAAGTGTATACTGGCAGTAGTAACCCAGCGGGAAATATCGTCTTCAGTGAAATTTATTACTGAAATAATCAATGAATTCACTTGCCAAATCATAAGAGAAACGACATGCAATGATTTAGTAGGTGAAGAGTAATGCAAAGTTTCCTCAGTTCGTAGCTTTGATTCTACTTTCTGCTTTATGTTTAGAAAACGACCCCTTCTTTCGGTGAATTTAAAAGGGAAAATTATGTGATGAAAAAATTGTGGAAAAGTAATGTACAAGTTCATCAGTTTATTGTTTGAATCCACTCATCTGCTTTGTAAAGTGTTCATGGCGAGAACAAAAAAAAAAAATATGAATGAAATTAATGGTGAATTGTAATCGAAGACTTCAGCATTGAATAGTAATGCACAAAGTTGTTTATGATTTTTTGGCAACTATAAATTATCATTTTGTTGGATACAATTCACAGTGACTTTCTGTAAAAAAGTCCATGTGAGACGAACTGAACTCAATAGAAATTGCGTCTGCCGAAACGCCAATAACTGGGGATTCCTCGGTGAATTTTTGAACATTTTCCACTGGGATTTACTAAACAATACAAATGGGGGAATTTAATTGATGAAAAAGAAACCACAACTAACCTGGTGATTTCATAATTGAATTTTCATTACATTTTTCATCGGAATTATTGAACTGATGAATAAGCTATATACCCGTGTGTAGTGAATTCACAGATTATGCAATCACCATGTTTTTCATCACCTGGGTTGGTGAATAAACAACTTCCATTGAAGTAGTGAATTCGTTAATGAATTTTCATCGGAAAAGTGGCATGTGCTTCCCGCCAATGACACGCCCATGTTAAATTCATCAAAGGAATAAGCTGAAAAGTGGCAGGTACAGCTTCCATTCCTCAAGGAAAAAGCAGGTTTTTCCTCAATGAATTTTTTAATTTTTCCCGCTGGGAAGCGGTGCTATCATACGCGTGCATGTATGTGTTAAGAAGTTATCCATTCATTATACCTACGTGGAATCTGGCAAGTTAAAGTTATCCGTACGTTGTTATCCGCCGTTTATTAATTTGGGGGTTAATGTATAGACCTGATGGGAGCATCTCGTAAAAAAATATTGTACCTGCCCTATTTTCCAGATAACACCGAAAAATCTTGCCAAAATTTATAATTGCATTTCAGACTTGATAAGCTATAGTAAAAAAGCCCAACCTTTCAAGAGTCTGTTATCTAAATACTTTTCTTGTAGTTGCAGTAATGATGATCCTGTTAAGATTTCATCGCCAGATTCTGCCAGTTTTGAGATCAGTGAATAAAGATACACAAAAGTTGTAAGAGTATCTGAAAGTTCTATTTTTCTCTTTCAAAAATAATTTTGAATCATTCCAATCCTCATTTTCTTCTTAAAGCAATTAATAACCATATTTTGAAAAAAGTTTTTCACCCTAATCTACTTTTATTAGTTTTTACTAAACGTAATTCATTGAATTTTTTTTTTTGAAAAATCTGTGGAGTCACTTCTGAGAAAAATAAGAATTTGTGAAATTGCAAAAAAAAATTGTATGACTGTAATTTTGGTTCAAAAAAATGAAAATAACGTGTGGGTGGAATGACAAAAAACCGCTTTGAAGATACCTACCAAGTTTTAAGAAAATCTATCCAGTCATTTAGGCTAGATGTATAATTAGATTTAAAATGTACTTACATATGGAAATAAAATTTAAATAAATAGTGAATAATATGGTCTATAGTTAACGGTTTGACATCAGTAAAAAATATTTAATTACGAATTGAATCTATCTATACATTAATACGTTAACACTTTTCTATATCTCCCTTTTTAACTAACTTAATGGCAACGTATTTTCATAATTTTTTATTTGAAAGCTATAGCCAATCGCTCTGGCAGAATCTATCAAAATTTCAAGGTATTTCGAGCTGTTAACAACGTATTTAAATTTATTAACCATTTTATAACTTTGACTATTTAAACTATTTAAATAATTTCAAGTCTTAATTGATAGAAACAAAGTATTGATTACATTTTATATATTATACATACTTACCACTCATATTATGTCGTCGATCGAATCTCAGTCTATCTACTTCAATTTGAGGGGCAGTAACAGCTAATGAGTTAAATACTTCAATGCGAGCTAAATTTTTATCCGATGCAAGAATTAATTTGTCTTCTTTTCGACAATCAACCTGTGAATTAAAACAACAAGGAAATGGGGAAAACTCAAATAATTTCAATTGTTATTGCAGAATGAATAATTAAATATAAAAACACATATAAAAACGAAAGTGCGCTAATGTTTACGCTTCGTTTAATTTTTATTGCAAAGCTCAAATAAATTCCAAATTAATGATTTGGCAAATGTTTGTAATGCCTTTATGCGTAATGCTACATTCGTGTAGCAAATTATTGTATTGTAGGTATGTAGATTGTAGATAAAATGTAAGTAATAATTGAAGAAGTACCTACCTATACGCTTATTATTTTTAATGAATCAACGAACATTGGAAACTATGAAGCTAGACAAGTGGACTCATGAAATTACGTTCGACTGCTTATTAATTAAGTAATACTACATAGTGTTTACCAGTACGAGCAATTTTATGAGTTTGAAAGTTAAACTCGAGTTAAGCCGCGTCCACACTATGTTGAATTGTGTATCAACATCGTTGATCAACAGTGTTGAGTAAGTGTAGACGTGTTGATCCAATCCAAATGCAAATCAACAGTTGTTGACCCGAACGCAACCCGATTCAAATGGATAGCAATCGACAAAGTTGTTCAACAAATTTGATTTTATTAAAAACATTTGTAGGGCTTTAATTTCATAATTTATTGGTTTTGTGTGTTATTAATGAATTTTTTTAAGATGAAAAATGCATTATTTGTTGTAAAAAAGTATTTAATGTTAATAATATCGTTTTAATTTTATTGTTCACAAACAAAAATAAAAAAAAGTTGGGTGCCCCAGGATTCGAACCCTGAACCCTTGGGTTTGATCCTGATGCATCGATCAGAGAATTCGAATACACACAAATTGTTGCTAGGAAAGTTTGACGTACACACTAGCATGTTGATCGACAAAGTTAACCAGCAATGTCATTCGGCATAGTGTGGACCCTCCTTTAGCCCTACAAATTTGACTGGTACTTAAAAACTAGGCGGTCTTCAGTATATAATCTGAACACATGTACCTCTACCTTACCTTCTTACATCCATGCTATTCATGCGAAACGGGAGCAATCTTTAGTGTTAAATTGATTAGATTGTTCTTCAAGTAAGGCATCCATCATTATATTGCCCATTTGTTGCAAGGCCGTCATAACTCAAAATTTGTTGTTCCGAGACAAATGCGATTGAAAATTTCTTTTTCGTGATAGTGAAAAACGATTGTGGTGCAACAAATAAATACACTTTTATTTAAAATTATAAGAAGACATAGCGATGCACATCGGCATCTGGCAACTCTGTATGTTTTTTTTCAGATTGGCTTATGATAGCCCGCGTTCGAAGATACACACAATGGTCAGTTTTTTTTTTTTAATTTTGGAGACAAAAATAATTTCTTGATACAAATTAAAGAAATTTGTACACTTAATAATTTCGGGATGCTGAATTCATTGACACTGCCTATTTTTTCTACTTCAAATAAGGGCTTCACAATTTGGGTCAAAAATGGTCCAAAATAAAAAAAAAATGCTGTTGGAGTCAAGAACTGAGTCAAGTTTATGTTTTAAATGTCCTTAAATATATGCTAGATTGTATTCTTTCATAAAAAGTGAATCGAATATAGATTTGTTTTAAATTCAAAAAAGATAGTACAAAATGTTGAGAAATGTTCTGAAGGGATTAGAACTAATTTTAGTACTAGTCTAAAAAAATAGTTTTGGAAGTTATTTTTAGACCTAATCTGATCGAATCTTAAAGAGATTTGACAATTTTGACGGTTGGAAGTTACCAATCATATTTTAGGTATAAACTACTCAAAAAACAAAATTATCTTTGTCGCCATAATTCAACACACGGACCACTATGCGGCAGTACAAGTGAATTTTTGCCATTTGCAACTTGCGCTGAAGTGCGCCGTTTTGATACCATAACTCGTTTGACCTTTGACCTGTGGAAGAAATTGGATTAGAGTAAGGGTTTGTGGACATACATATCCTCTGAAGGTCATCTTCCACGCCTCGAATGTGACAACAAATGCCAGACTAGGCAGTTTGTTCGAAGCACGGATACGATCCCTCAGGAAGTCATCTTGCTATATGATTCGATGTGAGATTTTCATGAGCCTCCGTCTGCTCACTTCGTATAACATGAGGTTTCCAGTGAAGATCAATACCCACCCATGAAACCAGATATGTTCGTTGGTTTGAATTAAGACGGATGTTGGCCAGTATCCAGTACAAGTTGCAACGACCTTGGCTATGTCTTGCCTGGGTCTACACATAAGATCAATTGTTCGGGATTAATTATGGGCGGGCCAGATCTTTCTGGATATTTTGCATTGGGTTAAGCTGTTCCACTTACGATTTGATTCACTACAAGGAAAATTGAGAATATAAGAACTAGGTAACTCGAGACATTTTTACAGAAGCCGCATTTTATCATCCACGTGATCTGATCCGAATCAGATCATGATAAATAAAGCAAACAGGATCTTAGTGACAAGAGTATTATATACCCGTTTTTTTGTCTTATGTTTGTTTATTTTCCAAGCATCTGTAGCCTCGCTTTTCTTTACACTACTGAGACAGTTCATTCAGTGAGGAGAACCCTTCAGACCAACAAAGTTGTCAGTTCTATGGCAATGAAAACCCGCAGTCAATTTACAAGCCAACGCATGATATGACTGGGGTGGAATTTGTGTGAATAGGATCACTATGAACCGTTATTCTTTGAAAACGACGTTCTATGGACCGTAACCATCAATTGAGAGCGTTATCAGGCCATCGGATTTTGTTATATCACTTCTGACTGCTAACAGCATGGACAACTTTTGGTTCTAACAGGACGGCACCCCAGCTCGCACAGCCTTAGCCACGATCACTTTATTACGTCCTTTGTTCCTCCTGATGATTATGGACGTTTTCGAAAACGTTATCTGCGTCAAAAATGAATTTGCAGAATATTCTTAAACGTGAACTGCAAAAGTCTTCTTTTCGAAAACGCAAATAAGTTTTACTTTATTAGCATTGTTCTCGATGATGCCGTTTGCGTCGCATGTTCGATAATACCATCTGCGGTGCAATTCGGCAAAGCTACGGCCAACGCAAATGGTCAACGCGTTGACTCCCTGACGTCAAAATGACGTACAATTCTGTCCCAAAGTTGTCTTGTCGTGTGTTCGTCAACGCAGAATACTGTCCTTGTCCATGCGTTGACGGCTGCGTTGACACGAATTTAAGGGTCAATGAGTTGATCAGTTTCGTTGACCGTTTAGTCAACCTGTTAACGAAGTTAGGACACTATGACAGACTACCCAACAACGCGTTGACTGTATCTTTACGTTGACACAGCGGCTTTTTCTGCAATGCCAACGTACTCTGCGTTGACCTTCATCTCAATCTTAAAGTTTTTGCATTTTTTGAGTATTCTTAATACATCGACAGTTGAAGGCTTGAGATGATGGGGACGAACTATACTTTGACGGCAAAAGTATATTTCAATCCAAATATCACCAAATTGCCCTAATATCACTTAATTCCGGAGCAGTACAAAAAATTCGGATTTTTTAGCTGTTTTTTAATCCATCCACATCGTAGCCATCCTTCAATGGAACTTGACAGTAAATGGCTTGTCAGATGGAAGACAAACTTTATTTTGGCAGCAAAAGTATAATTTGCAGCAAATGTAACCCGATTGCCCTTAAATCAGTTTTTCCGGAGCGGAGCAGTAAATAAATTTTAAAAATTTCTCATTTTTAGAGGTTTTGTAGTCCATCAACATCGAAGCCATCCTACAAAAGAATTTGACAGTTGATGGCTTGACAGATGAAAGACGAGCTATATTTTGACAGCAAACGTATATTTGGATCCATGTCACCCAATTGACCTAAAATCATTTTTTTCTGGAGCAGTAAGAAAACTTCAAAAATTTATGATTTTTTAGAGGTTTGTTAATTCATCCAAAAGACGTAAAGACGGAGTCCATTAAATCTGCTCTGGAAGAGGTTGGAGTTGAGCCTGCCATTGTAGACTGGATTTATACCATGCTCAATGGCAGAATCATAAATTCGCGACTAGGAGATACTATTGTTGAGAAAACAGTTGCAAGAGGCACGCCACAAGGAGGGGTAATTTCACCTCTCCTTTGGATCCTAGTTGTTAATAAAATTCTCACAAGACTTAGGAATCAGGGCATTAAAATTGTGGCCTATGCAGACGACATAGTAATTTTGATATCGGGTAAGTTTCTTACCACCATCAAAGATATTATGGAATCCGCACTTAAAGAACTATCTTCTTGGGCAACACAAAACGGTCTCGGGGTTAACCCTACAAAAACCGAACTAGTTCTGTTCACGAATAAAAAGAAATTAGGGGATTTTACTCCTCCCAGACTTAATGACATTTCTCTGAAATTCTCCAAGGAAGCTAAATATCTTGGAGTTATCCTTGATTCCAAGCTAACATGGAAACGTAACACAGAGGAAAGAATGAAAAAAGCACTATGCGCTTTCTACACATGCAAAAAGACCTTTGGTACACGGTGGGGTATGCGACCGCAGGTTATCCAGTGGATGTACACGACGATTGTTCGCCCCATACTTACCTATAGTTCTATAGTGTGGTGGAAAGCTGTTGAAAAAGTAAGCTATCTCAAAAACCTAAATAAGGTACAGAGACTAGCCTGTATAGGAATAACGGGGGCACAGAGGTCTACGCCACAGGCAGGTTTGGAAATTATTTTAAATCTTCCACCCCTAAACGAGTACACTAGATGCACAGCAGCCAAAAGCGCATTTCGACTCAAAGAACTGGGCTCTTGGAAGCACAGCACCTATGGTCATGGGTCTATCCTACAAAGGTATGACACAGTGGCTGCACTTGATGTGAAGACTGATTATATTCCTCCTTTAATGGATTTTAACAAACACTTCTCTATTTCAATACCCGAAAGACATGGATGGGAACCCAAATCACTAATTAGTGAACAGGGTATCCCCTTCTACACTGACGGGTCTAAAATGGAAGAAGGAACAGGTGCGGGGGTGTTCTGTGAAGCCCTTAATATTAGAGAGTCATATAAACTCCCAGATGAGTATAGTGTCTTTCAGGCTGAGATTTACGCTATTCAAAAAGCGGCAGAATTGGTACACGAGAAAAAACTGATCTCGTCGGAGATCACATTTTTCGTGGACAGCCAAGCTGCGATCAAAGCAATAGCCAGTGAGACCATAAGATCCAAAACAGTGGTAAAATGTCGAGGCATACTGAACAAAATTTGCAACACTAACCAAGTCAAACTCTGTTGGGTTCCTGGACATAGCAATATAGAAGGGAATGATATAGCAGATGAACTAGCAAGGAAGGGGTCATTATCAAATAGGAACAGTAGTAGCCAATTAGACATGGGACTAGACATCCCGATCGGCGTAATTAAAACGAAAATGGACCTAATAACGAAAGAGCGAATCAATAAATCCTGGATTACCAGGAACGATTGCGTTATCTCTAGAAGTCTATGGCCTAGAATGAATGAAAAGGAAACTCAGTATATTCTATCGCTGAGTAAAAAGAACATTAGAATCTTGATAGGTGTACTAACGGGTCACTGCGCCATTGGCACAATGGCCACCAGATTGGGTGTACTCGCACCCGACTGTTGTAGGAGCTGTCAGGATGTTGAAGAAGTAGAAACCATTAAACACCTGCTCTGCGACTGTCCGAACCTCCAAACAAGCCGCCTCCGTTACTTGGGAAACAGGTTTGTTGGAGAACTGGACGATCTAGCGCAGGTCTCAATGGTAAATATGAGGAAATTCATAGAGAGCACAGGCTGGTTCGTTAATGAGCCATCAGTCTATCTGAATCATTAGTTTAGGAGCATCTCTGCTTTCTTTTTGTAAGGGGATCACAATGGACCAACAGGCCCCCGTGTACGCAACAGCCTCTGTGCTGTGCACACCCCTCCTAACCTAACCTAACCTAACCTAATTCATCCACATCGTATTAGTCGGAGAGCTACCAGCCCCTTTGACTTACCTACTAGACACAAGGCTACAACTTTGTGTATGCTTGATTTGGGACTAATTAAGTATGAAAACCACGGTCTGGCAGGGTTGCCGCGGTCGAAAGGTTGCCATCTGATTTTTTCAAAATGCAAAAAAAGGGTCAAAATTAACCTACTCGCACAAGGCTGACACTTATTTATAATTTAGTTTATACATTCTTATGCATGAAAAAAATTATGCCAGAAGGGTTTGGCGGTCGAAAGTGCTTGCCAGACGAGCCTAAAGCTCTTAAAGATTAATAAAAGATATTGGATAACTTGAGAAATTTGTTACGTACAAGGCAAAAATTTAGTGTATTCTTTATTCGTGAACAGATTAGTCAAAAAATAAAGATCTGAGAAAATTTCCGCAATTCTAGGGTTGCCACCTGTTTTTTCCAAAATGTAAAATAACTTCCAAATGCAACATATCTACTTTTAGAATGCTGATTTTTGATATTATAATAACTTATGTCTGTTTGTACATGAAAAAAATATGCCAGACCAGTTTCGCTGGACGAAAATAGCTTGCCAAACGTGTTTTTAGAGTTGGTATTAGAAAATGTCATTGATTAGTCAGATGTTGGTATTAAATATAACACGTTAACTGCGTATAGTCCTAATACATATTAAATCAAGTCCACAAATTATGATATGGTTATTTTACTGTAGACGCAGGGTTGCCATATATTTTTTTTTATTTTATAAAATTGAAAAAACTGAAACACCAACCTACCTAAAGTTTTCACACATATGTAAGCTTATACCATCTTGTATATAAAAACAAAATATTGAGAGACGGTCGAAAGCTTCTGTCAGACAAGCCTAAGATTTAAAAAATTGGTATTATAAGAAATATCCTTTCTTGATTTTTTTTTTTTATTAAAAAAAAACTGTCAACATTGCAAACCTACCCGCACAAAGCTGATTTTTACATATATGTTAGCTGATATCTTCTTTAATATGAAAAAAAATATGCCAGACCGGATGGACGGTCGATAGGTCCTTCGAAACGGGCCTAAAGTCTTAAAAGATGGTATTGTAAGAAATATTCTTTTTTTTTTATTTTTTCTTAAATTTCAAAAAACTGTCAAAATTGCAAACCACCCGCACAAAGCTGATTTTTACATATATGTTAGCTGATATATTTTTAAATATGAAAAAAATATATCACACCGGACGGACGGTCGAAAGTTCCTGCCAGACGGGCCTAAAGCCTTAAAAGATGGTACTACAAGAAATATCCTTTTTTTATTAAATTTCAAAAAACTGTCAAAATTGCAAACCTACTCGCACAAAGCTGATTTTTACATATATGTTAGCTGATATCTTCTTAAATATGAACAAAAATATATCACACCAGACGGACGGTCGAAATGTCCTGCGAGACGGGCCTAAAGCCTTAAAAGATGGTATTACAAGAAATATCCTTTTTTATTAAATTTCAAAAAACTGTCAAAATTGCAAACCTACTCGCACAAAGCTGATTTTTACATATATGTTAGCTGATATCTTCTTAAATATGAAAAAAATATGTCATACCAGACGGACGGTCGAAAGGTCCTGCCAGACGGGCCTCAAGTCTTTAAAGATGGTATTGTAAGAAATATCCTTTTTTTATTTTTTCAAATTATGACAAAGCATAAATAAAAAAAAGGATATTTCTTGTAATACCATCTTTTAAGACTTTAGGCCCGTCTGGCAGGAACTTTCGACCGTCCGTCCGGTGTGATATATTTTTTTCATATTTAAGAATATATCAGCTAACATATATGTAAAAATCAGCTTTGTGCGAGTAGGTTTGCAATATTGACAGTTTTTTGAAATTTAATAAAAAAAGGATATTTCTTGTAATACCATCTTTAAAGATTTTAGGCCCGTCTGGCAGGACCTTTCGACCGTCCGTCCGGTGTGATATATTTTTTTTTTCATATATAAGAAGATATCAGCTAACATATATGTAAAAATCAGCTTTGTGCGAGTAGGTTTGCAATTTTGACCGTTTTTTGAAATTTAATAAAAAAAGGATATTTCTTGTAATACCATCTTTTAAGATTTTAGGCCCGTCATAGGTTTGCAATTGTGACAGTTTTTTTGAAATTTAAGAAAAAATAAAAAAAGAATATTTCTTACAATACCATCTTTTAAGACTTTAGGCCCGTCTCGCAGGACCTTTCGACCGTCCGTCCGGTCTGGCATATTTTTTTTCATATTTAAGAAGATATCAGCTAGCATATATGTAAAAATCAGCTTTGTGCGGGTAGGTTTGCAATGTTGACAGTTTTTTTTTTTAATTTAAGAAAAAATCAAGAAAGGATATTTCTTATAATACCAATTTTTTAAATCTTAGGCTTGTCTGACAGAAGATTTCGACCGTCTCTCAATATTTTGTCTTTAAATACAAGATGGCATAAGCTTACATATGTGTGAAAACTTTAGGTAGGTTGGTGTTTCAGTTTTTTCAATTTTATAAAATAAAAAAAAAATATATGGCAACCCTGCGCCTACAGTAAAATAACCATATCATAATTTGTTGACTTGATTTAATATGTATTAGGGCTATACGCAGTTAACGTGTTATATTTAATACCTACATCTGACTAATCAATGACATTTTCTAATACCAACTTTAAAAACACGTCTGGCAAGCTATTTTCATCCACCAAAACTGGTCTGGCATATTTTTTTTCATGTACAAACAGACATAAGTTATTATAATATCAAAAATCAGCATTCTAAAAGTAGATATGTTGCATTTGGAAGTTATTTTACATTTTGAAAAAAATAGGTGGCAACCCTAGAATTGCGGAAATTTTCTCAGATCTTTATTTTTTGACTAATCTGTTCACGAATAAAGAATACACTAAATTTTTGCCTTGTACGTAACAAATTTCTCAAGTTATCCAATATCTTTTATTAATCTTTAAGAGCTTTAGGCTCGTCTGGCAAGCACTTTCGACCGCCAAACCCTTCTGGCATAATTTTTTTCATGCATAAGAATGTATAAACTTAATTATAAATAAGTGTCAGCCTTGTGCGAGTAGGTTAGTTTTGACCCTTTTTTTGCATTTTGAAAAAATCAGATGGCAACCTTTCGACCGCGGCAACCCTGCCAGACCGTGGTTTTCATACTTAATTAGTCCCAAATCAAGCATACATAAAGTTGTAGCCTTGTGTCTAGTAGGTTAGTCAAAGTGGCTGGTAGCTCTTAGACTATATTGTTCGATAACACCACCGTCAATGTCAACCTTGCGTGAACCTTCATATGCTAAGATGTGTTTCACGTGTCAATACGTTGACACCAGAGGGCACCAATTTCCTTGACACAGATAACATGTCAACGCATTTTGGGACAACATTGACCGAGTTCCGTCATTTGTGTGATCGTCAACGTTTCATGCGTTGACGCAGTCTACGCTGACAGTATTGACGATGTTTCTGATTATGTCAAGGAGTCAATGCGTTGACCATTTATGTTGACCGTCTAATCTTAGCTTAATTAAATCGAGTTGACGACTAAAATATTGAGAAATTTGCAAGAAAATTGACTGACGTTTATTAAAAAGATTTTATACATACAAGACGATTGCATATTTGACGATAGCAATATAGAAAATAACGATTATTCGACTTTGATTTGACGTTTTCGAAAACGGGCTATAGCTACATATGACTGGCACCAGCGATCGCTCGTCTTAGCCCCTCCAAACTTTCTTCTGTGGGTTTTTTTTTGAAGCCCAAAGTTTATGTCAACAAGTTTATGTCAAAGCCTTGAAAGACAATTATATTCGACATGAAATGGCCGCTATTCAGCCTAAAACACTAAAGAGGGAAAGTTTATATTGTTTACGGTTTGTGTTTTTAAAAAAGGCATAAGCATACTACTAGAATCAACAAACGCAATAGCCAAACTTTTGCTATTATTTTTGTATAAAAAATTTGAAATTTAAAGAGCCAACCCATAATTTGGGTATGTATTTTATACAGGTAAGATTTGTATCTTTATTTAAGAATTATTATTAGATTAAAACTTTTAAAACGCTGAAATTACCTTAAAATGGTAAAATCATTAAGTCTGGTTCCTTACTATGAATTTCTAAGATTTTAAGTCCAAATTTGTGCGTCCATTTCCTTATACATTACATAAATGCACAGAAAATCAAAGAAACTTGTGTCGTTTTCGATTGGACTTTGAAATTGCTATATTCCTATCGAATATGGAAAATCTTCTACTCCAAATTTTCCAAATACCATAGGAATGGGACAGTTCCAAAATCCATTCGAAAACGATATTAGAGTAACTAATCAGACCATTTAATTTGTGGTGTGAATGAACACTTTAAAAGGTTTTTTTACTTCTATTCAATATTTTTATGTGGGCATTTATTAATTGCTTTCACCCATGCGAAGAGTACCTACATAAGCTTTTAATTTATTTTTGCACTCACATTTGGACACTTTCCTTTGCACAATTGAACTCCACAGCTAACATGCAATCGTTCGCGGTCTGGAAACTTAAAGGCAGGAAAAGTGGCTGTAAATAATTTTTCAACGAAATCATCTTCATGTGGCTTAGACCATCCTTCTTCAGCGGGCCGAAAGCGAATTTTTAAAGCTGGCATTACCTGTCAACAAATAAATACATTTATTAATCATTTAGATATTGAAACGGTCATACAAAATATGAGAATCAACAAGAACAAACATTTATTTTAAGTTTAAATTTAATAAAAGTTATACGGAATACACAAAGATGTTTTGTTTTGCAATATCATTTAATATCTTGTAATCTGATAAATTAATATGCAACAAATGAAAATGCTTTAATATTTAACTATGTATTTAAAAATAACAGAGGTTAAGAAATTTCTTTGGAAAAATACGCGGTTAAGCCGCATAAGCAATGCTAAGCAACTTTAAATAAAAGAACAATGAATCAACAAAAAACAAAATTGTTTTTTTTTTAATAATGTAAATTAAACAAGAGTAAACATTGATTACGATTGTGAAAATATACTCGGTTATGACCGCAATTACACATCACCTTATACGCATCTGACTTTAAAATTCAACAAATTTAATTGTTAGGCAAAAGAGTCTAAAGATGGTCGTGTGAATTTGTGTTGTATAGAGAAATTGTACGCATCACTTGTAAAGTTAAGATGTTACCTTGATTATTTAATATCTAATTAAAATTATGGTAATAAGTTCACAGGTAAATTACACTACACATCACAACCGACCGACGACGCCGACGACTCAACGCATGAAAAGTTCACTCAACTTAAGGCATATTATGGTTTATGTAAATATTACAGCTTGTGGGTTAGTCAATGATCATCTTAAATTAGTGAAAGGTTTTCTTATGACTATTGTGTGTTTGAAGTCAATAGTGAGAATACCCTTTCAAATATTGAATTAAGCTCTAGCTATTTAAATGAAATTTCAAAATTGAAATAAAGTTAAAAAGTTAATAGTTTGCAGTGATTATTTGGAATGGTTTGTATACATAACTCGCCTATTTTTATCTTTTCGACTAAACATTCATCTGACAAATGTTGTTCAAACTTTCATTATCTACAATTTTGATCATCATAGTTTTTTGTCTACGATTACGATTAACTGACACATTGTGCATGAAATTCTCTCAAAAATATGGAAACTGAAAAAAAATACACCTTATTATTCTATTACCTATGTAATAACCTAATCGGAACAACACGCACAACCAGATGTTTGGCTTTCTCATTTATAATCCCGAATAGAAATTGTTCTATATCGACCAAATCGAAGCACGGTCACCGAAGCATAGGGAACAGTAAATGTATTCAAGAAGCATTTTCAGCAGGTGCTGAATATGGGCATCAGGTAGGCGAAAAATAGGACAATTAGCAAACCCAACTCCAGTCAATGAAGACCGAGTACCACCACCCAATATAGGAGAGGTAGAAGTGATAAAAAAGCTAAAGAACAACAAGGCCACCGGATCTGATGATTTTCCAGCGGAGACCTTTAAGAACGGAGGGGATGTGTTGAAGCTGATCCAGTTATGTCGCGTGACATTAGAAAATATCTAGATGATGCAACTAGGGAAAAGCTCTTCCGAACTGTTGAAAATATGCAGTGGGTTTCGGCAAGGAGATGCGCTATCATGTGATTTCTTCAATCTTGTCCTGGAGAAAATAAGTGCGCGGGGCCGACCAAATATTCGCACTACGGCAGATCTTGGAGAAAACCCAGGAGTTTCAAATCGATACCCACCACCTTTTTATCGATTTCAAGGCCGCGTATGACAGCATCTATAGAGAAGAGCTATATAGAGTAATGTCTAGTTTTGGCATCCCTGCCAAACTCGTCCGTTTGTGCAGGATGACGATGGAGAATGCACGCTGCTCCATAAAGGTCGGCAAAGACCTCACCGACACCTTTGATGTCAAAAAAGGTTTTAGGCAAGGCGACGACGCGCTGTCATGCGACTTCTTCAACATCGTTCTTGAAAGAATAGTGCAAAACTCTCACGTCAACACCAGAGGCACAATCTTTCAAAAGTCCGTAGAATTATTCGCTTACGCTGACGACATTGACATAATCGGACGAACAAAGCGTGATTTCAGTGGTGCTTTTGTGAGCATTGAGAAGGAAGCCAAGAAGATGGGTCTAACGGTGAATGAAAGCAAAATGAAATATATGCTGCCAACAAGAAAGGACACCCAACATCGACGTCTAGGACAGAACGTCATTATAGACAGCTATAATTTTGAGGTAGTCAGAGACTTTGTCTACCTAGGATCCGCTGTAAACTCAGCTAACGATACCAGTGCTGAGATCAAACGAAGAATTACTCTTGCCAATCGCTGTTTCTTTGGGCTAAGAAGGCAATTGAGAAGCAAAGCCCTCTCTCGAGCAACTAAACTGTCCCTGTATAAGACGCTTATCATTCCGGTCCTAATGTATGGTGCAGAGGCATGGACACTGTTAACGGTGGATGAGAACGCGTTAGGCTGTTTTGAGAGGAAAATTCTCCGAGTGATTTTTGGTCCCGTCTGCATAGATGGGGAATGGAGAAGAAGATACAACAACGAACTGTATGGGCTGTACAGCGACACCGACCTAGCCACAAAAGTGAAAAGCCAACGACTGAGATGGCTGGGTCATCTAGAGAGCGAATGGACACCAATGCTCCGGCCCGGAAAGTCTTTGAATCCAACCCCGTGGGACAACGCAGTAGAGGTGGACAGCGTAAAAGGTGGCGCACGCAAGTGGAAGAGGACCTCAACCAACTTGGCGTGCGAAACTGGAGACAGCTAGCTAGAAACCGAGCCGGCTGGAAGAAGCTTGTTGGTTGAGACCCTGGTACACCCCGGACTGTAGCGCCACCTTAAGTAAGTAAGTAAGTGCGCAGGGCAGATTTTAACACTGAAGGCACTATTTTCAACAGATCTGTCCAACTTCCTTCTATGGTATGTCGATGATATCGGCCACTCCGAACATGCCGTTATAGAGTTACTCGTATAGAGGCTTAAACGGCAGTTGAAGAACAGGCGAAATTTGGCAGTCTTCAAGTAAACAAGGACAAGACCATATTCATGCTATCACCAAACAATGAAAGATCTGTCAATCAGCTAGGGAAAAACCTCAATGTTGATAGCAACAACTTTCAAGTAGTTAAGTTTTTCATTAATTCCACGAACGAAAAAATGTTAGTGGAGATCCGATGAACTTCGGTTTGGCACAGCAGATGGGTTTAAAACTTCTCACAAGAAAGACGAAGTGTACCTTAATACTGCCATTCCTGCCTTATGGCGCCACCGGGTGTTGGGCGATAAGCAAAAAGGGAAAGCTGATACTGGGCCCATTCGAAAGAAAAATTCTTCCACGGATATGTGGTCCTGTGTGCGAGCGAGGAGGGCAAATAGAGGAGACGATACAACCGCGAACTCTATTAGCCATATTAAGATGTGGATGTATAGTCCAGGGTAGTCAAAACTCGTCGACTACATTGGCTCAACCACATCGAGCGCATGGACAATGATGCTCCAGTGAAGAGTCTTTGAATCCTAGCCCCTAGGTTTGAGAGAACGAAGAAGACGGAAACTCCGGTATAAAAACCAAGCCACAAAACTTGGTCTAGATGACTGAAAGCAGATCGTATAGTTACGATTTTGAAGAAAACTAAAAATAATAATCTTCTGTTTTAGTGGAGCGAATGAATTAATTAAGAAGGGTACAACAGCATCTAACTGATGAAGTGATGAGCCCAACTGTTGTACCTGGGCGAAACGCAATATATGGAGTAGACAGTAGAGCTCTACCTAAACTTCTTTATTTGAATTTGTGTATGACATTTTGGAAACCTTTAAATTTCTGTCCAGAGAAATTTCTTTGATAGAAAATCGCATCAGGGAAGATTTTAAGAGGAATCCATTTCCAAAAATAGAAGTGTTAACAAAAATTTGGAGAGTTGAAGAAAGGGATATTTTTGTGTGGAATTAACTGTGCACAGGTAAAACTTATAATAGGTATGTTTTCCCCAATTTTATGAAAAGTATGTGTAAGCATTCACAATACTTTTATTTTCAATAATTATAGACTTTTATGGATAACCAATGCCACCTGCCCCGAGCCCCGCCGTAAAAAGAAACTTTTAATCTTGTCACAATAACCCGGAAACAGCCTGTATTTCTTTTTAACGAAACTCATAATATCAGCCTCCTTTAAAAATTAATTCGCTTTTACATATACAGGGTTTCCACTAATTTGTGTTTTTTTTTTGGGATAATTTCTGGCATAATCCTAAGAAAAAAAAATTCTGGGGGAAATTCTATCTCCGTCCTGAGGAAAGGGGGACAGTTTCTGAAACAAAGATTTACATAAATGGAAAAAAATATAAAATTCAACGAATACAACCAACGATGTGCTTACTTTTTTTAAAGCAAATATTTCATTCTTTTACTTGTTTTTTAAACCAAGATACTTTTCCCAAAAAAATGCTTTAATTATGGTATTTTTAGATTTTCTGAGCCATAAAATAAACAAACAAAAATGTAAAGCAATGGGAAAAGTACTTTTCGTTTTTTTGTAAAAGTTTGACAAAAAAAGTTTTTAACTATATATTTTTAACTATTTTTCAAGCGATATTTACAAAAAAGAAAATGAGTTTTTGACTTTTAAAAAGTTAAAGCATGACATTGTTAGCGTCGCCTTTGTTTTTAAATATTTATTTTTCTATTTAAAATCAAGTTTCTAGAATCTAGAGAATGAAATGGGTGACTTCATAAAAAAATCTATGGCTAACCAACTACTGAACAAAACTGACCTTTTGTGGTGATTAAGTGATCTTTCAGATGGTGTGGTACACATATTTTATGAATAACTCACAAATAAGGTGCCAAAAAATTCGCTATGACCTTGAAAAAAATTTAAAAAGATCATTCAACAAAACTATCGCTGACCAACTACTGAAACTAACTAAACTTTTTATGACTTATAAGAATATATACTTCTTCCTTACATGATCCACAGGTGGCAAACAAATAAACTTTAAAAAAGGGTGCGGGTCAAAATTCAGCTTTTCAAAAATCTGTTTTTTGCACGCAAATTCTATTTTTCAAAATTCTGCTTTTTATCAGTTCCGTTTTTCGAAATTCTGCTTTTCAAATTTTTTTTTCGAAATTCTGTATTATAAAATTTTAAGCAATAAAATTCTGCTGATTCCGGTTTTTCTCAAAGACGGAAAAGAAAAAAGTGATTTTTTAACTTTATTGTTAGACAATTCAGTGCAACACTTTCTTCCAATCTGGAAGAGATTTTGTTTTTGCTCGTATTTATTTATGTTATTTGATTGCTGCACATATTTTTTTACAACGAACTATCCACGCACAACTTATATTTCACTTTTTTTTTGTACTTTAACGGGTTAATGAAGCTGTAAATGTTAGTGCAAAAATTGAGTTAAGCCTAGTTTACAGTTTGATTCAGGTGAAACACATTATTATATTGATTGTTGGTTAACAGTTTCATGCAAAATAAAACCATTGCTGTCATGGAATTTCATGCAAAACGATTGGCCGGCATCTGTTTTGCGAGCGAAAAATAGTGTGGTGAATAATAAGTATTTTTTATGGTTGGTTTACTATTCAAAAAAAAAAATATATTCACCTTACAGCATTTTTTGCATGCAAATGACTTTAGCATCCAAAAATAATTGTTTTTCCATTTTTAGGAATTTATTAATTAAGTGTAAGTTAATGACTCAATGCGTGCGGCTTTTTTTTCGTCTAGAATATTATAAAAATTTTGCACTGAATATGTGCGTAATTTTGTACAAAGTTTTGTGTTTTATTCGCACGGAACTGTTAACTATATGCTCATACCTAAAATTAATGTCTTAAGCGCCTAGTTTACAGTTCCCGTGCGCAAAAAAAAATCTATGCAGATATTCTCGCATGTCAAAAATAATTGAGGTGAAATGTAAAATTAATTGTTTGCATGATTGGTTTACAGTTTCATGCAAAAAAAAAAAAACTATGCTGTCATGGAATGTCATGCAAAACAATGGACCGGCAATTGTTTTGCATGCGAAAAAAAGTGTGGTGAATAAAATATTTTTTTTTTTTTATGGTCGGTTTATACTTCCGAAAACAAAATATATTCACCTCAAGGCATTATTTGCATGCAAATGGTTTTCACATCCAAAAATAATTATTTTCCATTTTTAGGCCTATAGTTTGTCAAATAAGGGTAAATTAAAGACTCAATGAGTGGTTTAGGCCAAAGCGAACGTTTTTAGCCTTGAATATTATTTAACTTAATGCGCAGAATAGTCTTAAAACCAAATACAAGAAATTTTCCCTATTTTATGATGAGACAAGTATGAGAAAATTGTCTTACAACATTTTGTTTTGTAAAACAGAATTTTGAAAATCAGAATTTTGAAAAGCAGAATTTTGAAAAACAGAATTTTGAAAGCAGAATTTTGAAAGCAGAATTTTGAAAGCAGAATTTTGAAAAGCAGAATCCTAAAAGCAGAATTTTGCAAAAAGAATTTTTACCAAGCCAGAATTTCGACCCCAACCTTTTAAAAATTCATAAAAAAAATCTATGATTACCCAATTACTGAAACTAGTTGACCTTGTATGCGATTGAGTGGCCTTTCAGATGGTATAAACGTTTTTTTGCGAATATCACACAATTAAGTAACCAAAAATCGTAAATCGAACAAATTTAAAAAAAAATCTATCGCTGACCAACTACTGAAACTAACTGACCTTTTATGACCAATCAGATGGCATAAACTTTGTTTTAACTGACCCAAAGGAGACGTGACCTTGAAAAAAAAACTTTAAAAATTGATAAGAAAATACATATATGAATGACCAATTTCTGAAAATAGTTGTCCTTTACTGGCGTTAGTGGTTAGTGGCCATTCAAATGATATACATGTTTTGCGAGTATCCGACAAATGAGGTGCCAAAAATCACATGTGACCTTCATAAACTTAAATCCTTGATTACACGTTCTCTAAGGTTTGCTTATTTTGACCAATTACTGTTCAAATAGATAACATTAATTTAGCACATATCCCATATACAAGGTGTTAAGATTCCAAAGCCCAAAGTATACATATGTGGATTCCTTTGTATTCAAGAAGCTTAGAAGCTATATGGTTGCCTTATATGGATTTTAATAGGAAAGGTGCTTATCATCTACATTATTTTACTGAAACATCTTCAAGCCCTTATGTTTTGTTTTTTTTTTTTTTAATTTCATTTTTGAAATTTATTGCTTTATTCGTTTTAAAGCTTTATCGCTTTGACGGTTTTTATTCATGAATTTTGAGTATCCATTCATTAGATGTGTGAAGTTCAAATAGGTTCACAGAAGTTGAATGATAGTGGGATGGGAAGATATATTTATGTATGTATGTATTGCTTGTCACCCGATTTTACTAGGTCTGACGTTGCTTATTATTGCTATTAAAATAATTAAACCCAAAGCATGGAATTCCGTTTACATCTAGGTCATCTCTTGAAGTTTGAACATTTAAAAGTTAGATAATAGCTCTGCGTTTAATTCAAAGCCAAAGACAAGATGTTTGTTAAAGAAACTCAAATTTTAATAAACGGCATTTCGTTCACCTAAAATAATTAACTTTAATTATTAAGATAACAACGCAACAGTTGCGTTAGTTTTGAAGAAATGTTTGTTATTTCCCTAAAAATTTGCAGGTAAATGCTTCAGGTTTGTTCATAGATTCTATCTCTGGATCGTCTGATGTCTAAATAAGTAACATACAAATTTATCTAGCTTTCAATTTCTTGTTCTTAATTTTCATTTTCCTTTCTAAGAACTTTTAGATTTACCCTATTTTGTTGTTTTAATAATTGACACACTAATTATTATTCCACACAAAAAGATTGTAATGAAAAAGTATTTTAAGCTCGAGTAACTTTAGAGGTCATCTGGGCTGCTGAGAAGGTAATGAAAAACTTGGAATTAAATTTTTACCTGGAAAATGAAATTCTTTTTCTTTTTTAATTTTGAATTTTAAGTAGGATTTGATTTATTCCATACGGAATAGTTTAGCTGAATAACAACGTAGAATAAAAAAAATACAAGAAGTGTGAAAATGAAAACGATTCTTTAAGAATCTTAATATAGGTCAAAGATTTGGCTAGATATTATTTTCCAGGCCATAACCCATATCTGTATAAGAAAAAAGACAAACATGCAGATGCAGATGCATATAGTAAAATTACGTTTCGGGTGAGCAAATATGAAGGAAAGTCTAATGACGTTTTGGGTGTATTCTAATTCTAAAGAGATAATGCTTATTTCAGATCTAAGAAGTAATCAAATAAGGTATTGGATGTTTTAGTATATGCTAGTATACTTCTTTTGAGCTCCATTTTTTCACTCCTACCACTCCAAAAGCTCTTGATTGGCTCTTCCAACTAGACTTTGATTACAGCGAATGCGTATTCAGACGAACAACTGAACTGTTCGTCCGAACTAGAGCTGTGTAAATCGTTCATCTCAAATGATCGAATCGTTCAAGAATCGATAACTATATTCATTTTTAACAATACTGTTCTGATTCAATTTGCATTTCGATTTCAATTATGTAAATTAAACCTCTTAAACAATACAATTTCGATGGATTACACTAGTTTACAAAATTTTGGGTCATGGTAGGGTCCTTAGAAAAAATATATTTTCTAGACTAATTTTGGGTCACTGAAACGAAAATCAAAATTATTTTTTTTTCCAAAGAAGCGTTTTCGAGATATGCGCAAAAATCATTTTCTCAGCTATTTTTTCAGATATTCCCATAAATTTCGCTAATGGCATAGCTAATTTACATAAAATGTGTATTTTCTGAATGATGTGATCTGTTTCCTTCTGACGATGTACTGCTTGTATAAGTCGGACTGAAATTTTGTAAGTTACAGGCATCCAAAGTTTCAAAAACGAGTATTTTTGAAAAATTTCTGGTTTTTGGTTACTCCATATGGATAGAAAAAAAAATATTTAAAATAATTTTAAGGACTCAAGTGAAAAACAATATTTTTAACAAAGATTTGAGCCAAAGTTTTTCAAAATCGGATGATAAATGTAGAAGTTATTAAATAATTAGTGAAAAAAGGCAATTTAATTTTTTTTGATAAAAGTCATATAAATGTATATTTGGGTGTCTGTTAATTCCCAAAACCATTTTTTTAAATCAGAAACCCCTAAAATCAAAATTCTATGTCCTTAAATAAAGTTTTTGACCAAAAAATGTTTGTCTTAGGTGATAAATCGTTGCCTCTTAGGCCATTCTCTTTCCCAAACAAAGGAGAATTGAACACACCAAACTCCAAGACCAATAATGACGTGATATATATCGTTGGAAAGGTATTTTTATGAACTACAATAGTTACTAAAAGAGTTTATTTCAAATCTCTATGTGAAAAAAGGATAGTTCTTTTCACATCATAATGCGCTGAAACACAATTTTGGCCAGCGAATAACTTTTTTCACATAGAGATTTGAAATGAACTCTTTTAGTAACTATTGTAGTTCATAAAAATACCTTTCCAACCAGAATACCAAAAACCAGAAATTTTTCAAAAATACTCGTTTTTGAAACTTTGAGTGCCTGTAACTTACAAAATTTCAGTCCGACTTATACAAGCAGTACATCTTCGGAAGGAGACAGATCACATCATTCAGAAAATACACATTTTATGTAAATTAGCTATGCTGTTAGCGAAATTTATGGGAGTATCTGAAAAAATAGCTGAGAAAATGATTTTTGCGCATATCTCGAAAACGCTTCTTTGGAAAAAAAAATAATTTTGATTTTCGTGTTCAGTAACCCAAAATTAGTCTAGAAAATATATTTTTTCTAAGGACCCTACCATGACCCAAAATTTTGTAAACTAGTGTTATAAAACCTCAAAATTATTTGAAGTTTTCACAGTTTTTTTACTGCTCCGGAAAAAGCAGATCTAGTTGCAATTGGGTGACATTTGGATCAAAATATAGTTCATACCCGTCAAAATATAGTTCATTCTGTCCGTCAAGCAATCAACTGTAAAATTCCATTGAAGGATGTCAATGGATTAAGAAATATCTAAAAAATCTCAATTTTTTTAAGAGATTGATATCAAAATCGAGATTCATCGAAATTATTGAGATTGAGGTCGATTGAAACGAACATTTTTTATTTCAATCATCAATACTTTGGATTGATTGGATCAACAAAATCGAATCGTTCCTGATTGACACAGCCCTAGTCCCAACTATGGTTTCAGTGGGTGCGTATTTAGACAGCCAATGTTCAGACGTATTCATCAGGTCCGAAGCCACACGAGTTCGTCCGAACGATGGATTGTTTAAATCAGTTTGATTTTTCTGCAGTTGTCGTCAGAACAATTGTTCGTCCGAGTTCACAACCACTGTACCCATAGCCTAATATTTTCGAAGTCTTTTTCTGTTCCCGATTTCAAGAGATAGAAGATGTGAACATGGACACCCACACACATTAAGTTTTGTCGGATTGCTTGTCAAAAGGGGTAAAAGCTTCAAAAAGCCATTTAAGTAGGTGTCGGCATTTGTTACTGCGTACATTTTTGAGGAGACGATATTTTCATATTCGATAAGAATCGAAATTGAGTGGAACAGTACAAAAACTCAATCGAAAATGACATTACCAACATTTTGATCCGTTAAAAAAAATAATAATAAATCAAAATTCATTAATTGGCTTGGTTAAGGAGGCAAAAGAATTACATATTAAAAGTTTGGGGAGTCGGGAGTGACAACAGTTTTGAAAAAAAGACAAAAAAAAAGAAAGAAGAAAGCGCTTTATTAATGAGTTAACAAAAGATGAAAGAATTCCTGAGTCAGAATCTTACTTCAAAGTGAATGGAGCATATGCATAGATTTAGTAGCTGTTGAAAGGCAAAGCCCAGAGTTTATCTCATTGAAATTCCATATGATAAACTCCAGTGTTGCCTTGCAACAGCTTAAATAAAATCTATCAGCCCTATCAATAAAAACTGCTCAGATATCTTCTAATTCAGAAATTAGCTAAAACGTCAATCAGAACTTAGTTCACGAATTAAAATTTCATATCAATAAGAATATAAACTGCTAATCCACGTTCAGCTCAAAAACTTAACGAAAATCTACTAACTACAATCAACAAGAACTCTGCTCTTTCCAAAGACTATAGCTAGAACTATAATGCTCGGAGGGGCACTTAAGTGGTCGGAAGAAAACAAGCGAATAAAGGGAAAGCATATGGCGGCGACTATAATTGCGAAGTGGAGCGTTTCGTCAAGTTTCGTTCAACTTTGGTTACGGAAGTGAGGTGCGCTCCCGAGCGCACCTCACTTAAGTAAAACTGACATTTGGTGAAATAGGAATACCAAAAAGAGATAGATAATAATTACATAATGGGTGTGTTCCCCTTTTTTCGGTACGGAAAGCTACTTTTCGTTGGTTTTTGACATTAGCTTCAGTGCCCTTCCGACTATTATAGTTCTACCTTATTTATGGAACTGCACATACACTTTCTTACTAAATGTGAACTTTCGCACATACACTCTCTCATTTGAGACTGTAGATAGCATGTGTGTCACAAGCGTCTGTTTCCTTTTATCTCTAGTTTTTTGCAACAATGACAGAAGAATTTTTAATTTAATTACTCGTTTATTGATTTATTCTACTTACTTTGGTGAGTTAGTTTAATGCCATGAATTTTGATTTATTGATATGATTTGCCACTTAACTCACTGATCAAAGATTATTTGTGTTTCATTTGCGTTTATGAATACCGGTGTATATGTCCAAATATATAGTGCTTATTATCTTGGTTGCCATGACATATTAAATATTTTTGGCGAGTTTCATTAGTGTAAGAGTTTTTTCGTGGGTGTTATGGTTAACATTCTACACTTGCCCCTCCCCCTTAAAAAACACCCTTTCACCATGGATATTTTTAGGGACTCTCTTGATTCTTAGTTCGTATGACAAATGCAACATTAATTCCAAGTTTCATTAACATACCTTTATTTTCAAAGGGTTTTCGGTAATATTTTACCTTTTGTACCTGAAAAAAAGCCATCATTACATAAAAAGGACTATCACTTTTTTTTGGTGGTTGTATCATTTCTAATTTGATTTCATTAGATTCAGCGTTAAACACTACCCTTAAAGCATGTATCATATGGTTAGGTTGTACCAAAACAAATATTTAAGTTTGATAGACATCCAAGTTCTCCTCGTCTGCACCTCTTTAAATGCATCTACACAAAAAGCCAATGCGGGGATTTTGGGGAACCTAGGATATGTTATAGAGTTTGCAATTCTACATCGATTCCAATTTTAATATTTCATGGATTAATTTTTTCAACCTCGGAACACATTTTGCCTGGTCTATTGTTGTCATTGGGACGAATTTAGCTCTCTTATCCCATCATGAAGCATTCTTGTACCTTCATATCATTTATAAGTCGAACGTAAGTTATATTTACAAGTTTAATCGAGTGGCAAAATGTTTTTTTTTTTTTGCTTCAATTTTATAGTTCAGGAAAGCATCCGTTTTCAAGTTTCAATGTTATTCACCTCACTTATAGGTATCAAAGCAAAGTTTCAAGAGTCAATATAAAAGAGCACCAAGCACCATACTTTTCACACTCCATAAAGTAAGACGTCTTCAAGGTATTCGACAAATTGCCACTATAAGTTCATCGTGCTGCGGTGTCGATTGTTATCTCTATGAGTTGCATGCATTGTTTCACTAAAAAAAATATGCCTAACTTCCGACACCAACGGTTCCGGAAAATAATTAAAATGCTTTTATTTTCTTCAGCCTTCAACGTTATGTGTGCAATAGAAATGGAAATAAGTAGATAATAAGTAAAAATTGAAGTAGTTTTCAGTCTCACACAATGCAGGTAAGATAGATAGATTAATATGATATGCGATAAGTCAAGTGCAAGCTATTGTGAAAATGTGAATAAAGTTGCGTTGCAATACTTCGCTGCAAATATTTTCACATGATGTATAATTTAATTATGGATATTCCTAAGAAAAATTTTATATTTATTTATTTAAATACTAGAAAGTTAACTGAGTTTGTCACATAATTATATCTAGCTATCTTGAAAGAATATTTAGCTACTCATCGTACTACATATGTATGCATTATGTACTTGTATATTTAATAAAAGCCGTTTTCCTTTGGAGGTGGCGAAGTACTTACGAGTAGATGAAAACCCTAGTCTAGTACTACCAACTGCACATGCTCTCATGCGCGAGTAAATATATTTAACATGGGAAAGCAGTTTGATGTGTTCCATTGAAAAAAGCTGGCAAAGTACTTGTAAGTACTTCGCCACCTCCAAAGGAAAACGCCTAAACATAGAATTTGCGCAAGGCATAAGGCTAGGACCGCACTTGCGATTTCAATCGCGCGACTGTTTGTTCGCCAGAAATGTAACACATGAATTTAAATAAGAATGAACGCACATGCTACCTAGAAATCGCGACGATTAAAAGTCGAAAATTTGTTCCATTTTTCTGGCGATGCGATTGTCGAAAGTTGAAATGAAACAAACGGACTTAGATGGTTGTGCTCACACTTGCGATTTAAAATAGCGCGACTTAAAAATCGTAGTCGCAACTAGAAAAAATCATACACGCACTTGTGATTTTCAATCGTACGATTATTTATCCGCAAGAAATGAGACACATGGTTTTAAATGTGAATGCACACATACGCGACTTTAAAATCGCAGCGATTAAAAAAATGGAACCAGATCTATTTTTTTTCTGTCGCAAAATTAAAAAGACGCATATCGTCGGCCTCATAAGCAGACCTCGTAACTTCACCTTTTACTGAAAATGACTTTTGAATACCATTTTATAAAAATTTTGTCAGCGAAGCAACCCTCGAAATTTGGTTTTTCTTTTAAAACTCTAAATAAACTTAAATTTAAGTTTTAAATAGCACTTAACTCCATTTTTATTCTGTTCCCGGGAAAAACTCGTGACAGACATTACTTACTTACTTATCCGGCTCCCGATCCATGAAGGGTCTCTGCCTGAGATATTGCGGTCTTCCATCGGTTGCGGTCCCTCGCACGCTCCCTCCAGTCATCGAGACCAAGCGCTCTTGCGTCTGTGACCGCCTGGTCCCTATAGCGGAGGTTCGGTCTTCCTGGTCGTCTCGAACCTGGGGGCTGGGATTCGAAGATTTTCTTGGCTGCAGCGTTGTTGTCCATTCGCTCGATGTGGCCGAGCCAGTGTAGTCGACGTGTTTTGGCTCTTTGGACTACATCCACATCTTGGTACAGCTCGTACAGTTCACGATTGAATCTTCTCCTCCAATCGCCCTCTTCGCATATAGGACCAAATATCCGCCGTAGA
The DNA here is from genome assembly GCA_963921185.1 of Dasysyrphus tricinctus. Taxonomy (NCBI): domain Eukaryota; kingdom Metazoa; phylum Arthropoda; class Insecta; order Diptera; family Syrphidae; genus Dasysyrphus; species Dasysyrphus tricinctus. The sequence goes on from OY992532.1 coordinate 125,620,816, forward strand.
ATTTTTCTCTCGAAAGTGCCCAGGATCAATTCCCCTTTTTTACTTATCGTCCAGAACTCGGCGCCGCCGTAGAGTAGAACTGGTAAAATTAGAGTTTTGTATAGCGTGCACTTTGTCTTTCGAGAAAGGAGTTTTGAACCGATTTGTTTGGCCAAACCGAAGTAGCAGCGGTTCGCTAGGGTAATTCTTCGTCGGATTTCTACTAAGGTGTCGTTCGTGGGATTGATGTTTGTTCCGAGGTAGGTGAACTCCTTGACTACCTCGAAATTACTGCTACCAACAGTGACGTTTTGTCCTAGGCGATGGACAGATGAGGCATTGTTTGTTGATAGCATATACTTTGTTTTGTCCTCATTCACTTCAAGACCAACGCGTTTCGCCTGTTCATCAATAGCTGTGAATGCTTCAAGTACAGCTCTGTTGGAACGGCCGATGATGTCGATGTCGTCCGCATAACCAAGCAGTTGAGAAGACCTGTTAAAGATAGTGCCTTCCATGTTAACACCACTCTTGCGCACTATCTGCTCCAGGACTAGGTTGAAGAAATCACATGATAGCGCATCTCCTTGTCTGAACCCTGTACACGTCTGGAATAACTCGGATGAGCTGTTACCCATTTGCACGTTGCACCGCGTATTTTGTAACGTCATGCGGCATAGCTGGATCAGTTTTTTCGGGATCCCGAGTTCCGACATCGCCAATAGAAGCTCTTGGCGACTTATGCTATCATATGCGGCTTTAAAGTCGATGAATAGGTGGTGGGTCTCGACTTGAAATTCGTTGGTCTTTTCCAGGATTTGCCTCAATGTGAAGATTTGGTCTATCGTTGATCTGCCTGGCCTGAAGCCACACTGGTACGTGCCGATCTTAGTGTTGCAGAAAGGTTTTAGACGCTCACATAGTACGTTGGATAGGATCTTGTAGGCAACATTAAGCAGGGATATGCCTCTGTAGTTCTTGCAGGACATAGGATCGCCTTTTTTGTAGATTGGGCATATGGAGCTATTTGACCAGTCGTCGGGCATACATTCCTCCTCCCAAACTTGGTTGATGAGCTGGTGCATGCACCCTACCAGAACATCTCCTCCATACTTGAAGAGTTCCGCTGGTAGGCCATCCGAGCCGGCGGATTTGTTGTTCTTAAGCTTGTGGATGGCTTCCTTAACCTCTTCAGTACCGGGTGCTGGGACTGGATCTTCATTGACTGGTCTAATGCTTCTTTGTTCCTCTATTGCCTCCTCTACATAATGCCCATTAAGCAGCTGCTGGAAATGCTGCTTAAACACGTCTACAATTCCCTGTGCTTCGGTGACTAGGTTCCCTTCGCTGTTTCGAAGAGCTTGCGTGCCAGTCCTATAACCAGATGCCAGTTGCTTGGCTGTTTTGGAGAACCGGCGGGCGTTGGTGGCGGTGCTGGACTCTTCGAGATACTTGAGCTGAGAGGCTGCGGATGCTCTTTTCTTTCTACGCAGGGTTTTTTTCTCTTTCCTTCTCTTTTCACGGTACTCCTCTCTTGCTGCTCTTGTTTTCCGTTGCAGCATTTGCATTCGTGCATTTTCCGTCTCCTGCTTCAATACCGCGCATTCATCATCATACCACGGGTTCTTTTTCCTGGGTGGTTGATAGCCTATGGTGGTCTCGGCTGTCTCCTTAATAATGTCGCGAAACTGGTTCCACTGGTTGTTGACGCTTGTGGCTGGGTGTACGGCAGAGAGTTTCCCGGTCAATTGCTCACTGTAGTCTCTGGCTTTCTCATATCTGCTAAGGCATGCGATGTTGAACTTCTTTCTTTGGGTGGTCTTCGTTTTCTTTTCGTTGGACAGTCGGGCTCTGAACTTTGTCACAACAAGAAAGTGGTCAGAGTCCACGTTTGCACCTCGGAAAGTTCGCACGTCCAAGATGTTCGATGCGTACCTTGCGCCAATTAGCACGTGGTCGATTTGGTTGGCCGTTCGACCATCTGGAGATCGCCAGGTTGCTGTGTGTATCCCTCGCCTGGGGAACCTAGTGCTACTTATCACCGTATTACGAGCTGCAGGAAAGTCGATTAGTCGGAAGCCGTTGTCTGTTGTCGTTTCGTGGAGGCTGTGCTTTCCAACTAATCCGCCAAAGATGTTTTCCTTTCCGACTTTAGCATTGAAGTCTCCGAGCACGACTTTGACATCGTACTCCGGACAGGCTCCGTAGGCTCCGTCCAGGAGGTCGTAAAACTCCTCCTTGTTAGACTCCTCAGCTTCATCGGTAGGGGCGTGTGCACATATTAGGCTGATGTTTTGGAAGGTAGCTTTGATGCGGATCACAGCCAGGCGATCGCTTATCGGCTTAAAATCGATGACTTTTGATCTGAGTCGATTTCCCACGACGAATCCGCATCCTAGCATGTGCATTCTTTGGTGACAGCTGTAATAAATGTCGCAATCTTTTCTTTTCGTTATACCTGATCCTATCCATCGTATCTCCTGGATCGCGGTTATGTCTGCCTTGTACCGCGAGAGGACAGATTCAAGTTTATGAGTAGCACCTGGTGTGTAGAGTGTCCTTACATTCCAGGTGCATACTCGTAGATCATAGTCCATTTTCGTTCCGGGTCTGGTTGCCATTTGAGGGGGGTCGTTATCCGAGGTTTCACGCGTCTCTCTCATAACAATTGGTTTTTTTTACTGTGGTCGGGTCGTTAGCCCAACGCACTAACCTCCAATCTGTAGGGCCATGGGTTTAATGTTGCAATTCTTTCCTTGATCAACATTCGCACTTACAAGTTTAGCAAGTCCTGGCATAAAGCCAAGACCAGTATCCAGCGGCTACCAACTTGGAGGTATTGTAAGCACTTGATGTGTAGGAAAAGATACAGCTCGAGGCCCCCAGTTCCTACAACATCCAACCACCCGTGACAGACATTGCGAAGTTTTAAACTTTACAACGATTACGACGAGTTTACGCTGTTGCATGAATACCCATATTGTTTTTTTGTTTAAAACATTGTATTTATATTAAAACCATTATTTTTTTAAATATACTTGTGCAAAAATATATTAAGATATGTTGAAAATAAGCGCCGTGAGACATTTTCGTCTCTCCTGTAAAATTTTGAATTTGTGAGTTAGGCGCCAGTTATAGCTATCATTGAAACTCATCATTGAAAATTTTAATGATTGGTTTTGAGACGTTTAGGAGGCAAAATCATTTATTATTTTGATGAACGATCAAAGCTCAAGACTTAATTAATATTTATAGTCAAAAAAAAAATTTCTAATAAGCCCAACTTTCCTCAAAAATTGACTTTTAATTTTTCAATGATCATTGGTAAGGTAGTTCAATCATTGAAATAAGAAGTCTTTTTATGTGAAAAGTTGGGCCTATTTGAATAATTTTTTTGGCTAGAAATATTAATTAGGTCTTAACCTTTATTTGTCCATCAAAATAATAAATGATTTTACTTCCTAAACGACTCAAAATCAATCATTAAAATTTTCAATTATGAAATTGGAACGCCAAAAAGAGAGATGATAATTACGTTAAGGGTGTGTTCCCCTTTTAACGGTGCGGAAAGCTACTTTTCGTTGGTTTTTGACATTAGCTTCAGTGCTCTTCCGACTATTATAGTTTTACTTTAATAAGTCACATGTTCGAAAACATCATGTGTGGTGCAATTCTCCAGTAAAAATCGAGTTGGCAACAAAAATATTGAGAAACCGGAGAACGTGTTCATAAACGTCAAATACGTTTGCAACGTCAAATGCGTTTGCAAATGTCAAATGCGTTTGCAAGAAAATTGGTAGACCTAGAAAAGTCGGAAGCCATCTTAAGTGGTCGTATGAAACCGAGCGAAAACTAGAAATTCGTATGACGCGCACATAATTGCGAAGCGGAAAAGTTCCACTTAGTCTAGTTTTCGTAAACTTTTACCATCGGACGTGAGAGCGCTCACCGACCGCTCTTCCGTAAGTGGACGTACGAAAATCCAAAATGGTGGAAGTACACTAAAACGAATTTGGCACTTTTTTTTCTGTTTGATGTATGTAAAATCTCAGATTTTCATTTAATTAATTTAAACCACATCGAATTTTCGTGGTTTCGCAAAGTAAATAATTAAAAGCCTATCGCTCTGTGCTGTGAATACCTAAGTAGAAGAAAATTAACATTGAAGAAATAATTATACATTTTTTTCACTTTCAACCACTTAAGTACATTATGGTTGATTTGTGAAATTGACGTTTCGAAAGCTACTTTTCGGTCAGTTTTGACAAGCTTGCGACAGCTTCCGCCTATTCTAGTTCTACACCTTAACTTTCATTATACATTTCATCAACAATATACATATTTAGCCTTCGTTAAGTTTTAATATAAATGTTTCATATAAGCTTAAAACATCGACTGCAGAGTTGCTGACAATAGCAATATTCGCGTACATGTAAGAAAAAGTACTGGAAGAGCAGTCCAGAGGCAGCCAGAGATTAACAAAAGTACCCGCCTTATCCCCAACTTGCGTATTCCTATGCCAAATTTTAATAGAATCAAACTTATAATTTCAGTTTTGTCTAAGCCTTTTTGTCAAAAGTGAAAATGGTCAAGTTATTCACTAAAAACTGATTTTTTGTTCAATCCAAGATGCCACGACTACCTCCATCACAATCATCCTGAAAAACTTCACATATAGGACCTACCCCCTCTAACGAAAAGTAAAAGAAAAGAGTACAACAATCGTCAATATGTCAATATAAACTGGAATGTAACTTTATGTTTTTTTAACTTTCCATTTTAACTGATTTAGCATTCAAAAGCAAATAGCCCAGGAAAATTAGACACAAAGTGGCAAAACTTTGAATAAATTCCAACAAAGCTGAATTTTGGTGGAGAGCTGTGCTTTGACGTCTCAAGCATTTCCTTAAGACTTCCGTGAATTTGGGTCGGGGCAAAATTTTTTAGGGGGGTGTAAAAGGGGATGAAATCCAGTTTTTTCTTAATTTCTCGAAAACTATCAGTTTTTGAAAGTACAAATTGTAGATTTAGTCAAGTAAATCTATGGTTTGACCCCGGACAAATTGTAACAAAAGAAAATTGTGTGCGAAGAGACTCAGACCACTCACTGGTACTTAAGACATATCCAAAATTAGCCAAAATCAGCCCATGGGAACATTGGTATTTAGTCGTTTCCAATATCGCATATATGACAAAATGTAGTCAGTTATAAAGCAGACTTGTGATACATCTATTTATAATGATTTTTTACGCTGATTGGAACTTGATACAAGTTTTTACCAAAATCTTCAAATCAATAAGGAAAAGAATCAGTAATTATATCTCAGATCTTTACTTATTAGTAGGATCCCTAAATAGAGTAGTAGTAGTAGTAGGTACTAGGTTGGTTCAGTTATTTGTTTATAGGTATCTTGAAAAATAAAAGTCCTAGGACCATTTGTTTTTTTGTGTTTGACTAAAAATTGACAAAAGCATTGAATATTAAAGTCAAAAATAGTACTTAATAAAATTTGTAAAAAAAAAATTAGTTTGAACGACATTCAGCATAAACATTTAAAAAAATTATCCTTTATTATATATATATATTATGTGTATGTACATACATATGTACATACATATGTACTTCCAATCGAAGTTTTGTCAAACAAAAAATTGAATTTCAAAAACGGTCTAATGTGCCGTTTGTTAAAATTATTTTATTTTCAAACTAATATTCTGAAAATCTTAAAATGTCTGAATAAGAAGTAAACAACCGTTTCTAATTATCATGCATGGTTCTTTTAAAAGAATTTTTCTAAAAATACGTTCGAAGTTTTCGCTCCAACTTCTTTTAGCGTATCAGGCAAAAAAAAATCAAGAAGTTAAAATCCATATATTATACATTATGTATGTTTGAATAGCTAAGAAATATTGCTAGATAAAATAATTTGTCCACTTTTTTAATTTTAAGCATTTTTTTTAGCAATGAACTTACAGTTTCATTTTTCTCGGAATCAACCCAAGTGCACTTAGTCCGTTTTTTCCCCTGAATCCTTCATATTTGTTATACGACCTTGTAATTTGTTATACGATTTGTAAAAATCACCCGTTAGTTCTCAGCCAACAGTGTTATTATGGAATGTTTGTCTTCGAATTTATAACAATCCTCGATAGTATAGTGGTCAGTATCCCCGCCTGTCACGCGGGAGACCGGGGTTCAATTCCCCGTCGGGGAGATGAGAGCAACTTTTTTTTATTTTTTGTATTGCTGGTGCTGGAATATATACGAACGATACCATTGTACATATATCTTTTGGTGTATATACCTTGAAAAACTTATATTTTCGAGATTCGAACGCTTTTACAACAGCAATATCTCGTAACTGAGCACTCGTATCAAAAAAGTTATGATGATACTTCTTGTTGGAAATATGACTATCTTAACAATGAGCATAAATAATTTTTCGACAACTTCGTCATGTAAGACTTTTGACTTTTGACCAATTTTAAAAATAGTTATATGATTTAAATGATCAATTTTACAACAAATATGAAAATGTTTTCGTATAGAGAGTCATATAATCTGTATATTGTGTAAAATTTTTTTGACAACATTTGTTGTTTAAAAGTTGTACTAATATCTTCTTACTGATCACTCCTTTGAAAAAAGTTGAAAAGTATTTTTTGTAGATAATAATAAGACATAAAGCAGGTATAAATTTATCTTTGACAACTTCGTCATCTGAGAGTAAAGAGCAAAAAAACCAGATTTTTTAACTTTTGACGAAGTTTTTATAATCCAGTAAAATTAAATTAATTAATTCGAAATATCTATAAAAAATACTGCGTCGAATTTTTTTTTGTTTCTTAAAGAGTACCTATTGGAGAGTGTAAATCCAAAAAGTTCGAACAAAAACCGCCCATGCGTTGTCCGCCATTTTGAAAAAGGCTTTGGAAAGCGCGAGCTCGATTTTCTCGGCTCCTATCATATATAGAGCTGTATTTTTTTAGGTTTGTACGTTAAAATATCTTCTTTAACTTTTGTTGAGAAAAAAATTTGAAACCTCTTTCCAAAAAAAAGTTATCGACGAAAAACTGTCGAGATTTTGAAGTAAAAATGGTTTTTATCGTTTATCTCGCCTCATGTTCATCTAATCGAAAAAATACTTAAGTTGTTTTTCATAGATCACTTTATTTCCAAAATTTTGGTATATTTAAATTTTATGTGCGACAAAAACTGTAGGTAATATAACCTGACAAAATGGCCAATAGCCAGCGAAAAATGTCTTATATCGGAAAGAAATATAACTTTGGTCCCGCAAAAAATATATTTGATTTTATTTTATTTCAAATCTTTTTTTAAGCGCATTATTAAATACCTGTCAGTTTTTTATCATATCTCATTATGCTTCGGAGTAAAAAAGTTTTAAATATGGGTGATTGTTTTATATGTGAAAAGCTATTTGGTACAAAAAGTTTCGGTGGTGAAAAAAAAAGGTGTAAGTACATTTTAATCGTTTGCAGTTAAAAGAGGTAATATCGAACATGCGCGTATGCTTGAAAACCTTGATAGTATAACGGTTCATGTTAATTGCTGGAAAAATGATTTAAATGAACGAATGGCTTTTTTTTATTGCACAAGGTGGCTTGGGACACTCATTCAACATTCGAATGTGTATGCCAAAGTATGTTACTTTCGTGCGAAACCATTTAGCAAACAATGTTCCATAGTTTTTGATGGTTATTCTGAAGATCCACATCTGGGAGGTACAAAACAATCCGAAATATTAAGAAGAGCTATGAAACAACAGAGTGGAGATGTAGTTCTCCATGAAACAACGACGGTAAGTATTAATCAGGAAAAATTCCTTACCAACGGGAGAAACAAAGTTTCATTAAAATGCTTTCAAAATGTTTTCAACTATCACATATAGCCGCCGTGCAGCATGCATCTGAAGATGCAGATACGTTGACTGTTAAAACAGCAATAGAAAAGGCACCCTCATATGACTATGTTAATATCATCGGAGAAGACATCGACCTACTTGTTCTTCTCACAGGCCTAGGAAACAAAACATCTAATGTATTTTTCCGTAAACCAGGCAAAGGACGATTTCAAGAAGCACTATATTCGCCATTTGGTTTCAATTATCCACATTTAACCGACCACATACTGTTTCTTCACGCATTTTCTGAGTGCGACACGACGTCAGCTATTTATAACATCGGTAAAACTAAATTGATAGGCATTCTAGAAAAAAATGATGAACTGAAAAACCTTGTTCATTTATTCAGATCCAGCGATGTTGATAGCAACGTTTTGGGAGCCGCCGGAGAAAAAGTTTTTATTGAGTTATTCAATGGGAAGGAAAATGAGTCACTGGATTCTTTGCGATATAACAACTTTGTTAAAACGTCAAAAAAACTAAGTTTAATCTATCTTCATTGCCTCCTAGTGCAGCAGCTGCTCGGCAACACACATTCCTTACCTACCATCAAGTACAGACTTGGATCGATGTTCACCATGACCCACTAAAATGGGGTTGGAAAAGAACTCCGAGAGGATTAGAGCCAGTTACAACCACTCAGGATCCAGCTCCACAAAGCATATTGCAAACTATATCCTGCAAATGCAAGGGCCAGTGTGGTCGAGCTTGTGGCTATCGGAAATCTGGTCTGAATTGTTCCTTAATATGTTTCTACTGCAGTGGAAAAACATGCGAGAATGTTCATTCCTTGCAAAATTTACTGGAAGATGAAGACGCATGTGAAAACATTGAAGAAACTACCAATGACGATCCCAGCAGTACTAACAACGTTAATATGATCATTGATGTTCGCACGCCTAGCCCAAACAAAAAAAAGGAGAACGACATGAAAAAACTATGCCACATTGAGCTATCGATAGGCTGATATAGAAACGAAAACGATTGAATCGTGGATTATACCTCCTGGGAACACCACATTAAAAAAATGCCCCGTAACTCTACCTCGGTGGTGGTGTGGAAAAGAGTTTGAACTGTTTCTTTAAATTTCATAATGAACAAAATCAAATTTGAAAATTTTCAAACGTGAGTAAATTTCTTTTTTTTTTTTAATTTTCGGAGGATATTGGCCATTTTAACAGGTTATATTTCCTACAGTTTTTGTCGCACATAAAATTTAAATATACCAAAATGTAGGAAATAAAGTGATCTGTAAGAAACAACTTAAGTACATATTTCGATCAGATGAACATGAGGCGAGATAAATGTTAAAAACCATTTTTTACTTCAAAATCTCGACGGTTTTTCGTCGATAACTTTTTTTTGGAAAGAGGTTTTTCTCAACAAAAGTTAAAGAAGATATTTTAACGTACCTAAAAAAAAATACAGCTCTATATATGATAGGAGCCGAGAAAATCGAGTTCACGCTTTCCAAAGCCTTTTTCAAAATGGCGGACAACGCATGGGCGGTTTTTGTTCGAACTTTTTGGATTTACACTCTCCAATAGAAACTTTTTAAGAAACAAAAAAAAATTGACGCAGTATTTTTTGTAGATATAAAATACTAATTTGATTGGACTATTAATACAGTGATATCTTTGGAACTATCACTCTTAGAAAAAAAAAATTATATTTTCTTGTAGAGAATTCAATAATGTAAAAACTTTGTATGAAGTTGTTTTCGATAGAAATCACCGTTTATGTGTAACAGGCGAAAAACAGACATTTTCGTCAAATAACGTTTTTTTTTTTAATGGTGATATCTTTTAAACGATTAGTCGTTAACATTTCTTATAGAAAATTATATGATCTACAAGGTTTGTATGAAGTACTTTTCGATAGCATTTACCGTTTAAAAGTTATAAGCGAAAAACCAATTTGTTTGACAATTGACCTTGAATAACTTATAACGCGCACACGATTTGTCAATATGGACTTTTGAGTGAGTATTCTTTACACCAAAATAAAGATTATTGCATTTAAACACCTTCACTTGGATTTATTCCGCAGTGAAAGTACATTTTGCCTGGGCTATTTATTGTGTGCGAAAACATGACATTTGTGTTTTTTCGTGTTTATTTTTGTTGTTTCTTTGATTACCGCATGGCTGCTTGTGATTTTTTTGCATTTTACATGTGTTTTAATTTTTTTTAATTTGTGCAACTGTCAGTGAATATTTGTCACCTTTATTTTCGCAAGCAGTTCGTTGTCTTGTTGGAGACCAACTAAAAATTTCGTTTCGCATCAGCAGCGTACTAGGCTTAACTGACTGACTCATTAGACAGATCATCAAAATTATGGAGCACTTCCTGACACCGTAGAAACTTGAATTTTCGCACAACCAACGGTAGCCCTTGTGGTACATACAAAGAAAACATTCTTTTAAATTACACACACGGAAAAAAGTATTGGCACAGTTGCAACTAATTAGATTAAATTAGTGTATACAAATAAATATAAAGTATTTTAATAATTTTTTTTTTACATAATTTATTTTTATTTGTTTTCTATTAGATAACATAAATAAAATCACTTTGGAGTTGATTAAACAAACACAAATTAGAAAACACTTATAAAAATACAATTTAAGAAGGAAAAAAGTATTGGCACACTTCAGGATTAACCCAAAATACGCACTAAAATGCAAGATGAAATAACTCTTCACTAATGGTTTGGCATCACTTTTTTGTTAATGACTTCCTTAAGCATGTTTTGCATCGAAAAAAAACTGTTTTTTAGTAACCTGTTGGCCAATCTTACTCCATCTATGCTTAATCACCGTTTTTTAGTGATTTTTTATTGGTAAAAGCGTGTTTTCTAGTTCGTTTTTTCCAGCACGTCCCACAGATATTCAATAGGATTCATGCCTGGTGATTGTGGTGGTGTCTCTAAAGTATGTGGAGTGTCTTATAAGAGCCATTTCTATAATTTATGGGCAGTTTGTTTGGGGTCATTATCATGCTGGAACTAAAAATAACCAGCAAACCCCAATTGTTTTGCACTTTTTCCAAGATTTTCAATATTCAAAAAACACCATCTTATCCATAATGCCATCTATGAAAACCAACTCCCCTACTTCAGATGTGTGCCAAACATAGACCAGGACTATCCAACCTTAATATGTTAGCCCAGGAAAAATGTACTTTCGCTGCGGAAAAATTCCAAGTGAAGATTTTTGAATGCAATTATATTTATTTGTGCCTAAGGAATACGCATGCGAAAGTCTACAAACGAAACTGGCTTGCGTTAAAAGTTATTCAAGGTTAAATGTCGAAAATACCGGTTTTCCACGTATAACTTTGTGTGTATTTCTCTCGAAAGCATGATTTCTTCCTGCAACGCAGTGCTTGGTTTTTGCCAATATTATTCACAGCCATGTTTCGAAAAATAATAAATTTGCTTTCGCTGACAAAATAATCTTGTTCCAAAAGTCTAGAATATGGTAACATAAGCTTTTTAGAAATCCAAACGTTTGGCTTTATTTCCTTAAGTAATGTCTTGGGATCCGAGAGTGATATATTGAGGTTGGGGGGTCCTGGTTTGGGGATATATGGCTACATCAGCAGTAGGGGAGTAGGTATTCATAGATGGCATTTTGGATAAGATGATCTTTTTGTATATTATTCAAATCTTGGAAAAAGTGCAAGAAAATTGAGGTTTGCTGGCAATTTTTAGTTCCAGTATGATAATGACCCCAAACAAACTGCCCATAAATTATAGAAATGGCTCTTATAAAACACTCCACATACTTTAGAGACACCACCACAATCACCAGGCATGAATCCTATTGAATATCTGTGGGACGTGCTGGAAAAACGAACTAGAAAACACGCTTTTACCAATAAAAAATCACTAAAAAACGGTGATTAAGCATAGATGGAGTAAGATTGGCTAACAGGTTACTAAAAAACAGTTTTTTTCGATGCAAAACATGCTTAAGGAAGTCATTAACAAAAAAGTGATGCCAAACCATTAGTGAAGAGTTATTTCATCTTGCATTTTAGTGCGTATTTTGGGTTAATCCTGAAGTGTGCCAATACTTTTTTCCTTCTTAAATTGTATTTTTATAAGTGTTTTCTAATTTGTGTTTGTTTAATCAACTCCAAAGTGATTTTATTTATGTTATCTAATAGAAAACAAATAAAAATAAATTATGTAAAAAAAAATTATTAAAATACTTTATATTTATTTGTATACACTAATTTAATCTAATTAGTTGCAACTGTGCCAATACTTTTTTCCGTGTGTGTATATGGAACACTTCCAACTGTCGTAGAACGATGAAAATTTGTAGAGCGTCAGAGGGTGACGTGCATACAAAGACAAAAGTCTGAAATTTATAATTTTCATCTCATGGGGCGTGGCACCCACTCATTTTTAAAAAATTATTATCAATTATAAAATACACTTCCGATTGTTGTAGAACGGTGAAAATTGGTAGAACGAACGATATGACTTGAAGAGCATACGAAGATAAAAATAAAAATTGAGATTTTCCATTCACGGGGCGTGGCATCCACTTACTTTCTCAGAAATACTTTTATTTATGTGAAGCCCTTTGGGTTATCGTATAATCCCACAAAACGAAACGTTGCGATACGATTTTTCACTACAAATTATTTCGATTGAAGGCGCATTTTATTGCGAGTGATATTAAGCACTGTTTTGTTTTTATTTTGTGTACTTTTTAATCACTAATGGTTCTCAACACCTCGATTACGATTCATGTTCGATAATTGAATGTTATCCGAGCCAAAAGCTTTTAAATTGACTTATAAAATGTCAAGGCCCACAACAAGACCAAGGTGGTGTGAATCGATCCACAAGATCGTACATCGTTAGAGTTATTCTTGAGGGGTTTTCTGAAGTCACAGGTCTATGCCAATAAGCTTCAATCGACCGATGCCTTCAAAGTCAACACGACCAACGACCAACCAAGGCGACTGCTCAAACTTAACCAGGTCTATGCGGCGGAGTCTTTCAAAATTGGACTTCTCATATATTCAATTCATATATGTAATACATGTTTAGTGGAAATGGGTGGATACCACACCCCCTTAAGGTCTTAAGGGAGATTTGAAATTTTTCTTTTAATTTTGTATGCACGCTCAGGGCCTAGCGTTGTGTGAAATCACAAGATTCTACGTGTCGGGAAGTTCTCCATAGTTTTGATGATCTCATTGTGAGCGAGTGAGTCAGCTACGATTTTAGCGAATCTCAGGAACTACTAATGCTCCCGTTGGATTTTGCGGGGATGCCTGTGCTTGATGCAGTTAAGCAAATATGTATAATGAATTTGAAGTTTTTGACTTAATTGCTAGCCACCTATAGGGGCTAGGGTCAAAAATCTTCAGATTTGATTTCTGTTAAAAGAATGTAGTACCAGAACTTAGCTCACCTCTAGCATGTAAAATAATATTTTCAATGATGTAGGTATAATATGTCGATTAACTGTTTTTAAACAATAAATCAATTATCATCAATCAATAACTCACTTGTTCGTCAACCGGACACCCTCGATCATCTAAAAGTTGTTGTGTTGATTCACCAAGTCCGTCAAGTGCTGCACAATCTACAACACGTACACCCATTGTCCCTGGCACAACAGCACGGACTGTTAATGTTGTTGCTTGACCCACTTCCACTGCTCCAGAGCCATCTGGTCCACCAAGCTCCAACCAAATACGTACACGTGGTGTCGATAAAGGCACATCATCTACTGTTTTCATTCGGCCATTTCTATAAAAGTCAAACTGTTATATTCGATAAGAATGACAGAAAATTTTATCTGCCGAAATAGCTCAGTTGGGAGAGCGTTAGACTGAAGATCTAAAGGTCCCCGGTTCGATCCCGGGTTTCGGCATTGACTTTTTTATTGATATGTTATTTATTTATTTACCTTATTCCTTTTATTGTTCCGTTGACAACGTTCATCCCCAGGGCATTTGTGGGCAAAACACACCTGACTCTTTTCAGAATATCCAAACTCTGTCGTAATTTATCATCTATTTGCAGCATAACCTTCACAGACATTTCCAAGCTTCCGTCCGCTTTTGATTCCGACCGCACTCCACATCCCGATGTGGGCAGCTTGAGAGTCACGTTCGAATGTTGTGTCCCTCTTGCCCTGCACTCCAAGGGAAAATCTTTAGCGTACAAAAGACCACGAAAGTTCTTATTCAATTCTATACGCATCTCGAACACATCTCGCGTACAATTTGTAGCAACGGATACAATTTTGTTCTTCGGATTTTTAAAGTAAGATGAAGATTTAACGGCTGCTGCGGCGGCAACGGTGTCTCGAGGGGTTGTGTCTACATCCGATGGTAATGTTGCATCGGATTCGGTTGCTTTTCGCTTCTTGTATTGCTGATAAGGTGCTGGTAATAGACTCGATGTAAGAAGTGTGGCCTCCGAGGATGAAACTAATGGCGACAACGGAGGTGTTGATGATGATTTTGTTGCGGCTGTTGGTCTTAATGCCCAGCCAATGGAACAGAAGAATAATTGCTGATGGATTAACAAGATTATGGGCAGTTTGTGGATTAACATGTTTGTGGTGTTGCTTCAGTTTGTTTGTGGTGTTATTTTATAAGGCCAATGCGATGTTGATGGTTGATTGCTTCTTAGCTAATGGTAATTTTCCTTTGTTGTACATCTGCAATGATAACGAATAATACAAGAACAATATAGAAAACAACTTTGTAGAACAAATAATAATGATGTTAAAATTGCAGCTAATCATTATGCTTTTGTACGACATTGTCCAACAGTTTTAAACTTTTTTTTCCATCAATGGAAGTAAGTTAAACATTAACAAACATTAATGGTTAGGTGACTACTTAGTTATGTCCTTAACTAACTTAACATTCATTTAAAGGTATGTTGACTATAACCAAATTTCTTGCTTCATAGAAAAGAAAACAAATGTCAATCACATGGCTTTTCTACAGAGATTAAAATTTATTTAACAAAAAGGATTTCAAAAACAAATTATTTAGGATTAAAACAAACAGAAATAAAAAGTCACAAATGTAACATAAACTTTTATTTGGAGAATACATACATATATTATAGTAAATTTTATTTCTACATATATCTGTGCATTAATACATTCAGTTTATTTACCAAATCTCTTTATCCATTTAAAAGTCAAACCCAAAAACCAACATAGGTACCTATATATGTGCATAGATCCACCATTAAATCATACTCTGCAATGGTAGACTCAAGAGTAATGCTAAGAAAGTATAACTATGACCTAAATAAGCGTTAATAGTGAATAATGTTTGCAGAATTTTTGTTTATTGACTTTGTTCAAATAAATATTGATGAAAGTCCCGGTGATGTTTTGCAAATCTCTGTTGGTTAGGTATCACACTCAAAGATTTGGAGATTTGTATTTGATTGATTGATAATTTAGGCATTGAGAGCTAATTTCTTCACAGTGGGTGAAATCTGTATAGTAAGTTTTTCACATAATTGTGAATTCTGTAGAAAATATGATTTTTACAGGCTATGATTAAATGGTGCTAATCAAACAACATCGATTTCGACGATTTACAATTCGAATTTAATTTGATAATTTGCCAGTTGCAATAGTAATTACTCAATTAAAGATGATAAGCTTGCCCTCTCTAAAAAAACTGGAGAGTGCTAGGACGCCGCATGGCCCTAGGCTCAATGAAAGGAAAATCCCTATGCAGACCTCCGCGTCGTAGAGGGCGGGTAACGCTAACGTGCAGGGGGACCGAATGGATGCCGGGATAAGCAGACAACCCAGCGTTGCTGGTCAGGGCACAAACTTGTCCTTGGGATGGTTAAAAGCCCCCTTAAGACGGATGAACTGCAGGTAGCGGTCAACGGCATGATAGTCTGGTGGCGGAGGAGCTTTTTTTTGGTAAAAGGCCAACGGCAGCAGCAGGTAGCGTCTGTAACCCATATTGGGCGGCTACAAAAGGCGTCTGTTTTCCCATAGTGGGCGGCCTCGAGCAGTTATGTGTTTGACCATACAAAAGGCGGGTGTGCCTGTCAAATCTGAGCTTATGTATGTTATTAATCATATCTCGGAAAACACCATGGTGGAAGGATATATGCAAATACATGAATTATGACAACAAATGGAAATGAGTCCCCAAGAGGTAATCTTTTTATAGAAAATCCTTCTGTAGCTTCGGTTGCAGTAAACCGCACATCGGATTTGGGGGTGCGGCATCTTTCATGTACGAGCGTCAATCAAGACGCCATAATAAAAAATGAATCGTTGACAAATAGAAGAAGTCTTTCAAAGAGCGCAAATGCTACTTTTGGCTACCGCATACGTACGAAAATCGGAGCATGGAACGTTCGATCCTTGTACAGCGATGGTAGATACGAGCAGGTTGAGCGTGAAATGCTTCGCCTAAAGATCAGTATCCTGGGCATAAGCGAAACTAAGTGGAGAGGAAGAGCTGAATACCTTTCAGACACTGGACAGACGAGAATGCTGTATTCCGGGGAAGATGAAAGAGAGGGTGGCCAAAGACTGCATGGTGTCGGAATTATGTTGAACGAAGAAGCGAGGCGTAGTTTGATCTTCTGGGCGCCCATTTCTGCGAGATTAATGACAGCAAGGTTTCGTTCAAAAATTCGTAACGTCACAATTATTCAGTGCTACGCCCCCACAAATGAAGCGACCGAGGAAGACAAAACCGCGTTCTACACTCATCTTAACTCGGTTTACAGTAGTGTTCCGAGAGCCGACATCATAGTCGTTATGGGAGACCTCAATGCCCAAGTCGGTTCAGACAATTATGGACTGGAACGCGTGATGGGAAGAAATGGCATGGTGACTTGCTTGTCGACTTTTGTAACGCGAATCGTCTTGTGATAGGTGGGACTGTATTTAAGCATAAGACGTGCAACAAAATTACCTGGGTGCATCCGGATGGTCAAACCGAAAACCAAATTGATCATATCATGATTCAGCAGCGATGGAGGAAGTCTATGTGTGATGTCCGCAGTATAAGAAATGCCGATGTGGGAAGCGACCACCATTTGGTTCTGATGAGTCTCAAACTACGAACCGCTGCCGTACAAAAACCAGCGCAGGATGCAGCAAGGAGCTCAAAATTCATTACTAATGCTTTAAATGACCCCAACATATGTCGAAACTATGTCACCACCCTTAACGACAGAGCCTCGTCATTAAACGGAATCCAGAATTCAACAATTGATGAGATGTGGGGTGAAATTAAAAGTGTTTTTATGGAGGCTGGATCCGAAACTGTACCCAAACGAACGAGACGTAGAGACTCTTGGATATCCCAAGACACCTGGGATAAGATCGAACTTCGCAAATCGTTGAAAATCCAAATAAATGCCGAAGCAGATGTTCAACGAAAGGCTGACTTGCGAAGAGAGTACCGCATTGCACATAAGATGGTCTATCGCTGTGTGAGACGTGACAAGAGGGTGAAGGTAGATGGACTCGCAGATAATGCGGAAATCGCTGCCAGAAGAGGAGATATCCGGGAATTGTACCAAATAGCCAAAGATGTTATCGGGAAAAAAAACAACACCAATCATCCTGTAATGGATGTGGATGGCACACTTTTGGTATCAATTGAGGATCAGCTTCGTAGATGGAAGGACCATTTTTGTGCCCTGCTAAATGAGGATTCAGTTGAGCAGAGTGCTGAAGTGCCCCAACTAAACGAGATGCGCAGGTCCTATAGGGGTATTGACACCGAACCCCCGTCAGAATCGGAAATCCAGACATCAATAAATCTCCTCAAAAACAACAAGGCGGCTGGACTGGACGGAATACCAGCTGAGTTCCTGAAAGCCGATCCCGTAACAGCGGCTAGTATTTTACATCCGTTGATACAAAGCATTTGGGAAAACGAAAGCTATCCCAGGGATTGGAAGGATGGTGTGATTGTTAAGTTGCCAAAGAAAGGTGACTTAAAGAATTGCAACAATTGGCGTGGTATCACCGTTTTGTCCGTTTTCCCAAAACTAATGGCAACCATCATTCTCGAGCGAATAAAGGATAGAATAGAGTCTACACTCAAGAGGCATCAAGCTGGCTTCCGCAGTGGTCGATCGTGCGTCGACCATATCAACACCCTGCGTATCGTCCTCGAGCAGTCGATGGAATTTCAATCACCGCTTTACCTCATGTTCGTGGATTTTGAGAAAGCCTTTGATCGAGTTAACCGAGAATGTATATGGAGATCGTTGCTTGGTAGAGGAATTCCACCAAAAATTGTTACCATTATAAAAGAGTCCTACAACAACGCAAGGTGTTTTGTTTTGCACAATGGGCAGCTATCCGACTCCTTCGTAGTGCAACAGGGTGTGAGACAAGGGGATGTTCTATCGCCAATTCTCTTCCTGCTGGCGATGGACGACGTATTGACGGCCAGTGTAGGTACAGCTGAGCGACAGGGCATTCAATGGAGACCGTTCGAAAGGCTCAGTCATTTAGACTATGCCGATGACATATGTCTACTGGCAAATAACATCAGTGGGCTGAACGGGATGTGCCAAACACTGCAAGTGAAGGGAGAGTCGAGTGGTCTAAGAATAAACAGCAAAAAGACAAAAATAATGCTCACAGGCCGCTCCACACAGCAGCGTATTATTCTACAGGAGACGCCAGTTGAAGTAGTCGAACAGTTCAACTACCTTGGCAGTATTGTCTCTGCAAACGGTGGTACGGATCTGGACGTTAAAAGTAGAATAAATAAAGCTTGTGCTGCCTTCGGTACTCTGTCCCCAATCTGGAAATCAAGTCAAATCTCCTTACGCACTAAGTTGAGATTCTTCGAATCCAATGTCAAATCCGTGCTTTAATATGCTTGTGAAACCTGGAAAGTCACGTCTATCATTTCGAAGAAATTACAGGCTTTTGTGAATCGCTGTCTTCGCCACATCCTAAAGATTCGATGGCCACAAATAATATCAAATGAGGAATTGTGGCGCAGGACAAGTCAAGAGCGGCTGGACGTCGACATAAGAAAGCGTAAATGGCGTTGGATTGGTCACACACTGAGGAAACCAAACGATGAAATTGCAAAGCAGTCCTTTGAATGGAATCCTCAGGGTGCACGGCGGGTTGGAAGACCAAGAACAACATGAAATCAACTGTCTTAGCAGAAGCAGAATCCCAGAGAAAGACGTGGCCACAGCTAAAGTACCTTGCAGCAGACCGTGAAGGATGGAGACGTTTTGTTGACGCCCTATGCCCCAGCCGGGGTTACAGGACACGATGATGATGATGATAGACTTACTTTAGTCTATGGATTTACCACACAAAATAATAGCTAGTTTAATTTGTATGCAATCGAGGTATGGTACAGGATTGCAAAATATTCATTGGTCCCTGTTGTAACCAATCAGCCATATGAATACAAGCACAAGGCCCAAAGATACAAATCCACAAAGTTTTCTTTCACTATTTATAAAACCCCGTTCCATTTAAAATATGTATAGATTCTTTGGGTCTTAATTCTTAAATATAATGCAACTTTTTTTTACAAATTTGATCAAAGAACGCAATTTTTTGTATAAACCTCTAACAAAGGTACACCAACGTAGATATTATCTCTAAAATAATAATTTTTGTCTTAAAAGTAATAATACAAGCACTTACTCTACAGGGAACACTTACGTTAACATGCAAACAAAAAAATCAAACTTCCACTTAGGAATGTAAATCTCTGCAAAATTGGTGCCCTACATTTTCTAGAATAATAATTATTCGACTTTTTACCAACAGTTTGTTGTAAAATGATTTGTACTCACTAAATAAATTTCTACTTAATCTCATTCAATTATGAATGTGTGAATTATTTTAGTTTGACAAAAAAATTCTATTGCTGCCTTAGCTCCTTACATGCTAATTATCTCATAAACGACCTCATTTTTTTGTAAGAGTTGTGTCGTTGATCTGCGGCAAGCGCCTGTGTTAAAATTGGTTTAACCATTTCACTTTTTTATCGGAGTTTTTCATGAATATTTTGTTGAGGCATGTAAATATGGGAACAAAATTATTACTAGACTAGATTTAGCTTTTGTTTTTTTAGGTAATTTCTGTTTTTATTTCAAGTGGTATAAATAATTTTAACTAATAATTCTTAGGTACAAAACAGAAGCACCACCTTTTTAAACTAAGTGAATAAACAAACATTACGCAATTAGCAGTATGAAGCAGGCTTACCTACTCGAAAATTTAAGGTCATTTAAACAGAAGTGTGCTTTTAAATTTCACGCCATTTTTGAAATGTCAACGTTCAACTGCCATTGTGATGACTTTTGATAAATACCAACAAGGAGTTTTTAAATATCTATCGAAATTCGATATTCAATCAAGAAAAAATGAATGTAGCGATAGCTTGCGGAAAACCAGTGCATATTGACTTTACAACAATTATAGAGGGCACAAACAATTTTCTGCTAATCCAAATGGGATTGTCAGATTCGGCTATTTATCTTTAATTGGGCTATCTTTTTCCTAAATTTATGACAAGAATTTCAAAATATTTGCCCAATACATACATATGTATATGGGGCATTCCATGCC
This sequence comes from Dasysyrphus tricinctus, assembly GCA_963921185.1. Classification (NCBI taxonomy): domain Eukaryota; kingdom Metazoa; phylum Arthropoda; class Insecta; order Diptera; family Syrphidae; genus Dasysyrphus; species Dasysyrphus tricinctus. Next base: position 125,641,327 of record OY992532.1, read on the forward strand.
AAATCACCGAGTTTTTGACTCGACCCTCTTCGATTTCGCTCATTTTTCGATATGTTGTTGTACGTATTGAAAATAACTTGCACACCGACTTTCATCCTTATATTCCAAACCGGTATAGTGAGTAATCGATTTTTTTTTAATTTTGAGAAAATTTCTTTCAATTAATAATTGACAAGTAATTAATATCGAAATCTTAAAAGTAAGGTATCATTTCTTTCGTCTCTATATGCAGTTTCAGGAAAAAAATTAAAAAAATTATTCGATGTAATTATAACCCAATTATTAACGTCTGAAAATTTAAATCGCCATTTTCAAAAACTGCGACTTCTTCGATTTAAAAAAAAATCAAAAATTCTACTCTTTATTACCTACGTAACTTTTAAGCCCAAAATCAATTCGTGACCACAATATTTTCTTTTTTTTTAATTTTTTTTTGTTTTTTGGATATATGTATCTATAATTTCACTTTTTCCAATACGGTAATTCGTCAATAATATCTTAGGGCATGATTCTTGGATATATTCTAAGAAAAAAATCGTATGGGGGGAAAACTGCATCTGGCTAACATAAGACGCATTTTTTCATGAGAAGAGATATTTAGCCAATTTATATTTTTTGAGTGCTCAGTTAACTAATTACCCGGGAGCTTTGTTCACCGAGGGATTTAGTTCTCATTCAATTAGAACTAAGTCCACTTCATCGAACTGGAATTAGTTTCCATAGAAGATGGTATTTAAATTAAAAAAAAAAAAAACAAGTGGTTTTATTTCCCTTTAAAGGTGAAATTTATTCATATAATAATCAATTTTTAAATCCTAATTAATAAGAACACATTTCTTTCTGATCCTGATAGCGGTGCCATGAAATAAAGTACAATGTGCAAAACCTATTTTTGGACTTGATTGCACTTTAAACATTGTAATAAAGTCCAAAACGATTTTGAACTTGATTCCGCCCTCTCAAGAGTGCAACAAAGCTTTTGAACTTTACTGCATTCATATTTTTATTTTCGAAAAAAAAAAAAATCAAAATATTACGTTTTTTAAACGTAAGTGGTACTAGGGATGGGGACTCAAGACGACAACGATAGGAACTAAACAAAAAGCTTTCAACTACTTATTACTACAGATCTTTTTTAGTTATTCTTTTCTTATCTTTATGAGGATATCAGTCTCTTTTATGTATTATTTGTAAAAACAGCGCAATGCTAAGTTGTGTAGTGTAGAATAACGAGATTCTTCATTGATTATTTACAGTGTACGGGTGCCTGTCTGATTGATTTGGAGAAGGCCTTCGACGACAGATGCAAAAAGGCTTACTATTGTACTGAATTCAGTACTATTGGACTTTCCCGAGTACGCTAGTACCACTTTTCAATTTTCAGTACTATTTGTACTATTTTTAATTTTTGAAAAGGTCAACTTTCATAAATCTCTAAAATCATCCAAATATGTTCAGTCAGATTTCACCTCATCTTCACGTTAAGAAGCTTTTAATGAAAGACCCATATTGTCAATAAACTAACTATAGTCTGTCCAGCAAAAATTGTCAGTACAGCGTACAGGGCTTATGGGCGATCTTTTTTCGAAACAGTGGTGCCTGTGTATACCATCACAACACTCAAATAACAAATCTACCACTGAAAAAGATACGTAACAATTGATTAACATACAGGAATTGTTGTTGTAATTCTTTGAAACATTTCGTATGCTCCAACATGACCGTCGCCTTCCAATGCCAAAAGCATTCTGATCGTATACTTGCTTTCGCTTCTACCTTCCCTCTGTGAAATAAAACAAAAAAATCACATTCCAACAGAGTTGCCTTTGCCAAGTCGCAACAATACAACAGAGCCTTTTCAGTGGTTTTTATGAAAAAACTTTCAGTTTTGAAGCTTTCGAGAATCAAATTTATAAAGGTGAGAGCCAAAAGTGTTGTCGTTTTGATTGTCCCCTTATTATTTGTTCGTATATTTGAATAAACTGTCACGGTAAAATTTGCCGTGACAAAAATTCGCTCTTTCAGTTACCCAAATCCTTTTTCCCGCCATTCCGTTTCTTATTCTTCCCTACAGGTGCTTCTTTCAACATGCTGAGAGAGAGAGAGGGGCAGCCATGGTCCATCAGCCATCGGTTCACTCTCTCAGTATGTTGAAGAAAGCAATATGGTTTATACACGAGTGGAGGAGTTTTCCTCTCACTAGTTGACAGACGGGCGGTCTGCTACAACACCGTGAGTGACAGTTGGTCCCCTAATCCAAAATGACCGATTGACAGATAGATGGTCTTCTCAACAAAAGCCTGGGTGACACTCTTGGTCCCCTAAAGCGCATATCACTAGTTTTGAGAATGGCCGAGGGCCCAACATAAATACATAAATCGTCATAGTTCATGCAAAATGTAAAAAAATGGAACGTTATTTGCCAATCCCTAGATCTTCCCCAAATCTAACAAAAGCCCACCAACGTAGTTTTCTTTTTTTAAATCGCGTATTAGAAAATAGCTGCCAACTTTTCCTTCGAAAAACATAGTCAAAAATCATCGGTTCCTCTGCTGCCATAAATTTCTCCTTATTTTTGTTTGATTTAGTACGCGAAATTTGGAGGGGACAAATGTATTCAGTAAGTCAGAATTGAACTTCTGAATCATTGACATTTTGTTTTTTTTGGTTTGACTTTCTCAAAAAATAGTGGGAAAATAGCTGAATGCGTTCATTGTTTTCGCCGCTCCTGGAAGTGAAACCAGCGATCGGCGAATTCTACAATGACTGTGCATAAAGCCTGGGAAATGTGCGAGTAAGTAGGACCGCTGGATTTCGTCAACGGTAGCGCTCTTCAGCAACTTAGCTGAGAGTAGCTTACAATGACGTGATAGAAGTCCGCGGCTTCCGATTGGCTGAAAGCACGGGGGTTGAGTGCAAGATGTAGTTCGAAAAGACATTAAAAAGTTGAATTTAGATAAAAGAGAGAGTTAAAACGAAGAAGGAAAGTGTCGAAGATTTAGAAATTTAATTTTGATAATTTAATTGGAAAACGAAAAGTTAAATTAAAAAAAAAAGGTTGAAAAGGAAGTTGAAAATTGAAGTGAGGTGAGAAAATCAGGAAGTAAGGAGAAAGTTGTAAGTCAAAAGGTAGCAGAGGAATTGGAGGAGAATAGAAGCAGAGGGAATCGTTGGCAGTTAATAAAAAGATAAGTAGAGTGTTTAATTTTCTTTATAATAATTATTGTAGTTCAGTTTCCGTTTTTCTAAAACTCCGAATTGGGTAATTAATAACGGGTGATTTTTTAGCTGGTTTGGTTTTGGCAACACTGGTTTTGACAGCTGACGTGTGTTTAGTACCTTGTGTCACTGTCAAACAGCTTCAGTTTGGTTTGCAATTTAACCATTGATCGTCTTACAAATGAAAAACGCTTGCAAATTATTGAATTTTACTATCAAAATTCGTGCTCGGTTCGAAATGTTCATCGCATATTATTTATCGAAAAATTGTGTTCAGCGATGAGGCTCATTTTTGGTTGAATGGGTACGTAAATAAGCATAATTGCCGCATTTGGAGTGAAGATCAGCCAGAAGCATTGCAACAGCTACCAATGCATCCCGAAAAAGCCACTGTTTGGTGCGGTTTATGGGCCGGCGGCATTATTGGGCCATATTTCTTCAAAGATGATGCGAATCGCAGCGTTACTGTCAATGGTGAACGCTACCGAGCGATGATAACAAACTTTTTTTTGCCCGAAATGGAAGTTCTTGACTTGAATGATATGTGGTTTCAACAAGACGGTGCCACATGCCACACAGCACGCGAAACAATGGCGCAATTGCGAGGCGAGTTTGGTGAACAGTTAATTTCACGTTTCGGGCCGGTCAATTGGCCGCCTAGATCGTGCGATTTGACACCATTAGATTATTTTTTGTGGGGGTATGTCAAGGCTAATGTCTATAGGGACAATCCCGCTTCGATTGACGCACTGGAAGCCAACATCCATGCATTCATTCGTGAGATACCGGCCGATATGTGTGAAAAAGTATGCCAAAATTGGACTCAGCGGATGGGCTACCTGAGACGCAGCCGCGGTCAACATTTGCATGAAATTATCTTTAAACATTAAATTGCAAGGTTCAAACTATCGATTCAAATAAATATTTCATTCATTTTTTCGAATTTTTTGTGTTTTTTTTTTAAAAAAAGTTCTAAACCTCTTAAAAAATCACCCGTTATAAATCGGTTGGCTTTTGTTTCGTTTAATTCTTCTCGAAATTGCGAGACGCGTGACCCATTCAGAATCTCCCGTTGGTTTCTTTCGGGATATGACAATAACGGTCCATTTTGTTCCTTAAATTCTTTTTTATATTTTTTTTAAAAAGATCTTGGGTTTTAATCCTACTTGCAAGGTTTCCCAAGCAATTCAAAAGCATTAAAAATCCCTATTCAAAATACAAATTCTTTTCTTTTTTTTTGTATTCGATATTTGCTTTCACCGTCGGTTCCGCTCCGGAGGTTTGCAATTTCCTTGTTCTCAACAAAATAAAATTGCTGGCGCCCTTTTTCTTTTCAGGTACTACGCCCTGCGGCAGTAAAACCAAAACTTTAATTTTTTTTATAGCGATAAGTGCTACCTCTTGTTGCACTTTATTTAGTTCGAATTCGAACTTGTTGCATATTTTCTTTTGGTTGACATTCGTCTAACCAAAAGTTGTGGTCATTTCGTTCGTGCCGGTCGTGTTGTTGATTCGTCGTCGTTTTGTTTGTTTGTTTAGTTAAATTTATTTAATATTATTAATTTGTTCGGTCTCGGTTCGGTTCGTCGCGTCATAGAAAAAGTGCAACAAAACCTATAAAATGCAGTTAAAATTGTACGATTTTAGTCTTTAAGAAGAAAAAAGTTATTTGCGCTGAGTTTTGAAACATTCACAAATCGTTACGTGATCAAAATCTTTTGAAAAGGTGTGGTGTGGTAAAAAAAGATAAATGGATCTTTTTTTTAATGTGTTTGAAATGGTATCTATGGTAACCATATGCACATTGTTCTTCGATTTGTGGCAATTTATAATTCAAAGTACGAAAGCCCTGTGAGAGCTTTAACTTGAGACAGATGTATGCAAGCCAATGCAACCAGACTGAGAGACAAACGTCCTATCTTCCCTGTACTGACAATTTTTGTTGGATAGAGTATAGAAAACCACCTTCCCGTCGAGGAAATCTATTGTGGGACCGAAAGTGAAATTTTGTACACTTCCAAAAATTTAGCTGAAAGCGAAATTTATAGCTTTAAAAGTCATGCACGGCTGCTTTCCTCGAAGATGTAAAAAAAAAGATTTAATTTTGAAGACATTTTTTTGAACTCGGTGTAACTTTTTTCACAAACTTCAATTTTAGATGGCCAAGTAAATTCAATAGATTTTTTCCTGGCGAACAAAAAACATTGAACTCACTAAAAAAGAATATCGAGCTCTAGCTGACTGCCAATACTAAAAAAATTTAGAAATGCTTCTATTTCTGAGTTCTGGGCTGAAATTGGTCTTGTTAAAAATGAATGCAACGAGTTCATGTTTTCAAATATAAACCGAATTGCAAACATCGAAAGAATTTTTACTTATCAAAATATTATAAAAAAAAAAACTAAGAAACCGAATGCAGGTGGACACGTGTTCTGCACTAATAGAAACTAAAAACCTAATTAAAAATGAATGCTGTTACAGCTATATTATTGAAAAAGTCTATTGAATAGACATTTACCGAGCTAACCACTTGCCGATGAAGAAATTTTAGAGTAAGAAAAACATATGAATGTAATGTATTATATGTACATATGAATGTAAATACAAAGAAAAGACTTGTGCTAAAGTTGCTATCCGTCCATAAGACTTATTTTAGAATAAAATTATGTCAATGAAATGCATAGGTATATTTTATTATGTATTTTTGTTTAGTAAAATATTTATTTTAATTGTTTGCGTTGTTTTATAATTTAAAAAAGTTCAGCACTATTTGGTCTTTTCAGTTCAATTTTTTTTTCAGTTTTCAGTACAATCGACAAAAGTCAATTTTCATCACTGTCTTCGACACAGTATGGACGCCGAGTGGACGCCAAGCGGAGGCCGAGCGAAAGCCGAGCGGAAGCCGAGCGGACGCCGAGCGGAGGCCGAGTGGACGCTGAGCGGACGCCGAGCGGAGGCTGAGCGGAGGCCGAGCGGACACTGAGCGGAGGCCGAGTGGACGCTGAGCGGAGGCTGAACAGATGCTGAGCGGACGCTTAGCGGACACTGAGCGGACAGCGAGCGGAGGCCGAGCGGACGCTGAGCAGACGCTGATCGGACGCTGCCGAGCGGAGGCCGAGCGGACGCCGAGTGGATGCTGAGCGGACGCCGAGCGGAGGCTGAGCGGACGCCGAGCGGACACTGAGCGGAGGCCGAGTGGACGCTGAGCGGAGGCTGAACGGACGCTGAGTGGACCCCCAGCGGAGGCCGAGCGGAGGCCAAGCGTACGCCGAGCGGACGCTGAGCGGACGCCGAGCGGAGGCCAAGCGGACACCGAGCGGACGCTGAGCGGAGGCCGAGCGGACGCTGAGAGGAAGCCGAGCGGACGCCGAGTGGACGCCGAGTTGACGCTGAGCGGACGCTGAGTGGACGCTGAGCGGACGCTGAGCGGACGCTGAGCGGACGCTGAGCGGAGGCCAAGCGGACGCCGAGCGACATTAAATGCATCAACAATTATGTTTGTATATATATTTTAAAGCCGTACTACTGCGTCCTACTATTTTTTTCCTCGAAGAAATGCTTTCTGAAAAAGTGAAACGACATCCCTGGTTGTAAGTCACTAGGCCCTGGTTCTTCACGAGCTGTTGCGCCACCTAATATATATTAAATTTATTATAACGTCCATTCATTTTAGTAAGAAAATCTTATTTCAGCATAAAATTATATGAAACACCTTGTAAATTATTTGTTTTTAAAATTTTTAAAATTGTTTTCTAGGCAGAAAAATAAAGTGTTACAGTTCTTTAATTCGTTTAAGAGTTATAATTTTAAACTTGCGGCAGCGGCGACATGAGCTGGCCACCGAGAGCCTTCGATTTAAAGCATTAAGGCTGGGCCTATCTTAAATCGCAAGTCTATTTGAATAAACCGCAAGCCCAGTTAATTCAACTCAATCTAGTAATTCAGCTATATTTCTTCGACAAAGTTTTCGAAAATTGAATCTCCCGGATATACATACAGGGTGTCTCGAAACTCAACGTCAAGCGGGAACGGGATACGTAACCCTTAATAGCCATGCTGCTGATTGCAATTATAAATCCAAAAGTAAATGTTAAAAGTTCCGTAAGAAAAATAAAGTTTGTCATCTTTAAAAAAAAGAAATTGTAGATAGCTTTGGAACTTCGTATTTAAAAAATATGTACTATTCCACCCTCGGCAAACAGAGTGAGATAAATTTTCATTTCAAACGGTACGCTACGATCTACGTTCGGTACATTACGTTCCTGTGTTTACTTGCAAGTTGCAACTTCTCGTAAATGTAAGAACAAGAACACTAAGAAATCGTCCTTGCGAGTATGATAGATGTGCATAGATGAACACACTTTGTTCTAGGTGATGCACCACATTTGGTTACCTTTCGCGATACAATAGTGGCGGTGGCGGCAGAACTAGAGGCATTACGACGGCATTCACCCAAGAAAATATGCATTTTCGCATTTTCTTGAGCTGTGTACAAAAACGGCTTTTCGCGAAAGGTTTTTAATACTTGTTACCAGATATTGACTAGCACAATTTCCACAACTCTAATCGAGTCCAAAAGCGAACGATTATGGTAACACAAAAGAAACCTCACGATAACGAGAAGTTGCAAGTAGACGCCGGAACGTAACGTACCGAACGTAGATCGTAGTGTACCGTATGAAATTTAGATTTATCTCACTCTTATTTACGGCAGACAATAAATATTTTATTTTAATTTTTCTGTTTATCTTACACACACTACGATAAAACCGATGCTTGAGTACAAAAAAGCAAAATTCACGTACAAATGATATGAAGTGAACTGGGGTCATTTTGCCAATAAAAAATAAAAAATAAAAAATATTTGTATGAATAAATAAGTAGCAAGTGTTGTACCATTTTGAAATCTTGATGAAAAGGGCCAATTTCTTAAACTACTTGCCGAGGGTGGAATAGTATATTTTTTTTTAAATACGAAGTGCCAAAACTAGTTTTAGAAAGATGACTCAGTCAAACTTTACTTTTCTAAATATTTCTATTATTACTAAACCAAGTGAGATGGGTTTTTATTTTGATGAGTGGATGGATATCTGAAATACCTACAACTATTTTTATTTACATTTTAACAATCGAGCGTTATTATTGAAAGACCGTTTACATTATTATTATTTCTTTTCAGATGGGAGATTTTTACTTTCGAGATTTCGATTGATAATTGAGATTTTTTTTGCAGGATTGTTTAACGTGATTTTTGTATTGCAAGATTATGAAAAGCATTATAATTATTAATTTGCATAAGATTTTGTTTATCTAGAGTTTTAATCAAATGCAAGATTTTATAATCTGAGTTGTTTGATGTCCGGGGTTTCGTATATATGGATGTTCTAAGGTTCATATTGACAGTAGACATACATATAAACCAACCATAAAATTTCAAAAACAACTGACTTTTTTGTATTTAATAAGATTTTTATATAGACATACATGAGTACAACTAGAATATGAGCAAATATACATATCTACCAAAAACGAATGTACCAATGAGTATCTGCAACTAGATCTATATAATGTATGCTATCTCAGATTTCATTACTAATTTGATTTCAAAATCATACCGATTGGTTTGCAATCAAATTATTCAATATTTTTATTTCTTTTTCTACACTTCACCATCAATGTTGAGACGCAGAAGAATGGGTATCCAACGATAGCAAAAAAAAAAGATCAAGATCACATATTCACTTCAAAATCATTACAACTTTACAATTTTATCAGAATCTTAAATATACCTTTCTTCATATCAATCATTTTTTCACTCGGTATATTTTTTTTTTTCTGTCACAATATTGCACTTGAATTTTAAGTAATATTTTGATATTTTTTGTCGTTGATTTCACCTGACAATAATATTATGAATGGGCTTATTTTTTGATTTACGTACAAAATATACAATTTTGTTTGAATCTACTCGTTAAAGTATAAGACGCGCGCCGAAAGACTCGCCAACCTCACGCGAACAAGTGTTATCAGGTAATAACTTAGAGCTTCGCAAGGGAAATAAGGCAAAGTCTGTGGCGGCGGAATGCAGTGGCTCTTCGGCTTCTGCTGCTGATGGATAGGAATGGAAAAGATGAATGGGAGCAACTAAGAAAACAAAGCAAAATCCAAAGAAAATATGAGAGTTCCCCTTCGGTATAAAGAAAAAACGAATTAAAATGAATTACAAAAGAAACAGTAGCACTTTATGGTACCACCAGCTTCCTACATGCTACAGAGCCATCAGCAAGTATGGTAGTAACCTACGTCTAGTCTAGCAATCTGGCATGATGTATCTTCCGTTTTCTTACCAATCTACCACACTTCCGAAATGCGATACTAATGCTATCTAAAGATAGCGGCAATGTCGCACCATGACAGGCAGTGGCATGTAGCACAAGTAGCGTTCAATGACTCTATATTAATTTGTATCTATACGTCTTTTAACTTGGTCTTGATAATTATTATTACAATTTACTATAAGCAACTATGTATGCATTAAAAAAAATGATAAATACAATTCGATCGCATTCATGATTGCTTGAATGATATGGACAACAAATATCGAACTCGACATTTTTTATCATTTACGACATTATGTTGATAGGAAAGAATAAAGAACAAAGTTGGTAGGCAAGCAATTCCAAATATCTGTAAGTATGTATAGGGTTTTAAACAAATTCTTACATAACAAAAACTTAAAACTACCATAAAACACGACACGAGTAAACGTCGGGTTTTTAATCTAAACCAATTTTACAAAATCAAAATGCACTACTGGCTTACATGTTCCAGGGTCATAAAAGAAAACAGTAGATCATTCATTGAATTAAATCATTTTCTGCATTCTTTTGCACTTCCTTGCATTTGATTGTCCTCCATAAACCTCACGTGGTATGGTCCTACTTATAGAAGGCAAAGAATGCAAAAGGTTACAAAGAATGCTTAAAACTTAAATTCTCAAATGATTGCATTCAATTGATTGCTGTAAAATGAACGCGCGCCGTAAAAATGATTACATGATGAATGACATTATTTGAGGTTTCAAAGTGAATTAAATGATTTCAAGCTTTTGATTGAATTCATTAAAGACTCAATTCACACAAAATTATGCATTCCTACATACAAGCTGATATTGTGGCTAAGAACCTTACAGATATTGAAGATTTAAGAAAGCTTAGGTAAATATCTAGCCGGTACCTACTATTTATAAAAGTTTTGGTAAATATTAGGCGTGTTCAGGAAAATGAGATCTCCGACAGCTCAGTGTCAAAAACTGAGCAAGCGAATCCAATATTTTCTTTCCTCAGTTATTTGACAGCAAAATTTCTGAGGAATTCTGTTCACGAGACTGAGATTGCTGAGGGCTCTGAGATCTCATTTTCCTGAACTCGCCTATTATTTACCAACCGATAGACCAGGGCAAACTGTCAAAATCTTTTAAGCCTTTGTCGAGAAAGAAAAGGACTCTATCATCATAATGTCAGTTTTGAATATAAAATGCTTACTTTGAAAGAGAACTAATACTTAAGAAAGACGGAGCAGGGGGTCAACTCTCGATCTGTCAAGTGATAAAACAAATATCATTTGAGTTTTCATAATAACTTTTCGTTGTATCACTCCACAAATAAGTCACCCAGCCACCTTCAAAGGTTGCCCAACCCTGAAAGCAAGACTCACCGAAAGGAACAGATTGGCTGCAGAAAAAAAGGCACATCAGGAATTTGCTGCTAAATCAGCATGCGTGGTTACCCGCCCGGTAGTCAGCTTTGCAGCAATGGTGAAAGGTGAACTATCATAGAAACTAGCAAACTCCAGGAACCAACAGCAACAACATCAGAAAGTGCCTCCAGCAAAAGTGATCACACACCGGACAACAACACCTAGGAGTGGACCAATGAAGCCAACATCAGCCCCATCAACAAACATGAACACCGAAGTCCAAAGGATTTTGGGATCCGACTTACTAACAGTCATGGGAAAAGCTCGGAGTGCAGTTCCACCAAACTATGCTCAGCTTAGCGAAGGCGAGAAGTCCGTGGCACTGGCCACCTTCCTGTTCCAAATATGCAACTAAAAAAGCTCCGCATCCTGACGTACAATGTCAATTCATTGTACAGCCTAGAGAAGAGGACGACATTCAGCCTGTGGATGAAGAACAACAATCCGGACATCGCTCTCATCAGTGAGACCAACGTCACCAAACGCAACAACATCGACATGGCCGGCTTCAAAACCTATCGAAGGGACAAGGATGAGGGCCGTAGAGGGACAGCAATCTACGTTAAGAAGAAGATTTCCCCCAACACCACTGAAACCATCATCACAGGTCTCACAACCAGCAAAGCCACTGCCGTCACCATTGAACTTGGAAGAGATGAAACCCTCACCATCATCAGTGTGTATTTCAAGTGCAAATCCAGCATGAGAAATATTCACAATGACCTCAGAACTTTCAACGGTGTCCTCGAAAGAAGCACATATGGACTCATCGGCGGTGATTTTAACGCCAGGCATCACCTGTGGCTGGATACAACGATCTCACCCGAGGGCAAGGCGATTGCTGACTGGCTGGACGCCAACAACGACCACTTCAACGAAACTTCACCCCCAACCCATCCACTGATCCAGTCTTTCTTGATGAAGTAAAGGATTCCATTCAACTAACCCTGGAACCTAACATGGAGAGAGCAATAATCAGCGACACCAATCCAGCGAGTGACCCAGTTGACAGCCCAAACCTGAGCAACCAAGAAGAAATAGTTGAAATAATCAGCAGCTGCAGGCCAAAGAAGGCAACAGGACCAGATGGAATATCCAACTTCATCATAAAGAGGCTACCAGAGACAGTTTTGATCCTTCTTACCATCATCCTGAACAACTGTGTCAACAACAACTACTTCCCCCAAAAATGGAAAACAGCGAAGATCGTGGCGATCCCGAAGAAAGGTGTCAGGAGCATGATAGCTAACTATAGGCCAATATCCCTCATCAGCAACCTAAGCAAGCTCTTAGAAGAGCTGATACTAAGGAAACTGAAGAAGTTTTGCAACGACAACAACGTTATTCCTGATATGCAGTTTGGCTTTAGGGAGAAGCACTCAACACTACACCCACTGCAGAAGTTCCAGCATGACATCACCATAGCCCTCAACAGTCATCGTGTCACCGTCGGATGCTTTCTGGATGTCGAGAAAGCATTCGATAGCGTCTGGATAGATGCTCTAATACACAAACTACATCTGCTACGTTTACCTCCGCCACTAATAAAAATTCTTTTTTCTTTTCTTTCTTCCAGGAACTTCTTTGTGCAATTGGGAAACTGCTCATCAAATGTGAAGAACATCAAACCCGGAGTCGCACAAGGTTCGAAGCTTGGCCCCTTCCTCTACAGCCTGATGACATCAGACCAACCCGTCCAAACTGGCTGTGAAAACCTGCTGTTTGCAGATGACTCACTCACATACGCTACCTCAATGTCACCACTCGTCGCAGTCCGGATAGTAGAGGCTCACATCCACAGACTGTTCGAATTCTACAAGAAATGGGGCATCAAGATCAACTCAGCAAAATCGGAGCTTGTTTGCTTCAGGAGACCCCGTGACGGCAGAAGTCGCTCAGCAGCCACTTGCAGAAACTTAGTTCTGAAACTTCCTGATGGTTCCACCATTGCCGCCAAAAGGAATACCAAATACCTGGGGATCAACTTCAACGAGTTGCTAAAGTTCAATCCACACTCAAAAAGTGTACTCAGAAAAGCGAACTGGGCATTCCACCGACTACACCCTTTGATAAGGAGAAGATCAGGACTGAGCCAACAGACGAAGATACTTGTTTACAAGAAACTCCTGCGACCAGTAATCAGATACTGTTTCCCAGTCTGGTTCACAATTACAAAATCAGCGATGAAAGATCTCCAAGTCTTCGAGAGGAAGATGCTAAGAATCTGCACCGGGCTCCACTTTGACCGGCAGCGAAGAAAGCATTACAGGAACGAGGATCTTTACAGAGAAGCAAAGATTATACCGCTGGACAAATACCTAGCAAATTCGGTGAAGAAGCTAGTGCAGAATACCGTCAATCACCCGAATCAACTAATGAGAAGGATGGCCACCCAGCAACGACATCCCGAGCCGAGGTACTTCAGTGTTATGGAGACCCTGGATGCCAATATTTTCACCGACAACGACGAAGCAGCAGTTTCCTTTTACGCTGACACAGGGTCAGCCTACAGCCGTGGCTAAACGCCAACCCTTTCCACCAAACCACACCCAAACCACCAATTGACAACCGGGACGGAACACCCCGAGAGCATCAAAGTCAACCGACTTTTAATTTTAAGTTGACATGTATAATATATATTTATATTTCCTATTAAATCTAAGCCAATGTATAACAATAGGCCCCCTATGTGCCATAAGATTTATATTCTTCAATGTATTTAATAGTCGTAAGTTAACTCAAATTGTATATAAATGTTCAATAAAAAAATCGTTAAAATCGTTAAAATCACTTCACAAATACCTTTTACGCCAGGGCTCAGCAATTGGCTGACCGCAGCACTGTGGTTCAGGGGCGAACAAAAATCTATTTTTCGACTGTTAAATAATTTGGTTTTTGACATTGCAGTTTGATTAAATAATAAACAAAAATTATAATAGTTGGAAAATTGATGTATCGAATACAAAACAAATTAGCTGCTTATACCTGCGAACCAGCAAAAGAATCGAGTTTATGTCTTAAGACCACCGAAAATAAAAATTCTTGACGTTTATATATGGGATTTCAAAGCCTTCCCCTAAAATATGGAAAAACCTATATGTTATGTAAGTATGTTATTTGTGGAGCTAAATCTTTGAATTAGTACCACTTTCAATCCACCTTCTTATGGAAATTTTTAAGGGGCCATACAAAATCCAATTTATGACTTCATTAACGCCCTAGACCTCTAGACTATCGGTAACGAAAAAGAGTGTTTAATTTTTACTTCTCTCCAATACACCTCTAAGGAGTAGGCGGGATAAAAACTTTGTACAACCTTATTTTTAAAAAAGGAACTTCCTACACATTTTATTCTAAGTAACTTTTTTCATATTAAAAAAAAAAAAAGATTAAAAATTTTTCGTTTTCAAAAACGCCTCAAAAGTGGGCGGGCCAAATATTTTGCATCATTTTTGTTCTTAACTTGTTAAATAAGGCAATTCGTTTTGTTTTCATAGAAATTAAATAAATAAATAAATTGGGTGGCGCAACAGCTCGTGGAGAACCAGGGCCTAGTGACTTACAACTCACAACCATTCCTGTGTGCGTGTTTGTGGGCAGGAATGGAGGGGACCTACAGTTTCTTGCCGAGTCCGAACGGCTAAATGAAAAGCACTTTTTCATAACAAGGATATTCTTGTAAGATTTGTCAGTTCCTCGCAAGAGGAAGTACCTCGAATAAAACTTTTCGTTTTTTTTTTTTTGGTGGCACGGCTGGGAATCGAACCCACACCTTCGGCATGACAGTCTTACGCACTAAATATCATGCCACGAGGTACTACTTCATAGAAATTAGTCAAAACATTAATTTTGTATCAAAAACACCCCCAAAAGAGGGCGTGGAAAAAAGTTTTGTACGGAAGAGTTATTATAAATAACATTATCTACAACTTCTCTAAAGAACACACCCCTCATTTACATCAACTTTCGACGATAAGATGACATATTTTAAAAAGGAGGCTTATCAGTGGGCGGTAATTGTCTCTCATGGTGTCTTATGATATTCTTAATCATGCCTGAAAATTGCAACTTAATCGGATAGCAGCTTCAGATTTTATAGAATTTAAACCGCCTATCCATACATCTTGAACCACTGTGCATGGTTCAGATTAGGATCGCGAAGAATATAAATCTGGACCAAAGATTGTTTCACTCTTAATTCAAAAAACTTCATATCGCTCATAACATATTCAATTTCTTTTTTTTTGTCCAAAAAGTGGGTGGCAATCCTTTAGTTTGGTCATGCCTATATTATGATTTACTTTCAATTAAAATAATTTCTCGACTTACTTAATCTCAAGTTGCTTTTGTAAAGTTTTGACATAAAAATTAATACATTTCCCTTTTTGTGCGTTAACATTTGACATTAGAGATTAAATATTCATAGAAGTGTTCATAGTAATATTGACTTTTGTAAGGAAGACTTATGGACAAGACATGTTCCAGGCTTTTGAAGACTGAGGGAGATCTCATTTTCTTGAACATGCCTATTGTGCATTTTTGTTTTGATATTTTAATCGTTTTTCTACAGTTTTTCACAAAATAATTAGACTGTGACTGTGACTGTGATTTCCTAATCCTGTAAAGCAGCTTTGAAGTTTCGATTTGAATTTTCAAATTTATAGAATCAAATTAGGCGTGAAGCTCAAAAACTCACTTCACACAGATCAAGAATTGACCCCCAGATATATGTACATACATATGTATTTAATTCACAGTATTGTTTTTGAGAGAGCCTGTACGATTTGAGAATCTTATCTCTTACTTTTAGTTTTTAGATTTTCTGTGCATTTGTGTGAATGTTAGTCCAATGTTTTGTCAAAAGTTCATATGAAAAATGAATTGAAAGAATTCTGGTTTAATAATCAAATAAATTCAAATTAAAAGATCTAGATTCACTGTGGCGTATGAGTACTATTTTTTCCATACAATTTTAAAACTCAAATGTTTAAATGTCGAAGATAAAAAGGGTATTCATGCAAGAGCGTAAACTCGTCGTAAACATCGTAAAATTGTAAACTTCGTAAATCTGCCAAATTCTCCATACAAATTGTGACAGAATTTCGAAGTTTAAAAGTTTACAATGTTTACGACGACTTTACGCTGTTGTATGAATACCCTTAAAATGTTTTTGAAATTAACATTTTGAGTATGATGTTCTTTATTAAAATAATTTCTAAGCTCATGCCCATTCACACTGAGCACGTCACACTGAAATAACTTCTTTAAAGTTGATTTAGATATAAAAAATATTTAGTTCAAACTGACGTTGTGATATTAAAAAAATGAAAATCAATATGCATCGGTGTCTCCTTTTAAGCCCTAGGTTAGGCTAGGTTAGGAGTGGCGTGCACAGCACAGAGACTGTTGCGCACACGGGGGCCTAGGTAGAAATGGTGACACAGGCGTCATACTCGCTCGGTAACCAATTAGCGCTGAATTGCGCCGTTTCGATACACGGGGGCCTATTGGTCCATTGGGATCCCCTAACAAAAAGAAAAAAAGATGTTCCTAAACTAATGGTTCAAAAAGACTGGTTCATTTGCGAACCAGCCTGTGCTCTCTATGAATTTTCTCATGTTCGCTGCGCTAGATGGTCCAGTTCTCCAACAAACCTGTTTCCAAAGTAACAGAGGTGATTTGTTTGGAGGTTTGGACAATCGCAGAGCAGGTGTTTAATGGTTTCTTTTTCTTCTCCTACAGAAATCGAGTGCGAATACACCGAGTCTGGTGGCCATTGTGCTAATGGCGCAATGACCCGTTAGTACACCTATCAAGATTCTAATATTCTTTTTACTCAGCGATAGAATATACTGAGTTTCCTTTTCATTAATTCTAGGCCATAAACTTCTTCTAGAGATAACGCAGTCGTTCCAGGTCATCCATTAGTTATTGATTTGCTCTTTCATTATTAGGTCTATTTTCGTTTTAATCACGCCGATCGGGATGTTTAGTCCCATATCTAGTAGGCTACTACTCTGTTTCTCATTCAAGTTAAAGTTCAAATGAGCTGAATTCAAATTTAAACAAATTCCCTTAAGGCAATATTACACTACCATATATATATGGCAAACTTGCCATATAAATAAAGTCCACAAGTGACATATAAGCGTAGTATATATGAAAGAATATGTGTATATGATACCATAGAGGACTAAATAAATATTCTTTCAAAAAAATAGATCTATCAAACTGATATGGCACTTGTAGACCGTATTTATATGGCAAGTTTGCCATATTTATGTGATAATGTAATATCGCCTCTAAAATAATAAAATTCACAGTATCTCCAATGCGTGATTTTTATATTAGTCAGTAAACATCGTGCTTTGCTAACTTGATATCAAGTTAGCAAAGCAACTCTCACGGACCGAAAAATGGACAGGTGCATAATTTGTCGTTAATTAGTTGTGACAATTTCGAATTTGTCGTTCTATGTTTTCTATGTTTTTTGTTTTGAAAAGTGGTAAAAACTTCTAAAATTCAATATTTTAGTGCTTAATAATTTGCCGTTAATTAGTCGTTAATTAGTTGTGAAAAAATCAATTTTGTCATGCCATGTTTTCTATGTGTTTTTGGGTTATTTGTTTTCTATGAGTGTCAAGTTAGCAAAGCAACTTTGACGAATCGAAAAATGGGTAGGTGGATAATTTGCCGTTAGTTAGTCGTTAATTAGTTGTGACAATTTCGAATTTGTCGTTCAATGTTTTCTATGTTTTTTTGGGAGCTTTGCTAACTTGACACTACTCGAAAAGTGTGAAAAACTTCTTATACTTAATGTTTTATGGCTTAATAATTTGCCGTTAATTGGTCATTAATTAGTTGTGAAAAATTGAATTCAATCGTGCAATGTTTTCTATGTTTTTTTTTTAATTCTTCGTTAGCTTCATACCAAGTTAGCAAAGCACCACCTTTAAAAGGGATTAAAACTGGTAATACCGAGCTGTTTATGGCTTAATAGTTTACCATTAACTAGTCTCCATTTAGTTGTGACAGTTTTGAATTTGTCGTGCAATATTTTCTATGGTTTTTGAGTTCTTTTGTAGCTTGACGTCAAGTTGGCAAATTGCTATCTGAAAATGGGCTTAAATCTGTTTATACCAGATGGTTTATGGCTAGATAATTTAGCATTAACTAGCCGTTAATTATTTGTGATAATTTTGAATCGGTCATTCTATGTTTTCTATGTTTTTCGAAAAGTTGTAAAAACTTCCAAAAATTCAAATGTTATTCCTTGATAATTTCCCATTTATTAGTAGTTAATTAGTTGTGACAAATTAAATTTTGTCATGCGATGTTTTCTATTTAATTTTGGTTATTTGTTTAATATTTTGGCACCCTATGCCCCAACCGGGGTTACAGGACTTGATGATGATTTGTTTAATAAAAGCATTAACGACGGAAAATAATTATTAACGGCAAATCATCCACCTTCCCATTTTTTGATTAGTGAAAACTGATTGGGTAACCTGACACTCATAGAAAACAAATACCCTAAATTACATAGAAAACATCGCATGACAAAATTTAATTTTTCACAACTGATTAACGACTAATAAATGGCAAATTATCAAGGAATAACATATGAAGTTTTGGAAGTTTTTACAACTTTTCGAAAAAACATAGAAAACATAGAATGACCGATTCAAAATTATCACAAATAATTAACGGCTAGTTAATGCTAAATTATTTAGCCATAAACCATCTGGTATAAACAGATTTAAGCCCATTTTCAGATAGTGATTTGCCAACTTGACGTCAAGCTACAAAAGAACTCAAAAACCATAGAAAACATTGCACGACAAATTCAAAACTGACAACTAAATGAAGACTAGTTAATGGTAAACTATTAAGCCATAAACAGCTCGGTATTTGCTAACTTGGTATAAAGCTAACGAAGAATTTAATAGAAAATATTGCACGATTGAATTCAATTTTTCACAACTAATTAATGACTAATTAACGGCAAATTATTAAGCCATAAAACAATAAGTATAAGAAGTTTTTCACACTTTTCGAGTAGTGTCAAGTTAGCAAAGCACCCAAAAGAACATAGAAAACATTGAACGACAAATTCGAAATTGTCACAATTAATTAACGACTAACTAACGGCAAATTATCCACCTACCCATTTTTCGATTCGTCAAAGTTGCTTTGCTAACTTGACACTCATAGAAAACAAATAACCCAAAAACACATAGAAAACATCGCACGACAAAATTGATTTTTTCACAACTAATTAACGACTAATTAACGGCAAATTATTAAGCACCAAAATATTGAATCTTAGAAGTTTTTACCACTTTTCAAAACGCCATAAACCATCAGGTACAAGAAGTTTTTACATAGAAAATATTGAACGACAAATTAGGAATTTTCACAACTAATTAACGACTAATTAACGGCAAATTATCCAACTAACCATTTTTCGATTCGTCAAAGTTGCTTTGCTAACTTGACACTCATGTTTCTATTTGATACTGACACATTCCTTGTTAGTTCATCTAGTTTCTAGTATATCATTCCCTTTTATATTGCTATGTCCAGGAACCTAGCAGAGTTTGACTCGGTTAGTGTTACCAATATTATTCAGTATGCCTCGGCATTTTGTCACTGTTTCGGATCTTAAAGTCTCACTGGCTGTTACTTTGATAGACTCGGCTGTCCACGAAAAATATGATCTCCGACGAGCTCAGTTTTTTCTTGTGCACCATTTCTGCCGCTTTTTCAATAGCGTAAATCTCAGCCTGAAAGATACTAGACTCATCCGGGAGTTTATATGATTCTCTTCTATTAAGAGCTTTACAGAAAACCCCAGCTCCTGTTCCTTCTTCCATTTTTGAACCCTCAGTATATTAGGGGATACCCTAATCACTAATAAGAAGTGAGTTGGATTCCCATCCATGTCTTTCACGTATTGAAATAGAGAAGTGTGTTTTAAAACATATTAAAAGTGGTATGTAGTCAGTCATCACATCTAGTCCGGTCACTGTGTGCTGTGTGTCATACCCTTGCAAGACAGACCCATGACAATAGGTGCTGTGCTTCCAAGAGCCCAGTTCTTTAAATCGAAGTGCGCTTTTGGCTGCTGTGCATCTTATGTGCTCGTCTAGGGCTGGCAGACTTCAAATAATTTCCAACCCTGCTTGTTGCGTAGACACAGGCTTTAATTTTAAGCCTTAACTATTTTGAATATTAAGTGTATTTACAACACCTTGAAAGTGCGTTGATTTGTAAAAAAATCGAAATCAAATCAATTATTGTTACATAAATGATAAACGTTTCAAAGGTTTTTACTCTCCTATTAATTAATTGCCAAACACAGGAAGTTAACTTCTTAAAGATTAATTAATTGCGAGCTTGTTCTTCACTGGTTTAAAAATAATGAATCAAGTTCTTAACTCTCATGTAGTTAGCCATAAGGTAAGTATTACCTTTTAAACTTGTGTGTCAATTAAAACACTTTTTTTCTCACGATAATTTAATATAAAATGTACCTAAACGCAAACATACAACACTGCGACATGCGAACCTTTGCGTCTATATTCTTATGATGAAGTGAAATTACCGCAAATTTATAAAACGGCAGCGTATACACCATCGGTAATGACCGTGCTTTATGACCCAGACAGAATATAACTTTGAATATTTGATGTTGACTAACATGGCGTTATGTAATTATTTTCACATTTTCACACATTGTTCAGTTAGAAAAGAACAATAATTAACAAACTAACGTTGCACTGGTCCTGCTATACAAAAGTAACAGGTATCGTTTGAGTGCGCGCTATGATGTGACAACTATTATAAGATCCAATGTAATTATGTAAAAGGGTAATTAAACGAATCACTGAGATAAAAGAAGGGAAATAAACAGCAATGTTTCATCTTACGGCACATTGGTTTTTATAATGTAAAACAAAAGGTTATTGAATTTCTTTTGTTCTTACAAGGCCTTTTCACACTTCAAATTATGAAGATGTCGAAAAAGCGCCCCTTAGTATGATGTTAAAGTTCAAAAACTTGGTTGAATAGTTCTACTACGGTTTTTTATTGAAATGTGTCTGCTTCAAAGATGTCATTTTATTAAATGGCGACATTCGAGTATAGTGTCTCTGTTAATTTCGGAAGACAATAATTATTCTATTCGCATCACAAAGCAGTGGCCATACACGAACGAGCCTTTCGACATTGTATATACATACATATACACGCTATATTATTCTCATGCAATACGATTTTGTAGGTTGACATTTGGTCGATAGGTTCGCTGTGATCGCCTTACCGAGATCTCTTAACAAAAATTAGGATAACATTTGGACACTAGATGGCCACGAGCTTTTTGACTTCATGAGAATACTATAGAGTTTATATACAATGCTTTCGATCCATTTGGCTCGGTTGGATTTCAGATTGGCTGAAAATCGAAATGGATAGGGCTTTCCACCAAACTATCCCTTTCTAAGTGTTACATCTCTTTCTTTAAGCATCAAATGACAATATGAGGGAAAATATTTGATCATTCGGTAGTCGCGACATAGTTTTTATTCCGAAATAAATAATTATATTAAATAAACAGCCAATAATTTTTAGTGAAAAACTTGTTTATAATTAACCAGTGGAATGTTAAAAATTTATTTTTAAGTTCATACACTCCGCTTCAACTGAATAGACTCACAAATTTTCAAAGGAATTTTGTCCATTTTTTCCAAACATGGTGCATTAATGTTTCATTTGATGGTGCTTATTGTTTGTTTGTAATGTTGGGATCATAAATCAGAAAGAATAATTCAAAAGGCACCGCTATTGTTTCTCCGGCTCTCTTGCAAAGTTTTTCACATCGAAAAATGCAGTTTTTTTTTGCGTCAACTGAATAGACACACGTATTGAAATTGGTTTTAAAAGCTAATGGGAGGAAGTAAAACAAGTTTTTTTTGGAAAAGTAGTTTATTGGGCAATTCTAGTAGTGAGTAGTGTCACTTTTGTTCATTAAAGTTTCATAAATTTGATCCAGCATGGCATCGTAAAGTTTCCCTATGTTATCCAGCTAAATTTCTATCTGAGTGAATTCCATGGCTGGAATATGGGATTTTCTGGCCTTAAACTGATAGCCAGGCTCGTTAGCTACTTGTACTAAATATCCCCAAAAGTTTTCAATAAGGTTTTGATAGGGTGAGTACGGTTTTCATCGAAGCAAATCGATATTTTGCCTCTCTTTCAAGACTTTTACTAAGCACGCCGTGTGGATGGGGGGGTTTGTCCTGCTAAAAAGTCCCATTTATGGGTTCAAAAATATCCAAAAATTAAAGAAAACCTCTTTCCAGTACTTTTTTATTAGTTATTGCACTCAGTTTTGAGTTTGGAAACTCGAACTCAAAAGTGCCAAAGTAGCTAATTTCT
Organism: Dasysyrphus tricinctus; assembly: GCA_963921185.1. Classification (NCBI taxonomy): domain Eukaryota; kingdom Metazoa; phylum Arthropoda; class Insecta; order Diptera; family Syrphidae; genus Dasysyrphus; species Dasysyrphus tricinctus. Next base: position 125,663,743 of record OY992532.1, read on the forward strand.
CCCCATACCATAAAGGCTCCCCCAAACCAACGCGAAACATTCGCCGACGACGCAAAATCATTCACAATAATACAAAATATGAAAGATACACAAATGCTTAAGCATAGTACGCAGATCGAGCTAAAATTTCGCTCCCATACAAAATTCTCTCCAAAATGTAGCCAAGCTAAAATTTAGCCAAGCATTTTAGCCGAGAGGTGCGCAGCTCCAGCTAAAAAATCAAATTTTCATTTCTTACTGTACATCTCTTATCTGTCAAAATTTAGCGCGTGAAATAATTGTTCGGCACATTCATTTTCGAGCTAAATTGTGACAGGTTCTTTTTTTTGTTAGATTTGTGTGAATTTTACTTTGTAAATAAAAATTGAGAACGAGAAATATTCAAGGACAAACGATTTATCAATGCCAAAGGGAAAAATCTATGTTATTTGATTAGATTCACTTGAAATATTGAAATAAAATTCTATGAAATTATTGAATACAATTTCTTTTCAGATGTAATTTTGTGATGTAATCTCCACAAAAATCGTATGTCAAAATTTAGCTTGGATATTAGCTGGTGTTTGGAGAGAAATGTGGGAGCGAAATTTTAGCTCGATCTGCGTATTAGGCTTAACAACAACAAAAAACTGTCCTTGCGAATGATTCGCTATGAATTCGCATTGATTTGGGAGAGCCTTAACATCGCCTTCTCGAATATGGTGACGCGCTAAAAAGGTTTTTTTATCCCTTTAGGGCTTTCAAAATTAATTTGTTTTTCATCCGAAAGACCCCCATTTTTTCCAATCCATATGAATCATTGTAGAAAGGGTGATGGGGAGAAATTGGATACTTTTGACATTGAGTTTCAAAGCTCAAAAATGACTGTAAAGGCTCTCCCAAACCAACGCGAAACATTCGCTGACGACGCGAAATCATTCGCAATAATACAAAATATGAAAGATACACAATGCTACACAACAACAAAAAATCGTCTTTGCGAATGATTCGCTCATACAAAATATTGGATACAGCTTTTTGATTTTTGATCAGCACGGGGCCATTTAGCTCGTTGGCTCTGTCATGTATGGCCATCAACAGTACAAGAATCAAATCAAAAATGACATACGAAAGCAGCACTCCCAGATCCTTTGAAGTATGTAGAAGTGGATAGTAGGATTGCAAAAAAGTAGGAGAAATAGTTTTTTTATTTAATTATTCTAAATATACAGGGTGTCCCGGACCTTAGTGTAAGTATTTTAGGGTGTGATTCTTGGGGTTATTATAAGAAAAAAAAAATGTATTGGGGGAAAGTTGTATCTCCCCTCTCTGAGGCAGGGAGGGCAGTTTCTGAAACATTGACTTTAAATGCAAAAAAAAACATTAAAAATCAACGAAAACAAATCTAATAATGTGCTATAGTTTTTTTTTGAAAGCTAATGCTCCACTCTTGCATTTGATTTTTAAATCAAGTTGTTTAAGCAAATAGTTTTTTTAGAAAATACATTTCAGTCAAAATTTAAAAAAAAAAATATGATTTTTTTTCTTTAAGTTGATATTTTTCAAAAGTTTACGTTATTTAGTGCTTTTTTTGTATTCACCATTCAATGCCCTCATTATTTTTTAGACCATTACCGAAAACCAAATGTAAAAAGCTTTCTTAGTTTTTGAGAAATTAAGAAAAAACAAAAGGTACTTTTACCAAATAAGCCCAAAATAAGGGTTAAATTATAGATAATCACCCCTATTACGATTGTCAATTATCAATTTGATAGTTGATAAATTTTAAATTCAGTGTTTAAAAATCCATCTTATAAAAGTTTTGTTCATTGAGATTGATGCAGACAGTTGCCAATAACAAGAAAATTAAAAAAATATGAAAGAATTGCTGACCAGTTAATTCATAAATTGAGTTTAAAAACCCAATTTTCATGGTTTATCAACTATTAAATTGATAATTGACAATCGTAATAGGGGTGAATATTATGAATAAATTCATTTTTTCGGGCTTCGTGACCAAAATATTAATTTAACACACTTTTTATTAATGTACTTTTGTATTGTCCCCTAAAATATGAAATAAAGCATTAATACTAGAGAATATCAAATAAAGAAGCCAATCCTTCGTACGTTTCACCCTCCAAAGCCCATTTGTTTATATTATTGTATTTTTAATTTAATTTCGTGTCGAAGAGTAGATGTGAATTGCAACAACAATATGACCTGTGCTAATTGATGTGCTGAATGAGGAGTTGATTCTATGTATGTGTGCGTTTTGTCACTGTTTTTCACTTCCTTTGCAAATCTAATACATCAGTTGTTCGCTTCAGCTTGTAGGCAAATTAAATTGACAGCTCAGGATTGGCTTCTTTATTTGATATTCTCTAATTAATACACTGAAGTAAAAACCTTCCTACTAGGATCGATGGATAAATTTAGAAAAGAAATAAGTATGGGAAGACTTAGACAAAAGTTACTTACTTACTTACTTAAGGTGGCGCTACAGTCCGGGGTGGACCAGGGCCTCAACCAACAAGCTTCTTCCAGCCGGCTCGGTTTCTAGCTAGCTGTCTCCAGTTTCGCACGCCAAGTTGGTTGAGGTCCTCTTCCACTTGCGTGCGCCACCTTTTACGCTGTCCACCTCTACTGCGTTGTCCCACGGGGTTGGATTCAAAGACTTTCCGGGCCGGAGCATTGGTGTCCATTCGCTCTAGATGACCCAGCCATCTCAGTCGTTGGCTTTTCACTTTTGTGGCTAGGTCGGTGTCGCTGTACAGCCCATACAGTTCGTTGTTGTATCTTCTTCTCCATTCCCCATCTATGCAGACGGGACCAAAAATCACCCGGAGAATTTTCCTCTCAAAACAGCCTAGCGCGTTCTCATCCACTGTTAGCAGTGTCCATGCCTCTGCACCATACATCAGGACCGGGATGATAAGCGTCTTATACAGGGACAGTTTAGTTGCTCGAGAGAGGGCTTTGCTTCTCAATTGCCTTCTTAGCCCAAAGAAACAGCGATTGGCAAGAGTAATTCTTCGTTTGATCTCAGCGCTGGTGTCGTTCGCTGAGTTTATAGCGGATCCTAGGTAGACAAAGTCTCTGACTACCTCAAAATTATAGCTGTCTATAGTGACGTTCTGTCCGAGACGTCGGTGTTGGGTGTCCTTTCTTGTGGACAGCATATATTTTGTTTTGCTTTCATTCACCGTTAAACCCATCTTCTTGGCTTCCTTCTCAATGCTCACAAAAGCACCACTGACATCACGCTTTGCTCGTCCGATTATGTCAATGTCGTCAGCGTAAGCGAGTAATTGGACGGACTTTTGAAAGATTGTGCCTCTGGTGTTGACGTGAGAGTTTTGCACTATTCTTTCAAGAACGATGTTGAAGAAGTCGCATGACAGCGCGTCGCCTTGCCTAAAACCTTTTTTGACATCAAAGGTGTCGGTGAGGTCTTTGCCGACCTTGATGGAGCAGCGTGCATTCTCCATCGTCATCCTGCACAAACGGACGAGTTTGGCAGGGATGCCAAAACTAGACATTGCTCTATATAGCTCGTCTCTATAGATGCTGTCATACGCGGCCTTGAAATCGATAAAAAGGTGGTGGGTATCGATTTGGAACTCCTGGGTTTTCTCCAAGATCTGCCGTAGTGCGAATATTTGGTCGATGGTGGACTTCCCTGGCCTAAAGCCACACTGATATGGACCTATCAGGTTGTTGACGAATGGCTTCAGGCGTTCACAAAGTACGGCAGAGAAGATCTTGTAGGCGATATTAAGAAGACTGATGCCTCTGTAGTTGGTGCAGTCCAGAGGATCGCCTTTCTTGAGGATCGGGCAAACAATACTGAGGTTCCATTCATCGGGCATGCTTTCTTCCGACCATATTTTACAGATGAGCTGGTGCATACTCCTAACCAATTCATCGCCAGCCGCTTTGAATAGCTCAGCCGCAAGGCCATCAGCTCCAGCAGCTTTATTGGACTTAAGTTTAGATATGGCTATCCTCACTTCGTCAAGATCGGGTGGACGGAATTGTTGGCCTACGTCGTCCAGGTTGAATGGTGCAATTTGCATGGTAGCGGAATTCGGTTCGTCATCGCCGTTATACAATTTGCAGAAATGATTTTTCCATATCCTCAGCACCGACTGCGTTTCCACCACGATGTTCCCCTGATCGTCCTTGCAGGCTTCGGTTCGGGGTTTGTAACCTTGGGAGGTTCTTTTTACTTTTTGGTAAAACTTCCGAACTTCATTCCTGCAGTGGCATCCCTCTAATTCCTCGATCGCGCGCTTCTCATGCTCTTTCTTTTTCTTTCTGAGAAGCTTGTGTTCCTCTTTCCTCTTCTGCTCGTAGAGCTCGCGAGCAGCTCTGGTCCTTCTATGCAGCGCCGCTTTGTATGCCTGTTGTTTGGCTGCATGTACTTGCCGGCATTCCTCGTCGAACCAGGGGTTTCGCTGTGGTGGTCGTGCGAAGCCCAGCACGTCAGAGGCGGCATCTCTGATGGCTTCCTGGCAGTTTTTCCACTGGTTCTCGATGTTTGCAGTTGGCGGCAAAGGACCAGTTAAGAGGGCGCGAGAGACTCGATCGGAAAAGGACCTGGCGATTTCTTGCGACTGTAGCCGTCCGACGTTGAACTTCCTGACAGTATTTCCCTGTTTTGGCTTTGGTCTGGATATCCGTAGCATTACCTTTGCTACAACGAGGTAGTGGTCCGAGTCAACGTTGGCTCCTCGGAACGTTCGGACATCCTTGATACTGGAGGAGTGCCTTGCGTCGATCGCAATGTGGTCAATTTGGTTGGCGGTTGATTGACCAGGAATTCGCCATGTCCCCTTATGAATATCGAGATGCGGGAACTGCGTACTAGCTACCACAACGTTTCGCCCCGCAGCAAAGTCGATTAGCCTGAGTCCGTTATCGGAGGTGGTGTCGTGCAGGCTGTATCTTCCGATTGTGCCACCAAAGACGTCTTCTCTTCCTAGTTTGGCATTAAAATCACCCAAGACAATTTTAATGTCATAGCTAGGGCATTGCTCATATGTCTTGTCCAGGAGCTCGTAGAACTCGTCCTTGGTGTCGTCATCTTTCTCCTCTGTGGGGGCATGCGCGCATATCAGGCTGATGTTGGCGAATTTAGCCTTGATGCGAATTGTCGTGAGGCGCTCGTTCACATAATTGAAACTCAAGACCTCTTGCCTCAGTCTGCCTCTAACAACAAATCCACATCCAAAAAGACGCTGCCCTTGTGGTCGGTAACAGTCACCGTAGTATACATCGCAGTCTTTCAGTTTTCTTTTGCCCGGCCCATCCCATCGCACTTCTTGGATGGCGGTGATGTCTGCTTTGTAGCAGTCTAGGGCCTCCGCTAAATGTTCGGCTGCACGTGGTCTATAGAGAGACAGAACATTCCACGTGCAGATCCGAAGTTCGTTGTCCTTATTTCGTTTGCTAGGTTCGTCAACAGTAAATCCGTCCGTATCCGAGGCTTGTTGATGCTTCGCAACTAAAATAGCTTTACGTGGCCGGGAAGTCACCCCGACGGCACGACCCCCAACCTGGAGGACCAGACCCTATATATATAACTCCAAGGGCGGGGAGCCGGATTAACCGCTCCTTATAGGCCTGAGCTCCGAATATGTCGTAGTAGCCCGTATAAGGTGTTCACTAAGTAGTTCAGCCTAACTGGAACTGTAGACGCCACCGTTGATTCCATCTTGAGAATTCTTCCGCTGCCGCCTGGATGAAGGAGAAGTGCCTTAGTGGGAACACTCCTCCCCCCCTCTCTCGTTTGCTGCCCCCTAAAACCGTCCACAGGGATTGGAACCCCATCTTCAGTTAAAGGTACTAGGCACCCGATGTTCACCGCGGGGAGGTGAGAGTAGGAGTTGATAGACAGAGGTTCGCTTTGAAACAAAGCTTGTGGACGCTTGTGTCCTCTTGAATGCACATGTCTACCCTTTGAATAGACAAAAGTATCGACTGCTGAATTTCTTAGGAAGTTTTACTGGATTACTCAAAGCGGTTTGACCAATTGTGCTATTTAAACAAATTTCTTTCTAAAGAAAATGAAAATTTTAAAAACAAAATATCTGTTCAAAAGTGGGCCAGTTTTTTAGTTTGTCCACAAATCAAGAGTTTTATTCAGAGCTCTTAAAATGTGCCAGTCCTATTTTGTTTTCCTGTGTAAAATATGGACGTGGAATGTATTTTCTCGTTGATGGGTTCGCAATGGACAAAAGAATGAAATCATTTAAGAGTAATGCTATGTTCCCACCAAAATGAAATCCAAGATTTCGGTTGAAAACTTTTGATATTTCAAGTTGATGGAACAAGATTTCATGGAAATTTCAACGAAATCTCAATGAAAACTCTAGATTTCATCGAAATCTTAATGAAATCCCGCTCCACCAAGTCGAGAACTCCAATTTTTTCAGCTGAAATCTCAGATTTCGTTTTGGTGGGAACATAGTATAAGATTCTCATAGTTGCCTATAACTTAAAAGATTTTAGCTGTCAAAAGTTTTTATCAAACACTTTTATATGAAAATAAGTATCTTAATCAAACTCGGAGCTCCCGAAAATATGACACTTCGGATGAGGAAGAAAATGAATGTCTTTTTTGAGTACATTTTACTAAAATTTTGCGGTATTTTGAATTCAATTAGGTGTTTATCTATTTTATTTTTATTAGTTTGAAGCGCAAAAAAGTGTTTATAAAATATACCTACTGATTTATATCACAGATATGTTTTCTTAAAAAAGATGTTAAAATTAACTACCTAGCTATTAGTATTAAAACTGCTGCATCTTGTGTACCTATATACAATACTTGTATAATTATATATATGTATTTATAAAATAAAACATTTTATTTTGATGATGGTGTGGTGATCGAGGGGGGGTTAACAGTAGAAGTTTGGAGTTTCGAAAATGTCCTTTTTTTTTAAACGCGTTATGGACACCCTACCCCAAACCAACGCGAAAAATTCGCCAACGACGCGAAATCATTCACAATAATACAAAATATGAAAGATACACAATAGCCGCGTTTTATTATCGCTCATAACCCATATGGTTCACCTCGTGAAAATAAAACGATGTGGGTTAGTGCAAAAGCAGTGCTGTATATCAGTCTCTTTTTTTCTTATGTCTATTTGTTTTTCATGTAAGCACTTGTCTCTTTTCCTCTCTATTCCTAATACTGCTGACAAATCGCTGACATCCATTCACAATGGTAAATAACCCTCTGCCGGCCAGAGTGAAAACCTCTATCTGGGTTATTGAAATTAACCTCGATAGAAACCTAGACCCCATGTTGTTTTTGTAATACATGTTAAAAGATAACCTCGACCCAGACCCAGAGATAATAAAACGCAGCTAATAGCCGCGTTTTATTATCGCTCATAACCCATATGGTTCACCTCGTGAAAATAAAACGATGTGGGTTAGTGCAAAAGCAGTGCTGTATATCAGTCTCTTTTTTTCTTATGTTTATTTGTTTTTCATGTAAGCACTTGTCTCTTTTCCTCTCTATTCCTTAAACTGCTGACAAATCGCTGACATCCATTCACAATGGTAAATAGCCCTCTGCCGGCCAGAGTGAAAACCTCTATCTGGGTTATTGAAATTAACCTCGATAGAAACCTAGATCCCATGTTGTTTTTGTAATACATGTTAAAAGATAACCTCGACCCAGACCCAGAGATAATAAAACAGAGCTAATGCAAAACAACAACAAAAAACTGACTTTGCGTATGATTCGCTATGATTTCGCGTTGGTTTGGGAGAGCCTTAAAACAAAATATGACAAACCCACAACGCTAAACAACAACAAAAAACTATCGTTGGCGAATGTTTCGCCTTAAGGCTCTCCCAAACCAACGCGAAATCATAGCGAATCATTCGCAAACATGGTTTTTTGTTGTTGTTTAGCATTAGCCGCATGATCCGGATCGGATCATGATAAATAAAACAGACAGGATTTTAGTTATATACCAGTCTCTTTTTGCCTTATGTTTGTTTATTTGTCATGCATCGGTTGTCTCTTTTCTTTGCACTATTGAGACACATTCACAATAGTCATTTTTGGATCATTGAAATAGATCCAGATAAAAAGCAGGATCCCATGTTGTTTTTGTAATCACGTGTTAGAAATTGATCCGGATCTGATCATGTGGATAATAAAATGCGGCTATTGTGTATCTTTCATATTTTGTATTATTGTGAATGATTTCGCCTCGTGGGCAAATGATTCGCGTTGGTTTGACCTCTATTAAGGCTCTCCCAAACCAACGCGAAATCATAGCGAATCATTCGCAAAGGCGTTTTTTTGTTGTTGTTTAGCATTAGCTGCGTTTTATTATCTCTGGGTCTGGGTCGAGGTTATCTTTTAACATGTATTACAAAAACAACATGGGATCTAGGTTTCTATCTAGGTTAATTTCAATAACCCAGATAGAGGTTTTCACTCTGGCTGGTAGAGGGCTATTTACCATTGTGAATGGATGTCAGCGATTTGTCAGCAGTATTAGGATTAAAGAGGAAAAGAGACAAGTGCTTGCATGAAAAACAAATAAACATAAGAAAAAAGGAGACTGATATACAGCACTGCTTTTGCACTAACCCACATCGTTTTATTTTCACGAGGTGAACCATATGGGTTATGGGCGATAATAAAACGCCTGCATGTTAAAAGATAACCTCGACCCAGACCCAGAGATAATAAAACGCAGCTATTGTGTATCTTTCAAATTTTGTATTATTGTGAATGATTTCGCGTCGTCGGCGAATGATTCGCGTTGGTTTGGGGGAGCCTTTACACGATGATTTTCTGCGTCTGACTCTTTTCGAATTTTCATGAGTGGAAGGAGAAAAAGCATCGGATTTCACCTTCGCACTCATTGAATTTTAACAAGAGTCAGACGCAAAGAATCATCGTGTAATAGGGGACTTTGGGGGAGCCTTTAATGCTAATTTTGCATCGTTGGCGACTTTGCGCCTGAAGGCTCCCCCAAACCAACACGAAACATTCGCCGACGACACGAAATCATTCTCTTCAAAATCGTGCGAAAGTGAAACCAGATCATTTTTCGGCTCAACTTTCCTTTACGACATCCCGAATTTTGACACGCGGATAGTCTCATTCGATAGATATTCACTAAAAAACACCAAATATCACAATTTTAGGGTGAGGAAACATTTATAAGTATTTTTAATTAATTTTTGAAGTTCCACTTTTTCCATACAAAATGCATGGAAAATAAATAAAGAAGACCAAGATGGCATGCTAAGTGTTGCCAGATGTACACTTTGGTCTTGGGATATTTTTTCCGATTTCTGGGATTTCACGCCCAAAATTTTAATCCATGTTCTTTAAATGCAAAAGAAACTTTGCATACACCAAACCTTGCCCCACCCCAAATCCTATAATGAGCCCAAGCAGGGGGGTTGCAGGGGGGCAGCATGCCCCCCCATACATACCTCACTGTTTATACGCAGAATACTGGGCGTTAGTACTGTATTTTCATTAGCGAAATTTTAAACAATTATTTTACTTCATTAAAATGTATTTCAAAATGAGGTTAAATAAATAGCTTAAAATTTCACGCGATATTTTCTATTAATCCATGTTCTTTAAATGCAAAAGAAGCTTTGCATACACCAAACTTTGCCCCACCCCAAATCCTATATTGAGCCCAAGCAGGGGGGTTGCATACCCATACATACCTCACTGTTTATGCGTAGTAATGCTGGGTGCCAACATTGTATTTATACAAGCAAGTTTTAAATTTCCCGCAAAATTTCCCAAAATAAAACACAAGGGAAAAAAAGTACGTGTCTGGCAGTACTAAACAGACCATATGACATTTCTTTGATTTGTAATTGAAATGGAGTATTATTTTCAAATCCATTTTTTTTGCAAAACAAAAAGTTCTAAAATTAATTAAAAATACTTAAAAATGTTTTCTTGCCTGAAAATTGAGATATTTAGTGTTTTATAGTGATAATCTATCAATTGAGAGTATCCGCGTTAACGAATTCCGGGTGTAAAAAGTGCAATTCGGTAAAAAAAAATACCGAATTTTCAAAATTTCAAACATTTTTTAATTGCATTTAGGGGGGTTTCCTCACCTTAAGATTTGAAACATTTTCTATTGAGATACCTACCTACCCCTAAAAAAAAATCAACTCCGAAATCGGGATGTCGTAAAGGAAAGTCGCCCCCATTTTTCTCTTTTTTGTACTTGTGAAAATTCGAAAAGAGTCAGATGCAAAGAATCACGATTCTTTGCCTCTGACTCTTTTAAAAAATTCAATGTATGCGAAGGGGAAATCAGATGTTTTTTCTCCTTCGCAATCATGAACATTCGAAAAGAATCAGACGCAAAGAATTATCGTGTAATAGGGGTCTAATAGGCGACTATTTGATTCCGAGTCCGAAGCGAAGTCGTTCATACGTAGTTTACTACGTGCACGGCACGCAAATGGACTCGCTTGGTCGAAAGGTAATCCAGAAACTACACGAACGAAGCTATTGTTTGGTTCTAGTCTCAACTATTCATTGTGAATTATAAAAAAACGTATTTGTTATTTCCATTGTGAACGAAATGTCACCTTGACTTTTGACAAATTAGAAATTTGGCTTTTCTGCTTTTCTCGCATTTTTATTTATTTTCCAACCGATTTGATTTGTTGTACTTCCCACCCCATCGAACAAGCGTTGTTTTGATTTTTCTATTTTTTTCCTATTTATCACTTTTTAGCTATAAAAAGAACATAATATAATATATAATATATATAATAATAAATTAAAATGAGTTTAATAGATATAGAAATTCAATCGCAAAGCCATTTAACAGATTTCAATAGCAATAACTATGAACGAATGAATTTCCTTCTGGCCAAAGATGATTACATTGAAACGCGCTGCGGTGAAATATTCATGTCGCATTGTAAAATCCTTATTTTCTCGTGCAGCGAATGCAAAGAAAACTTTTCTAGCTACGAAGAGTTCTTCAATCATCTATGCGAACAACACGTATCCATCGAAGATGAACTCAAATATGAACCCGATGAAGAAGATCTACTTGATGTAGAGTACTATGATGAAAGACTCATGCTCGTGTTGGATAAGGATCAAGAAGACAGTGGCGATGTGAAGCCTACACTGACAAGAAATTCGCCAAAAAATACACTGCCGAAAGATGTTCTCTCGCAGGATGTTGACTCACAAGATATTCATTCACAGGATGTTAACTCACAGGATGTAAACTCACAAGATGTTATTTCAGAAGATGTTAACTCGCAAGATATTAACTCACAAGATGTTCACTCACAAGATGTTCTCTCACAAGACGAAATCTCGCAGGGTTATGAAATTTCACAGTACGGCGATGAACTTTCACAAGATATTATCGAGCAGTATGGAGAAATTGAAGAATACGAGGCCTCCCAACTAGTCGAATCAGCAGAAGTAAGTGCGTCTATATTCATATTCATAAGCAAAGTTATTTCAGTTAATTATTAGTTTTTTCCAAGAAATTACCTTCTTTTTTATATACATAATATCTTTTAGGAAAAAAAAACCGTCACATTCCTGAACGATTTTTCAAAATTCCTTGAAAAAGATTACCGGGACATTGTTGACTGTGAATTGCAAGAAAATGATTCCGCCGAGGGAATGCAGTCAAACGCTGATCCATTTGAGCTTGATTATATGGTAGATGATGGAGGTTTTGATTGCTCGCGATGTGACAAAACGTTCGATTCTCAATTTAAACTAAGAGCTCATACCAAAACCCACACTAAGGATCGCCGGTTTAAATGCCACGTGTGTGGCTTTGCCTTCACCGAGCAATTCAATCTCCGATCCCATATTAAGCGCCACATCGGTACAAAACCATTTGCATGCAATCAGTGCGAAAAAAAATTCATAACCAAAAACGAACTAAAGGCACACGTACGAATCCACACCGGTGAACGGCCATATATTTGTGAGATATGTGGCAATGCATTTGTAACATCTGGTTCGCTAAACGAGCACCGAAAACGCCACAATAACTATCGGCCGCATAAGTGTACGCAATGCGAAAAGTCATTCTTCGATACGGGACTGCTGAGGGAGCATATGGTGGTGCATACGGGTGAGCGTAAACACTTCTGCGAGATATGCCAATCAGGGTTCACGCGCCGAAAAGCTTTGCTGCAGCATTTAAAGTTACACTCGGGTGTAAAACAGTACAAATGTACGTACTGTGACAAAGCGTTTGCCCAAAAGCCAGGGCTAGCTTCTCACATGAAAACCCATACGAAAGTTCATGTCATGGAAAAGTCACAAGAGGCCATTGAAGGTAGTTATTAAGGAAATTTAGTTATAAAAAATGTTGGATATAATAAACTAATAGATTTATTAACGAAAAATATGTTTTATGTTATTTTTAAAAGTAATGTCAGACCATTCAGTTGGAAATCTTTTAGAATAGATAATTGCCCAATAGACGAACACGGTCTTATCTGATATAAAGAATGTCATAGCAGACCAAATGAAGATAGCTAATGGCAGAACCCAATAATAAGTAGTTTTTCTATTTGAAAAAAGAAGAAGCTTAACTCAATTTCTTTTATGCAAACGTAACATATTTCATAATATGACTTATTACACCAAGTGTCATTTCCACTTGAGTGAGGTGCGGTCGGGAATTTGAATTGAATAGACACCATTCAACATCTACGCGGAAGCGGTATCGATGTAAGGTGCAGACAAGAATATCATGTCGGAGACACAATGATGTAGTCAGCCAGTTGAAAGGCTGATGCAGTTGCTAAGCAGAACTGGGTACTGTTTGGTGGACCGTTTTCTCGGTTAACGGGGTACCGTTTTATGGGTTAACGGCTAACGGGTTAATTATATATAATAATTACAGTTGCTGTTTTAATATATAAAATAAAAAAACTGTGAGAGGTTGTGCTGCGCACAACCTTCCTCGTTTGCGGCCAAGTCCAAACTGGGTGCGGTCGGGAATAAACAATGAACTTGACAAAAAGTTATAAAAACAGAAATTTTGAAGCGGTCAGTTACTGACAGGTAAATACCAGTACAAATGTTGATTCACGTACTCTAGAGTACTACAAAACGAAATTTCAAAACCCGATGTGCAGCGAGAAATATTTGCGACATTGCTGTGATCAAACTTATAGCCTTTTCGATTGGAGACAGAATGACGGTTCTTGTTCTGAAAACGAGAGAAAATTGTTCTGAACTTGATTCCAGAATCAAAATGAGAAGCGTTCACACGTATCGAATCGGTGTTCCGGATTGCCAATCGAAAAGGCCATTAGATACTTTAGCTTGGGCTGGTTTGTACACTTACTTGGAATTGGAACCCTTAACTATCATTAAGTATCGTTATAAAAGTAATTTTAGTACATTTTGTGGTGAGTTTAAAAATACGAAAAACCATGGAAAAATATTAAACGTTAAAAGCTTTGATTTTTCGAGATGTTTCATAATTAAATCGTTTTTCTCAAAAAATCAATAGGAAGCCTGAAAGTACAAATCTTTCTAACCTATACTGGAGCATTCCATGGTCACGTACGGACAAATTCAACTACTTTTATGTTATCATTTAACGTCTAGTTTTTGATACGTTACTTAGACAAGTCATATATTAATTTTATTTAACAGGTTCTACATGAGTCTTTTACTATATGCAAACATTCTGAAGGTATTCCTTTGAATGGCTAAGAAAAAAAAAAATAAGAAGAGCTGTCACGTACAGACGGGCCGATTCTACCAATGTTCTAGGTTCCTATCTTAATGTTCAAATTTCAGCGACCCCCTGCGGGTAAGGGGCAAGAATATACCCGAGGTAGGCATGCCTGTCGTAAGAGGCGACTAAAATCCAAACTCCGTATACTGAGATTGATGTATACATAACTATGCAATGAGCAAAACAATAAGATATAGTACCCCAGGTGGCAGTCCAGGTTCACTGGAAAATCCACCCTCTTCGGAGGTCGGCTCTATGGATTCTGGGGAGAGCCAATTATTGCATTTAATAAATCCCTTCCTTAAAAGTGCAAGGGTATCTCGATCACCACCATCTAAATCGAGTATAAAACCATCCAAATTCGGGCAAAAGAGTCCACCCGTCACGCCAGCGCGCGCCAAAAAAGACTCAGATAAAACAGAAAATCTTGAAAAAGATAATAACGAACTTCGACGAAGACTTGATGAAGTAATGGAACTTTATCAAGAGCTAAAGAAAGAAGTCGATCTTCTTCGAAAAGAAAATGAGATGTTGAAAGGCAAAAATTCTCAAATAAACTCCAAAGCTAGCTTGCCAGAAGTCAATAATTCTAGATATGAAACAGACGAAGAAGAGCTAGCACGTGAAACGGAAAAGTCCTCAAAGAAAAGATTAAGTAAAAAGCGTAAAGCTGGCTCTTCACCTGAGGCAGCCTCGTCTTTTGAAATAATAGTTTCACCAAAACATGCGACAGTAAAAGAAAAACCTGTTAAGGAACGGCCCCCGCCACCGATAAATGTTATCGGTATTGAGGAGTATAACAAGTTGCAAACCATATTAAAGGCATTACTACCATCGGCTTTTAAAGTTATTTCGCTCAATAACAACAAATGGAAAGTATGTGTGAAAGACCCCGAAAGTTATCGCCTTCTGTCGCGAAAACTAAACGAAGAAAAAGTAGAGTGGTATACCTTTGAAAATAAGTCGGGAAGACCCTTACGTGTTGTGGCGAGAGGCTTACACGCATCATGTTCAAAAGACGATATCATTAGTGATCTAAAAGAGCGCAACTTCAAAATCTTAGATGCAATTAACATCGTCAAAAGAGAGAAACAGACAAAAGAGGGTGAAACAAAAGTGGTACAGCGTGGTCTTCCACTATTTATACTTTCGTTCGATAAGACTGAAAAACTAGATGAAATTTATAAAATCAAAACAATTCTAAACATCGTAGTTAAGATCGAACCTCTAAGAAAGAGCACAAGGTTAGTCCCTCAGTGTAAACGCTGTCAAGAATTCAATCACACCCAAACTTATTGCAAAAAAGAGCCAAGGTGTGTAAAATGCGCCGGAAAGCATTTAACCGTTGACTGCATCGGAAAAAATGAAAGTCCACCGACGTGCATTAATTGTAATGGAAATCAACCGGCAAACTATAGAGGCTGCGAAGTAGCTAAAGAATTACAAAAGCGGCGATCAAAATCAGCCAAAACACAAAGAAACCCACAAAGGCAAATAGAAACCGTAGTTCCCAAGACTTCCAAATCTAATAAAGCTCCAAAACCTATTATCCGTAAGGAAAAGAAAACAGTGTCAATACCTTCGGAGAATATATCAAAGCAAGGAAATGCAGAAACATATGCCCAAATAGCGGCTAAAAAAATACCCGTAAACAACGACACTGAAACCGACCCGGTTTCAAAAGTATTTTCAATAATTCTGTCAAAACTTGAGGAACAATGTGACACAAATAAACTTATCTTTGATAGGTTAAGTAAGCTCGAAAATAGTTTTCGACCCAAATCTCTCTCAAAAAATTTATGATGGAAAAGTTTAAAATTCTTACGTGGAATGCCAACGGATTATGGCAAAAACTTGGAGAATTAGAGACGTATATGCAGGAAAATGATATCGACATATGTTTGATATCAGAAACGCATGCCAAAAATGAATCAAATCTTAAAATCCACGGGTTTCTTGACTACCACGCTGTTCATCCTTCAAATAAAGCAAGGGGTGGATCATCGTTATATATAAAAGAGTGCATTGAACACTCGATAGGCCTGAAAATAGAGGTAGAATCGATGCAATTGAGTAGTGTTCAGGTTAGAACTAAAAACATTCTTCTCAATATCTCTTCGATATATTGCCCTCCACGTTGCAAAATAGATAAGAGTGAATTTACGACATTGATAAAATCGCTAAGCCCAAACTTAATTGTTGGTGGCGATTTTAATGCAAAGCACACCTTTTGGGCTTCAAGATGCATATCTCAAAAGGGTCGAATGCTATATGAGGCAGGAATGGAAAATAATTGCGATTTTCATTCGACCGGAAAGCCAACTTACTGGCCAACTGATCCGTCAAAAATACCTGACTTAATCGATTTGTTTATGGTAAAAGGAATACCCTCTAACCGTATTGAAATCTCAGAAGGCCATGATCTCTTCTCAGATCATTCTGCAGTCATACTCACTATGAGCGAAAGCCTTGTCAAAATTGAAAAACCACCCAGGTTAACAAACGGTAAAACCAACTGGGAAGGATTTAAGAAAGATATCGAGGACAACGTTGAATTGAGGGTATCATTACAAACGCCTCTTGAGCTTGAAGATGCAGTAGATGCCTTTGTTGATATAATACAAAAGGCAGCGTGGAATAACACACCTTATCAAAGGGTTACCCCGTGCTATAAAGATATAAAATATCCGCAGGAAATAAAAGACTTAATAAAAGATAAACGAAAAGCACGTAAGAAATGGCAGCGAACCCGTGCTCCTCAACACAAAGCTCATTTAAATCGCTTGTGTAATGTGCTAAAAACAGCGATATCAGATTTCAAAAACTGTGAAGTTGAAAATTACCTTGAAAGCTTGTCAGCTGGGAAAGAATCCAACTACTCACTTTGGAAAGCTATAAAAACAACGAAAAAACCAAAGCTTCCAGTACCCCCGATTAAGAAAAGCCAAAACGAATGGGCTAAAAGTGACAAAGAGAAAGCGGCAGTATTAGCCGATTACCTGGAAGAAACATTTAAACCTTCCGATGGGCAAGCACTCAATGAAAATATTAATATGAGTTTTAGCTCAAGTGAAAATTACAGAACCAGAAATGCTACGCTTGCTGAATTGAACAGAGAAATAAAGAAGCTTAAGTCTAATAAAGCTCCGGGGTATGACTTAATAACAGCGGAAATATTAAAAATGCTTCCTAATAAAGGATTAATTAACCTCCTTTATATAATAAATGCCGCTCTAAGGCTAGAATATGTTCCAAGCCAATGGAAAGTTGCGGAAGTCATAATGGTTTTGAAACCTGGTAAACCATCTCACGAAAAGAATTCTTACAGACCGATTTCGCTTCTTCCAATAATATCGAAAGTTTTTGAAAGAATACTACTCCTGCGCCTGCAGCCTATAATAGAAGAGAAACGATTAATACCTGAACATCAGTTCGGATTTAGAAGCAAGCATTCAACAATTGATCAAGTGCATAGAATAACTGACGTAATTGAGAGAGCTCTTGAAGAAAAGAAAATCTGTTCGACGGTCTTTTTGGATGTGTCGCAAGCGTTTGACAAGGTGTGGCACGAAGGCCTCAAATTCAAATTACGACAAGTTCTGCCTGAAGGACTTTATAAAATTCTTAACGAATATCTAGAAAACAGACTTTTTCGTGTAAGACACGGAAATGAATATTCTAATTTCAAAGAAATAGTGGCTGGGGTACCACAAGGTAGTGTTTTAGGTCCAGTTCTGTACCTTCTATTTACACGTGATATACCTCAAACAGAAGACACTTTCGTAGCAACGTTTGCTGATGATACTGCAATACTAGCAGTAGGCAAAACGATTAACGAAGCTACGATTAAATTACAAAATGCTCTTAATAATGTTAATGAGTGGACAAAAACATGGCGAATAGCGCTCAATGAACAAAAGTCAGTCCACGTGGACTTTACGTATAAAAAAATAAATAGATTGCCCGTCTTTCTTAATACCGGTCGTGTACCATTTGCGAATGAAGCAAAATATCTGGGAATGACTCTAGACGCGAAATTAAAATGGAAGCCGCACGTAAAAAAGAAATGCGAAGAATTAAAAAGTAAATTAAGAGATATGAACTGGCTACTCGGTAAATATTCCAAGCTTAGTATTGATAATAAGTTGATTTTATACAGGCAGGTACTTAAACCTGTCTGGACTTACGGTATACAACTCTGGGGTTGTACCTGCGATACAAATTTAAATAAATTACAAACGTTTGAAAATAAATTGCTTAGGTCATTTGTAAATGCACCATGGTATATAAGAAACGAAGATCTTCACAGGGATCTCGGGATTCCTACGGTTCGAGATGAAATTAAGAGTTTCGCGCGAAAACATAGAAATCGGCTATTAGATCACGCTAATCCAACGATTATTGACATTCTTGACGAGTCGAATTTAGTACGCCGTCTGCAAAGAACAAAACCTTCCGACTTGGTGCGGTGAACACAAAACCGCTTTAAAATCGCGGAATAAGCAGAAACTTTCACCGGAAAGTTACCTGCAACACGTTACTTAACTTCGTTAAAAATAAATTGCTAGATAAGTTTCAACTTAGTTGCAATCGGGAAGTGGAGGTGGTTTTAGTGTAGTAAGAATCTCACACTTCTATGAGCACGCGTTTTCCGGTCCTCATAGAGCCTGATGCAGGTTTTGCGCCTACCCACGGTAAAAAAAAAAAAAAAAAAAAAAAAAAAAAAAAAATTCAGCGAAACTATGGATCATCGATCACAAATGTGTTAGAACCAAATTATGAGAATGAATCAAAAGCGATAGTAACGAGAAAAAAATTTCAAAAATGCACATCGTTATATTTCAAACCATTTTGTAATGTCCTGTCACGTACGGACAAATCACGTCACGTGTCGGACAGAGTTCAATTTTGTAGTAATTTTAAGTAGTTTTTTAATAGCTAAGCACCTGGCTGGGCTTTGACAGGCTATGAATTCGGTACTCTATCCTATTTTTGTTAGTTGGAATTCAGTGAGAATTTGAAAGCCCAAGTTAGGGTCTGGCAATTTCACATGAGGCATTTTAGAGACTGGAAGATAAATCACTCGCGTTTTGGACCTTTTAGGGGAACTAAAATAAAATCTCTAGTTTTCCATGTAGAGTATTACATATTAATGCACTGTACCAAGTTTGAAGCGAATCAGTTAATCGGTTTTTATATAAACGTACATTGAAACCAAAAATTCAAATATTTTTAAATTACTGAAAGTTCCTCTTTTTCATGGAATGCTCCTACTTCTTTAAAAACGTTTTCTAACATAGTTGAAGTTATGTAAAATCAATTAAAAAAAAAAACAAAAGTTGTTACTTTATCTGAAAGCTCAAAATATATAAAAACAGCGAGGTAATTCGAAAAGGAATCAAAGGACTTAGCTGGAAAGTTAAAATTTTTGTTTGAAGGGACAGATTAGTACGTTCAGATTTCGTAACATATTATTTAAAGAAATCCGTTAAACGCTAACGCTAAGACTCATACAAATTACATATTATTAGGTAAAAGTACCGCCCAGTGATCGAAACTCGACCCATCTCTCCCTATTAATGTCTTAACGACAATATATAAATATAAAAAGATTAAGTGGCTATACCTTTCAAATAAAAAAATATAAAAATACGTTGCCATTAAGTCAGTTAAAAAGGGAGATATAGAAAAGTGTTTACGTATTATCATATAGATAAAGGTTATATTAAAATATTTTATTAAAAAATAAGATTTATATTCACATGCACATGCACAAATTCAAAGACTTCTTCCGGATTACCAAAAAAAAAACGCTTTAAGTTATAGTGGGTCGAAGTGCGCTTATGAGGTCATGTGTTGAGGGTGGTATTACATTTGAGGTCACTACAAACTTTTTTTTTTGTTTTGATACCTAACGCTTATAGAATAATTTTTAGTAATCTCAGTTATTATTGGCCATGTATTTTGCGATCAATTCAATGCCAAAGTAGAATGGGCAAATTTGTATGAAACATGGGCGTGAGCGGCCAAGAATGGTTTTGTTATTTTTGGATGTGTTTTAGTCCTACAATCACCGTGCAGAAATTTTTTCACTGTGGTGTACTTCAAAACCGAAAAAAATGCATTTTTAATAAAGTTTTGCTAAGTTGCTAAGTTTCTGGCTTCTGACCAATTCAAAAATAGAAAAAGAAAGTGGAACAAGAAATCTTGACAGTCTCAAGAATAGTTTGTATATAAAAATGGCCATATAACATCATTAATAAGAATATTTACCATAAAACTATAATATTACAATCCTCACAATATTAAAAAATCCTGAGTAAGAAAATATGTTTACAAAAATTACAAAGTTGTTGAAATACGTACTGGGTCTGTTTAAACCCGTAATGCGTCCTTGGGATATTCTGAAACCCCGTTAAACACACTACTACAGTGTCAGTAGACGTTATGAAGTTAGAATAAAGCATTACACCCACTAAAAATATAATCACTATGCAATATTGCTCAATGCAATTGCATTATATTAACATTGAAATACCTATCTTCTTTTCTAAATGAAATGCAATGTAACGTCCATAGTGAAAGTTGTTCCTGAGTAACATACCTTTCATTTGACACTAATTTCATTAATGGCCGCTAACGCCCAAAAATGCCCATTCTCCTTTGACACTTTTTTCAGAATTGGAAAATAATTTGAGTTATTTTCTAAATCTTTGTCCGTATGTTGTAAGTACGGAAACACATTTACTTACAATCTTGTTCACCGTGAAGGTCACGGCACCGACCGTCGTTACGTGTTTTTACTTATTTTTTTTTACTCTAAACCTAAGCCGACCTACGACATTGCAACTTATTTTTAAGGTATTACGAGAAAAAACTGAGCATGAAAGAAATTATTAAACAAAGGGCGTGATTTACAATACGAGGTGGGTGAAATCGTTTAGGGAAATCATAAGAAAATAATCTGCATTTTTTCAGGAGGAGCTGGTTACTTTACTTAGTGGTCATCACAGGAAGTCACATTTTTATATTCTTCTTCCAACCCCAACTTTCCGATGGATGGTAAAATCGTGATATTCGAAAAATACTGGCTGTAATGATTTCACCCAAATTCACCATTATCATCTCCCCACTCTCAACACTAACACAGAGACCACGTATTGAAAAATACATGTAACCTATTTTTTTACCATCTCTTATAGTATCAGTATTTATTATTTAACATCCAATAAATAGTTAAAACTCTTGTTCAGTTTTGTTCGTGGTAGTTCCTTAAAAACAACTTGTTTAGATCGGCTTAAGCTAAGAGTGAAAATATGTAGATAACTCTGTTTTTAAAAACAAGTACGTCGGTGTCGAGATCTTCACGGTTAACCTATGACCTTCAGTGCCGCGGATGCAATTCAACACACCATTTTTTTATAATTCATATTGTTTTTGTAATTAACTGTTTTTTCGTACAATCCGAAAAAAAAAATTGGAAATAACTTATCTTATTTTTGGATTCTGAAAAAGTGTAACATTGGTGTTGGATTGATCAGTGGACGCAAGGGAAAAGGCCTAGGGCCCGAGATCTAATGGGCCCCCCTGACCACGACAGTATACATATATTTTTTAATATATTTTAATTTTAGTCAAAGGCATAGTTTTGATTTAAAAACAAGATGATAGAGCAGACTGTTAGCTTTAAAAAATGTGCAATATACTTAATTGTTACCGTTATTTCTAAATATTTTTTTTTTCATTTTAAGTGTTTTTGTTTGAACTGCCACTCCCGCCTTAATATGGTGAGATAGACCCATCTCCGGCAGTAAAATATGCGCTTGTAAATAACTGTTCGATACAAATCTGTCATTAAGCTTTGTCGGCCTAAAATTTTAAACTCACCTTGCGGAATCGCTAAAAACGACGCCCGAGAAAGAGTTTTTGTGTACACGGAAAATCATTAGAAACTAGCAAAAATTAGTTTTATATACAAAAGGAGAATGGGCGTTTCGTCCCATATGTATGTTGTAACACTTTGTGATTCATATCACTGGAAAGGTCTCAATGAGTGCTATTTTTTTTTATGGGCATAAGCCTGTATCTCGGGAAGGAAAGTGTTATAGCCCAATAATGCTGCATTTACACGATTGGAAAACTGGCATTATAATGACCAAAACAACAACAAAAGAATGTACAAATTCATTCTTTTTGTCATTATACTGGAAGCTTTCCAATCGTGTACATCCGGCATAAATGTTGCACTGCGCTATAACACCTATAACAGTCATTGGGCTATAACAGTTTCCCTGCACGAGACACAGACTTAAGCTTATACAACGAAAAATATCACTCATTGAGACCTATCCAGTGATATAATATGTATGTAGGTCAGAAGGTGTTACAACACTTGAGACGCAACTGTGCAACGAAAGAGTTATATCTATCTATTATGTGTTTCCCTGCACGAGATGCAGACTTATACCCACACAAGAAAAAATAGCACTCATTGAAACCTTTCCAATCATAAAGTGTTTCGTTGTAACACGCAACTCATACAATGCCCTCTTCTTTTCGTAATTTTAGCGGCTTTCAAATATAATCACACAAAGAAAAGTTTAAAAAAATGTAAACAGAAATGGAACTTTCACAATATTCAGTGCTATTAGGTTCTATGTGCAACATAGAATCTTTTATTTACTTTTACTATACAAAACTCAAAACATTTAAGTTACGTATAACTTTATTGCGCAATATCGCTCTACATAGAACCATTTTGCATTAAATAGCTTTTCGAATAGCAAAAAACCCTATCTCCATACAAAAACTATTTATTTCTTATAATTTCTTCATTACTATAAGGTTCTGAGTTGTACATAGAACCTATTTCCCAAAAATGTTCAATTTCGTGATGTTAAAATGTTTGTAAAACATTCTAAATTCATTAAATTAACATAGATTTATGATGATACTGTATCAGATTACCTCAGTTCTTAACTGATAAAGAACTGTTAATAGAAAAACAGCTTTTCAAAACTTTAAGGACAATTTTCAACAAAAAATGTTTTCTATATGGGTGATTCCGTCCCAACTGTGATTCTTTGTGTCCAGTGCTTTTTTTGTTATTTAATGTAAAATGTTCGTATATATTTTTGGTTTGCATTGTGTAAATGGCTATTTACTGCAATCTACATTCGATATCATGACCAAATTTGCTACTTCTTCCACATGCTTGGAAAAGTGTAGTAAAAATGTCAGTACCGTGGCATGTCTGTTCCTTGTTTTTCCGATTAAATCTACTTTTTTTTTAAATGAAATACTTCATTGAATAGAAATTTTGTCCTTAGAAAAGTTTGAGTGCAATACTTGCAAAAATTAAGTCAAAATACTTGTTGTTGTCCGAGGATTTACTTTTATTTTTGAATTCAAAAGATTTCTCGTTTGTATGGTGGTTTTCTAAAAGAGGCTCTATTTATGTATAGATAACAATACTCGTTTTATTTTTTTAACGTTGTTGTACTTTAAGAGTGATATGTTTTCATTCGAACAAATTGTGTCACAAATTAATTTATCAGTACCGGGTAGTATTTTTTAAGCATGTTATAACATGTTTTTGGTTGATTATCAGAATTTTGTATAACTTTCAACGACATATGGGTGATTCCAATGAAAACGACCCTTTACGAAAAATCACAAAATATGACTTGAAAAAAGTACCGTTAGACGGTTTTAAAAGATTGCATGTTTCATTTTAAAAGTGAAATTATCCATAATTTTTTTTATCGCTGCTTTTTTCGCAGCTCGAACCACTTGGCAGAATAGGTCTCCAAAAGTCACTTTTTGTTATCAGAAGCTCAAAACCTTATTTTCAATAATTAATTGTTTCACAATTTGAGAACCGGTGATTATTTGCCCTTATCAGAACTCTAAGCACGTTTTCATGTCATTTAATTATTCATTAGTAAATACAATTTTAGTTTTTAGGCAGTTGATTCATAAAGTGGTTAGTGTCACACCCGTAACAAAAAAAATTATGTTTCATTAGTAGAAGAAAAAAATTTGTATCACTGTGATAATTTGGGGAAAAAAGGAGAACACTATGATCTACTGTCAGACAAAATTTCAAGAATTTTAAATTAATACTGACCCCGTATTTAAAATTTCAAGTCTATATCACACCCGTAACAGGTTGGCATTTCAAATCATATTCTTTCTGTTTTTCATCTCAATTTTAGTTATGTTGCTTTTAGATATAAAATTCATGACGTAGGGATATATTTAATTCTAAGAAAATCTACCTTAAATATAAATTTAATCGGCTTTAAGTGAAAGTTTTCCCTATTTATATTTTTTTACCGAAATTTAACAAAAAATTATGATACAACTAACTTTAGTGATAAATGATTATCTAGTGTAGTTTTCAATAAACTCTTTCCAAGAGACCCCCATATCCTTAACGGCCCAGGGCCCCAAATGTCTAAGGTCGCCGTGACTGGCTTGAAATGGGTTATCTTCGGGTCCTTTCATTCGCTCTTCATGATTCCACTATGTTGTTGTTGGAAATGCTACCTAAAATACATCTACTATTAACAGTTATAATAGTCTCACTAGAGACTAGATCATATAAGCAAGGATGCTTTAAAGCTGCTAACTATGCCGAACTTTGGCTGTATTTTACATGCAAGTTATTTTTAAGCGGGCAATATACAGAACATATAATATGGGCCTAAATATATGTACATATGTGCACGAAAATACACATCTAATGAAACGAATATGGATCAAGTTCAAATACTTAAAACATAGGGTTTAATTTTCTTCTTTTTTTAAGAAATAATTCCCACTTGATTATATCGCACCCCGATAATACTGTCTCACAGTACATTATTATCGACCTATAAAACAGAAACAATATACAAAATTTCCTGGGAAATTCCATCAATTACGCTTTATTAATACAAAAAGAACAACAGTTAATTTTCTACGCAATTGACTTTTGACCTCCAATTTCTGATGGTACATATCGTGTTTACAAATAAAGCCGAAAGAATTCATTTCAAAAATAACAACATCATATACAGTTTCATTAATTAAACTTAAATGCAGGCCAACCTCCAGCATTGACAGAAACAGATACTCCCACAGAATTATATTTTTGTTTATTTATTATTTTTACTACATATTTTGTATACAATAGTGATTTACTCTGGGTTTGAATATTTTTAATTCAAATACGATCATCAGTTGAACAGGGATGTTGCTTTAATAACTTAGAAGAAAGTATTCAGAATGAGTGTATTTGGTGCTTGAAGGAAACATAGACAAAAATTACTTTCGTTATTGTTATTTTTGCACATAATTTATTATTAAAAAAAAGTGTTTTAAAAGGTATTTAACAATTTGTTTGTAGGTAGTGAAGTACAATGTATGCGAAAATAATGCGGATCGGCTACTCTGGTTATGAAATGTGCAGCTCTCGTCCAGTGGCGTAGCGAGCACTTTGGGGGCCCCGTATCACAAGATAAGTTCAATTAGATTTTTGATTTTGTACAGTTAAAGGGACAAAATACAGGGGGGTCATTCCGTAATTTTTAAAACGATAATCGTCAAAACGATTATCTATAACGATATCGTCTATAATTTGCTTCACGTAACTCAATCACTATCGTCTCGTCTATCGTTTTTTATTTGAATGAACAAAATGAATTTGAAAATTAAATTTTGCTGTCAAAACTAAAAATCCTTATCGTTTTATTTGAAATGTCACGTTATTCTAAAAATTTATTTGCAATATCATCCGTTAAAAGTTGTGTTTGTGGATAAATTGATTCTTTTCGGTATACGCAACAATATAGAAAACGTTCTTAAAGTAGCTGGTCAATCTGAGTATCCCCTTAAAAGTACGATTTAAGCCTACAAGCAGCCCAGTGTTGAATACAAATATGAACAAAATAATAAAAAATAAATCTGGTGGCGCAACAGCTCGTGGAAAGCAGGCCCTAGTGACTTACAACTCTCAACCATTCCTATGTGCGTGTTGTGGGCTGGAATGGAGGCGACCTACAAATTTTTGCCGAGTCAGAACGGCTAGATGAGAAGCACTTATTCATGACAAGTATATTCTTGGATGATTTGTCAGTTCCTCTGTTTATAGGTGGCAGTGGCTGGGAATCGAAGCAACACCTTCGGCATGACAGTCCAACGCACTAACCATTATGGCAAGAGGTAATACTAAAAATATTAAGGTACCAAAAATATCCGATCGAATATACAGCTTGAGGTATGATTTTGCAGCAACAAAATGCCTTTAATCACGGTGCTGCTTTCTAACGGTTGCCATTGGCTCTCCTCTCAACCTCTAAGATTTCCTCTTCTTTGGATAGTTGATAAGTGCAAAATTGTCAAAAGATGTATGATGTCCATCAAAATTATTTAATATTGAATAAAGTATTTGCATCAGTTTTAAGCCAAGATATGCTTTTTCGTTCCCTAACTTATTGCTTTTTTCTCAAAACCATATAGAGTAGGAACCCCTTAGCATAATGGATATCGCGATTAACTATGCGTGAAGACGATCAACGTTTTACGCGATGAGAGCCCTGTTGACATAGGTGCATGTATTGATGACCGATTATTTTGGTATAAATGGTCGAATTTTGACCACTGGGCAGATACATAAATACTTTTTAATTTTTATCCTATTGGGTAGGATTTGTTGGTAAGATTTTTCTGAATAGTCGAAACTATATGAACTGATATTAATGCCATAATTATTCAATAATTATTTTATTTTTCATTCGTATTATTCAAAAAACAATGGTTAAAATCAACTAACAACCAATTATCGCTCTTAAAACATTCAAATAATTACAAGACGATACCTATTTAGCTATCGTCTAAGCTCTATCGTTTTGACGATAGCGTTTTGACGATTATTGACTTACGTAAAGCAAATAATTCATCGCCAAAACGAGATCGCCAAGACGATAGTCATTTTCAATGTTACGTAGAGCAAGACTATCGTCTAAACGATATCGTCTGGCGATAATCGAAATACGGAATGACCCCCCAGGTTTTATAAATTAAAGGATTATTTCACAATGTAAAAGTAAAGTTCTGATAAGATATCCGACACATAAATAGGTCTGATCCTTTACTTTGGGTTTCTGTCATTTTTAGTCCAAACTTGTGTCAATATTTGTTTTTATATAAACTTGACACAACTTTGGACTAAAATGCGCAGAAATGCACAGAAAATTACAGAAATTCAAAGTAAAGGAACAGAACTAATACTAGCACAGGGTAATAATTCCACAGAAGAAAAATTCACAATTATTGTCTTATGAGTTATGACCCACCTGAATGGGTTATAAATTCACAAACGATGTTTTATTTGTGAACTTAAGACCCTGCCTCAGAATTTATACATAATGTCGAATAACTAATCAGACCTTTATTCAGAGAATAGGTCTGTTTCTTTACTTTTGGGATAAAGTTTGGGAAAAAGTTCGGGAAAAAGTTTGGGATTGAGCTTTTTGATGTTGTTGTTGTAATGTTTAACCAGAAATGAAAAGTAAAGAAACGCATTTGGGATGTTTCTGGTTTGTTGCGGTTCAAATACCTATTAATTCTCATTGCTTGTAGGCTCACCGCATACAAAATTATGCAATTTCAATTCTTTGTACATGCACTTATAATTTTTGGCTCCATTAAGGGACAAGGAGAAACAATTTACTTTAAATTTGTTTCCATTGTATCATTTTCATTTAATTTCATTAAATTAAACCATTTTATGTGCGCTACTAAAAAATTAAATTTAAAATTTTTCGATCAGCTGATTTCTAGTTTGACAAGCAAGAAAGTGCAGTAACTAAAATGTTCGGGTAGATTCTTGCTGGAGGGGAAATGAAAAAAAGTCGAAAGCTCTGGCATTTTCGTGCCAGAAAATAGTAAAGAAACACGTTTTGGGTAGATTTGGGATACTTAGGGATCCCGCGGGCGAGTAAAGAAACAGACCTAATGTGTGTTATAGGCTTTTCACACTGAACCCCAAAACCGGTTTCCGGCGAAAACTTTTCAAAAACTCGAAAACCATTCACACTGAGCATTACACGTTTTCGTTTGACATTCCAGTTTTTTCACACAAACCACGCACCATTTTTTTAAATTTTCTTCCATTTTTTTAAATAAAAACGGTGATTAATTATATAAAGAGGATCCATATGAATAATTTGACTTGCCACAAACAATTATTTATCAATTTTAAATAAATTAATTTATTTTGAGATTCGAATTTTATATTTTGATATGACAGAATTTCGTCAGCTGATTGCAATTTCTTTTGAAAGCATCCCATCAGTTTCTTTTTTGACATTTCAATAGGCACTGAACATATTGAAAGGTATGTTTGTTTTGTTCATCTCTGAATTTCAACATGTTTTCGACTGGTTTTATATAAAACATGTGTTTTACGAAAACCTGAAGCTACAAAAAATGTATGACAAAACTTGTGCTTTCGATTAGGTTTTTCTCCAAAACCGATATTTTCGCGAAAACCGCGTTTTGGGTTCGGTGTGAAAAGCCTATTAGTCTTGAAAACCGTTAATTTTTTCAAAAAACTTAAATTTTAGCTCATGAAATTTTACAAAAAAAGATTTGGCTTTTTTCGTATGAGCAACATATGTATTTTGAAAAAAAACATGCAAAAACGGCCAGTCCCCCAATGTGCTGCAGTGGTAGTGTGAAAAAGATATAAACTTTCTATTATGTCAAATAATAATTTTGTAATTTTCTTGAAAGAATTAACGGTTTTAGATATTTGTGCAAAAAATGTTGTATCCTTTTACGGTACAAAATCAAAATGCAAATTTTAAAACGCTTTAACTTTGAGACTTATGCGGGCCTTACAGCAGGAAATATTAAGTTTTGCCACTTAACTGACCATGAAGTTCTTGTAGGTATGGTAAGACGTTAAAACGAAGCTTTCCATTAAAACTCAGTTTTGTCAGAATTTTTTCCTCATTTTGCCATTTGTTCGTCTAATTTCCCCAAGCTACTGGTGCATTTTTTCAATAAGAAAAAAAGTGGTTGCATGTAACAGCTGCCGTGGCGTTAGTCGGTAGGATTAATATGCTATTCACACCAAACCCCAAAACCGGGCTTCGACGAAAACTTTTCAAAAACTCGAAAACCATTCACACCGAACATTACACGTTTCCCTTTGACATTTCAGTTTTTTTTTTGACACCAACCACCCACAATTTTCTTTTCTTTTTTTGTTTTCTTCCATTTTCTGAAAATAAAAACGGTGATTATTTATACAAATAGGATCCATATGAACAATTTGACTTACCACAAACAATTTAAAAATAAATTAAATATTTTTGAGATTCAAATTTTACATTTGATATGACAGAATTTCATCAGCCGTTTTCAATTTCTTTCTTTTTTTTTTCTTTTTTTTGAAAGCATCCCATCATTTTCTTTTTTAAATTTCATAAGGTGATTGTTTAGCTCATCTCTGAATTCCAACAAGTTTTCGACTGGTTTTATATAAAACATGTCTTTTTCGAAAACCTGAAGTTACAAGAAATTTATGGGAAAACTTGTTTTTTCAACTAGGTTTGTTTTTCTCCAACCCGATATTTTCGCAAAAAACACGTTTTGGGTTCAGTGTGAAAAAGATATAAGATAGAGATATGGTACATAGGAAAAAAATCTATCGAAGACACATAAAAAAAAATTGGTAATACCTAGTTAAATTTTAAGTAATACAAAATTGACATTGTGAATCGTATGCATCTCATGTTTCTTGGGGCGCCTATATCTCGGGGGCTCCGTATCATTGATACGGCTGATACCGCGGTAGCTACGCTACTGCTCTCGTCGCTAAACTTTTTGTAAAGCCATGGATGTGTATGTACTATGTATGTACATTATAGTGGGTCAAATTAATAACGAACGGGCTTCGAAACTTTTGAAACTAAGAAAAATAAGTTGCTTAGGGCTATAAGAAAGCTTAAAAAATATTAATCGAATATAAAATAACGATGATGGAGAACTTGAGGAAGTGGTTTCCTTCATTGAGTTGGCGTCTCGTGTATCCGTGCGTTCAGGGCCTTGGCCTGAGCTGGTGGGGCCCCGGGACAAAACCAAATATGTTAGTTTAACCCATGAGCATGCTTAAAACTGAAAATGCTACTCAATTCACCCATACGTTTCTGAAAGAATGGTCACACTGGTCACTTTTCAATATTTTTGGTATAACTCGGATATTAAGCCGAATTTTACACTTGAAACTTTTTGTTGAAAATTAAAATTTTTATTGAAATGGATAGTTTAAAAATTTTTATAAAAAAAAATTAAGCGGGAAAAGTTAAGAAAAACCAAACTAAAAAAAATCGTTTTTAAGCATGCTTAAGGGCCAAAAAAATATATTCAATAAAAAATCCCTTGCACGTAGTTGTTCCTTTTAAAAAGGTCTATTCAATAGCATATATAAACTTGTAAGGAGTTTAATACAGCGCAGCGCTACAAAAATTACATTATTTCTGAGACTCCAAAGCAGAAACAACATTGAAACAGATTGTTGTCCCTATAAAAGCATCGTTAGAGCCTGTTTAGATTGGGAAAATTGAGTCCGGACTCGTGAGTCTTATCGTGTCTACATTAGAAAATTTGAGGCGCCTCAAAACACATAGGAACAACAACAATTTCAATGTTTTGCGCATTGAAACAACAACAAATGAGACTCAGGAGTCGGATGTTTATGTTTTCTTCATGCCTCACGTCATCCCTGACCCTCACTTCTCTTGTCTAGAAACCGCCGTGAGACCGGTCTCAGCCTTCCCAATCTAAACAGCGTCTAAATGTTTCGGCACTGGCTGAAAAATGTTAAATAAGCTTTCAAATTACACTGCACTCTTGCTTTACTTTTCACAAGACTGGTTGTTCGTTGTCGTGATTAGTTGAAATTACTCGGCGCATCAAATACAGTTACTCTTCGATGGGTCCCAGAACATCGTGATATATACGAGAACGAAATGGCAGATGAATTGGCCAAAACCGGATCATCTCTTGATCCGAGTCAAACCGACTGCTCTATTTTTATGCCACTAGAGCAAGAAAAAAGAAGAATTTGCCAGAGTTTCCTCAAAGTTGCCAACGACAGATGGTCAACAATTGATATCTGTCGTATTTCGAGGAACTTATGGCCGGATATTTAAAGAAAAAAACCGAGTATTTACTCAAGCTAAGATCTATCTCATAACCAGAGGATATCACTTCTAATATAATTTTGAATTTGTTAATTAATGATAAATCCACGCTTGTATTGGAAGCTGCTTCTTCTTGGTTATTAAAAAATCTACGAGAAGTGTTGCCGTCATTGGTGTTGCCATACCTAGCTTTTGGAATGTCCACCAGTAAGCCCAATTTATCGTGGAACTCTTTTTGTATCTGTCTCTTGGCCGCTTGAATTTTTTCCCGGTCACTTTTTTCTGTAACACGTCCCTTAGGCACTTCCGCTTTAAATTTGTACGACAGATGCATCAGAAATTCGAAAAACCTAATCCTGGCGTGTAATATTGATAGCCCAAATCTGAAAGTCTCTGGATTCTCTATTTCTGTAGAAGCCAAGTCGTTAAAACTTATATTCTTATATTGTCGCTTTCTGTTGTTGCTTGAAGATTTTGGGCCTGGTTTTCAATGTATTCGATTTCTTCAGTGGTTATGTTCTTATTTTCATTAACATAACGAATCCGTATTAGTCTGCACCATCTTGGTGATGAAGAGTGGATGTTTTGCCATATAATTTGACTCCCAGACTTGAGACAAAGAGGCACAAGGGAACTCAAAAATATATTTGCATCACTATTGTCATCTTCAAATTTCTGCTTGTTTTGATTGGCTTTGAGTAGATCCATCGCATTCCCAATTATATATTAGCTCTAAATCTGTATCCCTGTTCTCAAGGAAGTGTGAGAGTTCTGGTTCCAAATATTTACATATCGCGATGTTGTGTGATCCACTAAATCTTGGAGCTTGACTTCGGCAACTGTCTCACTGATGCTTTTTGGGGGGTAACAGTCTTGTTTAGCTTTATACACGTAGGTATAGCACGGATATATATCTTTGTTGGCCTGATGAATCACTTCCTATTGACTTGCAGTTAAATTAGCCTCAACGAATATCGTCAAGCGTTTCCAGTTGTGTTTCTTCGTTTTCAGGGTTTTATTGCCAATCGCTGCTGCTTCCCGAAACTTCATAGCCTTGGTTGGAGTTTTGGTCACAACCTGCATCACTTTGGCTATATCAATATTTCCCGCCGCTCTTTGACTCGTTTGTGCCACGTATGTCAGTTCATCAACAGACACACTTTTTCGAAGTTCCACTGTTTTTCGACGTTTTGTTCGGTCACTTCATTCTCCGAATTCTTTGCTTGGGTGACCTTGAGACCTTCCGGGAAGTATGCCAACAGGTAATGTTATTTCTTAGCTAAGCCATTCTTCATTCTTATCCAAGAAACGCCTTTCTGTGCTATTGCATGTTTTTTCTTAGGTGAAAACTTGTGAATGGTTTTGAAAGCTAAGATTGTTCTATGTATATATCCAGCAGTTAAATAAAATATATGATAGACCAGCGGTTCCCAAAGTGTGTTCCGCGGAACCCTGGGGTTCCGCCGCAGAGTTTTCAGGGTTCCACCAATTTCTTGAAGTATAAACAGTAAAATACAAACAATAAAAGAAAAATATTTACAAATTTCCACAAAAAGAAATTTGAATACATTTATTTTGGAGCTTATATTTTTTAATCGAAGTGTGAACTTCAAGGTCATAAACTGTTTCATGAGTAAACACATCATTAATTGGGGAAAATGTATTGATAAATATGCAGCGGCGGAGCCGCAGCAATAGTGGGAAAGAGGTTGAAGGTGTTGTTTCAAATATTAAAAACTTTGCTCCTAGAAGTACCAGCAGTCATTGTGTTTTCCATCGTTATGCACTTGAAAAGAATGCCAACTGATTTAAAAAAAGTTATCGGTGAAGCTGTGGAAATAGTAAATTTTGTTAAGAGTCGTCCTCTCCAATCGAGATTGTTTAAATTAGTGTGTAAAGATATGGGCAGTCAGTACGAATCGCTTCTTCTTCATACTGAAATCTGATGGCTTTCCAGAGGGAAAGCTTTATCCAGGTTATTTCAATTTCGTGATGAGTTGAATGTGTTCAAAGTGGAAACAAAATTTGTCCTCAACTGCAAACCTCTTTGATGTATTACATGATGATGAGCAATGGATTACAAAATTAGCTTATCTTGCAGACATTTTCGAGAAGATCAACGAAACTGCTACAGCTCTGCAGGAAAAATCAATTACAGTATTTTTGCGAGAGACAAACTGGCAGCTTTGAAAAGAATAATTAATTTCTGGCTCTTAGCCCAGTTAATTTTTGCTCAAAAAGGCTCTTTGCGAGCAAATTGTGGGGTACTTTTGATATTTTCCTTCCTATATGTTTTCGGGGTGCTGAATCCGAATCTAAGGTTTGCCAACAAAATTTCGTGACGCAACATGGAAAAAAATTACCTCGAGAAAATAAATCCCCAACTTTGTATGCAAAATGCATTTATTTTTAATTTTTAGATTTGAATATCTCAAAAAGGTGACATGATAGAGCAATTTCAAGGCCAGATTCGAGCTCAGCGCGTCAAAGACCATCAGAAAAATATATCTTGGTTCATGTTACAGACAAAAATTCAAATTTTGTCACAAAAAGTAATTTCTTAGCGCTTTCGAGTGGATTTTCTAAAACAGTAAAAATACATCAATTTTCGACTAGCGCTTGAGTCCAAATGGGTTGTCGCAGAAAAAAACCTTGAATAGGGTTAATTGGAAATTGTGTATGCTTTCAATGGTAGCTTGATGTAATTTTCGAATAGTTGGTAGTTTTCGAGCCATAAGTGAAAAACTAAAAAAAAATGCATTTTTGCATCATTATTTGCATTTTTTCCATGTTGCGTCATGAAATTTTGTTGGCAAACCTCAGATTCGGATTCAGGACCCTCGAAAACATAAAGGTGCGAACAAATCAAAACTACCCCATAATTTGCATGGTAAAAATACAATATGACTGGACTATTTCATGTTTACAAAAGAAAAATTTTGAGTGTCTTCCAATTTTACATGAATTTTTGCAAGAAAACATGCTTGAACTCAGAACAGATATTAGCAATGTTATTGCTCTCAAATACTGACATCGAGTGGGTACAAAATCCATTTCTAATGAAAACCACAAAGCCTATGATCCTGAGTATACAGAAATACGAATCCCTGATAGATCTGCAGAGCTCCTCTTCATCAAAATTTGTATTTGATTCTGTATCATTAAACGAATTTTGGATTGGTATTAAAGGTAGAACTATAATAGTCGGAAGGGCACTGAAGCTAATATCAAAAACCAACGAAAAGTAACTTTCCGTACCGTCAGAAGGGGAACGCACCCATAATGTTATTAGCCCTGTTTCTTAGTGCATTTTTATCTTCGCTTGCTGAAAAGTAGCATGTTAAATACAACAAAAATTTGGTATAACTCCGTATTGTTGTTGTATTAAGCATGCAACTTTTTTTTTCAAGCGAAGATAAAAATGCACTAAAAAACAGGGCTATTATCATCTATCTCTTTTTGGCATTCCTATTTCACCAAATGTCAGTTTAACTTATGTAACCAAAGTTGAAAGAAACTTGATGAAACCTTGCACTCCGCAATTATAGCCGATTTTGAAATTTGTCAGGATGGGGTTCCGAAATATATTTGGGCATTGTTTAGGGTTCCATAGCTTAAAAAGTTTGGGAACCGCTGTGATAGACTATGTTGCGGGTTGTTGCGATGCAAGTTTTTTAAGTGAATACTTTAACTCATCGATACTAAAAAAATAAATTGAACATACAAATAAATTTTTGCTTAAAATACTATACTATATTAATGATATCCATGTCAAATTTTTGACTAAAATCACTTTTAAGACTAAAAAAAAACACGCAGAAAATACACTTTTTTTTTTAAATCGCAAAAAAAAAATCGTGCTTACTCAACTAGTGCTAGTTGCAACTGATGGTGTTCAGTAAGGAGTAGCCTGGTTATCTATCTGTTGTGGGACAAAAGCTTAATCCTGGGAGGGAAAAATGAGAAACTTGATTTATGGCCACGTTTAAGGTCAAAATACTGACTGCGACGTCTCGTGTTTGCCACTAAGAAACATCCTTAAATTCACTTAGAACTCAGGATGGTTCAGGGAGGCCCCGATACCTACATAAGCTTCCAATAATCATTTTCCTTCCCCCTCCTTATACCTACCTTGAGTACACTCAGGGAGCACAATGGATCCATTGAGATCCAAGTGATGCGACCTTCTCGTATCATCACCCCATTAGACCTAACCTTACCTAAACAGGCAGCGATACCAAGGGTTTTGGTCACTTAAATGCACTTCCAAAATGAAAAAAAAAGTGTTTATACCCTCCGAGTTACGTTCACTTACACCTTACATCCACAAAATTTGGAGCGGTACATGGGTGTACCGAAGGGACGACAGGGAGGACCGCCCACCCCCTTTAATCAAAATATATTTCATACTATAGGCAATTTGTCTTCTTTTGAATGCATATCAAGGTAAGATTTCTGTACAAAAACTATTTTTTGAATGAGTTTGCCATTCTCTGATAAAAGTCGTCCGTATGCTATAAGCAATAAACATTAAAAAAAAAATTGTATACAGGAATAGAATTAAATTTCCTCCGAAAAATGTTATGACATATTTTTTTTGCGAAGAACCGTTCTCGAGATATTGGCTAAAACGCATTTTCAAAAAAGGGGCTGACACAGAACATTTATTTAAGTATACTCAATCTAACAATTTCTGCATCAAAAAATTTGATTAGTATTGTTTTGCAAGATACAAAATACCCTACTCATTATTATATACTCATCAATTTTAATCACTGGTATCCACATAATGGCCTTGGACCAAAACACCAAGTTTGTGCGATCCAGTCATGTCTCATGTTGTATTTAATTAAAATTTCATTGCTGATTTTTTAACGCTTCTATAGCGGCCCGATCGCGTTTTCGTGACGAAAGCCGTTCCAACAATTTGTTTTACAACCCTTTATTGACTGGGACTACTTTATTGTTTTAATTCTTTGTCTGTTATTTCACAATTGAGTATTATGTATACAGTGCAATTAAAAACCACTCACAAGCCCCAAAATACTAATTGTCTGCTCCAGAAATAAACATTCCATACATAAAAGACAACAATTTATAGTAATGTTTATATTGGTAGAGGCATACATTTATGACGACTTTAAGGCCTACATTGTTGATGAACATACTCTGTAATCAAAACACACCTAGTCTGGTCGAGTGACAAACTCTAAAACTCTTATTGTAAACATACAAGACGCCTTCTCAATAAGACACCCGATCAATATCAGCTGTTTCAGTTCGTCGTCTTCACTTGTTATTTACACACCTGTTTTGCAAACTAGATTTGAGTTTTCTTCCTTCCTAACGGCTTCGGATGTCCCTGTCCCTGTTGAACTGGGGGACGGACCTATATGACCCTTTTGATTTTCAAATGGTGGCAGCGCCAGCGGCGGCAACAAACAATATTTGTTGTATCTCGTGTGGTATGTTTTATCTCAACAAAAAAAAAAAAAAAACGTCACCCCCATACCCGCCTATATTCCGAATCCAACAACTGATTGCACAGAAAACAGAATACCACCCCAACAAAATACTCGTATCGTTTTTATATGCTTGAAAATTTGAAAACGAATTTGCCTGAAATAATGGGATTTAGTTGTTGAGCAGCCTTTAAGGAAGCTACACGTTACAGTTTATCGGGTAACTTGATAACAAAAAATTAAATAATAACGAATATTTTTGCGTAGTACCTATTATGGAAGAGTTCTTAGGCGATACCTTTGAGGATTATAACCTTTTATACGAGATGGCAACCTATGAACATTTCGTGAATCATGATCCCCAACCGCGAAAATTTAGTGAAATTCTCAAATGTGATATTAATAAATTTATGTTCATTTGCTCGCAATGTGAAAGTGAATTTGAAAATTCTGAAGATTATTACATACACCAGATTTTGGAACACCAAGGTCAAAAATCGGATAAAACCGATGACGAATTGGATAGCTGGTGCGAAAGGGAACTATTTGATGAATTTATAGAACAATCAGATCCAGAGTCTCCAACACAACTCAAGGATTTCTATGAAAGTGTCAACAAGGTATAACTGTGCTTTAAATGTGTATAGACTGTATAGACTTTTTTTAAACAAAAAAAGATATAAATAAACCTGGAAAATAAAAATAAAAAAAAACAAGTCCCAGACGTAAACAGATATTTAGTTGACCCGCACATGGTCAAATGTGTAGTTTTAAATCATAATGTGATAGGTAGTATTAATTGACAAGGAAAAGAAAAGACAAACCTATTTTAGTTGTCGTTTATTTATTATGTGCTCACGTCACCGTTATTCATTCATTCATTCATGTTTAATCGATTCGACAACGGCCGGTCGTTTTATCGTTACGATGCCTTTTTATATTGACTTTATGGATATATGTGGATGGGAAGAATACGTACCTATTAAATGTAGTGAAAATGCATCGTTCAATTTTATGGTTTACGGTTTTATTTGCATTTTTGAGTGTAATGTTTAAATATTGGTGAATGAAACACATAGTCAGAATACATTTTCCAATATTCCTACTCAAGAAAATTTTTTAAATTAGTCATATCGTCATTATTTTTCAAACTATAGAACGGACGACATACTTTCATACTTGCTAGAGTGCAGTTGCGGTAATTCGTGGAAAAAACCATGCGCTTTATCTTAGAAAAAATAGTTTTTGGAATTTTCTCAACACAAACAAAAATTAAATATCAAATCTTGTTTTTAACGTCCGACTAAAAATAATGATAACATGATATTTTTTTTAAATTTGTAGTCTGAAAATATTTTGTTAAAAAAAAAATAAAAGAATAAACTTTTGGCTTTTTAAAATAACTATAAAATGTTGGTATTGTTAGTGCTGTCATTTTTGAATTTATTTTTCCAATTTTTAAGGCTTCTATTTTTATATACAGTCGCGACAAAATAATTAGCACAGTTGTGCTAAAATTTCTTTCTAGGCATTAAACCATAAGTGCATTTTAAATGTCGATACTGTAAGAGGTTTTTTGTTGTGGATTTTAATTTTAATTTACAATCCACAACAAAAAAGCTTTTAACGGGATACTGTTTCTCTTGTAATTATTTTGTAAACAAAGTCAAATGTAAGTCAAATGGTAAACAAGGTAAATTCAAGTAAGACAATTTAAATAGCACACGTTGTTTCCGTTACAAATTTAATAAATATTCAACATATATTCTTATTTTGTTAAAGGTAAGTGAAAAAGTTAAGAGTTTTTGGTAAATTTTTATTTAGATTGATTCAATTTCAATTGGTAAAAAGTAGTATGGGACGTGGCAAACACTCAACAGAGACTTTCAGGCTACGGGTTCTTGATTTCAAGGAAGAAGGTCACACGAACTCGGAAATAGCGCGGAAATTAGAATGTTCAAGGAAGAAGGTAATAAATGCTCTTCACCATTGCCAAAAAGAAGGAGGTGCTCAAAACAAAATTCGAAAGAATCGGACCAGAAAAACCACCCCTCGAACTGATATTGCCATCGCCCGGCTGAGCAAAGCTGATCCATTCATGACTGCTCCAAAAATTAAACATGCAATTGAACAGGATCTTGGTGTTAATGTGTCTGTTAGCACAGTTAAAAACCGTCTACGTGAAAAAAATTGTTTGGACGGATTGCCAGAAAAAAACCACACGTCTCTAAGCGCAATCTGTCACGTCGGCTGAAGTTAGCAAAGGATCATATTTCAAAAGATCTTATGGAGCGATGAGTCTAAATTTAATCGCTTTGGATCAGATGGAAAAAAGTATGTGAGACGCGGAATCAGCCAGGAATACAACCCGAAGTATACAATAAAGACTGTTAAGCATGGTGGAGGTAGCATTCTTGTTTGGGGATGTTTTTCTTGGTATGGTGTGGGGCCACTTCATCGCATAGAAGGTATTATGGACCAGGTAAAATACAAGGACATCTTAAGGGATACAATGCTACCGTATGCTGAGGAGGAAATGCCCTTGAAGTGGAAATTTCAACAGGATAACGATCCTAAGCATACGGCTAAGTCTGTAAAACAATGGATATCAACCCAAAAAATTGCAGTTATGGAATGGCCAGCCCAGTCCCCAGATCTCAATCCTATTGAGAACTTGTGGAGTGACGTGGACAAAGCGATAAACAGATCTGAATCTTCAAGTTTGGACAAACTTTGGCAGGATGTTCAGCAAGCCTGGTACTCAGTACCTGTAGAACGATGTCAGAGTCTTGTTTCCTCTATGAACCGCCGGTGTGCTGCTGTAATTAAAAATAAGGGTTACCCGACCAAATACTAGTTATTTTCTTTTTATTGTGTACAATTTTTTTGTTTTTTTGTTATTTTATTTGTTTTTGTTATATTATTTATGAAGTGTGCTATTTATTTTGTCCAAAAATAACTTGAATTGTACTAGTCATTGTTTAGTAGTTTATTTTTTATGAATTCAATATACTTGATTTTTGTTTTAATATATCAGATATACCTTTCTTCTTACTTCCTCAAAAATCAAACAGCTACTTCAGGTTTAAAAATGTGCGAAAACTTTCATTACAGAAATTTTAGAGTACATGTGCTAATTATTTTGTCGCGACTGTATGTATCCCCTCTCGTTGAAACTATTTTGTTCTTGCCTTGACCTTGCTTAAAAAAACATAAACAATTGAAAGTGCAAATCTTTTTGCAAAAAAAAAAAAAACAAATCTTTTCTTCAATGGAAAGCGACATAAGATATCGGTGTGGGCGTTTTTATAAAAATTTTTTTCGTTTAAAGTTTCGTTTTCATTTTTGTATTAATTTTTCATTTCGCATCAGCAGCGTTCTATAGGCTTTAATGATTATAATTTTTAACTTGTTAAACATAGTAAAAATTGCGAATTGATAAGGTTCTCTATTGTCACCAGATCAAGGGACGAAACCAATTTTATATCAAAAAAGATTTGGCTCTGGACCTTTGGCACCTCATGCATGAAATATGAACAAAAAAAATCCATCTATTTGGTCAGAAAAGGTCAAAGGTCCTAGAAATTGGTCAGCTGTAGGTAGCTTTGAACAAGGCTTTAGTTTCTCAAGGTCATGTAAGGTTATGCGCGATTTTTGGCATCTCATTTGTGGGGAGTTCGCAAAAATATTTAGGTAATTGGTCAGACATCTGTTTTTTTTTTTTCTATGAATTTTAAAATTTCATTGCAAGGTCACAAAAACCTTTTGGCACCATTTGGGTTATTTAAAAAAAATGTGACATTTGAAAGGCCACTTCTCGGTCATAAAAGGTCAGCTTTTTCACTATTTGGTCACCGATAGATACATTTTTAATGAATTAAAAAAAAAACTCAAGGTCAGAGCGATTTTTGGCACCGCATTAATAGGAAATTTATAGATCTCTAGATCTACATATGTACATAAAAGGCAGCTAAGGCGGGTAAATTTTTTAAACTTAGTGCAAAAAAACTTCAAATTCCTGTCAAGGTCCCATTTGCCTATATGTGAAAGTTGCCCTGCTAACTTCACTTCAGCAAGGCCGTGAGCACCAACAGCTTAATAATTGGACTTAATTTTAGATAAAGCTGTCTTATCACTCCCTTCGGCGGGATCGGGTAGACGGAATTGTTGACCTATGTCGTGTCGGTCGATCGCCTGACGGAATTCAATAATTCAGCATCGCCGTCATATAGTTTGCAGAAAATATTTTTCTATATCCTCACTTTCGATAAGGTTTTTATATTATGTGTAATTCCATTTAAAGGGTGTTTTTGTACAGGTATAGAGCTTTAAGTTGGCAACACTATTTTAGCTATCAGTCATTTTGTCAGCTTTCAAGAGATTTATTTTTAATTTGGTTTGACATTTCAAAATGAATAAACTGACGCCTGAACAACGCTTCCAAATTGTGCCAAATGGGTCCAAAACAAGATTGCCGTTGATCCCAATTTTCATAAGCGAATTTTGTTTAGCGATGAAACTCACTTTTGGTTAAATCGATGTCAATAAACAAAACTGCCGTAATTGGAATGACGATAATCCTCAAGTGTATGTTGAGACACCGTTACATGCACAAAAACTGACTGTTTGGTGTGCTTTTTGGGTTGGTGGAATAATTGGTCCGTACTTCTTTAAAAACGATGCTGGCCAGAACGTTACATTCAATGGCGGCCGCTATAGAGCCATGATTACTGACTTTTTCGTTCATCAATATTGAACAACCATGATGTGCAGGAGCTGTGGTTTCAACAAGACGTCGCAACATGTCACACAGCTCTTGCCACATATGATTTATTCAAGGAAACGTTTGGTTGCACGTTATGGACCCGTGAATTGGCCTCCAAGATCGTCCAATTTAACGCCACTTGAATATTTTCTGTGGGGATATGTCAAGTTGCTTGTCTACGCCGATTAGTCCGAAATGATTGACCCCTTGAAGGACAACATTCACCGCGTTATTGCCGATATACGGCCACAAATGTTGGAAAAAGTCATCGAAGATTGGACCTCCAGATTAGACTACGTCCGAGCCAGCTAGCCGTGGCGGTCATATATATCTTTCCAATAAAGTAAAAATGCCAATTTTAAAAAATTATATTTGTTTTATTCCATTTCAAAGTTCCTTACCTCTAAAAAAACACCTTTTACAACTTACTGTCAATTGGAAAAAATACCGTTCAACGATTTTGAAAGCATCGATGCTTTATTTTAGCACTGAAATTATCAATAATTAGTCACTTATTTCGCAGTTGGAACCACTTAGCAGAATAGAGTTCCAAAAGTCATTTTTTGCTGGCAGAAGCTCGAAAGCATATTATTAATAATTAACTCTTTCTCGGCCATTCCAAGAAATTCGAAAACAAGCAACTCAATTTCAAATTAAGGAAAAAAATATATTTAAATATGCCAATATTTAGAGTATATGTATATTAACGGAAAAAACTGTAGATACAAAATTTTACGTGTTGTTGTAAAATAGGCAAGTGATCAAAAAGGCTCATCCTTTATCTTCCGTACCCGCGCATTTTTCGGCATTTTTGCCGCTATAAGTTCTCTATAAATTGTGATGCAAATGGCGATGTGCAATGAGGTTCTTATAAGTATTTTCAATACACTACTTAAATTCGGAACAATTTTCATAATAGGAGTGCTGTAAAAATAGTAATACGTTTCGAAATGACTGAACAATCCATTTTAAAGTCTTCTCCGTTACCGAAAAATGATAAAAGTTGGTATAAATGGTGAACTATATTAGTGATTGTAAAATTATTCCGCATACAAAGCAAGACTTGAAACAGGATTATCGTGGATTTTTTAGATTTTTATATCATGTTGAACTGTCTAAAACAGGGTAACGGAGAAGACAAAATTGCACTTTTCTCATCCAAATTTCAACGACTCATAGGCACTTTGTTTTAAAAGGTCTGAATTTCTTTGATATCCATGCTTAAAATGGATCAAGGTAAGTAAAAAAAAAATATGTGTTAAATTTCATTGAAATCGGTTGACGTTTACACGTGCTAGCGAGCACTTGAAATTTTTCATTCAAAATACATAGTCTTTTACTCAAAGTGCCGGTGAAAGTGTAAATGTTGAATGACAATTTTTAAACTGGGCACATATACTTAATACCATAAAGAGTATACAAATACATTTTCTTACTTTTTTTTTAATAACAGTTAATCCATTTAAAATAGCAAAAAATGCACAAAAACAATGATATTTAGTTTTATTTTTTAATGGGGTAAATATTATACAAAATTATTGAAAACATTTTGTTTTTGATACTCCTTATACGGTACCTAATTTATGTGCCAAGTTTAAAGATTTTCCATCAATTTTTACAATTTTGCTGATATATTGAGTAAAAACTGTGAAAACCTCATGTAT
Organism: Dasysyrphus tricinctus; assembly: GCA_963921185.1. Taxonomy (NCBI): domain Eukaryota; kingdom Metazoa; phylum Arthropoda; class Insecta; order Diptera; family Syrphidae; genus Dasysyrphus; species Dasysyrphus tricinctus. The sequence continues at coordinate 125,706,586 of OY992532.1, forward strand.
TTTGTATTACAACTTTCAGGTGCTCGCCAGCACGTGTAAACGTTAAGTTAACCAATTTCAATGAAATTTTATACATATTTTTTCAATTACCTGGATTACTTTTATCATTGATGAGAATAATAATAAAAATACAAATTACAACATTATTGAGCAAAAAAGATCTTTAATCTTACGTGTCTTCTCCGTTACCATTAGCTGTCTTCTCCGTTACCATCTTTCATATTTTTTTCTGATAGTAAAATGAAACTTGGATGGAAACCAAGGATGATTTTTGATAAATATTGGTTTTGTGAAAGTGTGCAAAGAAAATCAACTTTATATCTTAATGGACCGCGCAGAATTTTAAACTTCAAGTCAAAGGTCGGAAATCTCTAAATCGTACGTGCCTTCTCCGTTACCATCTATTTTTTGTATAAACTTACTGAATTTCATAATTTTTTGGTGAAACTAATGTGTCGTGTACTTTGTGATAAATTCTTTAAAACCACTGAGTTTCATTGAAAAATATTAATTCCTTAACAAGAAAAACCTCACTAGCGTCCGATTGTCTTCTCCGTTACTTTGGAATGGCCGTTCTCAATTTGAGAATGCTTTCAACTCATTTGCAGTTTTGTTGCTGCTAGGTATAGAATTCACGATGCATGGATATAATTCTGGAAAATCTACTCTTAATGAGAATTTAATCGACTTCATGTGACAGTATTCCTTACTTTAAAAGAAAATAAAGAAATATATTCAGTTTTTAGGGGGAAAAACTTCTTTTTTCTGGAGGTGTGTTTCTCACTTCATATGAGAAATAATTACACATCTACTTGTTGTTCCCATTAAAATACCTTTTATTTTATTGTTTTCATGCATTAAAATCATTCTCGGTCACACCCGTAACATTAATCCCGTAACGTTTTCAAATTAAAATTTTGCATTGTTTTTCATAGTTTTGCTTCTTATTTCTTTAGCTGAAACTGAAGGTCAATTATCAGGCTAATATTTGAAAAAGAGTTGGACATAGTTTTAATGCAATATTTAACACCACATTAACATTAGATATCCCGATCGCAAGCCACCAGTTTTCTAATGTCACACCCGTAACGCAACTTAATTTGATACTTCAACTGAACCCCTAATTTTTCATACTTCAGTATATATTTATTTATTCAAAGTGCTTCAGGTGTTCTGTATATTACTAAAGTTTTAATTTATCAATTGATAATAATATTACGTGAATAATTAATAAAATAAGGAGTTTCACTGTCACACCCGTAACGATGGAAGCACCCATATTATGTATATTTGATCATCCTTGTAGGCTTCATTTCAGGCCCTTCACCTTGAGAGACTCATTTTACCTTTTCGTAAAACTTCACAACTTCATTCCTGCAATGACATCCCCCTTTTTCCTCGATGCTTCTGATGCTCCTTCATTTTCCATCTGAAGTGCTGGTGTTCCTGCCTCTTCTTCAACTCAAATAACTCACGAGCTAGCCCTGGTACTTCTATGCACCGGCGGTGGCGGCGGGCGCTTTGAATGTCATTTCGATAGTTGAAGAGTATCTACCTTGGAGTAAATATTGAACCCACAAAAGGCATCTAAGTGAAGATCCAACGAAGAATTACCCAAGTACACCAGTGCAGTGATACTTCGGTTCTGCGCAACAGATGGGTTCAAAACTCCTCACACGAAAGACGTATAGTGCACGCTCTAAAAACGCTAATTTTGCCAGTTCTGCTTTATGGCACCTCGATAAGCAAAAATTGAGCTGATACTGGGCTCCTTTAAAAGAAAAATTTATTCTTCGACGGATATTTGATCCTGTGTGTGAAGGGGGCGAATTGAGGAGAAGAAACAACCACGAACTCTATGATGAAGATGTGGATGTATAGTCCACATGTGCCCTTTTACAGGAAGTTCTGTTTTGATATTCTCGCTACCATCTCGCTTTTCTTCGTAACACTTACACGTGGTTTTCAGCATTGCACATGTTTTGCCCTCATTTCACTTTTTTTTATTCATGCATTCACTGAAAAGATATGGACGAAAGAAAAAAAGGGGGTACTGATGCCCTTTGCGCAAGTTTTTTTCTAGGCCAAGCTTTTAAAATACCGGGGGAACAAAACTTTTACGTATGAAATATTTTCCGGTAGAAACTTATAAGGCTGAATGCTCCAGCCAAGAGAGTCTTTGAATCCCAGCCCCCAGGTTCCTTGGCTGAAACAAAAATTAGTACATCCTTGATACTGAAGATTTGATTGATTATCAAAAAATCACCATGTCGTGTTCTAAATTTTTGAAGAAATTCGGTTCCCGTTCAGGCTCAATTTAAAATGGTTATACAGACGCAAAATATAAAATGGAGTTATTATGTTTGTACCAAACACCACAGATGTATACATAAATATTCTTATTTTTTCAAATACAAAAACTAAAGATAACATTCAAAGTTATCGGCAACTTGTACCGATAGAATCAACAAAATGAACGATTAGGTCTTATGTGCTTAAGTATTTTATTATTTTTTCATCATTCCAGAAGAATAAAGTTATTTTGACTTCTAAACAATCTGATAACATAATCGAATTATTCAATCAAGAAAAAAGAAATAATCTATAATAGAATATAATTATTATTTGAAGACTTGAAAGTCACTTTTATCTGCGTTTATGTTTATTTTTTTATTTTTAAATATCAAATGCTTAAGAGAAATATATTTTTATTAAATGTGTGTAGCGATAATATTGGTAAATGAATAAATGATCTTTGTTGATATTGAAAATATTTTTACTATAATTTGAGAATTTTATTATACGCTTTGAAATAAGTCGATAGCTGTATTTTTCGGATTCCTAGGAATTGACTATAACTAATAAAATATCTGATCATTAAAAAATACATGTGTGCTTTATCTGACGATTTAGAACTAGCAATAAGTTAGTTTTTACCTAGAACGACTTAACTGCATATGAATTTTTATTAAAATCGGTTAATCCATAAACAGGAACTATACGATAATAATAACAAACTATGAAACCAGCAGTAGCGTACGCAGGATTTGTTTTTGTTTTACACTATCAGATCTTTGCCGAAGAGAGCTTAGTACAAGCAACATCCTGCGACCAAAGAATTGCCAAACACAAATTAAGTGCTTATCAGGCTCATCACTTAGTGTAGTGTTAGTAGTTAGTAAGCAACAAACTACTTAAAACATACACTTTACAAAATAAAATTAAAAACAATAATTATAAAATAACAAATAAAATGACATTGAAAAAATTAACAATTACAAACATTTAAGAGCGTGGTACACTGGTCTTTAATGAAGCTTTGAGTCTATTCTTACTTATATTAAAATCAAAAAAATTAGAGTTCAAATTCAGAAAGATGCACATGCGGGTAAAAGGCTCATGTTTTGGAGTATCACTAAAACTTTAGTACAAAAATGAAAGCCTCATTTAATTATTAAAGCATAGTACGTTGGAAGTTGCTAATGTGAAACGAGAAATCCCATACAAAAATGACAACGAATTCATATACGAAAAATTTTGTTCTACTTTTCATTCGAATGTTCGCCTTTCGACGAGTGAAATTGATGATCGCACCCAATTGGTTTGTTCTTTGAGCCCTGAAGTCACCCTGGCGTCACCCTTAAGCTTTTTTAAATAAGCCTGATCTCACCTTGAGATCCAATTCAATAAGAAAAAATCGTGTACACAACGATTTTTGCGATTCCGCAAGAGCGAGTTTAGTATTTTTGACAGAAAACGTGCACACTATCAGTCAAATTTATTCACACTTGCTTTGGGCCCATTAAATTCTGTGTTTTTGGAGACCTGTACACCTGTACTCGCCCTGAAGTACATCTAGGTCTTTTGCTAGGGTGAGTTGAGGTAACGAATAAACTGTCAAAGTGACATGAGTTGTAAAAATTTTGTTATGTTGTGAATTTGCGTGAGGCAGTTAACTGTTTTTTTTTTATTATAGAAATTAAAATAATACACAAATTTAGTTTAGTAACAATAAACAGAAATAGAGAATGAAAACTATGGTTGTTTTTTATGAATTTTTAAACCAAGTTAAAGTTTTAACTATTAGAGCCTTAAAAATTCTTTTTCTTGCTCATGTCAACAACACAATTAACCGCCGGCCGTTTGGTTTTTCTGACAACTCTCGGGGCTATCAAGAAATCCTGGGTCAACCCTGAGAAAAGTTCAACGAAACTCATTAGTTCCTCAGGCTCCCTGAAATTACGCCAAAAAATAAAAATGGAAAAAAGGCCCAAAATTCTCTATACAATGTTAAGGCTTTTTTTCCTAGGAAAAGGAACCCAAAAAGTTTGGCGTAAATTTCGGAATTTTAGGTTATTTTTTCCAAAAATTTCTTAGCCCTTTTTCCTTTAAGAATATTGAAAAAAGACCAAAATTGTTTGTTTTGGAAAAAACGCCAAAAACTTGCTTTTGGGCTTATTTTTCTAAATATTACAAAATGTATGCTCTGTTAACATAAATAGACAAATTGAAATAAACAAAGTTATAAGAAGATGTATTGTTTTAAAATGTTCTTCAAATCAAATGCACTAGAATGATATAATCAACGGCGGGGGGTGGGGGGGGAGCGCGTTCACGCTACCGTTCGCGGTTGCCGCCGCGCGTTGAAAATTCATTCCCTAATTTTCTTTATAAATATTTTATATATATGTATATATTTGTAAATATTTTTTGAAAAAATAATTTTCAAATCATAATTAAAGATTTTCCACATGGTACTATTTGTGAATTTAGGTCAAAGCCCGGGAAAAATGTTGTCCCGACGGGACAGTTGAATCTATACCTGAATTCCGGGACTTTGCCGGGACGTCTCGCTATGCTAAAAATAACATCTATTTTTTGTAAATTTTATTTTTGTTATTTATGTATTCCATTGCTGCATTGTCTGTCATGCGTCAAGCAGTCATCTAAGCATTGCTTATATTTGTAATGCCTGGGATGGTTTGAGGTTCAAGATTATTCAAGCTAGGACATCCCTAAGCAACGAAAGGCGCACAAGCCAAACGGATAGGAGCTGATTCACGCTTTTCAGAAACTAAATCCGCAGGTTCCGATGCATGACTTGGCAGTCATCATCATCAACATCTACCCATAAGAAGATTGCCAATCCCTGATTCAAGCTCTCTTAGCTCTCCCCAGCGTACGCCACTGGAGAGCATTACCAAGAAATGATAGCTAAGCAAGCTGATCAAAATAAATTAAAGCGCACGCAAAACAAACTGGCTTTAATCAGTTTTATAGTATTTACGTACATATATGTATATGTGACTTTTCCTAAAAAGACTCACAAAGGTGTTAGTAAAATTCAACTCACTTTATAAGAGAAGACGTGAAATTTATAATCGATTTAATTAACATATCCTTTTAATTAACTTCCCATAAACCCAAAATATTATTTGAATTTGTCGTTGCATAAATATATTAACAGTCCCATAAACTCGTACAAAAATTTTAATATATAAATGTATGTACGTATTCGTCAATATTTATTTAAAATATGTAAGTATGTAAATATATGTATATAAATCGATTAATGTCTAATTTATAGCTTCGGAACTAATACGAAGACTAACAACTTAGCAAGGAGGTGCCAATTTAGCATGATAAATTGATAAGAGCATAAAGTTAATCTTATTTAAATAAAGTTTAAGAGGGCTTTGTATTGTTACAGAGGTAAGATAGGAACATATTATATGAGTTAACTAAATATTTGCCCTCTCCTTTCCCTATTTATCTGTCGACCAAATATGCTTTGTGGAATTCCAAAATTGAATACAATTTTTTGTGAAGAGCTAACAAACCAACATTGAGATAGGTAGGGGTTTATATAGTGTTGCCTATTCTCATGATTTTTAACCTTAATTGAAGATCTCATAATTTTTTACTTTCCATAGAACAAATTTCAACACCGAGGAATCAAAATTTTCTAAGACTCACTAAAATTTCAAGACAAACAAATCTTTAATTCCATGTTGTTAGGAATTTGACCAAAATAGATTTACTTTAAAACTACATATATAGTCAAAAAGTCACAAAAATGTTCAAAACTAGAAAACAGTGTCGGATTTTTTTTTATTTTTTTTTTCAAAATGGATATGGTGGATTTTGTAAAAGGTTTAAAAAGAAGAATTTTGGGACATTTTCCAAAAAGGAGTTTCGAGACCCCGCGGCCGCTTTAAGTTTGAAAACAGCACAATTAAAAAAAGTGGTCAGGAAAACCAATTAAATTTGCGTCGATATGTGCTCAAAATTACTTGTAATGTTTTATTTTGGCTTTCTTTTCTCATTTGTATTGACCGCACAACAATTTAAAATTGCTGTAGGTTTAGTGTTAAGAAAGAAAGTTTCAACCAATTCGAGCATTCCATTAAGAATAAACAATCGAAAACATCTAGAAAATCGATCGATTTTTCGGGGGTTTTCATGAAGATTTAAGGTAAAAAGTTATGTCATTATATTTTGACAAGCAGATTTTAATGCTATTTTCTTAGCAATAGCCCGCCTGGAAAAATGGCAAGTTTTTGTCAAGTTTAATTGAGGCCCTGGAAAGGCTTCGGTAGGGGACATCTAGACAACGCAAACTTGTCAAATACTCGCGAGGCTCTCGCTAGTAAAAACTTGATGGATAGGTCTTGTTTTCCCATCACTAATACCCCTTACTTACTTTAATTTACTTTAGATGGCGCTTACAGTCCAGGATGGACTACGGCCTCAACCAACAAGCCCCTCCAGCCAGCTCGATCCCAAGCTAGCTGCCTCCAGTTACGCACTCCAAGTTGGTTGAGGTCGTTTTCCAGTTGTGTGCGCCACCTAAGGTGGGGTGTTCCTCAGCTGCGTAGACCATCAGGGGAAGATTCGAAGACTCGTCGGGCTGGTGCGTCGGTGTCCATACGCTCCAAGTGTTCCAGCCATCACAGCCACTGTATTTTCAGCTTTTTGACTAGGTCCGCTGTAAGGCCCGTAAAGTTCGTTGTTAAATCTTCTCCTCCATACTTCATCGATACATCTGGACCGAAGATCACCCCAAGAATTTGCCTTTCAAAGCACCCAAGCAGATTCTCATCAGTTTTTGACAGGATCCATGCTTCTGCCCCATTAAGCAAGACCGGGATGATTAGGGTCTTATATAAGGTCTCCTTGGTTCTTTGAGAGAGGGCTTTACTACTCAAATGCCTTCTTAGCCCGAAGAAACAGGAGTTGGCAAGAGTAATTCTTCGTTTGATTTCTGCATTGATGTAATTTTGCGATGTTATAGTGGAGCCCAGGTAGACAAAGTCCTCGACGTCTCGAAGTTGTACCTATCCATCGTGACGTTTTGCCCGAGTCAACGATGTTGAGATTCCTTTCTCGATGATAGCATATACTTCGTCTTGTCCTCATTAACAGCTAAGCCCATCTTCGCCGCCTCCGATTCAATACTTGCAAACGCGCCGGTAACAGCTCGCTTCGGTCTCCCAATGATGTTAATATCATCTGCATAAGCAAGTAGTTGAACGGACTTTTGAAAAATTGTGCCTCTGTTGTTGACTTGCGAGTTGCGTACAATTTCTTCCAGTACGATGTTAAACAGGTTGCATGATAACGCGTCGCCTTGCCTCAAACCTTTCTCAAAATCAAAGGGTTCGGTGGTGTTCTTACCAACTTTGACGGAGCAGCGAGACTTTTTCATCATCATCCAGCACAAGCAAACAAGTTTGGTAGGGATGCCGAGATGCAACATGGCTCTGTATAGTTCTTCTCTATCTACGCTATCATATGCGACTTTGAAATCGATAAAGAGGTGGTGTGTATCTATTTGAAACTCCTGAGTTTTTTTTCCAAAATCAGTCGTAGTGTGAACATTTGATCGACGCGACGGTTGACTTCCCGGGCCTAAGACCACACTGATAGGGGCCGATCAGATCGTTGACAAACGGTTTTAAGCGATCACAGAGTACAGATGACAGGATCTTGTATGCGACGTTGAGGAGACTTACATATACCTCTGTAGTTGGCACAGGTAAGAGCATTTCCTTTCTTGTGGATGGGGCATACTATACCGAGGTTCCATTCATCGGGCATACTTTCATCCGACCAAATTTTGGAGATAATTTGGTGTATACTTCCTACCAAGTCATCTCCTCCTGCTATAAATAGCTCAGGTGGCAGGCCATCCGCACCAGCAGCCTTGTACGCTTTAAGCTTGGCTATCGCTGTCCGCACTTCGTTAAGGTTGGGTGGACGGAAATGTTGACTATCATCGTCCAGGTTGAATCGAGTGTTCTGTCTTAAGCATAGTACGCAGCTGAAGTGAAACGAAAATGCTCATACAGAAATTGACACAACGAAATCGTAAACGAAACATTTCGTAGTGATTTTTGTTATGTAGTACGCAGTTCGACAGTGAAATGTCAATAAAACTGAAAATCCTAGCAGATACTCGAACCAAGTCTCCACTTATTTTTCGTATACAATTAATTGTTCGGAACATTATTTCAGACGAAAATTTGACAGTTTGTTATATTTTGCTGTAGAATTTCATTTAAAAATGAAAATGGAAGAAAATACCGTCGAAACGAACTGCAGAACACAATTATTTGGAACCCTTAGCACCACAACGGACGACACGAAAACAAAAAAAAACAAGAATTCACATCAGACGAGAAAAAAAATTGATTTAAGATTTTAAACTGTTTTATTTTTGTATTTATTTTGACATCTTTCTGATAAAACTCTCCATATTTTTTTTCGCAATCACTTCGTTTCTGATTTCGTTCTCGAGTTGGAGACACCAGAAAATTTTCGTTTCACTTCAGCTGCGTACTAGGCTTTAAAGCGGAATTTTGGCCATCTTCGCCGTTTAGCAGTCTTGAGAAGTGCTGCTTCTAAATCCTAAGCACGGACTGTGTGTCTACCACCATATTCCCACTCTCATCTCGACAGGCTTCCATTCTAGCCTTGTAGCTCTGGGTAGATTGCCTCACTCTTCGGTAGAGCTTTCGAACATCCCCCCTGCCGTTACAGTCCTCAATAGACTCGACCGCCCGTTTAGCATGCTCTCTCTTTTTCCTCCTCAGAAGTCGGCGTTCCTCCCTTCGTTTTTGCCCGTAGAGCTCCCGGGCTGATCTCTCAGCAGCTCTGGTTTTAGTCTGCAGCATTGATTGGTATAGGCCTCATTCTTTGCTACATGCGCCAGCCTGCATTCTTCATCGAACCAGGGGTTTCGTTGTGGTGACCCATATAAGACAAAAACAAAACAAGAAAACAAATATTTTATACCCATCATACAATAGTAAGAAAAATTAAAGCATATAGTTTTTCACTTTCAACATTGCACAATTGCAGGATCAAATCCTTAAAGACAACTTTTTTTTTGCTGTCTCTCGAGGCATAAGGTTACTTCACTGGCGAGGCCCTAGAGAATTTCTAGAGTTACCCTAGCTGGGCCTCGCCAAAAACTAGATTGTTTTTCCAACCGGGAGGTTACAAAAGCAAAAAAAAAATTAATTTTAAGTTACTGTGACGTCATATCGACGTAAATTTAATTGTTTTTTTCAGACCGGTTTTTTAACCTAAAAACGGCCGCCGGGTCTCAAAATTCAATATTGGCAAATGTCCCGGAACAAAAATTACTTCTTTCTAAACCCTTTACAAAATCCACAATACCCATTTTGAATATAAAAAATAAAAAAAATTCCGACCTCCCTAATGTGTATAGTCCCAAAATTTTTGTTATTAACTTTCTTCCAAAATTCCAAAAACTTTCGTCCCCCTGCAGTAAGAATAAAATGCTTTGGCCCAAATATATCCTGCCCCTGCCCCTACACAAGTTCCACCTAAATGGAAAATATATATAATATTAAAATTTAAATCCAACATAGGTTGTACGTCTATTTATTGTCTGGGTTGTATCTTTTTACTTTCTGTTAATTGCGGCACGATTTAGTTTATAAATCAAACCTCTGGATTTATCTAACAAAAGCAATTATTATGCAATAGAGATTATCACCGTCCTTAATACCTACATAGCTGGTGTATATCTATCTATAAGGGATTACTATAGCGGCCACTTAAATTGCTCGACCAATCAAAAGTAGTGCAATGACGTCTTGCCCTATGGTCAATCTAATCGATACCAGTATGCACCCGCCATTCATGGTTTCAACTAGTTAATCAATAATGTTACCATGCAAACATAAAAAATGTTCCACAACCTATCGCATGGTATTCTTTCCGAATGAACCATACTACATACCAGTAGTGAAGACCAAAATTAGTTAGTTTTTGTTTTATTAATTTGATTAGATAAAAGGAAACTGTTGGACAACCAAAACAAAACAAAATAAATATTATGACCTGCTTAAAAAATGATCCATGTATTGAAGGTTTAATTTACTGTGTTATTCAAGTGAGCCATTTATAAAAGTTGTATTAATTTCAAATAATTACAAACTATTTATTTTGTAGTTTCTGTCGCTTTTTCAAAACTCAATAAGAAAATCAAAAATACATACATAATGTACCCACTCATACCTACGTACATACATATGTATACTTAAAATATCTATTGTTATTTTCATATTCCAGATAATTGTTTTACTATGCTATCAGTGTAATTAACTTTAAATTTGTTGAATTCTACATTATTTTGGATTACCTACGTAAAAAGAAAATCGGAGTTTTTGTGCATTAGATAAGATAGTCTTTTTTGATAAAATGTTTACACACCATAACTTTATGAAGAACAATATTCAATAAACTTTAAAACATCATGGCTTTGGCAGAAATACAATTCTTGAGGCACCTTTATCTGATGATAAGTAAAATAGCAAATAAAAGTTTATACCTCTAGCTTATCGACCACAACACAGCACATTTTTGGGTGTGAAAAATGCCTTAAGAATATTCAATACAATAATTCATATGCTAATGTGGAAAAATAAACTATTTTCAACATTTTTACAATAAATTAAAGCAATTTCTCAGCAAAGTGGGAATAAGTCTTAGTCACAAATAATTTGCAGGAGAGGATAAAACTTCAATTATTTTGGTTTTATTCTTTTATGCTATTTTGGTCTATTTTTTGTTTTGAATGCAAATAAAAAAACTTATTTCATTCTTTTCCCAACGTTTCATAAGACTTCCTTACTTCTTCAGAGTTTTATTAGTCCAGTAAATAGAGAGGTTTTACCCTACAAAAGGTCGGGTAGTTCTAAATTTTTGATATGTTATATGGTATGGTTAGTAGATGAAAATTCCAAAATTCCACAACCACGCCCCCTCCGCCCCCTTCAAAATCCTGGAAAAACTACAAAAAATTGGCACTTTTTTCAGTTTTTTGCTTATAACTTCTTTCCGGTATATTTTTACAGAAAATAGTATATGAATACTTTGTAGACAATAAAAATTCCTACAAATATGACCTAGAAAGTATTTTTGTGCAACCACTACAATCAGCGCTATGGAGCTCCCAAAAAAGGCTAAAATTTCGTATTTTGTAAGATTTTCAGTTTATTCCCTCTTTACAGCACAATAACTCCTTACCCGTCAAGTTAAGGACAAAATTTTTCATAATCAATCTTGTAGATAATTTAATTGGCTACCAATTTTATGCAACTACAGTCGATGTCCTCTAAGTCGAACTCCCCCTAAGTCGAATTTCCCTCTAACAAGAATTTTTTCACCATGTTTGTTGTATACTCCTCTCAAATTTCCAAACTTATTTATTTCTCTCTTAATCAACCTTATGCAAAATTCTTTAACTTGAAATAATTTTGATATCCCGTGAGAATTCAGTTAAGAGGGAGTCAACTGTATTTTCATTTTGTGACCAATACAATTGGTTTTCTCTGACTACACAATCCCACTGCTGAATTTCGATAAAAACTTTGAAGTAACCATACCTTTCCAGATCCACCTGGGAGGATGTGGAATTCTTAGATCAATCAATTCATTTCTTCACCGACGGATTGAAGACCGACAATGGGGTTGGTGGAGATGTGTACTCTGATTTAAGTCTCTCATTCCGTCTTCTAATCACTGTAGCGTATTCCAGGCCGAACTTCTAGCGATAAAAGAAGTACTATCTTGGCACAAAGAAAACGTGATATCAACCTTCTCTGTTAGCCAAGCTGCTATTAAATACCTGGACTCCGTCTCTTCAAACTCTATAAGCCCTTAACTGTCGATCATTTCTGTTGGAGCTGGCGCAACAGTTTAATATTCACCTCTGTTGGGTGCCGGGTCATAGTGACATTCCATCAGGTAAATGTAAAGCTGATGAGCTCGCTAGAAGTGGAACATTACTACCCATTTTACCTGAAAAGCTAAATATTGGTATGCCCATCACTACGTGTAAACTTTTGCTGAAGCAAGAAGCCTTGGAGAGAACAAACATTGGATAGGACAACATCACTACTTGTTTGGCGACAAAACAAATTTAGCCAAGCCTTGACTTAAAGCGCTTCAAGTGTTTAAAATCTCTAAGCAGAGTGCACATAAGCTCTATTGTAGGTGCCATAATGGGACACTGTTTAAAAGGTAGGCACGCATTGCGGCTTGGCGTACTTTTAAATGATTTTTACAGAAGCTGTATGGACGAGGGGAAGGAAGAATCGATTCCTCACCTTCTCTGTAATTGCCCTGCTCTTTCACACAGACGTATGCTCCACTTAGGAGGTTACTACTATAACGATCCTAGTGATCTGGCAAGCAAAGACATTTACAGTCTTGCACGCTTCGTCAGGAGCTCTAAATGGTTTCACGAGTGAGAAGATTTTTCAAGATACATGTGGTATCACAACGGGCCAACTTTGGTCTAAGTGTCAGTATTGATCACTGACATCCAGCTCTACCTAACCTAATCTAACCTAATACAATTGGTAAATTTATGCAAATTTTGTCCACGTTGTTTGTATACGGAGCAAGTCTTGTCTTCCATCCTACTCATTGGAATACAAATTGTAGGTAGTTATGATGAAGGACATTAAAATGAATGCCAGTAAAAGATCAAAAATTCAGAAAATGACCAATGAACTTCAAGTCGAGACGAAAAAATGCTTTTGGAAACCACTGCTTCTAATCTATGTTTGTCAAAAAAGGTTCAACACTCTTCTTACGCTCAAGACACTCCTACTCTCGGTAAGATGAAAATCAGTAATGAAAACTGATACTGGGCTCTTTCGCAATTAATACTCGTATTATTTGACGGATTTTTGGAGGAGAAGGCACAAACGTGAGCTCAATGAGCTGTTCAAAGACAATGTAGTCCAAAAAATCAAAATACGTCGACTTGGCTAAACTAGATTGTGCGAATGGGAAACAATGCTCCAACCTTTTGAGTTTCTGAATCCCAAGTTGAAGGCAATAAGGACGATCAAACCTCTGGATCAGAGGGTAAGCCATCACCAGAGCACTTGTGGTTTCGGCCCTTCATGGATCATCTGAACAACACCCGAATTTTTATAGTTTTTTTCCGAAAATATTATGTTTTAAAAAAGTGGGAGCGGCAGTGGGTTGAAGTTAATTGTATTGGTTTTTCATCTCGTCAATTATCATGTCTATAAATTTCATCAAAACCAGTACCTATGTGGTTTAGTTTTTAATGGAATTTTGGCCACTACCTCCAAAAAATAGCGACTAAAACACCGGGCTCAGAATATCGTGATGTCTATCCAAGTTTTCTGATTCTCCTATGTATACTTCAATCGATTAAGGTGGTTAGACAAATCGGTAATAAAATTTCTACGGGATTCCAGTACACTACAGTACAGTATAAAACAGACAGAAGAGAAAGTGAGTTCGTAAAAACGTTTGAATAAAAAACACTTTCTCAAAACTCACAGTACCTATTCCAAATTGTATAGGTCACAAAATGAAAATACAGTCGACTCTCTCTAAGTCGAAATCTTCATTTAGAGAGAGTTTTGCAAAAATTCGATTCAGAGAAAAATAAATAAGTTTGGAAATTTGACAGGAGTATACAACAAACATGGTGAAAAAATTCTTGTTAGAGGGACGGTTAAGGAGTTATTGTGCTGTAAAGAGGGAATAAACTGAAAATCTTACAAAATACGAAATTTCAGCCTTTTTTGGGAGCTCCATAGCGCTGATTGTAGTGGTTGTACAAAAATACTTTCTAGGTCATATTTGTAGGAAATTTTATTGTCTACAAAGTATTCATATACTTTTTTCCGTAACAATGTACCGGAAAGAAGTTATAAGCAAAAAACTGAGAAAAGTGCCGATTTTTTGTAGTTTTTCCAGGATTTTGAAGGGGGCGGAGGGGGCGTGGTTGTGGAATTTTGGAATTTTCATCTACTTACCATACCATATAACATATCAAAAATTTAGAACTACCCGACCTTTTGTAGGGTAACCCCCCTATTTTTACCTCTATTTACTGGACTATATTTTGTATTTGATTTTACGTACTAAATCATACTACATATATTTTTAAACTTTCCTCCCACTATTGCATCTTACCAACGACGGCACTGAAACAAAGTTGAAAATAAATTAACAAATAAAATGAAATAAATAAACAGAAACAAGAAAAACTTTCAAACTAGACAAAATGGCATTTATAGTAGGGGCGTTAGTGCACGATATGAGGGTATACCTTTCATTTCGACCTGACGGGTTGAGCTTTAGTACACTAACAGTTCATGTCCTAACTTAACATTTAAGAAGTGTTGCCAAGGTGGCAGAAGGACAATAGAAGGGTTGCCACTTACCAGTTTAAATCCCGAAATGTTGCTTATAACCATTTCACACTCCCACTGAGTATTAACACATATCAAAATAGTATGAAGAAAATCATGTATAATAGTGTGGAAACAAAATATGAAATTTCGTGACACACAAATTGACAGCGCATCCGACACAATTTGACATGTGTTTATACCTGAAAATAATTAAGATCAGTTCTAAAACCATCACACATTCTATCTCACTCTGAAGTTTGAGGTTATGGTGAAACTGATTTGTTTTGATGCAAGTGTGGAAAAAAAGATATGAAAATCATTTTCATCACACAAAGGGAATTGCTCCTTTTTGTATGGCGCTCCGGCCCAGAGTGAACACTAATGAATTTTGGTATGAAAGCTTATGTTGAGCTTGTTATATGAGTGAAATATTTTCAAAATCTGTCGTGGGAGATCTGAGATATTTGAGCTTGAAGTCGGCAACTGCAAATAGAACTTTTTCAGCTTTTTATCGATATCGTCCGATCCAGGATATGTAAGAAAATAAAGCTTTTCAAAGGTGCTAAAAAAAGTGTATGTCATCACTGAATTTTTACAGATATCGTTGTGCAAAAGGCAGTGCAAAAAATATAGTTTTTTAAAAATATCTCAAAATGTGTTAAAAGTAGCAAAAAAATTTTAGGTATATTATAAAGCCTAGAAATTTAGCTTTCATTTCACACCAATATCATTGTCTTACATATCCCAGATCGTAAGATATTGACAAAAAGCTGAAAAAGCTCTTTATGCAGTTGCCAACTTCAAGTTCAACTATCTCAGATCTCCCACGACAGATTTTGAAAATATTTCACTCATATAACAAGCTTAACGTAAGCTTTCATTTGATACCGAATTCATTAGTGTTCACTCTTGGCCGAAAATGAGCAATACCCTTTGGCAGTCGTATGAAATTCCTTCCCACTTTATTCCGACATGTGTTAATACTTTGTGAGATAGTGTAGAGGCACTTTTATAAATCGAAAACCAAGGGTCGGACGATGACTCGAGAACTCTCTTCAGATTCAGCACCCTTGAAACCATAGGACCACATTATTGCTTTTCTCCCACCCCTCCCCTTGCACGAACGGGGTGGAAATAAGTTGTTTTGGGAGAGAAAATTGGAAAATCCAAGAAAAGTAAGAAAAATATTTGTATTAATAAAATTTAAAGATGGTGTCGACGCAGAATTTCACAATCTTCTATATTACATCCAAAATTGATAGAAGACCTACTTTGGTTTTTTTTTTTTAAAGCTACTTTCAAAGTGCTGGGGAGGGGGGATATAAAAGATTAGCAAGCTTAAATATTTATCTTGGTATAATATAAGCATATGACACATGTTTTAAGGGTATTTTTTAATGCCCAATCTTACTAAATCAGAATGAACTCAAAACAACCACCTTCAAAAGAGTTATAGCCTTTTTCATAAATGATGACTGAATTTTTAGTGAAATAAAAATAAAATATTACCAAATTCCAACAGCATTGACACGAAACTTGGTCCACATATTTAATTTGTCATAAGCAAAAAGAATCGAAAAAGTCTACAAAAATATTTATAGTTAAAGGGTGTTTCTTTTTCAGTGAAAGGGAAACATTTTGTACTTCTACCATGAACATCCTCCCGATACTGGAACGTTGATGAAAAAATGTGTTCAAGTTAACGAGACTCCACTAGTTGGTAAAAATATCAAAACTCAGACAGTTTTTTTTGTTGTTAAATACAAAATTTAATTTAATAAAACATTCATACGAAGTTTCTATGTATTACTGCCGTAGAACCGATTTTTTTTTTTATTTTCTTACGCTGGATGTTATCACTGATTTAAATTATTTTCTTTAATCCGTCGAAGCACTGGATGGTAAACAGAAGATGCCAGGATTGAGTCCCAAATAGGACAACTTTTTTTTATTTTTGCCACTCGAGACAAAAGGGTTAATAATTGACAAGGGCCTAACAAGTTTCGATAGCAACCCTTGTCAGCCCCTTGTTAGTATCTATGCAAAAAACTACTGTTTTTCCAGGTGGGATCAGTCATCGCAATGACAGTTGAATGTTGACGGCTCAAAAATGATGAAAAATGTATAGTAGGGGAGCCCACGATGCTAAATATGGATTTACTTGAGCGTCGTGTAGACCTATTGGATTTTGGGGATTTGAAGATAGAGAGAAAAAAATGTTAGTAAAGTATACCGTCTCATTGGTGGGAGGAGCGTCTACAGGTGTTCAAAAATGTAAAAAAAAAAAATATGGACACATTCGAGCGCGTCAGTGTATATGGCCTGTGTCTTTCTAATAACGGAGGTATGTTAATCTGCCGGTTTGCGTGGTGGGGGTGGCTGTATGGGAGGGTAGAAATTGGAAAACAAATGGATTTACTCGAGCGCTTCAGATATTAAGAGGGGAGGTTAGGAGACCCCCAAGGATGCTCAAATTCAAAAGACTGACGATTGGGATGTGACGCAAGCTTGCGGCAGCTCTTGAAAATGCAAAATAAAAATCGCCATTTTAAAATACTCGAGCGCGTAAGATTTTGATATATATGGTTCAACTTGATGTCCTACATGTGCTGAACCTTAATCTGACGATTATCTGGAAGGGTTTTCTTAATCTGACGATTTGAAAAGAAAAAACATTTTTATTCAGGATTTTTTAAATCACTGGGGAGAGTATGAGAACTTGGGAGCCAAAAATTGAAGGGTCAAATACAAGCATTTTTTACTATGGGAGGGGGAGGTAGAGGCGAAGTAGACGCGAGTTTTGAAAAAAAACGACTTAAATGTAAAAATAAATATTAAAAATTAACGACAGTACTAAAATGCAAAACAATAACGGTTTTAAAAGCCAGAAATTTGTTCTTTAATTCTACATTTAATTTAAATTTTTGTCAATTGTTTTCAAAATATTTACATTAAAACTCAAAATTTTGATAAAAAAAACCCAAAAAAATGTTGGGATCAATTTTTCTCAAAATTGTGAAATGCAAAACTAAATTTTCGTGGTAAATGCTCATATTAATTCTGAATCGAACACAAAAAACCGGAAGCTTTTATGTCTTCTAGTTTTTGAGAAAATAGATTGTGTTCAATTCAAAATTGATATGAGCTGAGCACTGAACACAAAAAGAAAATTTAGTTTTTCATTTAACAATTTTGAGAAAAATTGATCCAAGCATTTTTTTTTACGTTTTTTATCCAAATTTTTAGTTTAAATGTAAATATTTTGAAAACTATTTGTCCAGTTTATATTTCTGAGGGCTCAGAGAATTTCCCCAGTTTTGCTGTCAAATACTAAGTAAAACAAATTTTGGATTCGTCTGCTCACTGATATATAAACTGATCAATTAACACAAATAATTTACCTGGCTGGAAAAATGGTAAGTTTTTTGAAATCTGGACAAGGCAAACTTCTCAAATTCTCGCGAGTAACAACTTGTTGGATAAGTCTTGTTATCCCATCACAAATACCCCATATATGACAAAAACAAATATTTTATACCCATTGTACAATAGTAAGAAAAATTAAAGTATACAGTTTTTCATTTTCAACACTACACAACTGTATTGCGAAATAGCTCAGTACTTAAGGTATAGGACTGGTAATCAGAAGATTGCAGGATCGAATCCCAGTAAAGACAACTTTTTATTTTGTTTTCCTGTCTCTCGAGGCAAAAGGTTACTTCACTGGCGAGGCCTTAGAGAATTTCTAGAGTTACCCTTGCTGGGCCCTTGCTAGTATCTATGTAAAACTTTCTAGCCCATCGCCAAAAGCTAGCGGGGTAATTTAAATGTAGGATTAAAGAACAGACTTCTGGCTTTTGAAACAGTTATTGCTTTGCATTTTAAATTTTTTCGTTGTTTTTTAATATTTGTTTTTCCATTTAAGTCGTTTTTTCGAAAATCGCCTCTACCTCCACAGCGGGGCGAGAAAAACGGCAGATTATACTTTTCCCGTTATACTAGAATTATTTACTTCAAAATAAAAAAAACTCAACCGCGCTCGAGAATGTCCAGGAAGGTGATGATTTTTTTTTAACACTCCCACTACCTTAGGTTACGCTCAAATCGTCAAATTATTTAAATACACACTTTTCAGCATGTAATTAATCTACCCTTTCGTAATTTGACGCACTCGAGTATTTCGAACTATCGATTTTTTTTTACTAATCTGATACCCTGCCCTAGGCGCCCGGGCCTACATAGAGGACTGATATATGATGGAGGTACCTACTCAGCAGGGTGCAAGGTACCCCCCCTTATAGTAATCTGACGCGCTCGAGTAAATCCCAAAATCCCCTAGTGGGCTCCCCTACTATTAAAAATTAAACCTTTAATGGGATGAACCTTTATTTATAATTAAACTGCTTGTTGGCACATTTTAGAAAGATCGGATAAGAAATTTAGATATCTTTAATGAATTTACTATGTAAATTGCACTATTACTTTAAATAACCGTTTATTTCAATCTTTATTTCAGATCCTAGATAACGAAGACTTAGATACAGCAGCATTTGAGGACCATGACCAATCAAATAGATGTGCCGATGAAACACATTCTATTGAGATTGACTATAAGCTCCTCCAACACACCGAAGTGGAACCTCTAGTCATATATCCACAGGAGTCAGAAATTGTATCGTTAGAATCTAAAAAAACACCTAACCCAATTTCTGCGCCATTAAAAGCCATCAAAACAACTAATAAGAAGCCCACCGATGCTAAAAGAAAAAAACAACGTACTCCGGGTCAATGTGACGTCTGCAATCGATCATTTAATGACTTGTATAACTTGCGTATTCACAAGATGATTCACACTGGTGAAATGCCATTTCAGTGCGAAGATTGTGGAAAGGGATTTCGCCAGTACAACAAGCTTAAAATCCATTCAATCACTCACACAAATAATAAGCCGTTTGTATGCGATATGTGCGGGAAGGGATTCCGATACCGAAACTATCTGGCTATTCATAAGCGATTACATACTGGGGAAAAGCCCTATAAATGTAAACTATGTGATGAACACTTCCACTCGCTGCATAACCGTCGTTTGCACGTCAAGTCCACCCACTCCCAAATCGAGGAGAACTTAACCTGCCATATTTGTGGTAAGACTCTCTCGACCAAGTTTTATCTGCGAGTACATATGAACCGCCATAATAACTTAACAGACATTAAATGCACAGTATGTAATAAAACCTTTTTTGCATTAGCGAAATTTAAAGAACACTTCGAATCGCATGTTGCTGAGAGTCCTTCGTGGTGTGAAATATGTCAGATAATGTTCCCGAGGAGTAGAATTTATAACGAGCATCTTCTTAACACTCATTTTATTGCAAGGCCTTTTGTGTGTCATATTTGCAAGAAGACTTTTGCACAAACTTCAGATTTAAATAAACACGAATCTATTTGCGCAATGAAACAGTGAAATGAGATCCACCACCAACATGGATAAATCTACATCTACATACATATTGGGCACAGGGTGCTCCATAGCGGATGTTTTTTGACATAATTTTAAATAAAGCACAATTTTAAATGTTTTTATATTTTGTGTTGATTTACAGCAGCTTCATATGATTGAAATATTATATTGAGCAATATTGTTAAATAATGCAAATATGTATTATGGAATGCATTTGTTTATAATTAATTCATGATTTTGTGATTGCCTTCATTGACTAGGTATTTAAGATCTCGAAAAATAAATAATATCTAATTAATTAAACATTCAAAAACTACCATTATTGTTTCTACCACTTGCATTTATTTAACAAAATCTGTTAATGCTTTTAAAAACGCCTATACTACTATGTATGTATGCATTTAAAATTTAATATTATTTAAAAAAAAATCTTTAAAAATGTATTTAAATTTTTTTAGAGCTTTGTATAATTTGATGAATTAAAATCAAGTAAAATAATAAACCAACCATCAATTTCAGCATATAATTCTAATAAGTAAGCGAAGATAAACATCCCTGCTTATGAACTAAGCGAATATAAAAACAGAAATGTAACTATTATAACAAGCACAGCAAAAAACCACACTAACGTCTTTTTTTTAATAAGCTTTAAAAGTATCGAGCATTAAAAGAAAAGTTTTGAGCTGAAAAAACTGATATGAAAAATATTTAAATTGAATGTTTAAATCAGTGATTCCCAGGGGTCCACGAGGGAATCGACGGGGATCTACGTTGACATGAACAAAAATGGGGTTCACCAGTTCTAAGTGGGGGTCCACGAAAATGTATCTGGTTTCGATAGTAAAGAACAGAAATGTAGACTTGGCCTTATCGCTCATAACCCATATGGTTCACCTAGTGAAAATAAAACGATGTGGGTTAGTGCGAAAACAGTGCTGTATATCAGTCTCTTTTTTTCTTATGTTTATTTGTTTTTCATTTTAAGCTTGTCGCTTAATAAAACGCAGCTAATGCAGGCAGATATTACCTACACTAACCAACAAAATTAAGGGAACAAAAAAAAATCCAATTTTTTCGGTGATTTTTGACAGGCTGTATTTTGGTAAATAATGGTCGTATAGCGATTTTAAAAAAGCATTTTGAAGCTTTAGGAATTAGGATTCTAATTTTCAGATTTTTTGGCTAAGACTTTTTAGGAGCTTTTCATGCAATCCTTTAAATAATATTGTAAAAATAATATTGTAAATTCGGTTACTTGTAAAAACTTGCATATTCGATATTCAGTGCAACGCGTGTGGAGACTTGCAAAGTGTCGCCCGAATTTAGACCTGGAACTCAACCACGAAGCAAATTCCCACCATTAGATATTATAATCTTCACATTTTTTCACGAGTTTTGCGAATTTTACGAGAAAAAAAAAAAGTTTGGGAACCTCTGGTTTAAATGAATCACCAGCTTAACTGAAGCAAAATCTAGTCCCACTATGAAAAAGCACTAAGGCCACGATTTTTATTTCTATTTCAACTTGGATACAAACTTTGCTCAAGTTATTGGAACTATCGGGAGTTCCGAATAGAATGTTTTTCCTTGGGGACAAGTTTTACGACATATATTTCATAAAAATTATGTATCAACTTTATTTTCAAAATACACTACACTATAGTCTAAACAATTTAAGGGAACAAATTTTTTTTTTTAAAACCTTTTTAGATAAGAAAAGGGCTTGCCGCTTGTCCTTTGAATTTCTCCAAACAAAAGTTCGCTATAACAATTTTCCAAAATATGGAAAAATCCGTGGGAAAAGATATTGGCTTGTTAGACATGTTTCAACAACAAATGCCTAGTTTTAGTGCATATTTTAACAATCTAGAAAAAAACATTTTTAAGGGGGGGCGAAAGAAACTCAAAAATTTTAAAAATTGGCCCCACCCTCTTACCTATACATATCAAGGGACACAGCAGTGCCCTGACAATATTTTGCACTATAACCTTTTTAGTATAAGATATTGATTAACAAATATTGGTTAATACGCATTTTTCTAAATGGAGGTTAAAAGTCATCATTTACAGGCAAACTATTATTTTTTTTCTATAGTAAATCCTAGAACGCTGTTGAACCGAAACGAAATTTTCCTATGATCTCCATAAAAATAACGAAATGTTGCGCGGAAAAATAATCATGGAGAGTTTCACCAATACAAACAAAAACCAAACGCAGTCTACGATATTATTTTTTTTTTAAATGTTATTAAGTGATATTTTAGAGTGTTTGACAAAGTTATTTCAAGATATTTTCATGCAACCAAACATATTTTGTATTACTATTTATATTTCAATATTTTTATGAAACGAGATTTATTATAAATTATATGAATATTATATCGTACTATTGACGAATAAAAGTTTTTTAAAAGCTTTTAAACAACGAATGTATCTGACCGTCCTTTATAAAAGAAGACCTGATGCATTTATAATGTTTTTATTAAAAAAATTCATAGTATTCGATGAGCTTAGAGCTTAAATATTTTGTACTTACCTACATTATTTTTGTCATTATTGATATTTGAATATTGTTGATGATATTTATTAGTTTCTAAGTAAAATTTGTTGTAAGAACTATTGAAGTCAAATTATACCAAAATAAAATATATGACATTTATCTATGTAATAAAAGAATAAAGTTTTTGTGGATCGGTGTCTTGTTTCTATTGAAACAAAATTGGAAAAACACAAATATCAGCAGGTTTGACAAAAAGTGGACCACAGAATGATTTCATATTGATAGCGGACAATGACCCGAAATATTCGTCAATATTAGTGAGAGTGGCTGCTGTATAGTGTAAAATCTTAGTTGCCTCATCGACCACAGTCCTCAGACCTCAACTCCATTGAGCATCTGTGGGACTTTTTGGTAAAAAAAAAATCGAGAAACTCATATAACTAGCAAAAATCCCCTCGAAATTGAATTTTAAAGAAACAGAAGACAATACCAACAGAAGTTACCTCAAAGATTTTGTTTTCAATGAAAACCCGTTGCCATGATATAATAAGAGCCCAAGAATACCACTAGCACTTTCATTACCAATCTGTAAGAAATTTGATTTGAAAGCCACTGTACGTGTATTTATTTGATGTATTTGTATTTTGTCATGTTTCTGATAAAAAATTCACTAAATAACAGATAAATTGCAAAAGGTTTACCAAATTATGCAAATTTGCTTACAAAAAGGCTTTTTTATTTAAAGAAATCAAATGAACGTGCGCAATTTTTTGATGCTCAGTACGTACGATCGAAATGCAAAAAAGTTGGACTATTCATCAGTAAATTAATACATTAATCTATTTTTCATACTTAAATTTACTGTTTGTAATTAGTTGATTATTTCAAAAGTACGAAGTCCATGTGTATAGCAATTTTAGTTACTAAATTAGTCCAAACGAGAAAAAAATAAAGAAGCACACGGCTATTTTTTTTTTTTTCATCTCAAAGAAAGATAGTGCATAATAGATATTGTTGGTCTACTCTGTCTTGAATGCAAAATAGTTGGGTTTATGCATTTTTCAGTTAAATTAAATTAAATTGAATTAAATTAAATTAAATAAAACTAAATTCAATTAAACTAAATAAAAAAAAATTAAATTAAATTAAATTATATTAAATTAAATGAAATAAAATAAAATAAAATAAAATAAGATAAAATAAAATAAAATAAAATAAAATAAAATAAAATAAAATAAAATAAAATAAAATAAAATAAAATAAAATAAAATAAAATAAGATAAAATAAAATAAAATAAAATAAAATAAAATAAAATAAAATAAAATGATGTGACATAAAATGAAATGAGATGAAATGAAATGAAAGGAAATGAAAATAAATTAAATTAAATTAAAATTAAGTTAAAATTAAATTTGGTTTAATTTTATTATTTTTCGCTATCAGCTCTTTTTTTCGAGTTATTACCGTTAGAAAGTGCAAAAAAGACTGAATTTTGGAGACAAAGATTAGTACTTTCAGAAATATGTACAATTCAAAAAAATAAAAATCAATTCGCAGTTACATAGCCTCAAAAATGGCGAAAAAGGTTTTTTTAACTTTCTTACGGTAATATCTCGAAAACCGTAGCTGAAAGCGAAAAACGGATAAATAAAGATAAAAGATTTGAGTTCAGCGTAAAAAATTACCCTTAGAACGACTCTTACTTTCACGTGTCGAAAAGTTAACCGGTATTTGTAAACCTGTGTTATTAGAATTAGAAGGTGGATGGAGAGGTAGTCAGAGGAAGAAAGTGATAAAAAGAGGTACTTCAACGCGAAAACAGGACTAGAGGGCAGGAGAGTGAGGCATACGGGAGACGAAGAGAGTGGGAGGAGGACGAAAGATAAAGTGAGCACCAAAGGAAAAAACAAGAGGACGAGAAGAGGGGTAAAAAGGATGAAAGTAGTACATAGAGTAGAATCGTATCATCATCCATAGGTGATCACGATGAAAAAAGGAAGAACTAGAAAGAGAGAGAAAGCAAAGGAGGTAAAAAGAACAAATGAAGGTGGTCGGAGATGAAACGGGAATTCGAGAGGAGAATGCGAGGAGTGAGCCTAGATGAGGGAGGAGTGGAATAACAAAAGCAGATAGGAGAGATGAAAAAGAGATTGAGATTTAACGAAGTGAGGAGGTAGGGGAAAGAAAAAGGAAACGAAAAATGAGAGGATGGTGGGATGAAGAATGTAGGGAGAAAAAGAAGCAAGAAAGGAGTTAAGGAGGTGGAGGAAGGATAGCGGGACGAAGGAAAAATGTAGGGAGAAAAAAGTGAATATCAAGCTGATTGAGAGAAAGAAAAGGGAAGAGCAGGATGAGATGATAAGAGAAGTGGCAAAGGGCAATATCGAAAACAAAGTGTGGGAAATAATAAATAGAGACAGAAAGAAGAGAAAGACTATGGGGAAAGGGATTGAAGGAGAGGAATGGAGAAGATATTGTACTTGCCCAATTGGATTGGTTGAAGAACGAGTGAGAATGGGAGCAGAGATGGGAGCAGAGGAAACAAGAAGAGCGGAAGACAAGAATGAAGTTAGTAGAGGAGATCAGAGAGGTGGTTAGAAAACGCAAAGAAGGAAAAGCAATGGGAATAAATGGTATACCGAATGAGGCGTGTAGATATGGAGGAGAACAAGCGATATAGGTAGCATGGGGGATCTGCAGGAAGGTGTGGAGAGAAGACGAATGGCCGAAGTTGTGGAAAGGGGGGTGATTGCGCCGATAATAAAGAAGAGGGCAGGAAAAAGGAAAAGGAATACACAGGAGTAACGCTCACACCATCACTATATAAAATATAAACGGCGGAGAAAGGGATGATACCACCAAATCAAACGGGTTTCAGAAGAGGAGTAGGAATGATAGACAATGTATATGTTCTGAACTATTTGGTGAACAGAGGTTGCAGACGGGAGAGACAAGCTAGTTGCACTGTTTATAAAAGCTGCGTTTGTAGACAGAAAAATTATGACGGATGACTTGGAGGAAAGAGGAGTGAGAAAGGGGACCAAGAAAAGAGTGGGGGAGATCTACGAAGAAACGACGAGTAGAGTGAAATCGGAAGGAGTGATGAGGGAAACATTTCGGACGGAAAAGGGAGTAAAGCACGGGTGCCCGATGAGCCCAATACTGTCCAACTTGTTGACGGCGGGTATAGGAAATGAACTGGGCAAAGGGAGCTGGGGAGGGGTAAAAGTGAGAGGAGGAAGAATTTGCTAGCTGGCATACGCAGATGATGTGGTGGTAATGGCGAAAAATGAAGAAGAGATGCAAAGAAAGATAAGACTGAAAAAGTATTTCGAGAGGAAAAGACTGGTAATAAACGTTGGAAAAGTGATGAGGTTCAGGAAAGGAGGAGGGAGAAACACAACAGTAGACTGGAGATGGAGTGGAAAGAAGATAGAAGAAGTAAAAGAATTTAAATACGTGGTGTAGGTTAGGTTAGGTTGAAGTGGCTGTCAGTCATGAAAACTGACACACTTAGACCATAAGTTGGCCCATTGTGATACCACAAGAATCTGAGAAGCCTTTTTCCTTACTCGGTGAACCATTTGGAGCTTCTTATGAAGCGTAACAGACTACCTATGTCAACATTAACTAAATCACTAGGATCATTGAAGTAGAAATCTCCAAGATGGAGTCTTCACCTATGAGATAGAGCAGGACAAGTGCATAGAAGATGAGGAATCGATTCTACCTCTTCCTCGTCCATACAGCTTCTGCAAAAATCGTTAGAGAATACGCCAAGACGCGTTGGGTGCTTGCCTAAAAGACAGTGTCCGGTTATGACACCTATCATGGAGCTAATGTGCAATCTGCTTAGAGATATCAAACATTTAGATCGCTTACGTGGTATATGTGTTAAAAAAAAATGGAGGGCAGTATGCACATATAAGGGACAGAATAAAAAAGGCAGCAGCAGCCACCAAGGAAGCATGGTGGATTGGAAGGAGGAAATTCGAGAAGGTTTGGGAGGAGAAGATGTGGCTTTTCGACACCCTGGTGTGGACGGTGATGGGATTTGGGGCGGAAGTATTGGGATGGGAGAAGACAAGAAATGGAAAGGATGCAAGAGAGGTACCTCAAATGGACGCTAGGGGTATAATGGCAAACTCCAGGGGACATGGTAAGAGAGGAAACAAAAAGAGATAATGGTTAGAGCAAGGAAATGGGCGTAGTATCATAAAGAGAAATTAACTGATGGAAAAGGAAGCGAAATAACAGGGGAATATTTAGACGAGATGAAAGAGGGACAGAGAGATGGACGAGGGAGAGGATCACGATGAGAACAAGGGATAGAAGAAATGAAGGGAAGGGAGGGAAGAGAAGACAGTGTGAATGGATACGAGGGAGTGGAAAGTGAAGGCATGAAAAGAAAAGAAGGAAACGAATAAAAGAATCCAGATACAACAGGTGGTATAAGGAAGTAATGAGGGGATCCCGCAATATTTGAAAGCCGGATGGAAGACAGAAAAAACAAGGAGAACAGCAAGAGTCAGGCTAGGGAATGAGGTGAGAGAAAGATGGTACTGGAAACAAGAAGAGAGAATGTGCAGAATATGTGAGGGTCAATAAGAGATGTGGGGAAATGTAATAGAGTAAGTAAACGGGAACCTTGTAACCCTTAGGGAAGGCAATACAAATCAATAGAATTATGTATTAGAACTAGAATTTCATCTAGTCCTATGATGCATTTTATTTGTTTACAATTTCTTTTAGATATCGATGAGTTCCGAACTTAAAGAAGCTTATTTTGAATTCAAATGAATAGATAATTTACAGCCACCAATATAAAATTTGACTAAGGGATTTTTTGTGTTGTCAATTTTCGTGATTAAGGGACAAACAATTTTTTAGTGGGAAAACCCCTATTGGCAGCTTCCCACCCATATTTCGTTTGAGGGTGCTGGAGGACCTATTTTCGAGGTTTTCTACTAAGCCATTCACAACAATACAAAATATGACAAATGAACAAAGCTAAACAAGAACAAAAAACTGTCGTCGGCGATGATAAGTATTAAACCGTTAATTCTCTAACGTAAGAACTTATAACTATTAACATATAATTTTAATTTAAAATGTTAAAAAAGTAAATTTTTTTTACTTCTGAAACTATCGTTTATAGAAGAAATTAAAAAATAATATTTATTGAAAACTGAAATCAGTTGCTTTAAAGGGCTATTCACACCATAAGTTCTGCTGAAAATCGGACATAATGGCAACTGTTTTCTTATGCTAGTCTGACTATAACTAAAATTTAAACGACATAGAGCTGATGGAGATATTATTGAACCGTTGATTATTTTGATAATTAAACAAATATCGAGATACTGTCTGTGTTGCAAAATTGAAAGAAGATTTATAAGCAAGAGTCTGTGATTATATGATGGCTATGTAGATCTTTGGGTACACGGAAGAAAACGAAGACAAAAACGCATAAGCCTTCTCTGGATACCTTTTAGTCTGTTTATATGAACTGTACAGTAAAGCGCCCATATTACGCAGCTGTATTCAAGTATTTGAGGATGCTGGAGGACTTTTTTTATTTTCGAGGTTTGCTATTGAAAAACGAAAAATTTAATATTTTTTTCCTGATGGTGGGCAAACCATTTTTTTCATGGATTTTCTTGTGGAGCCGGTGGATAAACGTATCCAATTGACTCCACCCCTATGATTTAATTTAAAGGCGTTGAAGCACTTTTTTTTTTTGTTTTTACTCGAAAAATGAAAAGTTGAAATTTTTTTCAAGACGATCAACAACGATTTTTTTAATGGATTTCATATTGGCTCCAGCCCCCTAAGATTTTATTTGAGAGTGCATGAGCAATTTTTTGTTTTACCTGCAAAAAAGAAAAGTTGAATATGTATTTATTTCCCTGACGGTGGGCAATCGATTTTGAAGTCGGGGTTCTGACTTTTCAAACAGCTTTGGACCATTTCTACTGGGACAACCTGTATATTTGCAAACATAAAAGTAAGTAAGGAAAATTCTTTTTTTTTTATTTATTGGATATTTATTACATATTTATGTTTTATCATTTTTATTCATATTAATATTAAATATTAATAATAATAATTTTAATAATAATAATTAAAGAACGCAGATCATAAAGTATCTATTGTTTTAAGACAATAGCTATATTTTATGAGAAAATGTTTTTCTTAGTTTTCTCTTTTTTCCTTGCTTTTTGTAACATGTTTAAACAAAAGCATTTTTTATTTATTATTTATTTTTCTTAAATTAAAAATGTATTATGTAATGTTACTTTTACTAGATGTTAATTTGTTTTCAAAAAAAAAAAAATAAAACATTGCGAGTCCAAATGAAATTATATTATAAAAAACAGAAGAAATAAATCTGATATTCATAAATGACTGGATTTACACATGAATTGAAGAAAGGGAAAGCTTATAGCTGAAATTTATTTTACTTAAAAAGTTCACAGTTTGTTACTTTACTTACAATTACTAGAGAGAGAGTACTTTGTACTCTTGTTTTATAAAAACAAAACAATTAATTATTTCTTAAATATTTATTTTTAATAGTCAAATATATAATAATAAAAACAAAAAGCAGCTAATGGCAAAGATTTTTGTATTTTCTTCATATTTTATTTTATAAATTTGTCAGTTTGATGAATTAATATCTTTCAGCGTATTTGTAGATGTATAAAATCAGAGGGGAAATTTTGTCGGATGTTATCTGCAGATAATCTATGTATACTATAAATAGCTTTAAATAAATTTAGTGGTACAATTTTCTCAAAAATTAGTCGACTAATTTGAATAAATTGTACACATAGCAGAGGTGTGCATAATCAAAAACTTAAACATTTTGGATCTATTTTAGTTAAGTACCATTTTACACTGTCGATCATTGTGCACATTCAAAAAAATTAAACTAAAACAAAATTTTTTGATTGATTAAAATTTGAGATATTTTTCCATTTGCTGAGTGGTGTCGAATTTAAACACAGGGTGGGTATGAGACAAGTAAGCTTTAATTTGTTAATTTGAAGGCTGTAAAGCAAGCACAAATGAAGGCAATACAAATAAATCTTTCAGATGTCCTGAAGTCTGACAAAAATAAATTAATATTTTATTTTATTTCTTGATTCAGTATTATTATGACTTTACAGTTCATATCTCCGCATTGTGTCACAAGCATGCAAATTATTTTTTTTAATTATATTATCATGTCATTCCAGAAGTGGCTATTATTTGAATAAAGACTTCATTTTTATCAAGCCAAATATCCAAATGCGATATCGCATAATTTTCAATTTTGCACACTCATATTTCGACACAGGACGAGCGGGCAAGTTTATATAAATAAGGTGAAATTTAAAATTGTTTGTATTTAAGCTTTCTTAAAAAATTAACAGAAGATTTTTGAACAAAATTAAACGATCGTTCTACTGAATTTATTAATTTCTCTTTCTGTTTCATATATCGGAATCTTTCAATGGTCAACTCCAAGCTGAAAATTGATTATTTTATGAACGACTTGTCTTTTCACTGATTTTCACTTGCCACTAGCATTCTGCCTTATATTTTTTGATATCCTTTGGATCACATTATTCCCTTTTTTGTCAGTTTAATCCAAGAAACGCTTTTCCCAAACAACCTTGGAACCTCGGTGGACGAGTACACTTCCAAAAGAATTAAATTTACTTTTTGAATCTGATTGCAGCAAATGTACGAGTTTTGCATCACAGAACCCATTTTTATTGATTTATCGTACATTTCTACGAAAAATCTATATAAAATGTGCATTGATATGTCAAAATCACTGTAACTCTTCGCGAGAACTCATGTCTGAGATGTTATTTCCTGCCTCTCCGACAGCCAAATCGTATCATTTGGCATGTTGATTGCTTAATTTAGTTCTTTTTACCAAATAGAAATAGGTGTGTTTAGTTAAACATCAAAATACACCTTCTCACATCAACAATCGCGTTTCATTAGTACGATTTTGTCAACAATTTACCGTTTAATATTCAAAAATTCAAATTAAATTTATACATTTTGCAAGTTAACTACTATTCAAATACCTTATTTTCACAAATTGAAAGTGAAAGAAACTAACAGCTGGATGTTTTGACTGTTTTTACACTTCATGCACCCAAACAGAAACAGTGTAGCAGAAATTCGCAAGATTTCAAACGGATGCCAAATTTTTGTCTCCTTCATTACGCTTTCTTGTTGCAACTTTATAAGTTTATTAACGGAAATTTTCGGGAATTTGTGAAAATGGTTGCTGTATTACTAAAAAAGACAGTGAAATGACACGGTTCTGAAAGCGACATTTGGCCATGAAATGAAACTTAAATTTCAACGTTTTCCCCGCTCTTCCTTATCACTAAAATAGGTTTATTCGTTTTACTAAGCAACAATTTTTGCTTCTAGAGACTTGTCGTTTTGCTTAAACGACAACAATAATAGGGATGAATATATCCCTCTCTTGTTTATTCAGAAAAGTCAAAGTCGTCATTTTGATGAAACTGATATCTATTTATTTATCCAAATAAAGAAG
Organism: Dasysyrphus tricinctus; assembly: GCA_963921185.1. Lineage (NCBI taxonomy): Eukaryota > Metazoa > Arthropoda > Insecta > Diptera > Syrphidae > Dasysyrphus > Dasysyrphus tricinctus. The sequence goes on from OY992532.1 coordinate 125,737,840, forward strand.
TTTAAGTGAGTGAGAGAGTTTGAGTTAAGTGAGAAGATATATGAGACATGTTCCGAAAAATGAGATATCAGCAATCTCACGGACATGAACAAGTAATATTTATGTTTTGCCGTCAAATATTTAGCAAAAAAAAATTTGGCTTTACTTTCTCAGATTATTGTTATATGAAAATAATACCATACAAATCTAAATTGGGTAACATTTCTTTAAAACAAAAAGTTGGATCAGAAACGATTAGTATTGAATTTTTGCAGCTTTCACATTTTATTCCCAATCTATTCTTTGAATTTTGTTTTGTAGTCACCTGATTTAACTACTCTTAGATTTGTTTCAACATAAAGTCATTGTATATAAATTCTATAGTATTCTCATGAAGAAAAAAAGCTCGTGGCCATCTATGCGTCCAAATGTAATACTAATTTTTGTTAAGGGATTTCGATAAGGCGATCACAGCGAACCTATCGACCAAATGTCAACCTACAAAATCGTGTTTCATGATACTATAGAATGGATATACAATGATAAAGCAGAAAATAGAGTATATCTTTCAATCTAGTCTTCGATATAAGCGTGTTTCACAAAAAAAAATTCTGAGCACTCAGAGATTTTTTTAAGTGGTACAACAAACATATGTAATTTGAGTGCTGAGATATTTTTTTGAAGATTTCGGGATTGATTGTACAACGTTCTTTCTCAACCAAAACACCTGTTCCCTGTTCAAAAACGACAGCGGCTAAAAGATTCAAAATAAAGACGGTATCTTGTTAAATTAAAAAAAAATATTTGGAGCAAACTTTAATTTTTGTTTACAGAATTTTAGTACAAGAACAATAACACCATGAGTTTTTTACTACTGAACAGAAAATTTTCTCTCACGGAAGGATTCTACATCAGTCAAATTGACAAAACAAAATATGATTTTGTATTCAAATTTTCAATAAATCACAATAGACTAGATTAATTAAATAAATATTTTTTTTTTTTCAAAATGAAATTTTATAATTTCTTGCAAACTGACAAACTTAATATTCTTCTACATTTTATCTTGCATTTTATATAGCATTGTATTGTTGCGAGCTTTTTTAATGGAAAATAATATTTTTTTTTACCAATATTAAAACTTAATCAAGAGAACATGAACAAACATCACGATTCACAATAAAAAAATATGAAATATAATAATTTTTTTATATCATTAAAATTATTTAAAGACTTCTTATAGAGTCATCATCGGTCCATTATTTGTTTACTTGCTCACAAGAAATATTCAAAGTGTACAATACATGATACGTTCAATTAATATTATTTTTTTTATTTGGGGGGTTGCTTGTGTGTGTGTATTATATTATTAAAAAGAAAACTAAGTATTTATGACATTGAACTGCATGGTAAACGCGGCGATCCCATCTGCGTTAGAACTCGATCCAGCCACTGTAGAGGACCATTCAAATGCAATTCAATCCAACAAGGTGTCGAGGTGACCGTTTGACGGCGATACTCAGCTCCCCAGCCTTTGACGAAAGACATTCGTATGGTACACATGCGTGTCAATTGATAAACTGCTTCAAATCCCTGTGATACCGATTGTGAGAGTAACGCTGCAAATTCTTGATTATTAAAAATCTTCAAATTACACCCCGGTGGTATTTTACAAACGGTTGCCGGATGCCACCCGTACCGTTGGTTGCAGTTTGGACTCTGTACGAAAATACTTGAATCACTCAGACACTCAGCGAATACCTCGCCGCCTATGTAGTACAACCGTACCCCTTTGCCAATATGCCGCCGCGTCTGCTCGACAACTTCGTTTCGATTAACATTTGACAAGAGTCCTAAACAGAAGCGCTCCGAGTTTGACGGATCGGTAAAGCCGTCAACTGTTATAGATGGCTGGGAGGCATGGAAGGTCTCACCTACTCGTGTATTGAGCTCATAGTAACTTATTGAACACCAGAAGGCCGGCTCGTGATACATGACGGGCGCAGCATCGACTGGTGGAGTAAGACGTGACATATTCATATTATCGTTCTGATCCATTGGATCACCGTCCTCGGACATATAGCCAGGTGGTGGAGTTCCGGTGTTTGGTATACTGCTACCAACCGAGAGAGTGCCACCGCTCGAGTCCATTATGGTGGCGTTACACGGCATTTGCTGACCCAATGCGGTTGCTTCCATATACGGCGGTGTCAGAGAGTTGCTTCTTATTGCATTATAGTCTGTGTTGTTGGGTATTTGATTGCTATGGTTATCCAATGGGTAATCTGCTATAGAGTCAGGTGGTGTTGGCAGCGATTTTGGTACTAAAATTGATAGTTCAACTTTCTTATAATGATACGGATTAATGCAGATCTCGTCTTTTTTGTATTGATAGGCAAACTCACAGTGATCGAGAGCTTTTAATTCATTCTGCGACTGTAAGTCAGGCCAACGCCAGAGGCGGCAATAAATCACGTGTGGTAGTCCTTTGCGAAGGTTTTCTGAGCCTGTTGTTGGCTTACTCCGAGGTATTGTAACACACTTAGTATTGCAGTTTTGTGTGGAAATGGCTTTCTCAAGTTCTTCTAGAGCATTTGATTTTTTTAATTTTTTCACAAGATTTTTGACAGCTTTTTCTGACCACTTGCCTTCGACTGAGTCTTCGTTTCCTTTTTTTAATGCTAATAATCTTTTAACAATTTGCGGAGTAAATGGCAACATTTCAATATAAACGAACCGGGGTTTTGGTGTTATTTATAGGGCACGCTATTTGGCGGCTTTTTGTTATAACTTTTTATTTTAGTCTGCAGCGGATATTTGTTTTTTTTTTCTAATGATACAGATGCTACTTAGATGGTTGCGTTGATTTGAAGTTGAGGAGGAGTATGCTAATAATAAAAACCTACTGTAAATTAGGGTTAATAGGTATAATAAGAACGTGGGTTTTTTTTAACAACTTAACAAAATTAAAATGCATGAAGGTGTTATAAAACCGGACAAGTAGTGTCTAAATGAAAAGCGATATTTTCTGTAAACAGTTAAATTTAAGGAGGTAAATAAGTTTATAGTTTAGTAAGCAACTTCAAAAGAATTATTGGAGTATGAAAAATAATAATGTCCGCATTTTGTACAAATAAATTAAAATCTATGTATGTATAAATACTTTTTCTTATTAAAGTGCGTAAAAACCAATTAAATTTTTCAGTTCATACATGCTAACCGCTTGATTTATTTATTTAGTTTTAGTAAACAATGCTGAAATGATGTTTCTTCACGTCTACTACTAAATGGATGAATTAATGAATAAATATTCGAAAAAATGAACAAGTTTAAACATTAGGTGAGTGATGGAGAATGATCACTTAGTAAAAAAAAAAAAAGCTGGTGTGATAATATATAAAATGAGAAATGTTTAAGCGGAAGCATACCATACAAATTTTAATATTTGTTAGGGTTAGAGTATTTCTCCGGACATCCTCCTTTCACCAAGTGCTTATTAAGTTTAGAAATTCGTTAGCATGAGATAAGGTAAAGCACTTGGTCAAATAATATGCTAAGGTCATCAAATCAACTGAACGATTAATAAGTACATAGTGGAGAAGGTATACATTTTGTCAAAGGCCTGACTAAAATTGGTTGAAGTAACATAGACTTCTTAACCTTTCTCTAAGGCCGAGAAATTGAAGGACACAAATTCAACTAAATTAGTGGTTGAAGGGCTACATTTGAGAAAGCTTGAATTGATTTTGTTAAACAAAGGTAGAACTTTCAGATGCCGTAACAATATGTTTGCAGACAAAATTCTTATTGAAGAAGAACAACCTCAAATATACCGAAAAAAAAACCTCTTTTTTCTTAATATTGAGGTTGGGATATCTTGACAATTTTATAAGGAATTCTGAGTGTGAATTCGGATTTAAGTTATCAAAAACCTTCAAAAAAGTATAACTTGGTTCCGGATACCAAAAAAACGTTAAGTTTTGTTGAATGGCAATTAAAATACAAAAGAAGTTTTTTTTTCAAAGACTCGATTTTCTTTTTATTGGGCGCTTATTTCCGTATAGCAGTATCAGAAAACAATACTTACGCCTTCTATCGAAGGTACACCACTGAAATTATCAAACGAAGCCGAATACTTGGGTTACACTGGAAACCATACATAAAAGAAATCTTGAAAAAGGCAAGTGCCACCTTTCTCGTGCAAAAGTACTATTGGTAGAACACAGGGTCTCCACTCATACATTTTGGTTGACAAATTCTAAAACACAGGGTCGCGGTATGATTGATTGTTTTAAATAAAGCGATCAGCGTGTAAGGGGACAACTCCTTTCGCTGCACTGGAAATTCTAATCTATCTTTAACCCCTCCATATTTTCAGCAAACAAAATTGCCATAAGCACACTCATTGGCCTCATCAAAATGGATAAATAATAATGAGATTGGCCCCACATCATTCTGAATTTATTCGGACACCGATAGATCAATGGCCAATGATGGTTGGTGGAGGGGTGTACTTAGAAAGACAAAATTGAATTCCCTCATTTCGTCTTCGTATTCACTATAAGTGTTTTCCAGGCGGAACTTTTAGCAAAAAGGAAGTTCTAACTTGGCTCATAGAAAGTTTGATATCAAGTTCAGATACCTATCCGCATTTTTTCTCAGTCTAGCTGCTATCAAATTTCTGTTTCTAAAAACTCTAGAATAGTCATTGTATATAAATTGGATATACAATGGAATAGTCCCAAAGTTAAAATTTAACAGCTGAACTGATCAAAAAGATACAAAATTTTTTTTTTTAAGTTTGTGTAGTTTTTTTTTATCACAGATCACATAAACCAAATTCTAGTGTTGAGATAGGACATTGTATTCAATTAAAAAACTAAAGCATTCATTATTCACATTAGTTTTTAAAGAAAGCAAGTCTCAACAAACCACATTGATTTAATTTTTTTATCAAGACTGTGAATGAACAGAAGAAATACTATCACCCAGGCCAATTTATCACACCCACCGCCCAAATCTCCTTTTCTTATTTAATATGAAGCATCCATTTGATCTATAATATCTGTTATGTATATGGGTATGTATGTATATAATAATAATGTATATAAACAGGAGTGAAAAGAGGAAATAGAAATAGCCATGCCATGAAAAACAAAAATAAAAAGTTCAAAATGTTTTGATTTTTATGAATTTATCTTATAGCAAAAATTAAAAATCGTTGGGAGCTCAACTCAAGTTACCTTTTTTCGCACAAATCCTTGAGTGAAAATTATGCCTTTAATAGTGCATCCAATAACTCTAGACATCAATGGAGTCTCCTATGTACATAAATATGTATTTTATTTTTTGTTTTGTCTGCTGACCTTTTACACTTTTTTTCTTTTCGCCGTCGTCGTTGCCGTTGCCGTCACCTTCGCCGTTGTCTTCGCAGTCCTAGTTAGATTCTTTGTCTGATGGTTTGTCACCAATTTATACAAATTCAAGACCTATAATTCAATAAGACACTCATCAATTTCAATAGTATGGATATTTATCTTAACAGATTTACCATCAAATAAACAATTTAAGAACTTGGAAAATTATAGATGAAAAAGTTATTTTCAACGAAAAAAATTAACTTCGTCGCTAATTAAAAATGGGAAATGTCAGACACACGTAAAACTAACGAGTATTATGGCTACTCTAACGTGTTGCTATAAATTGTGGCTAGCTTACAATAGAGTTTTTAACTCGTTGCTTTCAACTAGGTCCGTTCGTTTTCTACGTATATAAAAACTATAGTACTATCATGGACACACTCGACCGACCCGCCACCTGCCAGGTTCGGAGTAAGTATCTCGTGGAGAGAATTGGTTTTCATTGTAGACTCGGGATATGGGTAGGAACATTGACATTGTTGATTCCCAACGAAAATTTAGCCACTCGAATAAAACTCCAACAGGAGTATTAATAAAAAACTGGTATCCGTTCCCTAACACACGTGTTAACTGGCACACGGATAGACAACTTATCTGCTTGATAACTTTTCTTATTAAAAAAGATATGCAGTGGTATTTATAAACCCATTCCAAGCAATGTCTAACTTTAGACACCTGTCCAACTCCAAAATGTTATTTATAAACATTTAGCACCAATAAATTGGCTAACTTAGCCACTGAAATTGGTTGTCCAAATCTTATTTTAAAGAAGACACGTTTAATGAATAAGGTAGGCAAATATTTCTGGTTTTCTAATTTTCTAGTTTTGAAATGAATGGAAAGCCAGTTGAACGTGTCCCAAAGCGTACTAAAATTCATTAATTCATTCAAAAATGAATAAATACAGGCATGTCACTGAATAAATGAGGTCATATTTGGGCAATCGTTAGAATGCGTTTATAAATAACAAGTTGCCTAAACTATTTGGGCATTGACTAGCTGGACAGCTGCCCAAGTGTGTTCTAAGAAAATCTAATAAATACAACTGATGATATCTTTCCAGTATTTATCACTTCACCAAATACTGGTAGTAGTAAACGGTGCTATCATACGCGCGCGTGTATGTGTTAAGAAGTTATCCGTTCATTATACGTGGAATCAGGCTAGTTAAAGTTATCCGTACATTAACACAACGTCACAGACTATAACGCATTTGTCAATAAAAATTACTAGTTAACAGATGTATAAACGCTAGCACGTTGTTATCCGCCGTTTATTAATATGGGGGTCAGTATTTAGGTTTTTTCTTAGGTTTTTTTCTTAATTAAATATTTTACTTTCTTGTTGCTTATTCGGTTGTCTGCTGCTCTCCGTTATGTCTTATTGATCGTGAAAAAATGTGCACTCTTTGACGGCAGAAAACAAAAAAAAAGATGGCTGTCATTTTCCATCCGGTTGTAGATGTATTTCTGTCGGCATTGCCAGATTTGCCAACACTCCCCCTGGTAAGGCGGCTTTGGAACTGGCTTATTCCATCATCGTCAAATCTGTCAACATCCAGCACGGCAAGCTTGGCTGTGGGTCTGGTGTAGACTCCATATGATGTTTTCACCTCTGCACTTCTTATTTGGCCATCTTTTCCAGGCATAGTTTTAAGAATGGCGCCTTTTGGCCAACTGTTACGAGGATTGTCGGGATCTACTATTATGACAATATCTCCTCCTCGTATTGTCCTTGTTAAAGAGAACCATCTTGTATGTCTCGTTAGGTCTCTACTGGTAAGTACTCACTGACCCACCAGCGACTAAATCGATTCGCCAGCTGTCCGCTGATCAACCAGTTCTTTTTCAATAAGGAACCATCATCGTTTAAAATACCAAATGGTTTTTCACCATTTGACGAACCCAATAATAAATGGTTGGGTGTCAGAGCTCTTCGTTTGCACTATCTAGCAGAATATAAGTCAATGGCCTACTTTTAATAATTCTCTCTACCTCTGCTAGCATGGTTAACAAGAGTTCAACAGAAGTGTCTCTTGTCGGTGTTATAAAGCTCAGCGTTCTTTTGATCGATCGCACTAACCTCTCCCAACTACCTCCCATGTGAGGTGAAGCCGGTGGAATAAAGATCCACTTCAAATTTGGTCCAACGAAGTTGTTTGCCAATTTATCAACGTCGATTTGCTGCAAAGCCTCTTTCAACTCGTTACTTGTCCCACGAAAATTGGTCCCATTGTCGGTGTGGATTTCTAAAGGCCAACCTCACCTAGTAATGAATCGTTTGAGTGCCATTATGCAGGAGTCCGTTGTTAAGGAATGTGCAACTTCAATATGGATCGCCCGCATACTGTCATACACGTTATTAGAACTCCCCATCGTTTCTCCGAGCGCCTTCCCACTGTGACGAGTAGAGGGCCAAAATAATCTATTCCTATTGGCGAATGGAGTCACGGCACCTAGCAGTCAGCACGTGAACCCTATGTGGGGGATACATTTTTTTTTCATTTTGACATTCAATGTATTTCCCATAAGAGAAAACCAAAAAAAGGTCTGAAAAACATTACTTTTGCTAATTAATTTTCTATGAACACGTATTTATTTTATAGTTGCAATAGAAAAAGAATTTATGTGAGTTAGTTAATCAAGAAGAATATGTATCAAAACTTATGTATAACTTCCTATATTTTGCAGATGAAAAATGTAAACAAACCTGTATTGTTGTTGTTGCTTTCCAAAATGGATTCATTTCGTAAGCAAAATTGGTGTCACGTGCGTAGTCAGGGAAGGGGTTTGATAGACAAGAGTCAATTATAAAGATTTTTATATTATATATTTTACTACTGTTTTCTAATAAGTAAAAGCTTACGTCACCGAAACTTTGCAGTAATGTTTTTATGCAGATGTAGGTATAAAGTATTTCTATATATTTATGTATCGCGTTTGTGAATTTGTATTCTTGAGAAAAAAGGAGTACAAATATTTGTACACTGTTTGTGCAACAGGTCAACACAATAAGGGTATTCATGCAACAGCGTAAACTCGTCGTAATCGTTGTAAAGTTTTAAACTTCGAAAATTTGTCAAATTTTCCATACAAATTGTGACAGAATTACGAAGTTTAAAACTTTACAACGATTACGACGAGTTTACGCTGTTGCATGAATACCCATAATATATTTGGTGTTTAGAAACTAGCGAAGCTCATGGGGTCAATAACACCCTTTATTGAATAAATAAAATTTTGCGTTTAATTTTTTACAATTCTTATTTTCAAAATATGTACCCTCCAAAAACATCAGGAAATAATAACACTTCAATCGTGCCTGCGTCTTATTTTAATGCCGCATTTACACGATTGGAGAACTGGCAATATAATGACCAAAACAATAACAGAAGAATGGACACATTCATTATTTTTGTCATTATACCGGCAGCTTTTCACCAGTCGTGTAAATTCGGTATAACGAAGAAGCATTTAAAATATTTACATACTTCCAAACCAAAACATTCTGTACGTAGGTAAAAATACTTAAACATTTTTTTTTTGTAATTAAATTGGTAAATATATATGCAAGAAATTTTCAATCCAAACAAAAACATTACATGTATTTGAAAATCTTCATTTTCAATACAAACATAATTAACAAAGAAAAAAAAACTGTTCATGTTTTAAATAATCTTGGCTACGTCTCTGCGCTGCTTTTTTCTCAAACGAATATTGGTGTTGTTGTTTCTCGTTGTAGAGGTAGTTTGTTTACATTTTTCATCTTAAATTTAAAGCATTTGAGGCGTCAGTTTTGATTTATTTTTTGCTAGATTTGTAAACTAACATGTTTTGTTATTCTATTGCAATCATAAAAGTTGTATCCGTTTATATAAAAGTTATTAGAAAATGTAACATGAATATGACTCTCTTTTGCTTTTCTCTTATGGGAAATACATTGAACGTCAAATTGGAAAAAATTCTATCCCCCAGATAGGGTTCATGTGCTGAAATGCAGGTGGTGTGGAAAGCAACTTACCAGGTGTCAATAAATGAAAAGGGCCTGGTGAACGGCTGCAGTCTTGCGGGTGGTAATAATCTCCCATTATAGGTGTTTGAGGAATACATTTTATATTTTTACATATTTGACATTTCTTCTTTTTTATTTTTATCAGCAAGGAACGAAGCTTTGGTATAAAATATTTCTGCCGTAGTTCATTAATTACCGTTTCATCATTTTGGTGGCAATATCGTTCATGACAGGATTTGATGATTAGTTCAGTAATGTAATGCTGGTTTAGCATTATTAATAGTCGTTTTGTATTGAGTGGATACCGTAAGCCGCATTGATTCGGCCTTTCACTCTCATTACCGACTGTGCATCCAGATACGGTGAAAGTTTGTAGATCGAACTTGTCCTGATGTGGACTTCTGCCTTTGAACCTTCAATAGCACCTTCATGTGACTTGAGATTGAGACTGGCGATTTCTTCGGAAAAGGATTCGTCTTGAGAAATTCTAAATAAAAAATTCTCGGCTTTCCAGAGATCAAGCCAAATCAAGTACGGTGCTGAATTTTTCTCTTTACTTTTGGCTGCCAGTTTTCTTATGTAGCGAAAGACCTGTCCAATTATTCGAAATTTTCTTGATCAAGTGCTGAATCGTATATAGTCAATAATTTTTCCGAAACGTGTGACTTGATGCATGGTGACATACCTTATTTCTTCAGTTGTTGGCTCTGTATTTTTAAATTCACATGGCCATTGGTCAATGGGATCATACAAAAAACTTGGTCCTTTTGGTACTATCGAATTTTTTCGTTAAACTCTTGGTTACACCTCCATTTAGTGGCCTCGTCAGCCACGTTGCTCTTGCTTGGAATCCACCTCCAGTTTTTGGTCTCAGTCTCTTCTAAAATCTCTCCTACACGGATGCAACGAACTGTTTGTATTTTCTATGATCTGAGTTTATCCAGTTTAGAACTGTTTTCGGACCAAAAATAGCTCTTCTTTACTTCTATCGTCTGGTTGGCGATTACCGTTTTGGCCAGTCTCACTTCCAGAACCGCTGCTTCCAGCTCCAGTCTTGGAATCGACACGCTTTTAAGTATAGGCTACTTTCGTTTGGCCGCCACTAAAGCTGTTTCGATATTCTCTCCATCTGCAAACCGAAAATACACAACCGCTGCGTACGCTGCTTCGCTGGCATCGACAAACACGTGCATCTGCAGAGAGGTTTTCGTCAAGAGTTATCTTCTTCATGTATGGTCTCGCAATGGTAATTTTTCTTATTTCTGGAATAAGTTTCTTCCATTTACACCATTTGTCGAAGTGTTGTGTTTGAATCTGTTCATCCCATGCAACCTCTGAGACCCATACTTCCTCAAGCAAGATTTTCAGTAAAACCATGAAGTTTGCGATTAAGCCTAGCGGATCGAAAATTCACATTAAAATCTTCAGAACTTCTCTTTTTGCTGGCTAATAACTTGCATGCAGTACATCGTGTGTTACCGTTTGCGCCCTTATAGTGAACGATAATGTATCATCCGAAGTAGACCACCACATGCCAAGGATCTTTTCAGAATTCGATAAAGGATGCCAGTTACTTATATTCTTTTCGTTTTTGGTGGACACTTCTCCTAGATTGTTGAGAGCTTTTTCCGAATTTGATAAAAAGTTTCGAATCTCAAAGCCGGCTTGTTTGTGAATAGAGATAACGTTCTGTGCTAGCCTTATTGCTTCTAGTTCGGTGTTAACGCTATCTAAATAATCATCGACGTAAAGGCTCTCCCAACCCAACGTGAAATATTCGGGAAAGAAGCGAAATCATTCACAATAATACAAAACATGAAAGATACACAATGCTAAACGACAACAAAAAACCGCATGGCTCTGGGGAATTCTTTCATATAAGACCTGGCATTTGCGTTCTCCACGAATTGAGCGCAGTGGGGAGCAAGTTGCTCCAAAGGTCATCACTTGCATTATGAATTCTTCAATCTCTTTCGTGTCTTGATTCCGCCACAGAAACCGTTGAGCATATTCTGATCCAAACCTGGAATCCATACTTGTTGGAACATTTCTTTTATATCTGCACATATTGCTATCTTGCGTTCCCTGATACGTAAAAGTACTGACAGGGTAGGTACAATATCTGGTCCGGTTAACAACATTGAGTTAAGAGAGATTCCATTTACTGCGGCTTCTGCATCTCAAACTAGTCTCACCTTATCTGATTTGTTGTGATTAACCACGGGAAAAATGGGTAAGTACAATACAGGAATTGATTCTGTCATCAATTCTTCCTTATATTACGTTTTTATTAGGCCAAATGAGGTAATTTCGTTTTCAATTTCCAAATTAGATACGAAATTACCTCATTTCCCATACAAATTCAAATTTCGAAATGAGATGATTTCAACAAAATTTGCACGAAATTAGGTTGGAAATTAGCTCACAATAAGTCAAACACACCTTTAATTGAATAAAGTTGAACACAATCGAACAACTTCGGACTCAAACTGTCCAATCTGAAGTTTAATACGCCAAACGCATATCATTTGTAAAAAAGATTGCATAAAAGACATTTTTCGAGTATGCTATGTTCAAGATTTCAGCAAATGGAAGTGAATGATAACTATAAAAAGTATAAGAGAAGGATATAATATTGCAATCCTCAGAAGCCAAATTGTTTAACTTGTGCTACGAATCTAGCGAATTCCCAATGCCTTAGAAGTTAGAAGCGACCTAAGCTGCTTCATAATTATCTCAAAAATTCATTTTATGAATTCTACTGAAAATTTGAGTTGAGCAAATATTAATATTGGGTATCCTATATTAAAAATTCTTTTCCTATTTCAGATTTGTCATGCAGTATCAAGAAAATTGTAAACTTGTATCAAGAAAAGTATGAAAATAGAAATCCTCACATCTTTACATATTGTATGTTTTATTTTTTTATTCCTAAGATAATGTTATATATTTTAACATATTTTTGCATCACTTAGATCCATAAATGTATAACTATATATTGACGTTACGAATAAAAACATAATCTTTTCTCTTTGAGAAAGAATCTACCAACAACACCCCACTTTCCTTATTTCAATTGATGATTTGCGGTAATTGTTCTTCATTTTTTGCTTATTGCCTTGCTGGTCCTACTATGGGTACCTGGCCATAATGCTATATTTTCTTTCGTTCAGGATTCGATTCTGGCACTTCTTTCCCCCATAAATCTTCTCTGTATAGACTGAAAACAATATAATATAATGTAAAGTAGGTATTCTAGATTGCAAATGTTATTTTATAACCCACCATTTGTACATAATTTTTTTCCATTTTACCATTTGGGTAGATAAATTAATTTTTTTTTAAATCAGTACTATTGACACCTGGTAAGTTGCTTTCCACACCACCTGCATTTCAGCACATGAACCCTATCTGGGGGATAAAATTTTTTCCAGTTTGACGTTCAATGTAATTCCCATAAGAGAAAAGCAAAAGTGAGTCATATTCATGTTACTTTTTCTAATAACTTTTTATATAAACGGATACAACTTTTATTATTGCAATAGAATAACAAAACATGTGAGTTTACAAATCTAAAAAAAAACTAAATCAAAACTGACGCCTCAAATGATTTGAATTTAAGATGAAAAATGTAAACAAACTACCTCTACAACGAGAAACAACAACACCAATACTCGTTTGAGAAAAAAACAACACAGAGGGAAGTAGCTAAGATTATTTAAAACATGAACAGTTTTTTTTTCTTTGTTAATTATGTTTGTATTGAAAATTAAGTTTTTCAAATACATGTCAAAATTTTTGTTTGGAATGAAAATTTCTTGCATAGATATTTACAAATTTATTTACAAAAAAAAAACTTTTTCAAGTATTTTTACCTACGTACAGAATTTTTTGGTTTGGAAGTACATATGTAAATATTTTAAATGGTTCTTCGTTATACCGAACTTACACGACTGGTGAAAAGCTGTCAGTATAATGGCAAAAATAATGAATTTGTCTATTCTTCTTTTATTGATTTGGTCATTATATTACCAGTTCTCCAATCGTATGAATGCGGCATTAACAAAAGGCGCAGGCACGATTGAAGAGTTATTATCTCCTGATATTTTTGGAAGGTAAATATTTTGAAAATAAGAACTGTAAACAATTAGAAGCAAACATTTATTTATTCAATAAAGGGTGTTATCGACCCCATGAGCTTCGCTGGTTTAACACAAAATATATTTTATTGATCGTCAAAAACAGTATACAAATATTTGTACTCCTTTTTTCTCAAGAATACAAATTCACAAACGCAATACATAAATAGATAGAAATACTTTATACCTACATCTTCAAAAAAACATTACTGCAAAGATCCGATGACGTAAGCTTTTACTTATAAGAAAACAATAATAATATATAATATTAAAATCTTTATAATTGACATTGTATATCAAACCCCTTCCCTGACTACGCACCTGACAAAAATTTTGCTTGTGACATGAATCCATTTTGGAAAGCAACAACAACAATACAGGTTTGTTTACATTTTTCATCCGCAAAATGTAGGAAGTTATACATAAGTTTTGATACATATTCTTCTTGATTATTTAACTCTCATAAATTCTTATTCTATTGCAACTATAAAATAAATACATGTTCATAGAAAATTAACTTGCAAAAACAATGTTTTTCAGACCTTTTTTTGCGTTTCTCTTATGGGAAATACATTGAATGTCAAAATGAAAAAAAATGTATCCCCTTCATAGGGTTCACGCCGTAACTGCTAGGTGCCGTGACTCCATTCGCCAATAGATGCCAAATGTCAAATTCCTAAATGTAACCAGGGTTGTCAAACGAAATTAGCAAATTTAGATGAAAACACTTTTTTCAAATTTTCGAAATTACCTCATTTCAGCTCTATTGAAAACGTAGTGCCCTATTACACGACGACTTTAGAGTCATGACTTTTTTCGAAATTAAATGAGTGCGAAGGTGAGATCAGATGTTTTTTCTCGTTCGCACTCATTGATTTCCGAAAAAAGTCATGACTCTAAAGTCGTCGTGTAATAAGGCACGTAGTGAAAGGCTCTCCCAAACCAACGCGAAACATTCGCCGACGACGCGAAATCATACACAAAAATATAAAATTTGAAAGATACAGAATGCTAAACAACAACAAAAAAAAACGCCTTTGCGAATGATTCGCTATGATTTCGTGTTGGTTTGGGTGAGCAAAATCATTCACAATAATACAAAATATGAAAGATACCAATGCTACACAACAAAAAAAAATCGCCTTTGCGAATGATTCGCTACGAATTCGCGTTGGTTTGGGAGAGCCTTAAAGGTACTACAAAGTTGTTTGCATCTGGCCTTTTCATCATCCGAAGAACGAAGAATATTTTTGTTTGTTGTAGTTTCTTGGTCGAACGCAATTAATTCTCTGAATTGTGCACTCAATTTTTCTTGCTCTACTTCGTAGCAGTCGCAGCTCACAGTACACATATTAAAGGTAATATCATTAGAGTTTTGATTTTTGTTTTTTTTTGCGCAAATATCAAAATTTGTGTCAAATGTCAGTATTTGTTGTTGTTTTTACGTGTATTTAAGTCAGCACGCTTCCAGCCATTTTTATTTCTGATAATTTCAATTTTAATTTGTTGTTGTTCTTACGTGTGTTTTCTTCCTCACGCTCACATCCGTTTTTTGTTTTTTGACTGACAACCTGCGCAGTATAATACCTTAGATTTGTGTACTGTGGTCGCAGCTGTGAAAATTAAAATATTTTATTTGCTTATTTGTTCTCAGATGATTTTGACAAAGGGCCGTATACAGTCCATCCCAACCGTGTTTTGGATGCTACAGATTTGTTTGCCTTCCCTTCGTGGGATCGTAGTGGGATACTAAGTTTCCATTGGTCTAGGCCTAAAAGAAGTTGTGGCTTCGTGTTGGAGTACTTTTGGATGGGCACGCCTTGCTTTGGTAGATCCAGAGACTTGACTGTGTTTTAAGTTCGATACGTTGTATTTCTTGCTCGAGGTAATTGATGAAATTTGAAGGTTTATAACTCTAGAGCTGCTTTCGGTGCGGTGCGTATTTGCAGTCCACTTCAGACAAAGTGGTTGAAGTTCTCCTGTTACACCTAATTGTGTTACTAACTCCTCGTCTATCAAAGAAATGGATGAGTCATCATCAAGGAAAGCATACGTATTCATCTTCTTTCTGTCCTTGTATAACGTCACTGGAACAATCCTAAATAACCCCGAGGCCACACGAGCAAGTACTTGCATGCAAGTTGCAATACAAAAACATTTGTTTACTAAAGTGCCTTTCACATGAGCCGCGAACTGCAAATGCGAATACATTTCTTTAGGCAATTCCAAGCGCAAATATCAAGAAATAAGTATTTTAACTTATCAAAAAAGTGAATAAACGACCCCATCTACAATTTTAAAAGGACAGCACGAACAAAATTTAGTTTAAATTGTTAAATTTAACGTTTTTATATATTCTACGCGACCACCGAGATATTTTCTGCAAACTGCCAAACACTTATTCGCAATCCACAACATTAGGACGCATTCCACAAATCTGCGAATGAAAAATTCGCTCGAATTTAACCTCAAATTTTTTAGCACCCATTTTACTGATTTATTTTGTATGACTATTCGTGTCTGTCGGCGACCACTCATGTGAAAGAAATGTCAAAACTCACGACCATTCGCAATTCGCAGTTCGCTATTCGCAGCTCATATGAAAGGCACTTAACACAAACAAACCCAAGCAACTTGCTTATCAACCGGCATGCAAGTTTTGAAGCCAGTAGTGAAGCAAGTTGAGAAGCAAGTTGGGAGACAAGCAAGTGGAATGCAAGTGGAAAGCAAGTGGGAGGCAAGTGGAATGCAAATTACGAATTTGACAAGCAGTGTATGTAGCCAACTTGCTTGCAAGTACTTGCTCGTGTGACCTCCGGGTAAGATGCAGCATTTGTCTAATCTGGGCGAACTGCTTACGGTTGTGGTACCACGCACTTTATGGAAAAGCCTATGGTGTTTGTACATACACCCGTCAACACTACATTCTTTTAATAGGCGGCATCGGCTCTTTCCATATCTACGAAGGCAAGCTCTGCAAATTGAATATCTGTTTATTGCATTCCATTTCTCATTTAAACTCAGATTTTTTTTTAACACTATCAGATCTTTGCCGAAGAGAGCTTAGTACAAGCGACATCTGGCGACCAAAGAATTGCCAAACACAAATAAAGTGCTCATCAGGCTCATCACTTAGTGTAGTGTTAATAGTTAGTAAGCAACAAACTACTTTAATATCACATTTTCATTAGAGCCGAAATGAGGTAATTTCGCAAATTACAGAAAAAGTAAGGGTATTCATACAACAGCGTAAAGTCGTCGTTAACGTTGTAAACTTTAAAACTTCGTAATTCTGTCACAATTTGTATGGAAAATTTGACAGATTTACGAAGTTTAAAACTTTACGATGTTTACGACGAGTTTACGCTGTTGCATGAATACCCTTATGTCGTTTTCCTTTTGCCACTAGGGATTTTGATCCGTAATTGCTAATTTTTCGTGGCAAATAGAACACACATTGGGATTGATTTTTTTTGTGATAGTATATGTGGCATTTCAAATTGGCTTCATTTTTTTTGACGGAAGCAGTGATATATGGGTAGGGAAATTCCGATGAGTAGGTATTTTATAAGAGAATTAAATTTTATAATTTATGTCTGTTTTTTTATTCCTCGTTCACCAACAAATTTTGATGTTTAACGAGTGGGGGTCACGGGATTCGCCATTTTCCACTAATTTTGATGGATGTGCAGAACTGAACAAAAATGAGACGCTAATGATATTAAAGTGAACGAATTGAAAAGTAATAAATTGCAATTAAAGGTGCGTCATATAATTCCCAATTACTTTGCTTTCATATGACCACCTCAGTGTCCTCCTGCAGTTAAATTTCTTTCTGACAGCACGATCAAAAATGGAATACAATTTAAGGATTTTTTTGATTAACAGTGGGTATTTTATTTGTTTGATATGCTATCACTATTAATTAATTTCAAACATTTTAATAAAAAAAATCAAGTTTCTGTGGTTGTTTTGAATTTTGATGCAATTACGACCCTCCCTTATCCGACTATGCTTCCGCATTGAAAATAGGTGGTGTTGAGCGTGGTACACTAGACGGCACGCTAGCCAAATTGCCAGGAACATTTTTGTTTATAACACATCGCCTGGTCCTGGTACGTTCCTCAATGCAAAACTCACATGTCATGAAGTTGGAGCTCGAAGTCCTTGGCCAAAACGCCATGGCAGTAGATGCAAAAGGCAGCTCCAAAAGCGAGCAAATTCAATACACATTACTATTTGATGGGAGGATTTCAATATTTTTCTTCGTACGGAAATGCAACCGGTTGCAAAAGAATTCTCAACCGAATGGTGGGGAAAAATACAAAATTGGTTCACTTATAACCGAAATATCTTTGAATTAATAAGGGTATTCATACAACAGCGTAAAGTCGTCGTAAACGTTGTAAACTTTTAAACTTCGTAATTCTGTCACAATTTGTATGGAAAATTTGACAGATTTACGAAGTTTAAAACTTTACGATGTTTACGACGAGTTTACGCTGTTGAATGAATACCCTTAATATTATGGGTATTCATGCAACAGCGTAAAGTCATCGTAAACGTTGTAAAGTTTAAAGCTTTCGTAATTCTGTCACAATTTGTATGAAAAATTTGACAGATTTACGAAGTTTAAAACTTTACCACGTTTACGACGACTTTACGCTGTTGCATGAATACCCTTTATTAATTAATTTAATAATAAGGGTATTCATTCAACAGCGTAAACTCGTCGTAAACATCGTAAAGTTTTAAATTTCGTAAATCTGTCAAATTTTTAATACAAATTGTGACAGAATTACGAAGTTTAGAAGTTTAAAACGTTTACGACGACTTTACGCTGTTGTATGAATACCCTTAATGTTTTTATTTAACAAAAATTTCGAAAACAAAACAAAACAAATCCGATGAGATGAAAACTCAAATTTAAATGAAATGACAATTCGATAATTGTCACTTTTCTTTGTGTATGTGCAAGTGCGTGTGAATCTCTCTTAAAACAGGGATTGCAGAGATTGATCCCTGACACACAGAAATCGATTTTTTTTTCGGTCAAAAGGAAAGCGAAAACCCGACAGGGATCAAATAGAGATAAAAAAAATCGATTTTTTTGGTCAAAAGGAAAACCACATTAGTGTTTTCATCTAATTACCTCATTTCGTTTGACAACCCTGTTGACTTTTTCTGTTTTTACTTCATCGTTATCATTAGGTCTGTTTGGTTACTGAAATTTCGTACGAATTCGTACGACGTCGCACTACATTTCACAAATTCCTGTTTGTTAACTTGAAAAGTGTAGCAACGAGAGAGCAAAATGAGATTGCAAGAAATTTCCCCTCCATGAAAAATCTTGCAAATTTCTGCTACACAAATTTCTGTGTGCAGGAAGTAAAAAACTGTCAAATCCACGTCTGTGTGTATTTTTGTTTGTATGAGTCTTAAGATTTGCCTGTAGTGTTTGATAGTGTGTGTCACGTTTGAAGTTTCGTACACAAAAGTGATACAAAATTGGTTTTTCGCGTTTGTTAACTTTGTAGCAAGTTTTCCCCTCTATGAAAGAATTTTCCCCTTCTTTCAATAATTTGACAGTTTTTGAACATCGTGCTACAAAAGTAACCAAACAAACCTATTATTTGAAATTGTCACTGGTTATAAATTTCTAGTTGCGATAAAAAATTATTTAAATGGAAAATGACGCTGGAGAATTTGTTAATTTGTACTACCCACAAAAATGAGCTGCCAGTAAAAGACATCCACGCCCAAGATCTTGTAGCCGATCTGCTATGCCAGGGCTGTTCTAAGGGAAGTAGTTAAATCTGATGAAGGTGGGCATATTCTAATTCTAACAGATATAGTCATATATCTAAATATAATAGATAAAAGAAGTTACATATGTCCAACAACAAGTGAGTTAATGATAATCAAAATTAAACATAAAATCGACCTTATTAGATTAAAATCGTTTTCAAAATTTGGTGGTTAAAAAGCACATCACGTTCTAATTTTCAGATCTGTACGATAAGAACAAAGATCACACACCCACAAAAGCCAACCATCGAACGATAAATCACAATGAGTTCTTCAAGGAAAGCTAGGTAATTATTCAGGGGTTACCTACGACTACGACTCTCAGTTGAATCCAATATTGCTGGGAGTCTATAAGTGAAGCAACTGAGGGAGAAGGCCGAAGACATTCTGACAGCGAATTTTATTGCCAAAATAAATATTAAATAAAAAATGGTTTTTGTTTCTATTAATTTTATTCCTCCGTGTCAGAAACATACATACATAAAATCTAATATATATTTATCTGGAGAAAATCCAACACAGTTCTTTCCGATTGGAGTCAATGGGTTCGGGAGACTATGCGCAATTTGTTAATTGTGCACTTTTTCGAACGTCATGAACACTTCACCTTCCAATTGCCGAGCGTTGGTTTCCATCACTTCACAATTCCAGACGTGTCTGTGTCAACAATATTGGAATGAACAATCAGGCTGGTTTCTCCGTTGATCGGCTGTTGAACGATTATTCCTAGTAAATTCTACCGACGCATATGGCCTATCGAATCTGAAGATCGAAGAATCTTTGGAACTTGCGTACTCCTCTTGAGCTCTGCGCCTTTTACTTTCTTTGGTAGGAGGAATTTGTTTTCTCAGGTACTTTTCGTTTTGTCGCTGATTTTTGCTTAGTCAATCATGAGAGGAAACTCTCTGTTATCTCCTTTGGCCGGGTTTCTTCACACAAAGTGACTTCATCGCGTGACAGAGTGGACATATGAAGTGTTCCCTCAAAGAAGTTGTTTTTCTCAACACAATAGGACTGCGGAGAGAATGATTTGAATAAAGTTTTTTTTTATGGAATTCATTTGCTTTACTTTTCAGTATCTCAGAACTTGATATTGAGATTTTCAAATAGAGCCTCCGAAAACAAAAGGAAAGTCCAGAACTTCTTAAGGCAGAATGTGATGGATGTTTCTTCGGAAATATTGTGATTCTCAAACTCATCGGATATTTTGAAGATGGAAAACAGTTGGTTTAGTTGACTGATTTGGATTTTTTGCTACTAAAGTAAGTTTCAACTGGGATCTCATGAATTTATCATTTACATGTGATCCCTCGACGTATTTATTAACATTTAGTTTATCTGTCCACACTTCGAATAAAATTTCTTCATCGGTATGGTTTGGAAGTTTGCAACGATTTCTTGAATAATTTTGTGCGAACCTCCAATTCTATAAAATACTCAACAGTCTAGCAGCAGTATTAATAAAAACTGGTATCCGCTCCCTAACGCTAACACACGTGTTACTGGCTGAACAGAATGCAAGACGCAACTGGAATAGATGTCAAAAAAGCTGCAGTAGATGTCAAAAATGCTGCAGTAAGACGGTGTCCTCCAAAAGTACTTGAGAGTGCTAGGACGCCATATGGCCCTAGGCTCAATGATAGGAAAATCCCTATGCACACCTCCGCGTGGTGGAGGGTGGGTAACGCTAACGTGCAGGGGGACCGAATGGATGCCGGGATAAGCAGACAACCCAGCTTTGCTGGTCAGGGCACAAACTTGTCCTTGGGATGGTTAAAACCCCCTTAAGACGGATGAACTGCAGGTGGCGGTCAACGGCATGATAGTCTGGTGGCGGAGGAGCGTTTTTGTTTGTTAAAAGGCCAACGGCAGCAGCAGGTAGCGTCTGTAACCCATATTGGGCGGCTACAAAAGGCGTCTGTTTTCCCATAGTGGGCGGCCTCGAGCAGTTATGTGTTTGACCATACAAAAGGCGGGTGTGCCTGTCAAATCTGAGCTTATGTATGTTATTAATCGTATCTCGGAAAACACCATGGTGGAAGGATATATGCTATTACATGAAATATGACAACAATTGGAAATGAGTCCCCAAGAGGTAACCATTTTATGGAGAATCCTTCTGCAGCTTCGGCTGCTGTAAACCGCACATCGGATTTGGGGGTGCGGCATCTTTCGTGTACCAGCGTCAATCAAGACGCCATAACAATAAATGAATCGTTAACAAATAGAAGAAGTCTTTTAAGAAGAGCAAATGATACTTTTGGCTACCGCATACGTACGAAAATCGGAGCATGGAACGTTCGATCCTTGTACGGCGAAGGTAGATACGAGCAGGTTGAGCGTGAAATGCTTCACCTTAAGATCAGTATCCTGGGCATCAGTGAAACTAGGTGGAGAGGAAGAGCCGAATACAGAGCTGACTCTGGGCAAACGAGAATGCTGTATTCCGGGGAGGATGAAAGAGAGGGTGGCCAAAGGCTGCATGGTGTCGGAATTATGTTGAACGAAGAAGCAAGGCGTAGTCTTATATCCTGGGCGCCCATTTCTGCAAGAATAATGACAGCAAGGTTCCGTTCAAAAATTCGCAACGTCACAATAATTCAGTGCTACGCCCCCACAAATGAAGCGACCGAGGAAGACAAAACCGCTTTCTACACTCATCTTAACTCAGTTTACAGTGGTGTTCCAAGAGCCGACATCATAATTGTCATGGGAGATCTCAATGCCCAAGTCGGATCAGACAACTACGGTCTGGAACGCGTCATGGGGAAAAATGGCTTGGGGTCACGAAATGAAAATGGCGATTTGCTGGTCGATTTTTGTAACGCCAATCGTCTTGTACTGGGTGGAACTGTGTTTAAACATAAGACTTGCAACAAAATCACCTGGGTACATCCGGATGGTCAAACTGAAAACCAAATTGACCACATCATGATTCAGCAGCGATGGAGGAAGTCAATGTGCGATGTTCGGAGCATAAGAAATGCCGACATTGGAAGCGACCATCATTTGGTTCTCATGAGTCTCAAGCTACGAACGGCAGCTGTACAACGTCAATCACAGGGTGCAGCAAGGAATTCGAAGTTCAATACAAATGCTTTAAGTGATCCCAACATATGTCGTAACTATGTCACCAACCTTAACGACAGAGCTTCGTCATTAAACGGAATACAACATTCAACAATTGATGAGATGTGGGGTGATATAAAAAGTGTTTTTATGGATGCTGGATCCGAAACTGTACCCAAGCAGTCGAGAGTTAGAGACTCTTGGATATCCCAAGACACCTGGGATAAAATCGAGCTTCGCAAATCGTTGAAGATGCAAATAAATGCCGAAGCAGATGCTCAACGAAAGGCTGAATTGCGAAGAGAGTATCGCTTAGCACATAAGATGGTCTATCGCTGTGTGAGACGTGACAAGAGGGTGAGGTTAGACGGTCTCGCAGAAAATGCGGAAAACGCTGCAAGAAGAGGAGACATGAGGGAATTGTACCAAATATCCAAGGAAGTTGTCGGGAAGAAAACCAACACCAATCATCCTGTAATGGATGTGGATGGTACACTTTTGGTATCAATCGAGGAGCAGCTGCGCAGGTGGAAGGAGCACTTTTGTGCCTTGCTTAATGAGGATTCTGTCGAGCAGAGTGCTGAAGTGCCCCAGCTTAACGAGATGCGTAGATCATATAGGGGTATTGACATCGAGCCCCCTACAGTACTGGAAATTCAATCTTCGATAAATCTTCTCAAAAACAACAAAGCAGCTGGACTTGATGGTATACCAGCCGAGTTCCTGAAAGCTGACCCTGTCAGAACGGCTAGTATTTTACACCCGTTGATACAAGCTGTGTGGGAAAATGAAATCTATCCCAGGGACTGGAAGGATGGTGTAATTGTTAAGTTGCCAAAGAAAGGTGATCTTAAGAATTGCAACAATTGGCGAGGTATTACAGTTTTGTCCGTTTTTCCAAAATTAATGGCAACCATCATTCTGGAGCGGATAAAGGTTAGAATCGAGTCTACACTCAAGAGGCATCAAGCTGGTTTCCGCAGTGGGCGGTCTTGTGTCGACCATATCAACACTCTGCGTATCGTTCTTGAGCAGTCTGCGGAGTTTCAATCACCGCTTTACCTCATGTTTGTGGATTTTGAGAAGGCCTTTGACCGAGTCAACCGTGAATGTATATGGAGATCACTTCTTGGTAGAGGAATTCCCCCAAAAATTGTTGCCATTATAAGAGAGTCCTATAACAACGCAAGATGCTTTGTTTTACACAATGGGCAGCTCTCCGACTCTTTCGAAGTGCGGCAGGGTGTGAGACAGGGAGATGTTCTATCGCCAATTCTCTTTCTACTGGCGATTGACGATGTCTTGACGGCCAGCGTTGGAACATCAGAGAGGCAGGGCATTCAATGGAGGCCGTTTGAAAGGCTTAGCCACTTAGACTATGCCGATGATATATGTCTCTTGGCAAATAACATCAGCGGGCTGAACGGGATGTGTCAAGCTCTGAAGGTAAAAGGAGAGGCGAGTGGTCTGAAAATAAATAGCAAAAAGACAAAAATAATGCTCACAGGCCGCTCCACACATCAGCGTATTTTAATACAGGAGACGCCAGTTGAAGAGGTGGAACAATTTAACTACCTTGGAAGTATTGTTTCAGCAAATGGTGGTACTGATCTGGACGTTCAAAGTAGAATAAATAAAGCTCGCGCAGCCTTCGGTTCTCTCTCCCAAATTTGGAACTCATGTCAAATCTCCTTGCGCACAAAGTTGAGATTCTTCGAATCCAATGTCAAATCCGTGCTGTTATATGCTTGCGAAACCTGGAAAGTCACGATGACCATCTCAAAGAAATTGCAGGCTTTTGTGAACCGTTGTCTACGCCATATTCTAAAAATTCGCTGGCCACAAATTATATCAAACGAGGAATTGTGGCGCAGGACAAGCCAGGAGCGGCTGGACGTTGACATAAGAAAGCGTAAATGGCAATGGATTGGTCACACACTGAGGAAACCAAACGATGAAATTGCAAAGCAGTCATTTGAATGGAATCCTCAGGGTGCACGGCGGGTGGGAAGACCAAGAACAACATGGAAATCAACAGTTCTAGCAGAAGCAGACTCCCAGAGAAAGACGTGGCCACAGTTAAAATATCTATCTGCAGACCGAGAAGGATGGAAACGATTTGTTGGCGCCCTATGCCCCAACCGGGGTTACAGGACTTGATGATGATGAAGACGGTGTCCACATTGGGTATGAAAAAGTGGATTTTTAATGAATTTTCAGTATTCATATCTCGCTCCCACTCCTTCATTGAAGTGAGATGTGAATACTGAAAAGTCATTAAAAATCCACTTTTTCATACCCAATGTGGACACCGTCTAAAAGTTAAAAATTGTTCAACCCTTGCAGCTTCGGCTGCAGCATTTTTGACATCTATTCCAGCTCCGTTTTGCATTCTGTTCAGCCAGTTAACTGGCACACGGATAGACAACTTGACCGCTTGATAACTTTGCTTATTAAAAAAGATATGATATCTTTCCAGTATTTATCACTTCACCAAATTCACCACTTCATCAAATTATGGTGATTTTCTAATACGTGTGTCACATGTATGCACTGCCTTATGAAGTGTATACTGGTAGTAGTAAACGGTGCTATCATACGCGTGTGTGTATTTGTTAAGAAGTTATCCGTTCATTATACGTGGAATCTGGCTAGTTAAAGTTATCCGTACGTTAACACACGTCAGAGACTATTACGCATTTGTTAATAAGAATTACTAGTTAACAGATGTATAAACGCTAGCACGTTGTTATCCGCCGTTTATTAATATGGGGGTAGATGTTTATACTCAAGAACAGCAGACCTGCAAACTTACGGATTTGGGAAGTTATCCATGGGGAACATCGGCGTTGATTTAATGACGCTATCGTCAACAATAATAATTTAGATTATAAAATGCTTCACCGTTTCGTGTTGCAAACATTTATTTGGACTATAGGAATTTGGAACATGATGGTGGTATGTATTGAGCAGGCTTTCATCTGTTAATAATAAATAATAAAATAAAATATGCAAAAACTATAATTATTATTAATTTATTTACCTGATTAAAATGTTTGTTTTTCCATAAGTACCTACATTTAAAATTTTTAAATTTGTCTTGATAACTTCATTCGTACTTCAAATTTGACATTTAAACCAGACTGATTCACAATAACAATTAATTTAGAGTTGTTCGATTTGTTTTAATGTAATTTCCTACCTAATTTCGTGCAAATTTGGTTGAAATTATCTCATTTCGAAATGTGAATTTGTATGAGAAATGAGATAATTTCGGATTTTATTTGGAAATTTTCAACGAAATCACCTCATTTGTTCTAATGAAAACGCAGTATTACGTTTCACTTGATTAAGTTACTGATAACTTCACTGGATCCTGAATTTGTAGCTTTCGAATAAAATAAAAGTTCTTATTTAACTGTTTCCAATGTAAAAATCAAAAGTAAATGCAATATTTTGACAAAACTAAAACAGCTGACTTTCCACTGAAAGTTCAGATTCTTTTTGCATTCAACGTAAAATTTCTAAATTTTCATATCTGAATTTTCCATAGATTTTTATATATACCTAGATGGCCAACATAGGATCTTTTGTACAGAGAAAAAGTGAAGCTTTGCGACCATTTTGTTGGAGGCAAAAAACGTAAACAATCGAATTAAATGGCTTAGTGGTTTCTCTAAATAAATGTTCATATCTTGGAATTTAGAAGAGGTAATAAAATGGTTTTTGTATCAAATGAAAGGTATTTTTGTTATCTCTTAAACGGTAACAAAATTATATACATAGCTACGGTTAATAAATTTTGAGATATTTACATTTAACTTCTTGTGAGAAATTTTTTCTTAGTCTTGCTTTAGTACACTGATATCTTTTTAAACTCTGTGGTGACGTGTACATTTTTTGGTATTAAAAGAAAGCTTAAATTGTTGGCTTTAATTGCAGATATAATTTATTGTCATTACTCAGATAAATATGGCAAAAATAGCATTTTTTCTTGTTACTTTATTTGCACGCATAGACACTACCAGCACTAGGTATTTTTATATTTTTGCAATCTTGCACACTTTAAAATCACGTTTCATAAATAAAAAAACCAATTAAACAAATACAAATACTTTATTTTAGAAAAAATCTCCTCTGCAAAAAGTAAACAAAACACAAAACACAATAGAATTGTTGTTGTAAATGCCTCCAATAAAATGGTGGCCGAGCTTCACTTTTGAAGGCGAAGTTGGTTATCTAGGTATATATTAAAATCTATGTCCACTTTTACACAGCGCATGTTTACCTTGCATGCTTGGAGTGCAAAAGAGAAAAAAAATGAAATAGAAATAGAAGAACCTAAACATGCACGGGTAGGACTGTCCCTGCAACTTTTTGACGTTTCTCTTTGTCTACATTCTTTTTTTTTCTTATTTTGCTACATTCTTGTTCTGGATGTAGCTCAATACAACAAAAACATAATGATAGAGGAAAGATAGCTGTCAAAATTATTCGCAGCTGAAAAAAAAATGCGCAACTCGAACATGCTTCGTGTAAGAATGCGTGCATTACCGAATACAAGTTCAAAATGAAATAAGCAAGAGTTGCGCATTAATTTCATGCGCCGTGTGAAACGGGACTATGGAATTTTCAGATTTTGAGGTGAATGCGCCCAATGTGTTGCTATAAACTGTGGCTAGCTTACAATAGAGTTTTTAAAGGCTTGGTCAAACAGAGCGCGATCCGACGGGACGGTCAATACTTTACTGGGAGAGAAAGAACGCGACGGTCAAATTTTCTTTGTAAATTTTTACAAAGATCGCCGGACCGCGCTCTGTTTGACCAGGCCTTAACTCATTGGGCCTTACTAATAATCAAACACTAATGTCGACTATTAGCTAACTTAGAGGTTAAAATAAAATGTGGAGCTTAAACAGAATGCTACCAATAAACAATTTTACCCTTTTGCTAACAAAACCTTCAGACTTTCTTTGAATCTACTACAATTTGCATCAAATTCCATCAAACAAACCCGCACACTACAATAACACAAGTGAAAACATAAAAGAAGAACTACACAAACACAGATGCATTGACACAGGGTCGGCGTGCAGTTACACGGCTGAATTCTGGGGCGCAAGATTAAAAAAAAAAAAGAAAAAAATCATTGAGGTGCTTGTCATTTTTGCCGAGCTATAGGAAAGTGTATAGAGATTTTAAAAAAGTAAAAAAAGCTAATCAAACTAAATAAAAAAGTGAAACAAAAGGAAATACAGTGAATACCTGCAATACTTATTTAAAAAATATATGTGTATAAGACAACATGCGGAATTAAATAATGTAAGAACACCTATAATACGAAGTGAAAAAAATTTTTCATTTCACAGTAAGTTTTGTCTGATTCTACATAAAGTTATGTAAAGGGGAGTTCTTTAGGTAAATATATTATCTTAGAATACTTTTAAAATTCTTCTTCTTCCCGAAAATACAAAACTGAGATGATTGTTAGGGCCAACAAAAAGACCTTTAAGAATATATCATTCAAAACGTTGAAAATAACTCTGCTATTCAGACCCTTAATGGATTTGAGCGCCTTGCTATCACCAACAAAAATGAGGCCGTCCCTGCTGCACGAGAATTTATCATTTGACAGATGAATCTCAAACTAAATCACTTGATTGAAGTATATTTTTATTTATAACAAATAAGATTTATTAAAGCAAAATATCATGAAATATCAATTGAAAAGTATTCTACGATAGTTTATTAACCTAAAAAACATCACTTCACGTTACTTTATGTGGAAATATCAGACAAAACTCACTTTTGAAATGAAATATTTATACACTCTTTATTATAGGCGTTTTTTTAGGATTTAATGCAGCACCGCGTATTTTTTTATAATTTATTTAAAAACGTATTGAAAGTTTTCATTACACTAATTATATTACACTTCTTTATTTAGTTTAATTAAGTTTTTATCACTTGCTAAACGATTCGAAATCTGAAAAAAAACATTCCTTTAGCTCGGCAAAATGACAGATGAATTTAATTTTTTGTATTGTTCAAGGAGTGAAGATAAGTATTGCCGTATTCTTTTTTAACAGCAACTTTTTCAGTACTATAGTATGTAATTCGTTCAAAGGGTTTGGACGATTTTAATTTTATTTTAAGTACATAGTTTTCTGACAAATGTATGTACATACCAACATGAAATTGCTACGGAAACAAATTATTTTCTGTTGGGATTTTTACAGTGATATTTCTGTTCCCGTCAACTTAGAAGATAATTTTTTTAGGGATCAGAGTACTGTTGTTTCTATTGTTTTTTTCAGAAAATGTATCCTTTTTAATTTCAATAACCGACCGACTTTCTGAATTCATACAAACTTTATCAAATGACGCTATTTTATGCGAAACGATTTTTCATACATTAATTTGTCTGACAAGTAATCCTAAGAATGACTACGTATGTTAACGTGTATAGGTGTGCTCTCTGACAAAAATACTCCCAAAACATAAGTGTAATAAGCAAAGTCACTGGAAGACTTTTGGAAAACAGAAGGAGTTAAAAAGGACTACAAGGAGTGACCAAAGAAAAACGACATGATTGACAATCATTTTGAAGTTTGTCTCGTTATGTTTTTGACAAGACGTTTGTGGAAATATAAATATGCTTTAAAAATATTCAAATGGATTTGATTAACTTATATAATGTTAAATAAATAAAAAACTATGAAACAAATTCTGAAAACTCAAAACAAATCCTTTTCCGTTCAACACAAAAAATTACTTTTTAGATATACGTAATTTGGTATGCAAATATATAAAACGGAATCAAAAAATTATGCTCATATTCAACGTAAATGCAGACGTACTAAATATTTATGAAAAAAAAAAATAAATAATCTGTTCCTGTTGCAATACATAAATATATACTCGTAAACAATAAATAAAGTAATTCTAGATAAAGTTCTTATTTTTCACTGTAAAACAATGATCTGAATATTGAAACCAACTCATGAAAATACCTATTGAAATCTACCTGATAACTTGGGAATAGATTTAAGTACTAAATACAAATTAAAATACCATAAAACAGCACTAGGGCAACACATTTTATTTAGTGTTCGACTTTAAACATGGATTTCCATGTATTAAATTTTGACTTATTGCTAACGACTAAACTGGAGATTAAATTTGTTATTGGTATGCGGATTTTCTAAAATCGGGAGATTTTCTTTTAAGCTTAACACTAAATTTGATTATTAGTAAGGCCCATTGCTTTCAACTAGGTCCGTTCGTTTTTTACCCAATACTCATAGACGGTGTCCACATTGGGTATGAAAAAGTGGATTTTTAATGACTTTTCAGTATTCATATCTCGCTCCCACTCCTTCATTGAAGTGAGATGTGAATACTGAAAAGTCATTAAAAATCCACTTTTTCATACCTAATGTGGACACCGTCATAGTACGCATATAAGTTCCATTCTCAACCTAGCCTCAGACTAAAGTGCCTTTCACATGAGCTGCGAACTGCGAATGCAAATAAATTTGTTTAGGCAATTCCAAGCGCAAAAATCAACAAATTAGTGTTTTAACTTTTTGACAAAGTGAATAAACGACCCTATGTACAATTTTAAAAAGAAAATACGAACAAAAATTAGTTTAAATTGTTAAATTTAGTATTTTTATATTTTTTACGTAACCAATGAGATATTTTCTGCGAACTGCCAAACACTTATTTGCAATCCACAACATCAGGACGCATTCCACAGTTCTGCGAACGAAAAATTCGCTCGAATTTAACCTCAAATTTTGTTTAGCACTCATTTTACTGGTTTATTTTGTTGACAATTCGCATCTGTCGGTGACCACTCATGTGAAAGAAATGTCAAAACTCGCGACCATTCGCAATTCGCAGTTCGCTATTCGCGGCTCATATGAAAGGCACTTAAAAGCCCCCTTTCAAACGAAGAAAAGATGTTAGAAGCACTGATCCCTATGATGGTGTCCACATTGGGTATGAAAAAGTATTTCAGTATTCACATCTCACTTCAATGAAGAAGTGGGAGCGAGATATGAATACTGAAAAGTCATTAAAAATTCACTTTTTCATACCCAATGTGGACACCGTCTATATATAATAGAGATCAGTGGTTAGAAGGCGTGTTTTATTAGGTTTGTTTGGTTACTTTTGTAGCACGATGTTAAAAAACTGTCAAATTATTGAAAGAAGGGGAAAATTCTTTCAAAGAGGGGAAAACTTGCTACAAAGTTAACAAACGCGAAAAACCAATTTTGTATCACTTTTGTGTACGAAACTTCAAACGTGACACACACTATCAAACACTACAGGCAAATTTTAAGACACACACAAACAAAAATACACACTGCAGTGGATTTGACAGTTTTTTACTTCCTGCACACAGAAATTTGTGTAGCAGAAATTTGCAAGATTTTTCATGGAGGGGAAATTTCTTGCTCTCTCATTTTGCTCTCTCGTTGCTACACTTTGGAGTTAGCAAACAGGAATTTGTGAAATGTAGTGCGACGTCGTACGAATTCATACGAAATTTCAGTAACCAAACAGACCTATTATCATCGGGATATGGATCAGTAGCCGAGTTCAGGAAAATGAGATCTCAGAGCCTTCAGCAATCTCAGTCTCGTGAACAGGATTCCTCAGAAATTTTGTTGTCAAATAACTGAGGAAAGAAAATATTGGATTCGCTTGCTCAGTTTTTGACACTGAGCCATCGGAGATCTCATTTTCCTGAACACACCTACTGATTGCTATTCTTGTAAGTCCCAGTCAGTTTTGTTTCCTAAAGCCTAGCTTACAGTTTCCGTGCGCAAAAAAAATCTAAGCAAATATTCTCACATGTCAAAAATAATTGAGGTGAAATGTAAAACTAATTGTTTGCATGATTGGTTTACAGTTTCTTGCAACAAAAAATAACCAATGCTGTCATGAAATGTCATGCAAAACAATGGACCGGCAATTGATTTGCATGCGAAAAGAAGTCTGGTGAATAAAATGATTTTTTTGGATGGTCGGTTTACACTTCTAAAAAAAAAATATATTCACCTCAAGGCATTATTTGCATGCAAATGGTTTTCGCATCCAAAAATAATTATTTTCCATTTTGATGCCTATAGATTATTAATTTGCCCTCTAAAAGTACTTGAGAGTGCTAGGACGCCATATGGCCCTAGGCTCAATGATAGGAAAATCCCTATGCACACCTCCGCGTGGTAGAGGGCGGGTAACGCTAACGTGCAGGGGGACCGAATGGATGCCGGGATAAGCAGACAACCCAGCTATGCTGGTCAGGGCACAAACTTGTCCTCGGGATGGTTAAAAGCCCCCTTAAGGCGGATGAACTGCAGGTGGCGGTCAACGGCATGATAGTCTGGTGGCGGAGGAGCTTTTTTTGGTAAAAGGCCAACGGCAGCAGCAGGTAGCGTCTGTAACCCATATTGGGCGGCTACAAAAGGCGTCTGTTTTCCCATAGTGGGCGGCCTCGAGCAGTTATGTGTTTGACCATACAAAAGGCGGGTGTGCCTGTCAAATCTGAGCTTATGTATGTTATTAATCATATCTCGGAAAACACCATGGTGGAAGGATATATGCAAATACATGAATTATGACAACAAATGGAAATGAGTCCCCAAGAGGTAATCTTTTTATAGAAAATCCTTCTGTAGCTTCGGCTGCAGTAAACCGCACATCGGATTTGGGGGTGCGGCATCCTTCATGTACGAGCGTCAATCAAGACGCCATAATAATAAATGAATCGTTGACAAATAGAAGAAGTCTTTCAAGAAGCGCAAATGTTACTTTTGGCTACCGCATACGTACGAAAATCGGAGCATGGAACGTTCGATCCTTGTACAGCGATGGTAGATACGAGCAGGTTGAGCGTGAAATGCTTCGCCTAAAGATCAGTATCCTGGGCATAAGCGAAACTAAGTGGAGAGGAAGAGCTGAATACAGATCAGACACTGGACAGACGAGAATGCTGTATTCCGGGGAAGATGAAAGAGAGGGTGGCCAAAGACTGCATGGTGTCGGAATTATGTTGAACGAAGAAGCGAGGCGTAGTTTGATCTCATGGGCGCCCATTTCTGCGAGATTAATGACAGCAAGGTTTCGTTCAAAAATTCGTAACGTCACAATTATTCAGTGCTACGCCCCCACAAATGAAGCGACCGAGGAAGACAAAACCGCGTTCTACACTCATCTGAACTCGGTTTACAGTAGTGTTCCGAGAGCCGACATCGTAGTCGTTATGGGAGACCTTAATGCCCAAGTCG
Source organism: Dasysyrphus tricinctus (assembly GCA_963921185.1). Taxonomy (NCBI): domain Eukaryota; kingdom Metazoa; phylum Arthropoda; class Insecta; order Diptera; family Syrphidae; genus Dasysyrphus; species Dasysyrphus tricinctus. Next base: position 125,770,570 of record OY992532.1, read on the forward strand.
GTTCAGACAATTACGGACTGGAACGCGTGATGGGAAGAAATGGCGTGGGGTCACGGAATGAAAATGGTGACTTGCTTGTCGACTTTTGTAACGCGAATCGTCTTGTGATAGGTGGGACTGTATTTAAGCATAAGACGTGCAACAAAATTACCTGGGTGCATCCGGATGGTCAAACCGAAAACCAAATTGATCATATCATGATTCAGCAGCGATGGAGGAAGTCTATGTGTGATGTCCGGAGTATAAGAAATGCCGATGTGGGAAGCGACCACCATTTGGTTTTGATGAGTCTCAAACTACGAACCGCTGCCGTACAAAAACCAGCGCAGGATGCAGCAAGGAGCACAAAATTCATTACTAATGCTTTAAATGACCCCAACATATGTCGAAACTATGTCACCACCCTTAACGACAGAGCCTCGTCATTAAATGGAATCCAGAATTCAACAATTGATGAGATGTGGGGTGAAATTAACAGTGTTTTTATGGAGGCTGGATCCGAAACTGTACCCAAGCGAACGAGACGAAGAGACTCTTGGATATCCCAAGACACCTGGGATAAGATCGAACTTCGCAAATCGTTGAAAATCCAAATAAATGCCGAAGCTGATGTTCAACGAAAGGCTGACTTGCGAAGAGAGTACCGCATTGCACATAAGATGGTCTACCGCTGTGTGAGACGTGACAAGAGGGTGAAGTTGGATGGACTCGCAGATAATGCGGAAAGCGCTGCCAGAAGAGGAGATATCCGGGAATTGTACCAAATAGCCAAAGATGTTATCGGGAAAAAAAGCAACACCAATCATCCTGTAATGGATGTGGATGGCACACTTTTGGTATCAATTGAGGATCAGCTTCGTAGATGGAAGGACCATTTTTGTGCCCTGCTAAATGAGGATTCAGTTGAGCAGAGTGCTGAAGTGCCCCAACTAAACGAGATGCGCAGGTCCTATAGGGGTATTGACATCGAACCCCCGTCAGAATCGGAAATTCGTACATCAATAAATCTCCTCAAAAACAACAAGGCAGCTGGACTGGACGGAATACCAGCTGAGTTCCTGAAAGCCGATGCCGTAGCAGCGGCTAGTATTTTACATCCGCTGATACAAAACATTTGGGAAAACGAAAGCTATCCCAGGGACTGGAAGGATGGTGTGATTGTTAAGTTGCCAAAGAAAGGTGACTTAAAGAATTGCAACAATTGGCGTGGTATCACCGTTTTGTCCGTTTTCCCAAAACTAATGGCAACAATCATACTCGAGCGAATAAAGGATAGAATCGAGTCTACACTCAAGAGGCATCAAGCTGGCTTCCGCAGTGGTCGATCGTGTGTCGACCATATCAACACCCTGCGTATCGTCCTCGAGCAGTCGATGGAATATCAATCACCGCTTTACCTCATGTTCGTGGATTTTGAAAAGGCCTTTGATCGAGTTAACCGAGAATGTATATGGAGATCGTTGCTTGGTAGAGGAATTCCACCAAAAATTGTTGCCATTATTAAAGAGTCCTACAACAACGCGAGGTGTTTTGTTTTGCACAATGGGCAGCTATCCGACTCCTTCGTAGTGCAACAGGGTGTGAGACAAGGGGATGTTCTATCGCCAATTCTCTTCCTGCTGGCGATGGACGACGTATTGACGGCCAGTGTAGGTACAGCTGAGCGACAGGGCATTCAATGGAGACCGTTCGAAAGGCTCAGTCATTTAGACTATGCCGATGACATATGTCTACTGGCAAATAACATCAGTGGGCTGAACGGGATGTGCCAAACACTGCAAGTGAAGGGAGAGTCGAGTGGTCTAAGAATAAACAGCAAAAAGACAAAAATAATGCTCACAGGCCGCTCCACACAGCAGCGTATTATTCTACAGGAGACGCCAGTTGAAGTAGTCGAACAGTTCAACTACCTTGGCAGTATTGTCTCTGCAAACGGTGGTACGGATCTGGACGTTAAAAGTAGAATAAATAAAGCTCGTGCTGCCTTCGGTACTCTGTCCCCAATCTGGAAATCAAGTCAAATCTCCTTACGCACTAAGTTGAGATTCTTCGAATCCAATGTCAAATCCGTGCTGTTATATGCTTGTGAAACCTGGAAAGTCACGTCTATCATTTCGAAGAAATTGCAGGCTTTTGTGAATCGCTGTCTTCGCCACATCCTAAAGATTCGATGGCCACAAATAATATCAAATGAGGAATTGTGGCGCAGGACAAGTCAAGAGCGGCTGGACGTCGACATAAGAAAGCGTAAATGGCGTTGGATTGGTCACACACTGAGGAAACCAAACGATGAAATTGCAAAGCAGTCCTTTGAATGGAATCCTCAGGGTGCACGGCGGGTTGGAAGACCAAGAACAACATGGAAATCAACTGTCTTAGCGGAAGCAGAATCCCAGAGAAAGACGTGGCCACAGCTAAAGTACCTTGCAGCAGACCGTGAAGGATGGAGACGTTTTGTTGACGCCCTATGCCCCAGCCGGGGTTACAGGACACGATGATGATGATGATGATGATAGATTATTAATTAAGGGTAAATTAATGACTCAATGGGTGGCCTAGGACACGGCGAACGTTTTCCACCTTGAATAGTATTCAACTTGGTGCGCAGATGCTTTAAGCATAGTTTACAGTTTCGATGCGAAAAAAAATCAAAATTTTCAAAACGATTTTCCACCTATTCTGCGCACCAAGTTGAATAATATTCAAGGCGAAAAACGTTTGCTTAGGCCTAAACCACCCATTGAGTCATTAATTTACCCTTAATTGACAAGCTATAGGCCTAAAAATGGAAAATAATTATTTTTGGATGCGAAAACCATTTGCATGCAAATAATGCCTTGAGGTGAATATATTTTTTTTCGGAAGTATAAACCGACCATCAAAAAAAAATATTTTATTTACCACACTTTTTTTCGCATGCAAATCAATTGCCAGTCCATTGTTTTGCATGACATTCCATGACAGCATAGTTTTTTTTTTCTTGCATGAAACTGTAAACTAATCATGCAAAGAATTAATTTTACATTTCACCTCAATTATTTTTGACATGCGAGAATATTTGTATAGGTTTTTTTTTGCGCACGGGAACTGTAAACTAGGCTTTATGAGGTAATTTCGTTGAAAATTTTCAAATGCGATACGAAATCATCTCATTTCCCATACAAATTCACATTTCTAAATGAGATAATTTCAACCAAATTTGCACGAAACTAGGTTGGAAATTAAGTCAAAACCTAACGAACACACCCACAGTTTGATGAGCTCTGAATTGGTTTTGTATGAAAATGTCAAAGCGCAATGGAAGGAGACAAAAGAAAACAACAACAAAAAGCGATTAACAACCAGTTGAAATTCAAAAATGAAGTGAGCTGTCAAACGAAATTACCAAATTACAAATGAAAACACTTTTTCTGTGATTTGCGAAATTACCTCATTTCAGCTCTAATGAAAACGTAGTATTAAGGCTCTCCCAAACCAACGCGAAATCATAGCGAATCATTCGCAAAGTCAGTTTTTTGTTGTTGTTTAGCATTGTGTATCTTTCATATTTTGTATTATTGTGAATGATTTCGCGTCGTCGCCGAATGTAGTATTAAGGCTCTCCCAAACCAACGCGAATTCGCAGCGAATCATTCACAATAGCACAAAATATGACAAAAACATAACGCCAAACAACAACAAAAATCTGTCGTCGGCGAATGTTTCGCGTTGGTTTGGGGGAGCCTTTAAGGTTCTCCCAAACCAACGCGAATCAATCGCCGACGACGCGAAATCATTCACAATAATACAAAATTTGAAAGATACACAATGCTAAACAACAACAAAAAAACGCCTTTGCGAATGATTCGCTATGATTTCGCGTTGGTTTGGGGGAGCCTTTAGGCCTAAAGTTTATTGATTAAGTGCTACCTCAATGGGTGGCTTAGGCCAAGGCAAATGTTTTTCGCCTTGAATATTATTCAATTTGATGCACAGAATAGGTGGAAAATCGTTTCGAAAATTTTGATTTTTTTTTCGCATGAAAACTGTAAACTATGCTTAAAGGCTCCCCCAAACCAACGCGAAATATTCGCTAACGACGCGAAATCATTCACAATTACACAAAATATGAAAGATACACAATGCTAAACAACAACAAAAATCTGTCTTTGCGAATAATTCGTTATGATTTCGCGTTGGTTTGGGAGAGCCTTTAAGCATAGTTTACAGTTTTCATGCGAAAAAAAAATCAAAATTTTCGAAACGATTTTCCACCTATTCTGTGCATCAAATTGAATAATATTCAAGGCGAAAAACATTTGCCTTGGCCTAAGCCACCCATTGAGGTAGCACTTAATCAATAAACTTTAGGCCTAATACGTTTTCATTAGAGCTGAAATGAGCTAATTTCGCAAATCACAGAAAAAGTGTTTTCATTTGTAATTTGGTAATTTCGTTTGACAGCTCATTTCATTATTGAATTTCAACTGGCTGTTAATCGATTTTTGTTGTTGTTTTCTTTTGTCTCCTTCCATTGCGCTTTGACATTTTCATACAAAACCAATTCAGAGCTCATCAAACTATGGCTAATTGGGTGTGTTCGTTAGGTTTTGACTTAATTTCCAACCTAATTTCGTGCAAATTTGGTTGAAATTATCTCATTTCGAAATGTGAATTTGTATGGGAAATGAGATGATTTCGTATCGCATTTGGAAATTTTCAACGAAATTACCTCATTTGGCCTAATGAAAACGCAGTATAAGGCCGTGTGCCAATTGCGTCAAAATTCTGGTTAAATTTGATCCCAGTTAAATGTTATCCCTTTTTATAGGGGTGAGTAAAAGTTAAGGTTTTTGCTGTGTCAATTGGATTAAATGGGATTTTTTTTTACATTCACTTCCCATTAGTTTTGTTGTTGCATTTTTCTCAGTAATGATAGTTCGCAAACATATCAGTTTGCAAAATGAATGAATCATCTGAAAAAGTATTTTCAATAAATTTTTTTGATTCTTTTACATTATCAACGATTTATCTCAAGTTATTCAAACTTCTTCTTGAGTGCATACGTATATTTATTATAATGTCTTTGTCTATATCTCTTAATCCTTTCATTTAATTTTAGCTTTTTTTTCCATTTTTCATCTTTCCCCATAGGATTCATGACTTCTTGATAGCAAAATAAAATATTTAAGGCTCTCCCAAACCAACGCGAAATCATAGCGAATCATTCGCCGAGTCAGTTTTTTGTTGTTGTTTGGCATTGTGTATCCTTCATATTTTGTGCTATTGTGAATGATTTCGCGTCGTCGACGAATGTTTCGCGTTGGTTTGGGGGAGCCTTTATCTACATTCATCTCCCTCAGCAGTTTTTGTATAAGGGTTTACAACAACACAAACAAATCCGGATCGCTTAATACTGCGTTTTCATTAGAGCTGAAATGAGGTAATTTCGCAAATCACAGAAAAAGTGTTTTCATTTGTAATTTGGTAATTTCGTTTGACAGCTCATTTCATTATTGAATTTCAACTGGCTGTTAATCGCATTTTGGTGTTGTTTTCTTTTGTCACCTTCCATTCCGCTTTGACATTTTCATACAAAACCAATTCAGAGCTCTTCAAACTGTGGCTAATTGGGTGTGTTCGTTAGGTTTTGACTTAATTTCCAACCTAATTTCGTGCAAATTTGGTTGAAATTATCTCATTTCGAAATGTGAACTTGTATGGGAAATAAGATGATTTCGTATCGCATTTGGAAATTTTCAATGAAATTACCTCATTTGGCCTAATGAAAACGCAGTATAAGATACGCAGCCGAACGCGCCCATAGACATGTCAAAAATTAACCACCGACTAAAATTTTAACGAGCTCCTGAGCAGGTTAAATTCTGAAATCTATATTCATCTCGGTAATGTCAAAATTTAGCCATGGGATCAAATTTAACCAGGATTTTAACGCAATTGGCACACGCCCTAAAAATGGAAAATAACTATTTTTGGATGCAAAAACCATTTGCATGAAAATAATGCCTTAAGTTGAGTATATATATTTTTTTGGAAGTGTAAATCGACCATCCAAACAAAATATTTTATTCACCACGCTTTTTTCGCATGCAAAACAATTGCCGGTCCATTGTTTTGCATAACATTCCATGGCAGAGCCATGTTTTATTGTGAACTTGTAAATTTTTTATAAATAAAATAATAATTCCATGACAGCAATGGTTTTAATTTTGCATGAAACTTTATCTATTTGTTTATTTTGCATTTCACTTCAATTATTTTTGATATGCGAGAATATTAGCATAGATTTTGTTTTTGCGCATGTGAACTGTAAACTAGGTTTTATTCACTCCTTTCTGGATTTTCTGGATAAGTATTTCATCTATTCTATTCCTATTCCGGAACACAATGAGAAAAACATCGGAATGTGAGTAATAAAAATTCTTTATCTTGGATTTTACCTTTGAGTATATACTATATACACTGTTTCAGCAGTATGAATAAAAACCTGCTATCCACTCTGTAACACACGTGTTAACTTGCACACGGATAGACAATTACTTGTCCGTTTGATAAGTTTTCATCATCAAGTCCTGTAACCCCGGTTGGGGCATAGGGCGCCAACAAATCGTTTCCATCCTTCACGGTCTGCAGATAGATATTTTAACTGTGGCCACGTCTTTCTCTGGGAGTCTGCTTCAGCTAGAACTGTTGATTTCCATGTTGTTCTTGGTCTTCCAACCCGCCGCACAGTGTTTCGCGTAGAACAAGCTAGGTGGACAAAATATTTCTTTTGGTGTTTTTGAATTGATATGGGGTGATCACGTTATATTATTGTAAATTATAATAAATATAGTTTAAATTAAGATTTTACTATAAAAAAAGAACAATTAAAAATTAGTGTACATAGGTACCTACTTATTGAAGATGATTTTCATAGCACATGTTATTGTAGGTATTTATTAAAGAATTTGAGCATATAGGTTGGGTCCTATGATATAAGGGGCTTATTTATCCCCATTTAGTTAGAAGTTGCAATTTTCTAAAAATTTTCAAACTCAAAATCAATTTGAACAAAAATTCAAAAAGTTTTTTCACAAATTTACTTCAATAAGTTGTTGATCCTAAATCCTAGTACTTAAAAGCAAACAAAAGCAACTGCCGTATCTTCTCCCACCAGATCTCCTTCCGTTTTGCACATTGAACGAAAGAGTAAATATAATTACAATTTGTATGGGAAAAGTAATAAAGTATGGTCTTAGAGACGAGAGACAGTAACCTCTGACAAATAATTTTAGTTGGTTAAAAACTTTTTTAAGGCAAACACTTTTTAAAAATCACGGACACCCTAATGTCAAATTTCTTTTGGAAATTTTTCGGTTCCACCTTTATTTTCTGACTAATAGAATAGAGAGAAAAGTACCTATGACAATTGGGTTTCTTATACTTTAAGGAAAACTATATCAAAATTCATCGTTTTATGTATCGATAGTGGTGTCTTCAATTTATACTAAATACCCAAAAAAGAGATTCTTCTAAAAAAGTGTATTTTGTAAATTTCAATGTACTCAAAAACTTAAAGCCTAAATACATTCTAATTGTTATCATTTGAACTAAAATTAATACGAGCAATGGATTTCAAAAAGCCAAAGCAGTCACTTAATTAGTTAAAATTAAAAATAAAATCAATTTGATTTCTTTTTAATTTTTTTTATGTAGATATGAAAATTAATTTTTCAAAAAATGTTCATTAAAATAACTTAATTTTAATAAAAAAAGTCGATTCGTTACTTGAAAAAAAAATATAGCATGATATTGTACTGCCGTTGCTTTATAATATTTTTTTCAGTTTAAGTCAATTTTAAAAATAAACTGCCTTAAACCTTAATGGCAGGAAAGAGACCTCCACCCACTTCCCATACTAATTTTCCTTGATTTTTCCAAAGAAATGAATTCAAAAAGTTTGGCGTTCATTTCATCTATTCGTATTAAGTCATTTATTGAAAAAAAACTTATGTTTCGACATTGAGTGAACGTATTTTAAATAAAATAAAGATAAAAATAGATGAACTCAAGTGTGCAGGTTAAAAAACATGTTCTTATAATTATGAAGGATGCTCCTAAAACATATGAAAAATTTAGCCCGGGTACATGAGGTTACAAGTACTTAACACGCCTTTAAAGTTTTGACTATAACTGAAACTATAATTTTTTTAACTTATACTTTCAAATCCTTATTATGTGTTAACTAAACAAGATAAATAAATCATTTTGATAAATAAATAAAGTTCATACCTTTATTAACTAAATCCATCACTAAAACATTCCAGTTGACTAAAAAAATTACAGTTATATGCAATCCAATCCACCCCCAATTAAACAGTAAATTTCATTTAAATTTGATTTTTGTTTTTAGTTGTTTTTTGAACCCGATTACTCGTCACTGATATATAAAAGACGCATATATTTTTTGAAATCGGGAGTTTGGGAGTATTTTGTACAATACTTGGTTCCTTATTTTTTGCAAGGAAGCAATGAGATTTGTCCACCTAGCTTGTTCTAGGCGAAACACTGTGCGCCGTGCACCCTGAGGATTCCATTCAAATGACTGCTTTGCAATTTCATCGTTTGGTTTCCTCAGTGTGTGACCAATCCATTGCCATTTACGCTTTCTTATGTCAACGTCCAGCCGCTCTTGTTTTGTCCTGCGCCACAATTCCTCGTTTGATATAATTTGTGGCCAGCGAATTTTTAGAATATGGCGTAGACAACGGTTCACAAAAGCCTGCAATTTCTTTGAGATGGTAGTCGTGACTTTCCAGGTTTCGCAAGCATATAACAGCACGGATTTAACATTGGATTCGAAGAATCTCAACTTTGTGCGCAAGGAGATTTGACATGATTTCCAAATTTGGGAGAGAGAACCGAAGGCTGCGCGAGCTTTATTTATTCTACTTTGAACGTCCAGATCAGTACCACCATTTGCTGAAACAATACTTCCAAGGTAGTTAAATTGTTCAACCTCTTCAGCTGGCGTCTCCTGTATTAAAATACGCTGATGTGTGGAGCGGCCTGTAAGCATTATTTTTGTCTTTTTGCTATTTATTTTAAGACCACTCGCCTCTCCTTTTACCTTCAGAGCTTGACACATCCCGTTCAGCCCGCTGATGTTATTTGCCAAGAGACATATATCATCGGCATAGTCTAAGTGGCTAAGCCTTTCAAACGGTCTCCATTGAATGCCCTGCCTCTCTGATGTTCCAACGCTGGCCGTCAAAACATCGTCAATTGCCAGTAGAAACCAGTGGAAACCAGCTTGATGCCTCTTGAGTGTAGACTCGATTCTAACCTTTATCCGCTCCAGAATGATGGTTGCCATTAATTTTGGAAAAACGGACAAAACTGTAATACCTCGCCAATTGTTGCAATTCTTAAAATCACCTCTTTGGCAACTTAACAATTACACCATCCTTCCAGTCGCTGGGATAGATTTTCGTTTTCCCATACAGCTTGTATCAACGGGTGTAGAATACTAGCTGTTCTGATAGGGTCAGCTTTCAGGAACTCGGCTGGTATACCGTCAAGTCCAGCTGCTTTGTTGTTTTTGAGAAGATTTATCGAAGATTGAATTTCCAGTACTGCGGGGGGTTCGATGTCAATACCCCTATATGATCTACGCATCTCGTTAAGCTGGGGCACTTCAGCACTCTGCTCGACAGAATCCTCATTAAGCAAGGCACAAAAGTGATCCTTCCACCTGCGCAGCTGATCCTCGATTGATTCCAAAAGTGTACCATCCACATCCATTACAGGATGATTGGTGTTGGTTTTCTTCCCGACAACTTCCTTGGATATTTGGTACAATTCCCTCATATCTCCTCTTCTTGCAGCGTTTTCCGCATTTTCTGCGAGACCGTCTAACCTCACCCTCTTGTCACGTCTCACACAGCGATAGACCATCTTATGTGCTAAGCGATACTCTCTTCGCAATTCAGCCTTTCGTTGAGCATCCGCTTCGGCATTTATTTGCATCTTCAACGATTTGCGAAGCTGGATTTTATCCCAGGTGTCTTGGGATATCCAAGAGTCTCTAACTCTCGACTGCTTGGGTACAGTTTCGGATCCAGCATCCATAAAAACACTTTTTATATCACCCCACATCTCATCAATTGTTGAATGGTGTATTCCGTTTAATGACGAAGCTCTGTCGTTAAGGTTGGTGACATACATAGATACGACATATGTTGGGATCACTTAAAGCATTTGTATTGAACTTCGAATTCCTTGCTGCACCCTGTGATTGACGTTTAACAGCTGCAGTTCGTAGCTTGAGACTCATGAGAACCAAATGGTGGTCGCTTCCCATGTCGGCATTTCTACTGCTTCGAACATCGCACATTGACTTCCTCCATCGCTGCTGAATCATGATGTGGTCAATTTGGTTTTCAGTTTGACCATCCGGATGTACCCAGGTGATTTTGTTGATAAGTTTTACTTATTAAAAAAGATATGATATCTTTCCAGTATTTATCACTTCACCAATTTCACCACTTCGTTACATTGTGGTGATTTTCTAATTCATGTGTCGCATGCATGCGTCGTTAAGAAGTTATCCGTTCATTAGCTGCGTTTTTTTGTTTGTCCATATGGAGTTTGGTGAAAAAAACGACATCGGGACATTTCAACATTTATGCCTTGGTCTGTCATTTTGTTCTGAACTATCCTACCAACAAACATTTGACATTTCTATACAAATTATCGATAACACAACGACAATGGTAGTCTGGCAATACCGTTTTTATCGAGACAAAAGTTAACTCCAGATAATTATCTGGACTTAGCTAACTCTGTTGTTGTTGTATTTAACATGTAAATTGTTTTGCTTTGTTGTCGTTTTTTTCACACAATTTTATTTGGACATGCAAAAAAACACAGCTATTATACGCTGAGTTTGGCGGGCAAAATTTATCCGTACGTTAACACACGTCACAGACTATTACACATTTGTTAATAAGAATAACAAGTTAACAGTTGTTGTTTAAATGCTAGCACGATGCTATCCGTCGTTTATTAACATGGGGGAAAGGATTTAACTGGCGTATATTCAGATCTGAATTTTCGTATTTTGTTCTTGAACGTATCCAATTCATAAATAATTACTACGTTTACAAGCAGAATCGAGAGCTCGAGTTGAAATAGGGTCGAATATTCAACCCAGGTTTTTCGTTACTTGAGTTGAGTGCTCCATTTAGAATTGAGTTGAAATGGTATTGAGATTCCAGAAAAATAAATGGCATTAATGAATTTATTTCAATGCAAAACAAATATAATTGAATTAACACGAGTACTTTACCACACGCATCTATTTAAACAATATTATATTTGAAGACAAACATACAAATAAACAGACCAAAGTGTATTATCTGTAAGACCAACTCTTCGACCCAGGTTTTTCGGCACAAATTTCGACTCGACTCAGCTCCCCGAGCGGAATCGAGTCGAATCAATCTCATTTCAACTCGAGCCAGGTATACAAAGAGTTGAAACGAGCTTCAAGCTCGCTTCAACACCCCATGTAAACGTAGTAAATCAGATTTTGTTTGAGCGTGCATGCTTTAACGCATACTCTTGCAAAAAAATGAATTGGGTGTATTTTCAGCTTGTTGGCAGCCTCAAATAATTGTCGGGTATTCCTGTCTCTAATGATATTGAACTTTCATAATCGTTATTCGTTAATTTTTGAGTTTTTGGTTTTTGGTTAATGTTTCACTTGTTTTGTCGTGTGCCGTATTTGTTGGATTCAATTTCAATTAAATAGAAATAAAAGTGAGAAAAACATTTATAAAGCATTTATAAGCAAAAGCATGGGCAAGGTTCCACTGAAGAAATATAGGTATTTTGTTGATGATACTGCGGCTCGGTCGTGATAACAATTTTAAATTTATAACAAATGCAGAATACAATGGTAAAACGGGAACAACTTTGGAATCAAGTAACTCAAAAATTCAAGTTGCGCTCGCTAGATAACAAATCTGAACGTCTTCAATTCATAATTTTGTTTATAAATGCAAGAATCGGCTACAAAATCCCATCAACCCCAAACATTTGTTTCCAAGAGCAAATTGTGATTTTCCGTTATTTGTTTATTTACCTTAACACCGAGGGAGGGAGTAAGGTAAGTATAAAATTCTTATTTTTTACTAGAGTCTGAAACTTAAATTTGTACGAAAATTTACTATTGCTCTTTGGGTCAAAAGATCCTCTTACATTATTTAGCATGTTCTTTATAAAAAATGATGAACCAAAAGCAAAACAAAGCCTTGTCTTTAAAGATATTCGATAAGCCATTCAAATTTCTCCACACAAAAAATTAATTAACGTAACCAGATCCCTACACTAAAAATATGCTAACAAAAGCTTAGGAAATTTCAACAGCTTGGAACCCAATTTTATTAAAGGTCTCGATTTCAAACTAATTCTGATTTTTAGGTGCATACACAAATTAGGCGTTTTATCCTTATGGATGTCCTAGTAAATCATTCTATGGTTACCCACGGGACATCGTACAAAAATAAATCAATGACAAACTGTTAGGTACTTATTTAGTTTTGAAACTCTAAAGAAGCTTTAATATTTTTTCTTAAATAAATGCATCAATAGCCCTGTTTTTTAGTGCATTTTTATCTTCGCTTGGAAAAAAGTAGCATGTTAAATACAACAACAATACGGAATTATACCAGTTTATTGTTGTAATTAACATGCTACTTTTTTCTAAGCGAAGATAAAAATGCACTAAAAAACAGGGCTAATATTTTTTTAATTTTTGCAAGCATCTTGACGCGATCTTATCCTCGTGGACCTATATTCATGGATTAATAAGGTTAAGGTGGGTTGAAATATTGATCAATTGAATCAAAAACTACCTCGTAGTTACTAGTACAAGAGCCGACAGCAAATTTTGGGAGTGGATATAGGTATAACCAAAATATAGGTAGGTATGAGGGTTTGTAGGTGTTTGCATTGTGATACCAAATTTGGTATTTGATATCACGATACACCCTCATACTCAGATTTTGGTTATACATCCACTGCTGTCGGCTCTTATAGACTATACCTACAGTGAGCGTCAAAAGTGAGTAAATAGAAAATATGATTTCTGTAGTAACATGAAATTTAAACAAACAACTAAACAAAAATTTCATACAGATACAGTAGGGAGCAAAAATGAGTACATGTTTGTAACTCGCGCACTTATTGATGCATAACAACAGAAATAATAAAGCAAATTGAAAAATTTTTTTTGCTCTGTATTTTGTGTTCAATTCTCAACAAAATGGTATATAATACATAACGGACAGCAAGTATTTGGAAACGTGTAGTGTGGTCATATGTCCAATTTCTATGTTCTCTGTCGAACTTTAACCACACCTAAGCATTTTTTCCGACAGTTCAGGCTTTTGTTCTTTTAACCGCTGAGATATAACCAATGTCGTTGAGGGTTCTTCTTGCAGTCCATCGGCTAAGGGCCTTATTTATTGCTAAAGAAGCATGATTTGGTGTTCAACACTTGTTCCTTTTCATTTCTAATATCCTGCGAGGGCCGTCCGCATCCGTCAAAAAATTTTTGCGGCCTTTGACTTGTGCTTTAGGAACAATAACTCGCCTTTTCTGGACTTTTATGACCACCGATTGGCTTATTTTAAGCTTCTTGGCTATCATTTGCGTCGAGAAGCCACCCTTTGTCATGACTACAATACTGTCCTCAATCTGTCGTGATAGTTTCCTCATAATTTTTAAGAGCAATGACATTTTTATAATTATTTATTTCATTTATTAAAATACGCTGGTGAAAGTTCTAACCATACGCAATTAAACATATCTCAAACTACAAAAGATAAAGGAAGTCATAAACAAACCAAAAACTTGCAAATCTAACAGTAAACTTCGATATTTTTGCTGATTAACGCTTGGTGCAAAATTGAGTACATGCGATTTATTTTTGTTTTACTTGTTTTTTTCTTAGAACTCGCTCCTTTCCGTTATGTATTATATACCATTTTGTTGAGAATTGAACACAAAATACAGAGCAAACAAAATTTCAATTTGCTTTATTATTTCTGTTGTTATGCATCAATAAGTGCGCGAGTTACAAACATGTACTCATTTTTGCTCCCTACTGTAATACAAAACTAAAGCTCTATTCAATAGCAATAAATCAAAACAAATATATTTAAAACGAAACGAATGCATTTTTTCCTAATAAAAACTAAACATACTCCATATTTAACGCGTTTATATTTTTTAGTTTAAATCCATGTAACTCCAGAAATTATATGGGTTTTTACTCTCTTTTCGCATTCACTGTATGTTGAATCCAGTTCTATAAAAAAATCAAATTTACTGCACTTAAAATACCGTTTTCGTATAGTAAAAATATGGTAATTAGGTTTAACACCAAAATATTTATAAACAATTTTTTTAACTCAAATTTTTTAAGAAAAATTGATAGAAAAACAAGACTTTTCTATTTTATGCAATTAAGTATTAATTTGGCTTTTAGTTTTTAATGCTCTTCTGTATTTGAATGCTAAAAACCATTAGTTTTATGACTTCTGGTTTTTGAGAAAATCGAAAATACAATTTTTTTCTAATTTGTTTCTTCAAAATTTTAGGTTTGAAAACAAGTTCTGCGAAACTGTTTATTTTAATTTAATTTGAAAATAAACCATAAAAATGCACTTCTGTTTTTACAAAAAGCTATAATATCATATTGCAAGTGCTGCCACTTATTTTTAATCATTTTTTTTTCAAGATTTTTTTTATTACATTGCCCCTTTCCAAGCGGGAAGAAATACACTCCCGTTCATTTGAATAGGTTCAAAAATTTCGAGTGCGATTAACCGTTATAACTCCGAACTGAGCGGACTAAATGAATTTTTGTGAATGGCATTAGAGAAAACATCCAATTGAGGAGAGAAACACACAATCTTAAACTTACCGTCATTACACTTTTTATTACCATTACTTTAAATTCATGTCAAAAACTTAGCCCTTTTTTCGTTCATTTGAAAAGGTACAACGAATTTATCTTCACTTTAGCTTTGAACAAGTTGAAGATCAGACCTTTTAAAGCTAATTTTGGCTTTTATGTCATGTCATCCGACGAATTAGACGCAACCCTCAGAATTTTTTGTCTATCACTTGTGGAGATAGCAGTATTTTTGCATCCTTTCATATCGAAACCATCTTTTTGTTTATTTCTCAGATAATTATAAATCAAAGAAGTGATTCTGTTAATTTGTTTGTCCGCAACTGGATGTCCCGTTAAAATTGCGCATTCTCCATATTTCTTAATTTTTTTGTCTCATGTCGAAGAAACCAAGACATAAAACCCAAAAATAGCTTTAAAAGGTCTGATCTTCAACTTGTTCGAAGCTAAAGTGAAGATTAAGGCGTGGATTTGTGCATAAAAAAAATGTTGAGATAACAACCAAACATAACATTGCGATGATAGTAAAAACGAAAAAAGTAGGTGGCACAATTCTCTGTCTGCCTGTCTGTCTGTTTGTATCTGGATCTACAATCTACAGCCTAAACCAATGATGCGATTTACTTCAAATTTTGAATTTAAGTTTTTTTTGCAACTCAAGAGGGGAAATTGAAATTTGTTGTTAGCTCTAAAAATAACGGTTCTTGCCATATAACCGTTATGGAAAAGCTAATTTATCTCAAAAACGGCTCCAACGATTTTGATTAAAAAAATCAGTGTATTATTGTAGATATGGTGTATTTTCTAGTAAGAAAAAAAATTACCAAAAACATTTACTAACGGTACCTGCCATATATCGGTTTTCGGATTTTCGGTTTTCTCATTAACCGCTCATCCAATGTCAATAAAATTTTTTGCATAAAAGCTCTCCTAGATAAATAATACATATAATAATATAATAACATTTTGGAAAAAATAAATTTTTGATTTTTAAAAAAAGATTCAATTCTTTTTTTGAAAATTCAATATTTCGAAAACGGGTTGATGAATTATTTTGAAATTTCAGTTTTAAATGTATATTAATATATACTCAAAATTGGCATACCAAAAATTTTTTGAAAAATGTTTCAAACATTTTATATTCAACATTAATTTTTAAGAAACGGCTCCAACGATTTAAAATTTTTTTTTGCTTATATGTATTAATATTATTTCAAGGAGTTGTAACGAAGTCACATGCTTTCTACTCCTAATCACCCGCACCACCCAACAGGCAAACCAAAACACTTGGATTTCATCACATCAATTAACCAGCTGAAGCGACAAACAAGTATTGCATCCTAACAAGACACCTATACAAAGTACAACAGAGGATACAACCTGCCGCTTGCTACGACGTCAGCAACTACCTAATCGCCACCAAGCAATTTATACCCTAAAGCGCCCATGCGATTTTCAATGGAGGTAATCTGATGGCAGTTTGGTTACGTCAACAAACGAAGTTCGTTTACCCGCTTATAGTCCACAGTTGGTTATGTCAGCAAAGTTAACTAGTAAGGGTGGAAAATACACTAGAATTCAGATTCTTCTTGCCATAGAAAGATCTCGCTTTTATTAGTCACACTAATAAAGAGGTACGCTGCTGGCTACTTTTGTGTACCAGTTAGAAGCTTCAAAACTTTTTGGCTTACGCCGTGAAATATCCCCCCCCCAAACGCCTCCTTATAAATTTTGTTCTGCCGTTTGCTTCAAGTGCTAGGGAGTACGTCCCAATCTACGCTGCCTTGAGCTTCGGTTAGACTAGCGAACCCGTTCCTTCGCTCCGCCGACTTAAAGTTTGTTCTGCCGTTTGCTTCAAGTGCTAGGGAGTACGTCCCAATCTACGCTGCCTTGAGCTTCGGTTAGACTAGCGAACCCGTTCCTTCGCTGCTCCGCCGTCTTTAAATTCGTTCTGCCGTTTGCTTCAAGTGCTAGGGAGTACGTCCCAATCTACGCTGCCTTGAGCTTCGGTTACACTAGCGAACCCGTTCCTTCGCTGCTCCGCCGATTATAATTTTGTTCTGCCGTTTGCTTCAAGTGCTAGGGAGTACGTCCCAATCTACGCTGCCTTGAGCTTCGGTTAGACTAGCGAACCTGTCCTTCGCTGCTCCGCCGATTATAATTTTGTTCTGCCGTTTGCTTCAAGTGCTAGGGAGTACGTCCCAATCTACGCTGCCTTGAGCTTCGGTCAGACTAGCGAACCCGTTCCTTCGCTGCTCCGCCGACTTTAATTTAGTTCTGCCGTTTTGCTTCAAGTGCTAGGGAGTACGTCCCAATCTACGCTGCCTTGAGCTTCGGTCAGACTAGCGAACCCGTTCCTTCGCTGCTCCGCCGACTATAACCTTGTTCTGCCGTTTTGCTTCAAGTGCTAGGGAGTACGTCCCAATCTACGCTGCCTTGAGTTTCGGACAGACCAGTGAACCTTTCCCACCTTGTTATACGAAGTACTGTGTTATTCTATTTTAAGAAAATTAACAATTGTTAAGTATATGAAATACCATGTTAGCATTAGTAATAATATTTTGTAGTGTAAGAAAATATTAAATTCATAAGAATAACAAAAGAAAAAAAAAGAAAAAGAAAAATATATTGGAGTTCCAAATCTTACTCAAACCTAGTTTTCCTTGCTTTCTACGGTTAAACCCTGGACCCCGCTGGCCTACCTCAGCTGGAAACTAAAAAAGCATCACATTTTGGCGCCCGAGCAGGGACTTTTAGAAGGTTCAACCGAACTCCCACCGACCGACCGTAATCTTTCGAAGGCAACATCATCCGCCGCCGTAACCCGGTTTTCTCCGAAAAGTCCTTTGGAAAGATTTGACCGTATCCCGACCGACTCACCGTGACCCTTCGAAAAAGTTCCACCGATCCGTATACCGATCCGCCACCGACCCGTTTCAACATGTCGGAATCCGAATCCGATGATTCACCGATGGAGGACATCAACCCATATAAAAACCTCGGCTTCATATATTTTCTTAAGAAACCCGAACTCATCGAAGTGCTGAAAGATCGACACTTAGACACAAGCGGGACTGTGGAAACGCTGCGTAAAAGGTTAAGCCACCATTTTAAAGAACTTCGTATACATGCTTCCACCCAAAACTTATGTGCAGAATGGGAAAGCGTCGTGGAAAGAAGAAATAACGCTGACACCCCTGAGGAGATTCCGCCGACCGAATCGCAACCATTCAAAAGCCACATCAGTATCCCAGTTCCGTCCGCTCCTTTTAAAACATCGTCATTCTTGACCGTGCCGGAGCAGAAAAAACCACTCTTCGTGCCCACATCAATGTTCCAACCCGCTTATACACCAACTTACCATGCGACAGCCACCGACCAACCACAAACCGCTCAAAGCGTTCCATTCTCCGAACCGACTCAGATACCGCCGTCATCAAGACTTGGCCTAGCTTCGACTCCCGGCCGACTCACACTGAGTTACGAGGCCGAATTGATGAACACGGTACGAAAGTGGGGATTGAGGTTTGATTCCTCTGGAAACCCATTGGAATTTCTGGAGAGATTGACGGAGCTGACTCGATGTTATAACATCCCGCCTAATGATATGGTGCGAACCTTACCTGAATTGTTCCGTGGAAGTGCGTTAGAGTGGTTACGTATAAAGGGCGATAGCTTACTCACCTGGGAGAATTTCCGAGAGGCATTCATAAGACATTTCCTGCCCGCTAGGTACCTGCATAAATTAGAGGAAGAAATATTACGAAAGCGTCAAGGGCCCCGCGAAAAGGCCAAAGACTATATTTTGGCCGCCCAGTACCTGATAAGGCAGCACCCCCGTTTCTCTGTGACCGACAACATCGACCGTATTTTCGATAATATGCGGCCAGAGTATCGGCTGTATATCCGACGCCGAGACTTCCAAACATTGGATGACCTCGCGTCCCTTGCCGAGGAGTTCGAGTCAATCAAAAACGACGAACGTAACAGTCGCCCTACAGCAGCACCAACTACATTCCCGCAACCCGTTCACCGTGGTCCTGCCGCAGAAAGCCCATACGATCGCAACTCGCATTGTTGGAACTGCAAGCAGAGAGGGCACCGTAAAGAAACGTGTCGAAGGCCTTATCGTCTATTTTGCTCGTACTGCGGAGTGGACGGCCGATTAACCAAAGACTGCCCGTGCCACCGAAACCCCGTCGGAGTTGTCACTTCACCGCCGCCACCGTCACCACCCGTACAAGACTCCCGATATTTCATCCCCGTGCTTATCGACGAAGAAGAATACCATGCGCTGCTCGATACTGGTTCCACAAGGTCTTATGTAGGCCAAGCGCTGAGGGATAGGTTCAAAGAATTAAACCTCCCCCTGCACATACAGCACCGACCAATCCACTTAGCCAATGGTAATCCCGTTCTGACCTCCGAGCATTACACAGCCACGATCACGATAGGTGACATCGACCTAACCGGAGAAGTGACATACCTGCCTGAACTCGAAGAAGACGCGATACTTGGTATGGATTTTATGCACCAGGCCGGTCTGCAAATGTTTCTAGCAAGCAAACTTGTGACCGGCAGGAAGCCGCTAGGTAAGACCGCAGGAAGTCACGCATGTTCGGTTGCGGAGCATTTGACTGACTCTCAACAAGAAGTTATTGATCAATTTTTAAAATCTGAATTGCCCAAATTCGAAGAAATCAAAGGGATTTCAAACGTACCGCCGCACCGTATCCGACTCAAGACTGAGGAACCGTTCAAACAGCGGTATTACCCTCGCAACCCCGCAATGCAGAAAATAATAAACGAGGAAATTGACGACCTACTTGAGACAGGGAAAATAAGCCCATCAAAGAGCCCTTACAGTTCACCCATAGTATTGGTAAGGAAGAAAGAAGGTTCATGGCGAGTATGTGTGGACTTCCGGCAGCTGAACGAAGTTTCATACAAAGATGCTTACCCCTTACCTTTCATCGTGGCTATCTTAGACAAGCTCCGGGGAGCTAAGTTTATCTCAACAATTGATCTAAAACAAGGCTACTGGCAAATAGCCTTAGAACCGCGCTGCCGCCCTTACACCGCCTTCACCGTACCCGGAAGAGGATTGTTCGAATGGAACGTGATGCCATGCGGTTTGCACTCAGCCGGAGCCACTTTCCAACGTGCTATGGACACTATTTTTGGGGCTGACATGCTGAACCATGTGTTCGTCTATTTAGACGATATAATAGTGATCAGTGGCACGTTTGAAGAACACGTGCAACATTTGGCGGAAGTTTTCTTTAAGCTCCGAGCCGCCAATCTGAAAATTAACGTCGAGAAATGTAAGTTTTGCCGAGAAGATTTGAAGTATTTGGGTCACGTGGTCAGCAAAGAAGGCATACACACGGATCCTGACAAAATATCCGCCGTTCAAGAACTGAAAGCACCTTCTAATATTCGCGAGCTACGGCGTATCCTAGGGATTTGTTCTTGGTATCGCCGCTTCATAAAGGATTTTTCTACGATAGCCGTCCCCTTGACCGGACTTTTAAAAAAGAACGCTAGTTGGGTCTGGGGGCATTGCCAGCAAGCAGCCTTCGAAGCATTAAAAGCGAAGCTTACTGAAGCACCAGTACTGGCATGCCCAGATTTCGATCGGACTTTCACGTTACAAACGGATGCCAGTAATTTCGGCCTAGGAGTGGTTTTGACACAAAATTTCGATGGCCAAGAAAAGGTGATTGCTTATGCCAGTAGAACGCTCACGGAACAAGAGCAAAAGTATGCGACGACCGAAAAAGAGTGTCTGGCAATACTTTGGGGAATTCGGAAGATGCGTCCCTACCTTGAGGGTTACCATTTCAATGTAGTGACAGACCACCATTCCTTAAAGTGGCTCCACAGTTTGGAAAATCCATCTGGCCGACTAGCCCGGTGGGCCTTAGAACTACAGCAGTTCGATTTTGACATTCACTACCGAAAAGGGGCAATGAACGTGGTTGCCGATGCCCTATCCCGTGATCCGCTCCCCATGACCGAAGCCGATAGACTGGCAGTTTTAAAAGATGTTCAACTCGACTGGTCCGAAAATAGACGTAACCAAGTAATAAACAACCCCAGTGGCCATCCAGATTATAAAGTTGAAAACAACTTGTTGTATCGCCGTTTCGCGAACACACAGCCATGGGCCACCCCTGCCGAATTTGACTGGAAACTGTGTGTCCCGAGCTCCGACCGGCAACACATTTTGTACGAGAATCATGACGCTGTCACCGCAGGACACCTAGGTATTGCAAAGACAACTTCCCGAATGGCTAGACGGTATTACTGGCCGGGAATGTTTAGAGACATAGCCAAGTACGTCCGAAATTGCCAGGTGTGCAATCAGTACAAAGTGTCACAACAAAAACCAGCTGTTTACCACGCCTGTGGAGCAACCTTGGGAGATCCTCTGTGCCGATTTCATCGGACCATTGCCCCGCTCAATGAAAGGGAACACTACTCTATTAGTGATGGTGGATAAATTCACCAAGTGGGTCGAGGCAACACCCATGCGAGCCGCCACAGCTCCAGGCCTGATCAAAGCCGTCCGTGAGCAAGTTATTAATCGCTTTGGAGTCCCCCGTATGTTCCTCTCCGATAACGGATCCCAATTTACCAGTCACCAATTCCGAGAGTTCCTAGCCGATATAGGCGTGCAGCAGCGTTTAACCGCACCGTATACCCCTCAAGAAAACCCAACCGAGCGTGTGAACCGGACCCTGAAGACAATGATCGCTCAGTACGTAAGAGATAACCAGCGGAACTGGGACGACCATATTCCCGAACTGATGTTTGCATTAAATACTAGCCGTCATGACTCTACTGGATTTTCGCCAGCCCTGCTTAATTTCGGGCGGGAACTGCGAGGGCCGAACGAATATCGCAACTCACCACTCCCCGACGCTCCAGCCGAAGATGTGAACGTCCGCCAAGAACGGATGCGGGCGTTATACGAATTGGTGAAGTTGAATCTTCAAAAAGCCAGTCTAGTGCAGGCGAAAAACTATAACATGAGAAGACGGCCCTGGCGCCCTGCTATAGGTGAGTTGGTATACAAAAAAACAAGAGTGTTGTCTTCCGGCGTCGATTACTTTGCGGGCAAATTAGCACCCCGTTATGATGGACCTTACGAGGTGGTACGTTTTGTTTCCCCAGTAATTGTACTGTTAAAAATTGCGAAGGGAAACAACAAAGGTGCAAGGAAAAAAGAATCGCTGGCTCGAGCTCATATTAGAGATTTGAAAGGATTCCATTCTGAGCAAGAGAATATAAATACCGACCAGACCGCAGCGCTCAACAGTAGTAAACCAACCGCCGTGCCGGATAGTAAGCCTTCGTGCTCCCAAACCAACGCCTCGTTCATCTCGGCAGTCGACAAAGTCAGTGTTCAACCGTCCCTCAGTTCGCGCGCACACTTCGAACGAAGCAGACGTTATATTATCCGCAGAAATCCGGAAAGTAGAAGAATGAGCCAGACCCCAACGAAACTACAGTCCGCAATCAGAGTGGTGACCCCACCTAGACGCAGCCCTAGGGGACATAGCCAGACCTCCCCAGCAGCACGCTTCAACCGATTGTCCGCCCCCGAACGAGCCGTACACCCGCCACCACCGAAAATTCGTATCGCCAGGAAACCACGGACCTCTCTCCGCCAGCATAGCTGTGAGGATCTGGTGGCCCGCCTAGTTAAGCCAGGCACCAGTAGAGCAGCGACCAAGATGCCGAAGGTTTCGGCTAGAAACCCGCCTAGCCGTACCACCCTCGCCATCGCTGGTCCCTGTGTCAGAAAACAGACAGCTCCCGGCAGGATGAGCCTTCACGCCGAAAAACCTGACTTACACGTAACGATCCAGACGAAGCCAAGACGCGAGGCGAAATCGCTCATACCGCCAGCTGTGGACCGTGAGGCCGCTTGCCCCATCCGTCCTCCGCCCCCACCGGAAGCTGCAATGAAGAAGGCGCGAGATTTACGCAAAGCAGCGGAAGACAGTTGGCTAGTCCGCAATCCACCAGTTGTAAAGGCTGTGCAACCATTCGCACCACCGCTCACGGTCAAATTTAAGGCACCGTTTGGGACCACGTGCCGGGATGCCGAAAAAGTTGCAGCCATAAAAAAGGTCTCCGAGCTAGATAACAACGTAGAGCAGGCGATTGCCCGGTTGGCTGTCAAAAATAGAAACCACCAGCTCATCTCCCCCTCGCTACCTCCACCGCCGTCGGCAATAGATGAACCTTCCGAAACCAACCGGCCGTCCACCTCGAAGGTAGTTAAGCATCCGCGGCCCGACCCGTTCAGAGGCATTGTTTTGCGGGGCCCACAGAAGAAACAGGCTTTCTTCATTAGCCAGCCGTGGGGGAAGGTCGCGGTTCGGCTGAACCATCAAAGGGACCAGGCCACTCTACGGTTCAAGGGTGAAACCAAAGTGGTCTCCGTAGAGAAGTAGAGGACGGGGGCCGTAAACTTCCGAACGTATTTTGAAGGATTAAGCTTCGAATTACTGTAAACATTAAGTTTTTTTTATTGAATTAAGATTTATATTTTTTTTTTTTTGTACTAAAATAAGAAAAAAAAAGTTATATTCCGCTGAAGTAATTGGAAAAAAAAAGAACTATCATGTACTATTTTGTTTTGAGTTTTTTTTTGAATAAAAATTTAATTTTTTTTTGTTTTGTTGATTAGATTAAGAAAAAAAAAGAAAGAAAAAAATAAACAAAAAAAAAAACAAAGAAAAAAAAATAATAAAAAAAAAAAAAAAAAAAAAAAAAAAACTATATATTTTGCTGAGTAATTAAGAAAAAAATTTTCCCTACAAATAAGAAAAAAAAATGAATTAATAGAAAAAAGAAAAGAGAGAAAAGAGAAAAAAAATGAACTAAGTTAAAACAAGGAAAAAAAAACAAACAACATATATTATAATGAAAAAAAAAATATATATTCATATAGTCCTGCAAGGCATTTACTAAAAGCTTTTCATTCCAGAAGACATTCACGACGAGAGGTCTCGTCTGTCGAAGAAAGGGGGGAATGTAACGAAGTCACATGCTTTCTACTCCTAATCACCCGCACCACCCAACAGGCAAACCAAAACACTTGGATTTCATCACATCAATTAACCAGCTGAAGCGACAAACAAGTATTGCATCCTAAAAAGACACCTATACAAAGTACAACAGAGGATACAACCTGCCGCTTGCTACGACGTCAGCAACTACCTAATCGCCACCAAGCAATTTATACCCTAAAGCGCCCATGCGATTTTCAATGGAGGTAATCTGATGGCAGTTTGGTTACGTCAACAAACGAAGTTCGTTTACCCGCTTATAGTCCACAGTTGGTTATGTCAGCAAAGTTAACTAGTAAGGGTGGAAAATACACTAGAATTCAGATTCTTCTTGCCATAGAAAGATCTCGCTTTTATTAGTCACACTAATAAAGAGGTACGCTGCTGGCTACTTTTGTGTACCAGTTAGAAGCTTCAAAACTTTTTGGCTTACGCCGTGAAATATCCCCCCCCCAAACGCCTCCTTATAAATTTTGTTCTGCCGTTTGCTTCAAGTGCTAGGGAGTACGTCCCAATCTACGCTGCCTTGAGCTTCGGTTAGACTAGCGAACCCGTTCCTTCGCTCCGCCGACTTAAAGTTTGTTCTGCCGTTTGCTTCAAGTGCTAGGGAGTACGTCCCAATCTACGCTGCCTTGAGCTTCGGTTAGACTAGCGAACCCGTTCCTTCGCTGCTCCGCCGTCTTTAAATTCGTTCTGCCGTTTGCTTCAAGTGCTAGGGAGTACGTCCCAATCTACGCTGCCTTGAGCTTCGGTTACACTAGCGAACCCGTTCCTTCGCTGCTCCGCCGATTATAATTTTGTTCTGCCGTTTGCTTCAAGTGCTAGGGAGTACGTCCCAATCTACGCTGCCTTGAGCTTCGGTTAGACTAGCGAACCTGTCCTTCGCTGCTCCGCCGATTATAATTTTGTTCTGCCGTTTGCTTCAAGTGCTAGGGAGTACGTCCCAATCTACGCTGCCTTGAGCTTCGGTCAGACTAGCGAACCCGTTCCTTCGCTGCTCCGCCGACTTTAATTTAGTTCTGCCGTTTTGCTTCAAGTGCTAGGGAGTACGTCCCAATCTACGCTGCCTTGAGCTTCGGTCAGACTAGCGAACCCGTTCCTTCGCTGCTCCGCCGACTATAGAGTCAAGGTCTAAGCTATTTATCAGGCTGTTTATACAATTAAAAGAACGATTTAAATGCTTTTATACTTTTTCTATAACTACTATAATATATAGAATATAGTTCTGAAGTTCCACACAACTTGAACATAAGAGCAAGTACGTGCGATCCAGTCGTGCATTTTATTTAATATTTAATTTGCGACATTGGGTAGGGCTGAGATGTATATTAAAACCTAAAAACATAAAGCGCTGACTTACCTATGTCAATTAACTTATAACTCGGCTTCCGTTGGTCGCAGTGGGCAGATTTTTCTTTTAAATTGTTGATTATTACAAGGGCTTTAAAAATAAAAATACAAATTTCATCTTAATAATCACGAAAAAGTGGTTTTCAAACAACCAGTTATAGCTATCATTGAAACTCATCATTGAAAATCTTGTTCTTCAATTTTGAGGTATTTAGAAAGCAAAATCATTTACTATTTTGATGGATAATTAAAGCTCAAGACTTACATAAAAGGTTTTGAAAATGTCAATGATTATTGGTAACTAGTTCAATCCTTAAAATAATAAAACTCATTTTATGTGAAAGACTGGGCCAAATTTTTGTTTAGGTCAGAAATAATAATTAAGACCAGAGCTTTATTTTGGCATCAAAATAATCCCGTCTCAAAATCAATCATTAAAACTTTCAATGATAGCTATAAACTTAATACTCAAAAATTTACAACTCAAAACAACAGCCCACCCAAAATCGACAAAACCATATGATGTACAAAGAACAAAAAAAAAAACTGTCACGCGCTTTCTTTCCATGAGGTGATAGATGGCTGGTGTAGGCACATTGATATGATTTCGACGATACTTTACTATGCTCCGAAAATTTTTTAACTTTTTTGGATTTGGCGATTAGAGGGGGGATCCTCCGCCGTGCCACCTTAAAACAAGAATGCGAGGACATGACAAATCCTCCAAAAGTCACGTCACGTTGACACGTCATGAATAAGGCTTCTCATCTAGCCGTTCGGACTCGGCAAAAAACTGTAGGTCCCCTCCATTCCTGCAAACAACACGCACATGGAGCTGATGCGCCACCCAATTTATATATTTTTTTAATTTTGAAGGGTGGATGTCTGCAAGGGGATTAAGCTTCTCTCTTCCCCTATGTTGATTTTGTTTAAAACTATAATCGAGTCCAAACGAAATACGTAGTTGGTAACAGGCCATGGGAGTAACATGTTTGTTTTTGATTTCGCGCCGTGTTACGAATACGTGATTTACTAGCTAATACTATTTTCAATAATCAGAAAGTGCTATGTAAATACCTAAAAATACCGAAGAAAAGAAAAGAATCTGTTTGCTGATACATTTCCAAAATTAAAAAAATATGTATGTAGTAAAAAGTACTTATCATAAGCATACAAAAATCTATTACCGAAAAATTGCTCTAAATACACAGGTTTACAAGGTTTTCGACACGACTAAGTAAAAGTTGGTCTAAGGGTAATTTTGAACTGAAATCAAATCCATTATCCGTTTTTCGCTTTCAGCTCTGGTTTTTGAGATATTACCATTAGAAAGTACAAAAAGACCCCTTTTTCGACATTTTTGGGGTTATGTAACTATGCGAAATGATTTTTATTTTTTAAATTGTACAGATTTCTAACAGCTATATTATTCACTCCAGGTGTAAGTAAGGTTTAAGTTAAACCTGTCCTATTAACTCGCATTTTTTAAACTTTTCAATTTAAACTTTTGTTCATAATATTCACTCAAAACGCGCATTCATTCGGTGGATTTAAAATACATAACAACCGGATGTAAAATTGTTTAAACTTGACTATACACCGAATTTAAACATACAGAATGTCAATTATTTGACATTTGCCAGCACGTGTTTCCTGTTTCTTCGTTTCTTGTTGTTGTATTTCAAATTTTATTGTTCAAAATTTAAAAAATCGAGTTGGCGTTTGAAAAAAAAAAACAAATCAAAACAGTGAAATAATTGTCTATTAATTTATCTCAACTTATAATAAATGAATGTCGAATCGCAAAACAAAAGGTGATGGTTAAGGAAGCAATAACTCGGAGCGGGAAAATGATAAAAAAGAAGAAAACGTTTTTCCCAAACCGAAAATATTTCCGGAAATTCACATCATAATCACCGACGCAAGCCCGCTTGTACATGCGGTACACTCGACGAGAACGACGTTGATTCTCCATCTAGTCCAGAAATTCACCTTCTGACGACGAAGACATCACAATTTCATTTATAAAATCCATTTTATTTTGTTGCTATTTTTTAATTTATCTTTAATAATGTACATACATATGTGCGTAAAAACTTCGATTCGCTAAAATGAGTGAATGTACTGAAAATCGAGTTTACACCCGGGTTAAACTACTTTATCAGCTCCCTGGAGGGCAGTTAAAATTGAATCGGGTTATACGCGACAAAGTTTAATAAATAGCGTTTATTACCGGGTTTTAGAGTGAATATTATGAGCTTGGGTTGAACTTTTGAGACTTAACTCTCTTTGAACCAAGGTGTAAATTTAAAACCGGATTAATTGAGTGAATAATATGGCTGTAAAAGTACTAATCTTACAGCCATATTATTCACTTCAATTAATCCAGTTTTAAATTTTCACCTTGGTTAAAAGTGAGTTAAGTCCTCAAAGTTCACCCAAGCGCATAATATTCACTCTTTAAACTCGGTAATAAACCCTATTTATTAAACTTTGTGTCGCTTGTAACCCGGTTCAATTTTAACTGCCCTCCAGGAGCTGTTAAAGTAGTTTAACCCGGGTGTAAACTAGATTTTCAGTACATTCACTCATTTTAGCCGAGCAAAGTCATATTTGAAGTTTTTTACGCAAAGACATTATTAAAGATAAAATAAAATAAAAGCAACAAAATAAGGCTTTTTAAATGAAATGGTGATGTCTTCGTCGTCAGAAGATGCATTTCTGGACCAGATGGAGAATCAACGGCGTTCTAGTCGAGTGTACCGCATGTACAAGCGGGCTTGCGCGATGATTAAATATTAATGTTTTCGGTTTGGGAAAAACGTTTTCCTCTTTTTTATCATTTCCCGCTCGGTTTTATTGCGAACGATTAAATTTGACATACAATAATAAACAGGAAACACATGCTGGCAAATGTCAAATTATTGACATTCCATATGTTTAAAATCGGTGTATAGTCAAGTTTAAGCAATTTTACATCCGGTTGTAATGTATTTTAAATCCAACGAGTTTAATGCTCGTTTTTGAGTGAATATTATGAACAAAAGTTTAAATTGAAAAGTTAAAAAATGCGAGTTAATAGGACAGGTTTAAAATTCACTTAAACCTTACTTCACCTGGAGTGATAATATAGCTGTTAATCTTCAAAATTATGCTCTCAAATCTCTTTTAAAAAAATAAAATCAATTCGCATAGTAACATAACCCCAAAAATGTAGAAAAAGGTTTTTTTTTTGTACTTTCTAACGGTAATATCTCGAAAACCAGAGCCGATAGCGAAAAACGGAAAACGGATTCAGCGTAAAAAATTTCCTTTAGAACGACTCTTACTTTCACGTGTCGAAAAGTTAACCGATATTTGTAAACCTCTGATATTAGCCGATCGTATTTTCAATAAATTATAAATAAAAGAAAATAAATCTCAATTTTACATCGGAAAGAAATATAGTAAAACAATATATTGGGACTTAGGAATGGGTTTAGAAAAAATGTGTACAACATTTATTAAAACATAATATTAAGAGGGAGATAACCGATATTATCGTTGTACCGATTTGTTATACTCCAGTCATTGTACGTAGCACATATACTTAAAAGTTTAAAGCGATTCTACCCGACCTTTACAAACAGCTTGCGAGTACCCGCTATCGATCCAATCTATAGTTGTGTGACCACAAATGAAGTTACCGTCGCATTCAGCAGCAGTCAAGCTGTTGGTACATCCGTTTTATTGTGTATTTCTTTCAAGACAACTATAAAATTGTTGATTCGGAAGGTTTGGGTTCGTTTCCTAAAAACAAAGAATATTTATTTCCAAGGTAGGTACTGCCTCTTGCGAGGAAGTGAAAAATCCTCCAAGAGTATTCGTCGTCATGAATAAGTACTCTCATTCAGCCATTTGGACTCAGAATCAAATTGTAGGTCCCCTCCATTCCTGCCAACAACACACACACAGGAGAGCTGTAAGTGGCCCTGGTTTTTTTTTCACCAAATTTATTGATTTGTGTTGTTGTATTGTGGGTCTGGGTTGATACAACACAAAATGGTACAACGGTTGTTGCGTGGATTTGTATTCTCCAATTTACAGAAATACATACATACAACTTGTAGTATTGTGCTTTAATGATGGCCTTTCATGCATAACTTTTTAGCTCACTTATTTGGTTGCAAAAAAATCATTCTTGTTTCATTAACTTTTTAGAATTGTTTGAGTTTATTTGTTTTAATTGTATTTATAATTATTTTACATTTTTCGGAATCGTATGAAATTTTTAATTGTAGGTATGTATGCATTTTTAAAAATGTGTAAAAATAAAAAGTATACAACTCATAAATAAAAATACGATTTTAGAGAGTCGTACAAATTGGCTGAAACATTGCACATATTGAATTCTGATAAAAATATTTATTTGTATAAAAAAACAAAAATCGTATGAAATTTTTAATGGTAGGTATATGCATTTTTTAAAATGTGTACAAATAAAAAGTATAAAATTCATAAATAAAAATATGATTTTAGAGAGTTGTACCAGACAAATTGGCTGGAACATTGCACATATTGAATTCTTAAAAAATATGTATTTGTATAAAATAACAAAAATAAAATAAAAAACCTTTTTAAATAAAAAATAATAATAATAATAAAGTCTTAGCTGTTGGAATGCATTTTCTAAGTACATCTTTTTATATGATTTTATTTTTTTAAGGGGTTTAACTCAATTACAAAGTAAACAAACGATTTGTATGTCTTTTAAACTGGTTTTACTATATTCTCAGATGTAAGTTACTCGTTTTCATTATGATGTCGACCGCGAGGCTGATGAAATTTCATTTTTTATAAAGCAACGATGAATCCCTACAAAATGAACTTTTAATATTTGTTTAAAAATATAAACAATTTCGGACAACATCGTGCACGCTAACCGGAGGCATCTGTGGCGAAGTGGGTCAGTCATTTTGACCAATACTTGAGTTCGTTCAATCGTGATTAAAAAACTTGTGAAAAACACTTTTTTTTTGTGTACTTTGCAATAATTGAGTTGAACGTCTTAGATGATTTCTAAAAAAAAGATTCCACTTAAAAATTACTATTCTAGTTTTCTATAAAAAATAAAATGATTTAGGTATGTGATAATGTATATTTACTCCTAATATAGTATATTCTGATGTTTAGTGCTAATATGCACCCCTAAACCTCTTTTGTTTACAAACGTCTTGTTGCATACTTTGCAGGTGTTAGGATTTATTGCTTCCAGACTCTGGGGCGCCTGTGTTGGATGAAATGGTTCACTTTTTATATTTTCTCCTTCGTCAGTTTCTTCTGCTTCTTCCTCGTCGTTCTTTTTAACATTATTTCGAATCGGCAAATTATTAGAAGCTTCGATGCAATCTGAACAAGAGTAGGGTTTTTTCATTGGCACTCCATTGCTAAACTGCTTTCGACAGTAATCGCAACGGTATGTTAAATGCAGCTTGAGATGATTGCTCAAGTGGTGTCGTAATCGAAAGCGTTTCATACAAAATTCACATCCAAAAGGTCTATCACCGGTATGTGTTCGCATGTGAAGGTCCTTATCGAACTTGGTCCGGTTTACTTTGCCACACACCTCACACGGATGGCGGTTCTCGCTTCGGTGCGTCTCCATGTGTGCAACAAATTGCCATTCATGATAAAAGCCCGATTGACAAAGTTCACATTGATAGGGTTTTTGACGTTGGTGCGTGCTCATGTGGTAGCGAATGGCTTGTTTCGATTTAAAACCTTTCTTGCATATCGTGCACTGGAAGGGCGTCTCTGATGTGTGCTTCACCATATGATTTCGATATAGAGAATGATATTGAAAAGTGCGTTTACAAATTTGACAAAAGGCTGGACCTTTAATTTGCTTTCGACGTAGACGAGCCTTTCGTTCTTTCCGTTGCTTTCGCGGTCTTCCCATAGGTTGAACGGTAATTGCTTGCGGTGTTAATCCAGATGCTCGTGAAGATGTGAGCTGCATTGGCACTACTCTAGTTTCTTTGCGTTGTTGATGAACATCTTTTTCTGATTCTGGTTCTGTTTTTATACGAACTTGTGGTGTTACCGAAGACTGAAATTTTCAAAGCAGATAATCTAAGTTATTCAGTTTTAATTTGACAAAGCGATTGTAAAGCAGCCCATCACTTTGGGGGACGATTAGAAATCTTTCAATATCGGATTACAAGAACAAATTAAAAAAAAAAATTACTTTGTATTTGTATGCGTATAGAAATCATTCATGCAGGGCATGAATTGTACTCTTCTAATCTAAAACGAGATATATAATTAAAACGGTACTTGCCATACAACCGTTAAGGAAAAGCTTATTTATCTCAAAAACGGCTCCAACGATTTTGATAAAAAAAATCAGTGTATTATTGTAGATATGATATACCTTTTAGTAGGCAAAAAAATCACCAAAAACATTTATTAACGGTACCTGTCATATAACGGTTTTTTTTTTATTTTTGGTTTTCTCATTAACCGCTCATCCGATTTCAATAGAATTTTTTGCACAAAAGCTTTGTTAGAGTATAAATAATACTGCATACCAAAATTTTTGAAAAAATAAATTTTGGATTTTTTAAAAAAGATTCAAAATTTTTTTTTGAAAATTCAATATTTAAAAAACGGGTTGATGAATTGTTTTGAAATTTCAGTTTTAAATGTATATTAATATATACTCAAAATTGGCATATCAAAATTTTTTTTGAAAAATATTACAAAAATTTTATATATAAAAAATTAATTTTTAAGAAAACGGCTCCAACGATTTAAAAATTTTTTTTTGCATATATGTATTGATATTTTTTTAAGTAATCAAATGGCATACTTTTTTTTGCGCTCTAAGTTATTTATCAGGCTGTTTAAACAATTAAAAGAACGATTTAAATGCTTTTTTATACTTTTTCTATAATTACTTGAATATTTTTTAAAGTTTTTAAGTTCCACATAACTTGAACATAAGAGCAAGTACTTGCGATCCAGTCGTGCATTTTATTTTTCTGTGACAACCCATTTGGACTCAAGCGCTAGTCGAAAATTTATTTTTACTGTTTTCGAAAATCCACTCGAAAGCACTAAGAAATTACTTTGTGTGACAAAATTTGAATTTTTGTCTGCAACATGAACCAAGATATACTTTTCTGATGGTCTTTGATGCGCTGAGTTCGAATCTGGCCTTGAAATTGCTCTATCCCGTCACGTTTTTGAAATATTCGAATCTAAAGATTATTCATCATTTTTTATGCAAATTTGGGGTTATATTTTTTTCCCGAGGTATTTTTTTTCGAAAAAATGTTTGTAGTCATTCTGAACATTTTACTTCAAAATTCTTTTTGAATCTTTCAAATACATCCATTCGTCTTCGAGAAATCGTTAGTTTTCGTCTTACTACCTAGTTCGAAAAATCCAGTCAATTTGTGCTCAAAAGACACTAGTGAGCAAATTGTGGGATTTGTCGAATTAGGTAGTCTAAGACGAAAACTAATTATATCTCAAAAACGGGACGTGCTTGAGCAATTCCAATGCCAGATTCGAACTCAACGCAGCAATGACTTGCACTTCAGTCCAAATGGGTTGTCGCAGAAAAACCTTTAAATAGAGATTTATTGGAAATTGTGTATACTTTCAATGATGCTTTGATGTAATTTTCGAATAATTGGTAGTTTTCGAGCCATTAGTGAAAAACTCCCAAAAAATGCATTTTTGCATTTTTTTCCATGTTGCGTCACGAAATTTTGTTGACAAACCTCAGATGCGCATTCAGCACCCCCGAAAATATAAAGGAGAGAAAAAATCAAAACTAACCCGCAGTTTACTCGCAAAGAGCCTTTTTGAGCACAAATTGACTGGACTAATGTTGCGTTCGATATGAATATAATTAAGGTGTATGAAACAATAAAAAAATAAAGTTAATTTAAAAAAATTCAATTTATTTAATTTTAATGTGATGACAACATACATTTTTTTTGGATTCAAGTGACTAGTTTCGGTTTTTAAAGAACCATCGTCGGGCATTTTTGCATTTTTTTCCATGTTGCGTCACGAATTTTGTTGACAAACCTCAGATGCGCATTCAGCACCCCCGAAAACATAAAGGAGAGAAAAAATCAAAACTAACCCGCAGTTTACTCGCAGAGCCTTTTTGAGCACAAATTGACTGGACTAATGTTGCGTTCGATATGAATATAATTTAGGTGTATGAAACAATAAAAAAATAAAGTTAATTTAAAAAAATTCAATTTATTTAATTTTAATGTGATGACAACATACATTTTTTTTTGGATTCAAGTGACTAGTTTCGGTTTTTAAAGAACCATCGTCGGGCTGGGGGTTATTCGATAACCGAATAGCGTCGCTTGAATTCCAAAAATATGCATGTTGTGATCACATTAAAATTAGATAATTTGAAATTGTTTTTAAGATTAACTTTTATTTTTTTTTTATTTTAATTGTTTCATTTATTTGAATTGAAAGGTCTTGGTCTTTTTACCAAACCAACGCGAGATTATAGGGAATCATTCGCAACGGTACAAAACAAATTTGACCGATACACAATGCTAAATAACAACAAAAAGCTGTCGCCAACGAATATTTCGCGTTGGTTTGGGAGAGCTTAAGAGTTTTCATCATTCCAAAGAGAAGTTTAAACAAAAATTAAATAAAATCAGTAAATCTAGTACATATGTAGATACGCTCAAGTCATTCACCCTTTATTAAGGATTGTCGTTTACTAGTCGATATTCTTACAACCACAGTGAGATGTGCTGACCAAGCTAATAAAAGTTATTGCTGACAAAAACAAAATTATACAGACGATTCGGTACATGTGATCTGGACAACTTGTCAAAAACATCAACCAATTGATCAAGTCTAGTTTTAGTCCTAGAAATCAAAGGGGAGTTATTTGTTTATTCGGTCAGAAATATCTTCAAACAGGTCACTGTTGAAAAGATTGCAGTGGGCGTCACAAAGGGCAATAACTTTCCATAAAACTTCTCTACACTTTACTGATGTTCTATACGATACCTGAAAACCAGTCCTGTTTTGACTGAGTTGTTTCTGCTTATTTTTAAGATTTATTTTTTCTTATATTCTACCAATTAGCAATCTTGAAATAAATTTAAACTTTCATGTTAACAGTTTTCAAGTATTTATACCTTTTCCTTAGAAACTTGCATCCGCCCATTTGTTTCTGATAATATAACTTCCGGAACTGTTTGTACATTAACATCCAAGAAGTCGTTATAATCTACGTACTAAAAATTAACAAATTTCAATATTATCCTTTATAAACAAAATTAATTAATGTGAACCTCATTCATTGCTCTATCCAATGGATTAAACTGAGAGTCATTATGTTTTTTGGAGTTGTTCTGGGTTTCGGTTTCAGTGTTAGGTTCACTAACATTACCGTCGTTTATATGGCTAGACTCTATCAATTCAACGGGAAGTGGCGGTGGAAGATTAACATGGGCATGTTGTATGTGATCAATGAAGTCGTCTATTTTCCGCATACTTTTATCGCAAAATGTACAAATAAATGTCCAAGTTTGAGCATTGTTTGCAACAAAGATTTCTCCACACCTGGAGCCAGGATCTTCATCATCGTCGTCGTTGTCGTCGCTATGACGATTTTCTTCTCCAGAGCTGTTGTCGAACGTAAAGGGTTCCTTTTTTATTGTTATTTCTTTGAAATAATTCATATTTTTAATAGAAGTTTTATGGGCTTAAATAAAGGTGCAAAATATTTTATATATATCTAAAATGTATGGGTGAAAAAAAAACTTTTTTCCAATAAGATTTTATTAATTTTGTTGTTAGATGTCAAGTTTGACAGGTTTATTTGTATTTAACCTTAACAATAAAGTTACATGGGCTAGATGGTGGATGGACGTATTCAAAGCTAGAATATGGCATACAAGCTAAAAGTGCCTCTACACTATCCCACAAAGTATTAACACATGTCAGAATAAAGTGGGAAGAAATTTCATACGACTGCCAAATTTGTGTGATGTAACTGACTTTTATATTTTGCTTCCACACTTGCATAAAAAAAATCAGTTTCACCATAACCTCAAACGCCCAAGTGGGATAGAAAGTGTGATGGTTTTAGAACCGATCCTAAATATTTTCATGTATTAACACATGTCAAATCGTGTCGGATGCGCTGTCAAGTTGTGTGTAATGAAATTTCATATTTTGTTTCCACACATGTATTAATATTCAGTGGGATAGTGTGGAACGACCATAATTGACGAGCCCTTGTGGATCTTTCATGGATCCTTGCAAAACGCTTTGTCGTGTCCATTCACTGGTTGAGTCTTGAGTTCAAATGGCCTAAATTATTATTAGGTCTGTTCCTTTACTTTGAATTTCTGTGATTTTCTGTGCATTTCTGCGCATTTTAGTCCAAAGTTGTGTCAAAGTTCATATAAACAAAATTTTGACAAGTTTGGAAAAAAATCAAAGAAACCCAAAGTAAAGGATCAGACATATTATGTCTATTTTGACTGGACTATTAGTGACATAGTGTAGCTGCAGCTTGTAGCAAGAGTTGAATTTTGTTTAACTTCTGCTACACCATACATTCCTGCTACATTTACAGCTTTATTTTTGTATCTTTCTACTTTGACAGTGCTACACGTCTCAAATACAGCTACACCATTCTGTTCGGCCAGTAGATTTTAAACAATCATTGTAAAGGAGAATGGGCAAATTTGTATTAAACATGGGCGTGAGCGGCCAAGAATGTGTTTGGATGTGTTTTAGTCCTTTAAGCCTAGTTTACAGTTCCCGTGCGCAAAAAAAAATCTATGCAAATATTCTCGCATGTCAAAAATAATTGAGGTGAAATGTCAAATTAATTGTTTGCATGATTGGTTTACAGTTTCATGCAAAAAAAGCTATGCTGTCATGGAATGTCATGCAAAACAATGGACTGGCAATTGATTTGCATGCGAAAAATAGTATGGTGAATAAAATATTTTTTTTTTGATGGTCGGTTTATACTTCCGAAAAAAAAAAATATATTCACCTCGAGGCATTATTTGCATGCAAATGGTTTTCGCATCCAAAAATAATTATTTTCCATTTTTAAGCCTATAGCTTGTCAATTAAGGGTAAATTAATGACTCAATGGGTGGTTTAAGCCAAAGCAAACGTTTTTCGCCTTGATTTTTATTCAACTTGGTGCGCAGAACAGGTGGAAAATCGTTTTGAAAATTTTGATTTTTTGTTCGCATCGGAACTGTAAACTATGCTTTAATCACCGTGCAGAAATTTTTTCATTGTGGTGTACTTCAAAACCGAAAAAAATGCATTTTTGTTCTATGACCTTAATAAAGTTTTACTAAGTTTCTGGCTTCTGACCAATTCAAAAATAGAAAAAGAAAGTGGAACAAGAAATCTAAACAGTCTCAAGAATATTTTGTATATAAAAATGGCCATAAAACTATAATATTACAATCCTCACAATATTAAAAAATCCTGAGTAAAATAATATGTTTAAAAAAATTACAAAGTTGTTGAAATACGTAGGAACTGGGTCTGTTTAAACCCGTAATGCGTCCTTGGGATATTCTGAAACCCCGTTAAATACACTAATACAGTATCAGTAAACGTTATGAAGTTAGAATAAATTATTACACCCACTAAAAATATAATCACTATGCAATATTGCTCAATGCAATTGCATTACCTATATAAACATTAAAATATCTTCTTTTCTAAATGAAACGCAATTGGCGTTTTTCTTTTTTAACTCAGATCAGATCAGATTCAGAAATTGAAAATTTTATTATCTGAGCCCTCTGATTCAATTAATTTTGTGTTTTGAATCTGATCTGATCTGCTCTGAGCTAAAATAGAAAAACGCCAAATGTAACGTCTATAGTGAAAGTTGTTCCTGAGTAGCATACCTTTCATTTGACACTAATTTTATTAATGGCCGCTAACGCCCAAAAATGCCCATTCTCCTTTTATTAATTAATTAATAAAGTACTTAAATAGTAATAATAATAATAATACAAATCATTCTGCTGATTGGATTGTGGTTTGGATGTTAACCATCGTTGCACATATCCAGTGGAGCCTGCATGTAAGGGTCAGTTGCACAAATATTTAATTCGTGGTTCAGCAAATTTAACTCACTGACTTCGGCGAACTTACTAAAGTTACACGAAAGATCAATGAATCTCAGGAATTCCGCCGAAATCACCCAGTAAATATTGTTGAAACCCGGATCAAAATTTGAACCACGTTCGTACAACTTGACCTAATTCTTATAACAACATCTTTATACCTAGAACCATCGTTGAACCTGAGTAGATATGCCAAAATCGATGAATCTTAAATGCTGAACGACGGATAAAATTTTTAACCACTTTTGTACAACTGAAACTATGACACTGAATAAGGACTTATATAGCCACTATTCAGTGTTACACCAATTCTTATTCATAAAACATTTTCCTACCCATTATAGTTATACAACGCTTGTATCAAATAAAGTACCAAAAAGGGAAAATCTATTACATTTTACTTGCATATCTCTAAGCAAATATCAGCTGTTTGTGAAAAATCAATAAAGAATAATACTGCCAGTTCGGGTCTTTTCAATTTCAGTGTTAATAATTATAATTTTGAAGTTTTCTTGTGTCGTTTTTAGTAATAATTAATTAATATGGGTATTCATGCAACAGCGTAAAGTCGTCGTAAACGTGGTAAAGTTTTAAACTTCGTAAATCTGTCAAATTTTCCATACAAATTGTGACAGAATTACGAAGTTTTAAACTTTACAACGTTTACGACGACTTTACGCTGTTGCATGAATACCCATATTAATTAATTATTACTAAAAACGACACAAGAAAACTTCAAAATTATAATTATTAACACTGAAATTGAAAAGACCCGAACTGGCAGTATTATTCTTTATTGATTTTTCACAAACAGCTGATATTTGCTTAGAGATATGCAAGTAAAATGTAATAGATTTTCCCTTTTTGGTACTTTATTTGATACAAGCGTTGTATAACTATAATGGGTAGGAAAATGTTTTATGAATAAGAATTGGTGTAACACTGAATAGTGGCTATATAAGTCCTTATTCAGTGTATAACTATTCATGTGTTTAGTGGAATCTAATGAAAAAGGCTGATAGTATTTACTGTGTTTGGTATGCATACAATCAAGTTTATACTAGTAACCACATACTAGTAGTAAATACTGAATTCATCCAAGTAAATACTGCTGATTCTCCCAAAATTGGTAGTATGCATAAATGTGTTTACGTGGAATTGGAAGCTGTTGTTTTGAATTTCTCTTATAATTTACCGTTCCATCAATTCATATTTTGTTAACACTTTTGTTTTGTTACCTATGGGCGTAAAGTGTATGTCTGTTTGAGAATTATTTCATTAGAAAACTCTTGAGAGGTTCTCTCGCGTAGTTGTCTACCACTTTGTCATAGCTTATCTCATAACTGTGTTCACATGTGATTTTCGATCTCAAGAGCAGCTTGCAGAATTATGCACTTGCAGAATTATTACTTTTAATAGAACAAACACCTGTAAGCCATTCGTTTGGTATGTCTCCTTTTTCTACTTTTCTGAGCCACTTTTTCTGAGAAATAAAGTGAGCCGATTGTTTTAAGACTTGACTCACGACTTTGAATTTTTGCATTCAACACACAAAAGTTTTTTTTTTTTAATTCAATTTTTATTTTTCCATTTTCTTAAAACTATCTTAAAGCTAGACAAAAATTCATAAAAACTAGCCTACTTATCAATATCTTACAACTAACTTACTGGCCCCATTCAGGCGCTCTAAGTTAAACCAAAGACCGTATAATACCAAGATATTGCATCTAGTGTAAAAATTCTCAGTCAAAGCGCTAGTACTGTGACGACCCCAGTGGTGACCCCATAGATGTGTGAGTGAGAACCCCGTCTATGTATAAGTTTTACAATCGTCGGTGGTGCGGTCGCTGAGTCGTGGGTCTGCGGCGAATAAAGGCTTGCATGTCTGTATGTGTTATGTGAGTTCGAATGTGAATGAGGATATGATACAATACGTGGGAATGTTTCCCTTCCCCCGATCGACCGCATCTAAAGCTGATTTTTGGTGGTTGGTTGAGATGCGGTATCTTGGTATTATACGTTCTTTGGTTAAACTAATAACTTAATGCTAATGCCTTTCGGCCTAAAAACTATATTTATTCTAAAATTCAGGTTGGTTTTATTTTTCACCAAGAAGAATTGGAAAAAAAACTTAATATCTTTATCTTTTATTTTTTGGTTTTACACAAAAGTATTTACTATCAAATGTTCAAGTTGGTTTTTACAAACTTGAACAATTTGCAGTAAATACTGGAAATAAAAAGTACTTGCTAGTTTTTATGCATACCATTAAAAGTATTAACTGGCTTAATTCATCGGAAACTAGTAAATACCTGCAATTTTTTTCCGAGCCTGAACGCCTAGATGAGAAGCACACTCTTGGAGGATTTGTCAGTGTCTCGCAAGAGGCTCGGAAAAAACATCTCTTTTTGGGTGGCAGCGGCTGGGAATCAAACCCAGACATTCGGCATGACAGTCCAACGCACTAACCATTATGCCACAAGGTACTACACAAACTTTTTATAGTTTACCTACTTTTCGATAACGTTAACTGTTTAAGGGCAGTTTGTTCACAGTGGATTAAATCAGCAACTAGATTATCACTGATTCTGTTTAATCCATAGTTATGAATCTGTGATCATCAAAGAGTGTTTGTTCACTCAATTTTCAGTTTGATAAATAAATCATGGTTTTTCCCAAATATCTTTCCATTTTCCAGTCTATCTGTCAAATCAATTTTCAGACGTAGTCTGTCATCATCTTGGAATTGAATTTTGTGTTTTATTTGAGATTATTACCTGTAAATTACTATACAGAATAACTACCCACGTGATATTTGCAACCTTTCCAAATAACGCTGGCTGAATACTTAAAGGTTGTATGTCATAGAAACTACCAAAAATGAGTTTTTGATATCAAAATTTTTGTAATTTTAGCGACTTTCAGAAAGGATCAAAAAGAAAAATTAAAGAAAAATTCCTGGCAACGCTATAAAGTTCTATGTTCAACATAGAACCTTTTACGTACTTTTCGTTAATCTGTATAATACAAACATTCAACGCAATTAAAATTGCACCAGATCGCTCTACATGGAACCTTTTTGCATTGAATACCTTTTTGAAAAGCAAAAAGTCCTTTGTCCATACAAAAACTATTTATTTCATGTAATTTCTTCAGTACTATAATAGCCTATTGAATAGACCGGAAAATGAGAGGTATAAAGGAACAATTACGTGCAAGGGTTTTTATTATTGAATATGTTTGTTTGGCCCATAAGCATGCTTAAAACCAAAAATGCTACTAAATTCACTCATGCGTTTCGGAGAGAATGGTCACACTGGCCACTTTTCAGTATTTTTGGAATAACTCGAAAACTAAGCCGAATTTGACAATTTTACATATAATACTTTTTGTTCAAAATTAAATTTTCTTTGGAATGGATAGCTCAAAAAATTTTACGAAAAAATTTAAGCAGGAAAAGTTAACAAAAACCAACTTAAAAAAAATCAAAAAATCAAGGATATCTAAATTTTTTAATAAATTGTGCGTAACTTTTTTTGAAGCAAAGATAGGGTCAAGACATGCACGGACAAAACAAAGTAAAGACTAACGGCCTTAATATGGCATGTTCAAAAATTAATATTTGTTCAAAATTGACAGAGATATTCCCATTCAAACCTTATCATTTCTTATAATTTTTCTCAGTTTTGGCCCGAAAGTCCCTTTTTCGGTACAATATGGCAAATTTCACTTTCGTAAAAATGTTCGAAATCAAAATTTTGATATAATATGACATAAGAACAAAAGAGAATTTATAAAAAGGATATAAGTTCGCAATTTCGTTTTTCGGCTGTTTTTAAATGCGTTCAGACCTACAGACCGAACGGCTGGTCCGATTAACATAAGATTTGGTACTAGGTGCTAAGAACGTTCAATTTGTCATAAAGTACCAAAAAATAGGCTTTCGGGCAAAAACTGCGGAAAATGATAAGAAATGGTAAAGTTTGAATGGCTATATCTCTGTCAATTTTTAAAGAATATGGCTTTTTTAACATGTCATATTTAAGCCGTAAGACTTCAGTTTGCTTTGTTCATGAAAGTCTTGAGCGTATCTCTGCTCCGAAAAAAGTTATGCGCAATTTAGAAAAAAATTTAAAAATCATTGATTTTTCGATTTTTTTTATGTTGGTTTTTTTACTTTTCCTGCTTAAATTTTTTAAAGAAATTTTCCAAACTATCCATTTCGATAGAAAATTTAATTTTGAACAAAAAGTATTATATGTAAAATTGTCAAATTCGGCTTAGTTTTCGAGTTATACCAAAAATACTGAAAAGTGGCCAGTGTGACCATTCTCTCCGAAACGCATGGGTGAATTTAGTAGCATTTTCGGTTTTAAGCATGTCTATGGGCCAAACAAACATATTCAATAATAAAAACCCTTGCACGTATTTGTTCCTTTTTAAAAGGTCTATTCAATAGGCTATAAGGTTCTACGTTAAACATAGAACCTTTTTCCGAATAATATTCAATTTCATAATAATAAAATGCTTGTAAAACACTTTAAAGTCATTAAATTAACAATTTTTTTAATATGTAGTTTTATGGCTTATAGATGGTTCTTTATCAGATTACATCAAAACTTAACTGATACGTAACTGTTTAATATTTTGTTGGTGAAGAAACTGGTCCTTCGGTTCTTTTGGTCACTTTTGGTGCAGTGAAACAAAGCTATTCCATTTACTTTCCCGACGTTTCGACAGGGATTGCTGTCTTATTCAGGGGATGTATTAAGTTAAAAAAAGTGATTTTAAGTTAATTTTTATATAAAAAAAACATTGAACTCTTTATAAATTAAATTAAATGCACGACTGGATCGCACGTAATTGCTCTTATGTTCAAGTTGTGTGGGACTTAAGAACATTAAAAAATATTCAAGTAATTATAGAAAAAGTATAAAAAGCATTAAAATCGTTCTTTTAATTGTATAAACAGTCTGATAAATAACTTAGAGCTCAAAAAAAATTTTATTGAAATCGGATGAGCGGTTAATGAGAAAACCAAAAAAAAAAAAAAAAACCGTTATATGGACGGTACCGTTAATAAGTGTTTTTGGTGGTTATTTTCTTACTAAAAGGTACGTCATATCTACAATAATACATTGATTTGTTTTAATCAAAATCGTTGGAGCCGTTTTTGAGATAAATAAGTTTTTCTTTAACGGTTGTATGGCAAGTACCGTTATTTATTGAGCTAAAAAAAATTTCAATTTCCCCTCTGGAGAGTTACAAAAAAAGCTTAAGTTCAAAATTTGAAGAAAATCGCTTAAGTGATTTAGGCTGTAGGTTAAGATACGGACAGACAGAATTGTGCCACCCACTTTTTTCGTGTTCTCTATCATCGTAATGTCATGAAAAAATGAAAAAAGTTAGCACTTCTTCTAACGAAGATCATTCTATTATTGTTATTTTCTATTAAACCTAATTGTTTAATACAAAAACAGTTTTTCAAAACTTTAAGGACGATTTTCTCGAAATAATATTTTTTTACATACAACCTTTAAGTATTCAGCCAGCGAAATGTATGGTGCCGTGAAATAAAGTAGATGGAAATAAGGCCGATCGACCTTATTTCCAAACTGTATAGGAAATAATGTCGAAAAGCATGCTTTTTTTTGGTCGATTTTATTTCCATTACAGAAGAGTAACTACATCGAATAGTTGAAGCGTAGGTAGTGTCGGCATTTTGTGATACCTTTCCCCACTTGTAGTCTTACAATACATTTTATATATGTAGGGCCTTGCCAAAAAGCAATTCTTCTTGTTCAGTAAATAAAATAACTAAAACTAGTAGTAAAATCTATATAAATTGTTTTTACTTTAAAAGATGGACGATGTTTGGTTTCTCTTTATTTTTTCTTTCGTAGGAATTGGATATATTTTTTATTCTCTTGTTTATATGCTTTGGGAATTTGCAGTACCATAATCAGTGATGAACAAACGAAATTTGCTTAATCAATCAGCCCAGCCAATCGTAGTGGATGTCCGAATGGATTGTTACGCTACGAACTACGAAATAATGTCTTCACAGAATCCGAATGGAATCGAAAAAAATATTCGCTCTCTTTTGAGTGAACTGACTTACTCTCAATTTTGAAGTTAGCTGTCATACGTAGAATCATTAAAAATTAAAAAGAAACACAAAATTGTGGTTCACTATTTTTGTTTTACTTGAATTGGTTTTTGATAGTTTGGCATTTTTACCAAAAAATTAATTAATCTGCGTTTGCAACTGTTGGACTAGAAGACAATCGATGTTTAAATAAATAAGTGGGGCGACAGCCTTAGACGGCCTAATGACACTCAATCATTCATGTGTGCAAGGGAAATGGATCCATATCCATTCCCAGCAAACATTTCCCTTCAGAAATGATTTATAAATAATTCACAGAAGCGAAAGAAACCCTCATTTATGAACTCATTTATAAACCGGTTTGGATCAAATTTACTGGGTAGCATTACTTCGAATTCGAATCGTTTTCATGTTTTAATAATGATAGAGTAATTCTTCACTTTAGTGAATGTAAATAGGACGCTTATATATTCATTTCACTGAACAAATCATGAATCTTTTTTTTTATCATTTAAATGAGACAGATTTGATTCATTAATATGAATATAAATTGGAGTTTCCTCATTCAGTTTAGTGAATATAAATTAAATTA
Organism: Dasysyrphus tricinctus; assembly: GCA_963921185.1. NCBI lineage: Eukaryota > Metazoa > Arthropoda > Insecta > Diptera > Syrphidae > Dasysyrphus > Dasysyrphus tricinctus. Next base: position 125,814,836 of record OY992532.1, read on the forward strand.
TATTTAATTCATTATAATTATTCTTTAATAATCCGAATGTTTACCATAGAACTGAATGTATATATTATTTCAGTGTGGTTATACAAAATGCTATTTTAAAATGGTAAAATTATCTGCATAAACAGTTTGATTTCCCTAAATTTATCGAATGAAACTTAAATTTTGCTTAAGTATAATAGAATATTCGCGGCTATTCTGATTTTTTCAATTTAACTTTTTTTATTTTTTTTTCACTGCCACAATGGATATAGTTCCGTCCGTACAATAACAATACGCAAAATTGAATGAAAGTGACGAATTTTCTCTTTGCATAACTTTTGTTTCAGTTTTGGCGCGACTAGGTCGCGTTATGGCTTTTCAAAACAAAATGAAAGGGAAATTCAGTTTATGTGAATAAAAATGGACACACCCAAGATATACCACTTTTGAGGATCGCTTGTGCGCGTTCACTTTTATTCATATTATGTGAAAGAAATAAGAATCTCGATATTTTTTATTATGGAAAAAATCAACACAAATCCCCTTCCCCGCGTATGTGGTAAAAGTGATGGGATATTTGAGTATATTCACATTTGATTCACTGAAGTGAGTGTTTCTCGAATATATATACTTCATTTTCACTGAATGTTCAATGAACGTTCACAAAAATGTTTGCTGGGTACCTACAAACAATTTTTGTTTTATTTTTCACAATGAATCTTGTTCAAAAGATTTACGAGTAATATTCGATGGAATAAAGCAGTTTTTAAATGAGTTTTAACCATCGAGTCATGCAAATTTTATTTATTTATATTCCAAACTCCTTCAAAAATAATAAAATTTGTATACAAATAACCATTTCCCCTGTGGCTACGACAGGAATAACTAGTCGCATAAAAAGATAATATAACTACCGTTTCATTCGGATTAAGTGATATCAAATTAAATACACGAATTTGGAAATTGTAAGGAGATTTTCCATTACGAATGTACTACGAATGGATTCTGTGATTGATTTTTCGGGACTCATAGCACATTTTCGATTACGATGGAATCCGTGATAGGGCTGATTGATTTAAGTTGACAAGGTGTGAACAAACTGGACCTAAGAGTTGTACGTGAAAGTTCGATATTTTCGAAATTTGGCCATTTTGAAATGGCAAAATATCTTGTAACTGACCACTCGTACGAGAAAAAACCGTCAAAACCTTTTAAGCAGAATATTTTAACGTCTACAAACTGGGCATACATTTATATTGAACAACTTCACCACTTACGAGTAAAAACCAGAAAACCGTTATTTTTGGCTTTTTACCAAATCGTTTAAATAATTATATCTTTTTGACGGTAGACTAAAGGAAATTTGTTTTTAATATTTTCGTGTAAAAGGTCAAAAGATCAAACAAACATTACTTGAAACTTATTCCGATAACATTTACTGTTAACGTGTCCCGAAAACCCGATATTTTCGTTCGTTTACCTTTTGTGAAATACCTTTATTTCCTAAACCAAAGGCCTTACGAAAAAAAGTGCATCTATCTTTTTTTTAGAAAATCGCATGATCTACGAAACTTAATCATATTATTTTTCGACACTTGACCTTGAAAGTCTTTTTTATGCCCGATTGGGACTGTCGCGGATTTTTGGCAGTTGATTTTAATGTCAAAAAAAGGTCTATACCAATTTTCAGGCTTTTCAGAACTTTGGTTAGGTTTGCACATTTGTTTGTCTATTTTGACTGGGCTATAACTGAAGTTCAAGGATGGTTCAAGCATATTTGGCTATTATCACATACTTGAACAATCGGTGAACCTCAGCTTATCCGCTATAATTGTCGAGTTAAAATTACCAATGGCAACTAGGTACATACTTTAAAATTAGCAATACAATTATGTCCTTATTATAATTACTAAGGGTATTCACGCAACAGCGTAAACCGTAAAGTCGTCGTAAACGTGGCAAAGTTTCAAACTTATTAAATCTGTCAAATTTTCCATGCAAATTGTGACAGAATTACGAAGTCTTAAACTTTACAACGTTTACGACGACTTAACGCTGTTGCATGAGTACCCAATTATAAAATATAAAATTATCGCTAGTAACGTCATTTACTCCATGTGTAATAAGTCTGCTATTATAGGAAAACTTTCGAGTCATTACTTTTTCAAAATTAAATGAGTGCAAAGTGCCTTATTACACGAAAGCTTCCGACTATTAAGGCTATCTCAAACCGACGGGAAACATTCTTCGACGACAGTTTTTTGTTGTTGTTTAGCATTGTGTGTCTATCATATTTTGTATCGTTATGAATGGTTCGCTTTGATTTCGCATTGGTTTGGGGGAGGCTTTAAGGATCTCTTAAACTAACGCGAATCATTTGTTGACGACGACGCACAGTGGTTTGAGCGCGGAGAAAAAGTCTGGAAAAAGTCGTTTGTAGGTTTTCTGAAAACTTTTTGAGTTTCAAATTCAGCTACACTGGCCTACACGTACTGACATATATCAAAGTGTGCTCCAACTTTCAAGTTTCAGCACAGAACAAATCAAATGCAGGAACCTGCAACCTGCGGAGTTATGTTGAGATTTGTCCCACTGAATCAGGTTTCAAAGGATTAAACAAAATAAGTAAGTATTGAGTGATAATGGATTTGTGCATTTTTGAAGTATTTGTTTTTATTTGTATTATTATGTACACAGTTCAAAGTTAAAAGTTCAAGTGAGCTCAACTCCATGATTGCGTTTCGCCCAGGTACGATAGTTGGGCTTATCAGTTAGATGACTATTAATAATTGAATATGAAGAAAATTTGAAAAGAAATTCTTCTGTTTAAGCTTTGTATATGAAAACCAGAAAACGTGGACCCTGTGGGGGCGCCACATTCGACCGCATTCGATTGCGTGGAGAATTGTGGATGCGGGGTACATAAAGAATCGAAGACAAGTAGTAAGAGCAAGAGGAAAGTATTATTTTCATGCTCATAAGAAATAAAGGGAGTAAGAGAGATAAGCAAATCAGCTGTTTTTAAAATGTCAAAGTATAGAAAAACGTGAAGAAAATAAGAAAAAAAATTGTCGTCTCCTCTTTGAATAGAAGAATATAGGTGTGTTCCTTGCCGACTTTCAAACAGTTTGAAACCACCAGATTTACTGGTTGAACAGAATACAAGACGCAACTGGAATAGATGTCAAAAAAGCTGCAGTAGATGTCAAAAATGCTGCAGTAAAAGTTAAAATTTGTTCAACTCTTGCAGCTCCGGCTGCAGCATTTTTGACATCTATTCCAGCTCCGTTTTGCATTCTGTTCAGCCAGTCAGTCCGAAGTCGTTCCACACTTGAAAAATTGTACTGGTCCGCACCAAACCTGGCGGTCTGAAACTGTTTGAAACTGTTTGGGACTAAACCATGGAACAGGGTTTATTTGTGTTGGTTTATTTAGGAATGTATTTTGTTTGCAGGCAGAGAAGCAAAGAAATTATATGAAGTGGTGAACGAGTTGATCGTGTCGCTTCTGCTTGCGTCGTCGTCACCCGTCGTTTGTTGGTGTCTAGTTCGTAGCAACGAGTAGAAAAAAATCATTATTTGCAGAGATTTTCTTGTATGTGAGTGTGAAAAGACAAACGTGTGTAGGTCGTTGCTATATTTTCTTATTGAGGGTAGGTTTTGTTTTTGCTTTTTTTTAAATTTACTTGAAAGTTTCTTGCAAAGTTTCGAGGATAGGCTAGGCATATATCTTTTGGTAGATATTTTGATTGAAATTTTCTTGCATGATTTTGGTGGTATTTTGGTGTGTAGGTATTTGAATTTTTAGATGCAATCTTTTTTGTGAGGATTGGTCTTTTGGTATGTAGGTACATAGGTAGGTACATATTTGAATTAAAGTTTTTGTGCAATTACTATTAATTTTTTGCTAGATAGTTTTTTTGTTAATAGTTTTTATTATCTACATAGGTAGGTACCTACATATTATAAATTATTTCGAGTAGTTATGTTTAATAGGTATTTGTAGGTATTTTAATTAAATTTTGTATGCAAAATTCGGGGGTGGGTTAAGGCATAGATATTTTTGATAGATAGGTATAGGTACCTACATGTATTTTAATTAAAGTTTTTATTGCTAAATTCGGGGGTAGGCTTAGGTATAGGTACCTTCATACCTAGGTAGGTTTATCTTTTAATAGGTACCTAGGTATTTGTTTTTTTTTTTGTTTTGCAAATTTCGAGGGTAGGTATGTATTTCTTTGAGTAGGTAGGTAGGTACCTTCTTATTTGACCTGAAATTTCTTCGAATTTTGTAAAAAGATAACCTAATATTATTCACTAGTCTGTAAGTGGGAATCCCTATGCCAGTTCCAAATACTGTCAAAACAAATTTAATTTCAAATTTCTTACCAGTGATTTTCAAAAAATTCATTCCTAGCTTTATTGGCTCCAACGTCGAAGTTCATTTCGACTCATCGGTAGGTACATAGGTATTTTATTTAAAGGTTTTTGTTGCAAAATTCAAGGGTAGGTAGGTACGTAGGTACCTATTTCTTTGAGTACCTATTTGACCTTGAATTTAAAACTAATTTGATGTATGTATATTAGGTAAGCATAGGTAGGCAGGTATGTATGTAGGTACCTACCTAATCTATGAACTTTTTACAGATTTATTTTGTATAAGTTGGTAGGTACCTAGGTATATAGCAACCATTTTACTGCCTAATAATTTAAAATAAACAATTTAAATATGCATTATTTTGAAGGCGCGTTGAAATATTTCAAGGTAAAATATACAAATTAGTAGATAAAATTTCAATCGCAGTAAGATTTTAGTTCTCATATATGTATGTGAAATACAATAAATATAATAATGCCACTATTAATTGAAGATAAATACTCTTACAAAAAATGTCTTTCATTACTATTATTTTGTAATATATATTTTGTATTAATTTTCATGAAAAGAATCTACAAATTAAATTTCAAGTAGGTAATTAAGTATTATATTATAATACCTTTGTATTATTATAAAATATAATACAGATTTCGTATTCCTTTGTAATATCTGATATTATTAAGTTTTAATATACCTATTTTGAATTAACTTCCAAATTTTAATATTTGCCAAGTATTAAATTTCAACATATTTTTGGTGTTGTCATATATGTAACCCAGATGATATTAAAAAGTACCTACCCCAAAATTTTTAACCGTGCTTAAAGTTCTTCTTTGTAAATTGTGCCAAATAAAATTGTGAATTTTTGTACCTATCAAGTTGATTTTTTTTCAAAATTTTTGGCAATTAGGTGATATTTTTTGTATGTAAAATTCAAAGCCTTTATTATTTTTTAGTCAAGTTCTGAAACCCGGATGTAAAAAAATTTCTTATAGATTTTAAGCTATTTGAAAAAAATTAATGGAACTTTTTTCCATTGCTTGTTTGTTTTATGCTCATGAAGCAAAAAAATTACTAATCATAATTATAACCCTTTTTCGGGTTTTTTAGGAAAGTACCTTTAATTTATTAATTTCTCAAAAATTAAGAAAGATTTTTTGCATTTGGTTGTCGATTTTTAACTGAAAATTGATAAAAACATTGGATATCAAGAACAACATGGCACTTAACTACGCAAAATTTTAAATAAATTAACTTAAAAAATATACACCCTTTCACCATGGATATTTTTAGGGACTCTCTTGATTCTTAGTTCCTATGACAAATGAAACATTCAATCCAAGTTTCATTAACATACCGTTATTTTCAAAGGGTTTTCGGTAATATTTTACCTGTTGTAACTGAAAAAAAGTCATCATTACATAAAAAGGACTATAACTTCTTTTTGGTCGGTTGTATCATTTTGAATTTGGTTTCATTAGATTCAGCGTTAAAAACTACCCTTAAAGCATGTTTAATATGATTAGGTTTTACCCAAACAAATATTTTAGTTTGATAGACCTCCAAATTCTCCCCGTCTGCACCTCTTCAAATGCATCTACACAAAAAGCCAATGCGGGGATTTTGGGGGACTTTGGATATGTTATAGAGATTGCAATTCTGCGTCGATTCCAATTTTAATATTTCATGAATTAATTTTTTCAACCTCGGAACCCATTTTTCCTGGCCTACTATCCACTTTTATCAAAAGTTGAGATTTTGATCCAGATTTGTTAAGCTGGGCATATTGAATAGTTTTTAAAGAAAATTTGACACCCTTACCCCTCTAAGCCCCTTTAATATTGATGTCAAACATCGTTATTGTTTCCAAAACTCTCGATATCCACAGTGCAATTTACATCAAAACTTTCCATATCCATTCTAAGCAGTAGGTTTGCTTTCAAAACTCTTCTTTTCCAGCATAGGCTATTAATTATGTTATATAAGAAGGAACTAAAACGTTCACAGATTTTTATTGTAAACAATTTTAAATGGGTCTTTAAAGATTGGAAAGTAGGGGAGTTCTTTTATATTAGAGGGTGCAATTGTGAGAGGGGGGAATGGTGGGGAAACTGGCCATACCCAATCATTTGCAACAAAACTCTTCATAACCAAATTTAATTGTTAAATATCTTTTAAACGGAACTTCCAATATTTGTTTGCTCTCAATCATAACATAGATTTAAAAATCTTCTATTATAGCTTTGTATATGAAAAATTTTCATATACAAAGATTATAGGTATAAAATAAAATCTTTTATAACATCTACCATTTCACCTTAATTAGTTTTTTTTTTCTAATTAAATTTTGGATATGACGAGTTTTGGTTCTCAACTACCCACTCAGTTGTAAAAACTAACCCACATACCTACCTACCTATATTCCAATATATAACAACATCTTCCTCTTGCACCATAGAAACCCAAATATATTGAAGACAATACGCCTACAGCTGTGAAAAAACAAATACACCTTCACATGTATACCTACCCCTTTCCCTTGCACCATAAAAACCCCATAAGCCAAAAAGAATATCCAAAATTGTTCTTTTTGTGTCTTTCAGCTTTATCTGCATAGTAAAAAAATGTAAACAAAACCGATAACCAAAACAAAATTGAATATTTTCTCCAAAATGCCTTCTACCTGATTCACTCTAACTCTCATAAATTCAGTATACGTCTTTCCCATGCTTATACTATTCTTCACATCCACACTTCCGCTTATTCCACAATTCTCCACGTCAAGGTACCCCTTGGAGACTTGAGATGTCGCCCTCTTCGAGTGCTACCATGATAGTACTATGGTTTTCATATACAAAGACAAAGCTAGTAAATAAAAGAACCTTTCACAATTTAGCTCGGGAATTAATGTGCCGAACAATTATTTCACGGCTAAATTTTGACAGATAAGAGCTGTACAGTAAGAATCGAAAATTTGATTTTTTAGCTCTAGCTGCGTACCTCTCGGCTAAAATGCTTGGCAAAATTTTGGAGAGAATTTTGTATGGGAGCGAAATTTTAGCTCGATCTGCGTAAATTTTAGAAAATCCGCATACCAATAACGAATTTAGTCTCCAGTTTAAGGTAGAACTAGAATAGTCGGAAGCTGTCGGAAGCTTATGTCAAAACCGACCGAAAAGTAGCTATCCGAAACGTCAATTTCACAAGTGACCCACAATGCACTTAAGTGGTTGGAAGTGAAACAAAAAAAATAATACCTAGTTGTTTATTCAATGTTTATTTTCTGATACTTATTCACAGCACAGAGTGATATGCTTTTAATTATTTATTTTGTGAAACCACTTAAATTCGATGTGATATAAATTTGATTTGACTTCACTCATTCATTCATAAAACAGAAAAAAAAAGTTGAAAACTATGCACCAAGCGCCAAGTTCTTGTTAGTTTGCTGCCACCATTTTGATTTTGCATTCGCCCACTTACGAAAAAGCGGTCGCTGAGCGCTCTCACGTCCGACGGCAAAAGTAAACGAAAAGTTCCACTTCGCAATTATGTGCGCATCATATACATTTCTTGTTTTCGCTCGGTTTCGTACGACCACTTAAGTTGGCTTCCGACTATTCTAGTTCTACCTTTAGTCGTTAGTAATATGTCAAAATTTAATACATGGAATTCCATGTTTAAAGTCGAACACTAAATGAAAAGTGTTGCCTTAGTGCTGTTTTATGGTATTTGAATTTGTATTTAATACTTAAATCTATTCCCAAGCTATCATGCTGATTTCAATAGATGAATGTATATTCATTGGGCTGGTTTCAATCTTTTTCTAATTTATTGTTTGTATGTTTATGTATTGCAACAGGAACAGATTATTTAATTTTTTTTCATAAATATTTAGTATGCCTGGTCTTACGTTCAATACGTGGTTAGTTTTTTGATTCCGTTTTATATATTTATAATATATAAGATTAAGATTATTTTTTTTTTTTGTTATTTTATTGCTTAAATTGTGTGTTTGCAAGTGTCTATATTGGTGATTTCATTACATCTAGTCTCTTGAAAAAAAAATATTAGTTTTGTATTTGTACGTGTACATTTGTATGCGTGTATATAAGCGATTAGGCAGGTACATGTTTGTTTTGTTTGAGTGTTTAGAATACGTTTCAAATTTTCTTATTTATTAAACATTATAGGCTAATCAAATCCATTTAAATATTTTTAAAATATATTTATGCTTCCACAAACGTCCTGTCAAAAAAATAACGAGACAAACTTCAAAATGACTGTCAATCAAGTCGTTTTTCTTTGGTCACTCCTTGTAGTCCTTTTTCAATCCTTCTGTATTCCTAAAGTATTCCAGTGGCTTGGTTCATTGCAGTTATGCTTTTGGGTGTGAGAGGGCACACCTACACGTAAACATACGTGAAGTTATTCTTTGGTTTACTACCTCTCAGAGAAATAAATGTTTGAAAAAACGTTTCTCATAAAATAGCGTCGTTTGGTAAAGTACATAATATGTATGAATTCAGAAAGGCAGCCGTTTCATATTTTATTGGAACCTAAAAAAGATAAAACGTCTAGAAAGAAAACCAATGGAAACAACAGCACTCTGTTCCCTAAAAAAATATATACCAAATTGACAGAAAGAGAAATATGACTATAAGACTTCCGACAAAAAATAATTTGTTTCCTTCTATAGTAGGTACTGAAAAAGTTGCTGTTGAAAAAGAATACGGCAATACCCCATAAATGAAAGAGAAACCAAATCTTTCCCCTTTTTCGTAACGCTTTAAGCCACGCCCAAAATCGAGTTTACCCGCCGCATTACTGGCTGAACAGAATGCAAAACGGAGCTGGAATAGATGTCAAAAATGCTGCAGCCGGAGCTGCAACAGTTGAACAATTTTTAACTTTTACTGCAGCATTTTTGACATCTACTGCAGCTTTTTTGACATCTATTCCAGTTGCGTCTTGCATTCTGTTCAGCCAGTTAGATGTTTCACATCAAAACGTTTGGGAAACTTGGTCAAAATTTCACTTACCATACAAAATTTGACAGTTCATTAACCAAATGATGAACATAACCAAATCTCAAACTTGTGTTTTACTACATACGTTATTTGTTATTTTTAAGCGAGTATATGTACAAAAAAACAAATCATATTTCTGTTTATAATTAGCCAGTTTATATTTCTTGAGCGCTCAGTAATTTTTCTCCTATCTTTGACAGAGCCGGAGGATAAAATATAAACAGGATGCCTCAAATAGAAGTCAAAACATCTCTCTTTTTCTTTTCTTCTTATGTAATTAACTGCGACAAAATATAATTGAGCAAGCGAATCCAAAAAATTTCAGTCTCAGTTTTTAAGGGGAAATGTGAGGAATTTTTGTGAGGAATCGTGTTTATATTTCAGAGTCCTCTGAGCCCTCTGAGATCTCAGAAATATAAACTGGCCAAATAAGATGCGGGTCCTGTGGCGTAACTATTGTGTTCAAGCCATAAGACTGAAAGGTATACAATTATGGGAATGCATCTTTTTCCAGTTTATGGAAAATTTACGCTTTGTCACTTTTATTATTTGACAGATCAAAATCAAAACATAACATACAAAACCTAATCATTCAACAACAATAGCCAAATTCAAAGCATTTGAGGATATTTATTTTTTAATATAAATGAGTACAATAAATTTAAAATTAGAACAAATCAAAGATGAGGATTTCATTGACGATGAAGTGGCGCGTTATGAAAATTTAAATGATACCAGCACTAACATTGCAGAATGTGGTCGAGTATTTCTAGATTTAGAAATGAAAACTTTCAGTTTTTGTTGCTTCTTTTGTCAAGCGGCTTTTCAAGAAGTGTATGATTTAGTCGAACACGTAACCGATACCCACATCCTAGAACCCCGGGAAGACAATGAACATTTTTTTGATGTCGAGCCTACAATCAGCGTAAATAATATTTTTCTTGTACAGTTGCAATTAGATACCTACTTATTATCATTTTTAACAGTGCAACAACTTGGAAATCACAGCCCTTCTGGAAGAATCTGGGGCAAGTAATGAAGCAACAGAATCATTGAATCAAATAAATCTCAGTCAATCGACCGACACGTTCACAAGGACAACAGCTGACACTTTATACAAATCCGAACTTTGTGATAAAACTTTTCAAAAGGGATCTGATCTTCAAGAACATCTTGCCATTCCTACAGGCGAACTTCCTTTCAAATGTAATCAATGTTCAAAAGCTTTCCGAACGAAAAAAATTCTTCATTACCATTCTGCTATACACAGCGGTAGCGAAAACAATTTCAAATGTACTCACTGCGATCAGATATTCGTTAAAAAACGATACTTACAAATGCATCTTAATTACTTATTTGACGAAAAATCATTTCCCTGCTTAGTATGTGGAAAACAAAATCGAACAGCTCACCAGCTTAAGACACACATGGTCAAACACAGCTCTACAAAAGAGCACGTCTGTGAGATTTGTGGCTCGTCCTATCGTCTTCGACATCACCTTGTCACGCATCAGATACAAACCCATGAAAACAAACGTGAATACGCATGTAACAAATGTGAGAGGGCTTTCAATACTCTTGCTTTCTTAAAAAATCACCAGTTATCGCATTCAAAGGAAAGAAAGCACATTTGCAACATTTGTGGAACTGGTTTTGTATGGAAAAAAAAACCTTATTGAACATGTAAAATTACATTCGGACATTAAAAATTATAAATGCGAAATATGCGGGAAAGGTTTTTTTCAAAGGTCTGGACTAATCACACACATAAAAAATCACATGACTACAACAACAAATTAAAAATAAAAGAAAGTGCATTATATCAACTTATTATTTGTGCTTTTATTTATTTAAAAAAAAAGTTTATAAAGTAATATTTAAGAGTGAACATCCCAGGTAAAATAGACGAAAGAATGGAATAGTTGCGAAAAAATTAAAAAAAAAAACAGAATTTTCGTGAAGATCTTTGTTTTCGCGTCTCAATTATGTCCTAAAAAAGTACCCTAAATTAAGTCTGTGCCAACATTTTTGGTTGGGTTAAGATCTTTTATGGCCTTTGCGATAGGCAAACCGGAACACTGATTCGATACGTGTGAACGCTTCTCATTTCGATTCTGATATCAAATCCAGAACAATTTGCTCTTCTTTTCAGAACAAGAACTGTCATTCTGTCCCCAATCGAAAAGGCCATTAAATAGAAACATGCAAGAACTTCATGGAGTAGCAAAATTTAAAAAAGAAACAGAAATACCTACTTAAATTGCATTAATGGATGGCAATTTTTCTTTGTGCGATTTGTGTTTGGCTACATCTTATTATAAACCCAAGTTTTTTGAGGAATTAGGGGTAAAGGGCAGTCCGCCATCTTGAAAAAGGGGGTGACTTAGTTTTTATTGAATAACTTAATAGAATTTCATTTAACAACAAAACGAAAAAGTAACTTTTAGCCAGAAAAATTATTTATAAAAATTAAATTAAAAATTAATCTTTGAGTTATAACGGGTCAAAGTTGGCCTTTTGATTTTGTAGTGTAAAAAGAACGAATTTCAGTTCTATTTTAATATCTCGAAAGCCGTTATTTTTTTTTCAAAAAATTAGCAAGTTTATCTTAAGGCTCATAAGATTCTACATAAGAACAGTTTAAAAACTTTTTTGTAAGTTTTTTCTGTAATGAAATATTTTTAACACCACCTCTGCAACACGCTAGGGCTATGTACATACAGTCACTCACAAAATTATTCGGAATAAAAAGTTTTTTTTTTAAGCCTGAGTTTTTTTTTCTGTTATTATTCTTTGTTCTATTATTGATGTTTTTGTTTTATCTACATTCCTCTTTGTTTCAACTCGTTATATGCTTATAAAATTTATTAGCGCGAGATTCTACCTGCCGTTACTTTTTTATAATTTCAACAGAGCAACAACAATCATTATATAGATTTGATATAGATTAATTCTGAATACTTTTGGGAGTGACCGTATGCAGGTAATGAGCGCGTTATGCACGTTTTTCTCAAAATAGGTTGATCTTATGATAAAAAGTATTATCTTTTTTATGTAAAATCTTATGAGCTTTTTCTTTTGTTGTCTCTTATTTTAAACTAAGAACACCTATTGCCCGCCTAACACTAATATATGTAAGTATGTTCTATTAAATTTTTATAATTTTGTGTTCATTTATTTCGAAAAAGGTTGTCTATCAGAGCGATGCTGAGCGAGCCAGCTTGTACTTTATTACAAATTTCAATTATTGCCATTTGTTCATTGCAACTGTATAATAGATAATAAATTTGCGCTAGATTTTCTTTATGTTTTCTTATAAGCTGGGGGTAAATGCTATAAAGTTATATTTTTACATAATAGATTTTTTTTTAACTTAAAATAATACATACCTATGTATATCTACTACTGGGATATTATAAATTCGACGAGTAAATTCTTTTAAATATATTTAAGTTAGCTTAATTTTAAATGTGTCTAAAGCTTAACTATTGAATAATTTGAGTCCTTTATATACATTATGCACATAAATATAAGGGAATATTGCTCTATTTGAATTAAGAAAATTAGGAAGTCTTAAATCATTTTGTTTGCTTCGTGCTTAGGTTTGTCTCGTCTCTCGTATTGAATGCATGTTTTCAATTAAGTAATTTGTATTAAGTTATTTACTTCAACATTATTATTACGAATTAAAATAATCTATTGCACTTAAATGCACTCGTATTGCTACTCTCAGAACATAAAAGCAAAATAGTGGGACAATACTGAAAGTGAGATTTTACAATGGCAAATAATAGTAGTATAGGCGAGCTTGAGTAAAGGTTATTCAAAACTTTAAATTCTTGCAGTCCTGTGTTCCTCGGGAGGGATACAAAATAATTTTGGTTAATACAATTAAACTTGAAGCTGCATTCATATTTTGTTTTCGATGCACTATTTAATCACTAAAGGCCCGTTTATGGACTTCAAGAATTGGATTTTTTTAGTGAACTATTTGTCACAGGAGCACTGAATCGAATCTTACCGAACAACGAAAAGTTTCACTTCAGAGATGTGCGCTCTGAAGCGCACCTCAAGGTAGACAAAAAAATAAGAGTAAAACTATAATTCTCGGAGTGCCACTGAAGTGGTCGTAAGAAAACAAGCGAATACACGGGAATCATAATATGACGCGGCTATAATTGTAGCGTGGGATGTTTCGTTTAGTTTCGTTCGTTTTTGCTTTCGTACGTGAGGTGCGATTCCAAGCGCACTTCACTGAAGTGAAACTGACGTTATTTAGCGAAATGGGAATAAAAAAAAAGATAGGGTCATGTCCCCAGTAATCGAACACTTAGTGGTTCATAATAAAATAATCGTTGACTGCGAGGAATCCATTTAAAATTATTTAGCAGCTTAAACTCAAATATTTGTTATAACTTTTAAGACTTTTCTAGTAACTTAAACTACTTTTTTTTATAAAAAAACAAAAGCTGAAAAAAGCTAAATTCCCCAGTTGTCGAACACTAGTTTCCTAAGCCCGAACAGAAAGTTTCCTTACTTCGAACACAAGATTTCGTACATAGTTTCAACCAAAAAAAATCATAGAAGTAATTTTCTCTCAGTTTTATTAAACAAATTGTGTTTGTTAATGTGTTTGTATTCAATTCTTTTAAAAACGAAGTAAAACAAAAACAGTTTAACGGATTCTTAGTTTGAATACAATTCAAAAACTGTTCGAACAAAGGAAGCTTAGCAATTACATGAGTTTCCTTGAATCGAACACTGGATTCTTTCTTACCTAATTATTTGATTGTAAACCATGAAACTATGGAAGAAAAGAAGAAAAAGATGTTCGAATACTGGACCTAACGTTCCTCTCAGTGTTCTTGACGCAAAACCGCAAACAAAATTTAATTATCTATAATATTTATTGCCTAAACGAAATGAAACAATTTTGACGGAGTTGCCTATATTCGAACACTAGTGTTCGAACAGGCAACTGTATCAAATTTGGTTTCCTTAGGCCCATTTGCTGATACGAAACTTAAATAATTTAAGTAGAACATAAGCGCTTATGTGACGGCTTATGCAGAGGAAAAAGTAGAACATAAGCTTTTAAGTAGAACATAAATGCTTAAGTATCGTATCAGCAAACGGGTCTAAGTTACATAATTAAAATAACTATTATCTTACAAGAAAACGGGTAATTACAGGCATTAAGCTTAATTTTGACACCAAAAATCACAGTTTCACAGAACACTTCCAACAGTTTTTTTTTTTACAAAAACTTGAAATTACTGGATTTCCTAAAGCCTCTTTTTTAAGAACTTTTGGATGAAATTTGACTAGTTGATAGGACTTCAAGGTTTGAATTAATAACATGAATTATTCTGCGTTTATAGAAGTTGAAAATCTGAGAACTAACACAGATTATAAGCTTTTTTTCAAAAGGTGTTCGACTACTGGGAGTGTTCGAAATTAGGCGACTCTACCATAGAGGTGATGAGAACCAAAACTCGCCATATCCATTTCAGAAAAACTTTCCATAACAAAATTTAATTGTTTAATAACTTTTAAATGATAGTAGTTAGAAAATAATGTTTTACATCCAATCGTAAATTTTGAAACTTATTTGTTATGGTTTAAAGAAAAATTATATTAGAAGTTTCGTTAAAAAGATATTTAACATTTACCATTGGCTGTGACAAGTTTTTCCGGCATGGATATGGCGAGTTTTGGTACTCATCGCCTCATGATTAATAATAGTATGGGTGTGTTTCCCTTTTGGCTATCCGGAAAGCTTCTTTTGGTTGGTGTATGACATTTGCTTCAGTGGCCTTCTACCAATTATAGTTCTATCTTCACTTTCGAAAGTAAAAGTGAACGAAACAAATCTTCCTACTCCGCAATTATAGCCGCGTCATATGATTTCCGTGTATTCGCTTGTTTTATTCCGACC
The DNA here is from genome assembly GCA_963921185.1 of Dasysyrphus tricinctus. Taxonomy (NCBI): domain Eukaryota; kingdom Metazoa; phylum Arthropoda; class Insecta; order Diptera; family Syrphidae; genus Dasysyrphus; species Dasysyrphus tricinctus. Next base: position 125,830,160 of record OY992532.1, read on the forward strand.
ACTTCAGTGCCCTTGCTGTCATCCATGTTGTCCCATGTAAACAACCTTGAACTAGATTCCATAGCTTATTCGATAGTCACCCGAACGCGTGTATTGTTTTTCCTTATGGTCGAGTTTTCATCCCAATTAGTTTTCAAAAATGAAACCAACATGGATTGGCAAGATCCAATTTATTTAAATGCCATAGAAAAGAAATGTGGAGAAATAATTTTACTGGCAAATACCAAATTTTGGTTTGTTTGTACATTTTGTGATGAACGTTTTCATAGCATTGTAATTTTTCGAAACCACCTCAAAGGAATTCACATTAGAGATGTCAAAAATATCCCAAATATTAAGGATGAGAATCCTTTGGATGTGTCTAAAAACGAAAACATGCATATAATTAAATGTAACTCAGATGAAAGAAATGGAAACTGCAATAGTCAAGTTGGTGATATTGAAGCGAGCAACAATTTAATTTCAGAACGAAGTTGCAATAACACAAACGATAATTACAAATTGGTCGGGGAAAAGGAGATGGAGGACTCCAATAACAAAATTCAGGTTCAAAATAACAAATCTGACAACAATGAAATCAGAGATATTAGTTCGAAGAAGAATAACAAATCAGCGAAAACAAAAATAAAAGAATCAAAGCACTTAGAAGGCATTAAGACCATTCCCGAAAATAAACAATTTAAAAGAAATAGAATAAATAAAGGTTTAATTTGCAAGGACATCCAAGATTTACTTCCTACACGAAACAGTTTAAAAATAAGGAAACGACAGAAGAAAGTTTATTCGTGTTCTTTTTGTGAGCACATAGGACGTGATAAGATTTCTTTGGAAGCGCACATGCGATCCCATCACGGCACCGGGACGCGCCATCAATGCGAAGAGTGTGGCAAGTGTTTTAGAAATAGATCAAATTTACGAATTCACATGATTATCCATTCGGGAGAACGTCCTTATAAATGTGATTTTTGTGATTCGGGCTTTTCACATCCAAACAATCTTAAAACACATCGGTACATACACACAGGTTAACGCCCTTACAAATGCGACCAGTGTGACAGGGGATTTATTGCGAGTAGCTGGCTCAAAATTCACATGAGAGAACACACAGGCGAAACACCTTACGTTTGCAATTTTTGTGAGAAAGGATTTGCTAGTAAATGTTCTTATAACAAACATATGATAAGTCACTCAGGCAGGCGAGCTCACGCGTGTCAACAGTGTGAGAAGTCGTTTCTACATAAAGAAACACTTACAAAACATATAGCGTGCCATTCAAATGAAAAACAATTTGCTTGCAATATTTGTCCAAAGAAATTTAATCACAAAAAGAACCTGGTTCAGCATCAAAAACTACATTCGAATATCAAGCAATACATTTGCAAGATATGTAGCAAGGATTTTGCACAGTATGCTGGTTTATACTCGCATATGAAGTATCATAAAAACAAAGAGTGAACAATAGGTTTGTTCGCTGTTCCCTGCCCCAGGGCGCACTGGGGAATGTCATTCAAATGTCAAAAAACTGGGGGCTGCCCAGGTTTTGATTTCACATCGAACATAACAGTGCTACTTTTGTATGATAAAAATGTTAAGGTGCTTGGATACTATTTTGTGCAGCTTCAAAATCTTTATGCAAGCACTAGATATCCATATATTTTCCTTAGCATTGTATTTATTAATATATAAATTAATAAAAAGTAGCAAAATAGTATACAAAATATTTCACATTTATTATTTATATCGTCATAAAAATTCGCAAAGTTAATCCTTTTCCTTTGACATTCAACTTTTACAAACAGCTGATTTCAATTTCGCAGCTCTGATTTCTTTCCCTGAGAAAAAACCTGGGGTGCGTAAGAGCGAGTTCAGTGCTCGCCCCGAACACACATCGAACACAGTGCAAATAAACTGGGGTGAAAAAAGTGTCACATAAAACACATTAGAGCGAGTTTAGGGCGACCCAGTGCGCCCCAGTGCTGACATCGAACAAACCTAATATGATCAATAATTCGAATAAAATGAATTTAAAAAAAAAAATCAGTTTTAAAGTTTGCTTTTATTCAAAGCTTGCTTATTATTTGGATAACCTCGTGGTGCTGTATCTTAACTATTTAGAGTACATATAAGGTGGCGCTATTGTCTAAAGTGAACCAGGGCCTCTATCAACAAGTTTCTTCGATCCACCTTGGTCCCTAGTTAGCTGTTTCCAGTTTCTCACACCAATTTTCCGGGCCGAAGTATTGGTTTTAACTGATAACCTTGATAGTTGGCTTTTCACTTTTTTGGCTAGATCGGGGTCGCTTGACGGCTCGTACCGTTTGTTGCCATATAATTTTTTGTACTTGCGATACAGGTACTGTGGTAGAGAAAACGATAAAAGTGGGTCCCGCAGTTTCGTCTGTCTGCTTGTTGCTTGAGAGGCAGCATTAACCACTGAAGCGATTCTTTTCAAATTTTTAACTCGAAATTGATATTCTAAGAGCTGGCTACAATTTTTTTTGGGTTGAATGCGTTACCAAAAATGAGCATGAGGGTCTGTAGGTGCATGCATCTTGACGTCGAATACAAAAGTCTGGCAGGGTTTTGTTGGCGTCCTGGTAAGGACGAGGGGTTGTAAGTAGCGGTTTTCAGACTATCGTTTTAAGAGCAAATGCATTTCAATTCAATTATTTAAAATGGGAAATGATGCTCTGGCTTTTTTTTTAAGGCCACAGACTTTTATTTTAACGATCCTCAAAATAAAACTCAAGATATGAGCTTTAAAAGCGAACCCTATTGGCTTTGCTTTGGACACTTTTTTCACAATAGTCTAAAAACCGCTATTTTCAACGTATTCTATTTCAAGATGCATGCACCTACCGACCCTCATACTCATTTTTGGTAATGCGTTCAACCCAAAAACCAGGAGAATACTATATGATCTACTGTCAGACAAAATCTCAAGAAGTTGAAGTTAATACTGAGCCCGTATCAAAAATTTTAAGTCGTCACACCTGTAACAGGTTGGCATTTCAAAACATGGTCTTTCTGTTTTTCAACTCAATTTTAGTTTTGTTGCTTGTAGATATGAAATTCATGCCGCCGTCGGGATATAATTGTAAAAAAATTTACTTTAAGTATAAATTCAATCGGCTTTAAGTGAAAGTTTTTCCTAATTTAAAAGAAAATGGAAAAAATCTCATTGAAGTGAGAAATCTATTCACTTTTCCGTGTAGGTAATGTTTTTTGTAGTTTTGCTTCTCATTTCTTAACTGAAACTGAAGATCAATTATCTGGATTAATATTTGCAAAAGATTGATACATACTTTTCATGCATTATTTTACACCACATGAAAATTAGGCTAGAACCTCGAAGGGCTAGTACTGTACTAAACCATTCGGGATTTTGGCATTAGAGATTCTGGCATTCGGGATTTTCTCCATTCGGGATTTTTTTTGGTATTTCGGGATTTCGTACCCAACCCTTTCTATTATCATCGTCATTTGGGATTTAGATCATTAATGTTACTAAGTTGTTTAAAATACACGTGCAAGTTTTTTTTTGGCTCGTTATACGAACAAGCATTGCATAAATTCCTGTTTATTTTTTATTCCAGATATCATTATCAAGCACCAGCTATAGGTACATAGGGGCGATCTGGCTGGATACGTTTATTGTTTTAAGTCCATTTTCACACCGATAGTAGTAAAATCTCAAGTAGGAAGGTACTAATAACGAACCGACAAGTTAAAATAAGTTATGAAAAATTGCTTAGCTAAAATCTTCCTTTTAAAATAAAAAAAAACAAAGTTTAAATGATATTTATTTTATTCGAATTATAGACAATACCATCTAATCTTTATTTTTGTGATACTTCATATGCGAGTACAACCCTGCATACTGTGCAAAATCCTTACTGCATATCTTGCAAATGTACTGCTTGATATTCAAGTGTAACTTTTCGTGCTGAACTAAGTTCTTTTTGTGATTAAATTTTTTTGAACAAACATTGCAAACGAATTTCTTTTCATTTGAGTGGCACGCCATATGTTTTGTGAGGGTTTCTTTGTGTATAAAAGCTCTCTTACATTCTGGACACTCGTGAGCTCGTCGACCTGAATGACTTATCATATGTCTTTTATAAGAACATTGCGAAGCAAATCCTCTTTCACAAAATTGGCAAACATATGGTATTTCACCAGTATGTTCTCGCAAATGAGTTTTAAGTGCGCTACTTGAAACAAAACCTTTATCGCACTGATTACATTTGTGAGGTCGCTCACCTGTGTGTATGAAGCGATGCAGTTTGAGACTATTGTAATGAGTAAAATCGGAATCACAAACATCGCATTTAAAGGGACGAGTTCCGGAATGTATAAGCAAATGAGATCTTAGATTATTTCCGTTTCTGAAACATTTTCCACACTCTTCGCATTGATGACGAGTTCCAGTTCCATGAATTGATTGCAAGTGAGCTTCTAAAGATTTTTGATCACGGGTAATTTTCTGACAAGTGGGACACGAGTAAACTTTCTTTTTGCGGTTCCTTTTTTTCGGAATTTTCTTTGGTGCAGGTAGTAGGTCTTCCATGTCCTCACAAATCAAAGTTTTATTCTTTCCATTGCCTCTCATATTTTCATTAATGTCTTCGGAAATAGATTGAATACAATCATATTTTTTTATACTTATATCTGATATTTTGTTAGTTTGCGTTGGAATTACTTCTTCCAATTCATCAATGTCAGATTGGTGGTTTAATGGATCCTTAAATTCGTTACTGCAGTCTTCTGTTGGTTTATCATCATCAAATTTGAGTTTCTCGTATGTTTTCTTGCAATCTAATTTTGAAATAAAATTATTGCTCGGCTCCTCACCATGGTCATTGCAGTCCTCATTTGTTATATCTGTTTCAAATTTAACTATTATATGATTTTCATTTGGAGGCACATCCAAAGGATTCTCATCCTCAGTATATGGAGCATTATCGGTACCGATAATGTGTATGCCTTTTATGTGGTTCCAAAAAATTACAATGCTATGAAAACGTTCATCGCAAAATGAGCAAACAAACCAAAATTTGGTATTGGCCAGTAATATTATTTCTCCACATTTCCTTTCTGTGTCATTTGATTGTATGGGATAATCTTCCTCCCAAACAAGATCGCTGTCTTCATTTAGAAAGGTTTCGTTTTTGAAAATAGTTTCTGAAGAAAATTCAGTCATATTAAAAGAAATATACCAATACGGCAATAACAACAAATTAACAATAACCAAAGAAGAGAAATAAAAACCAAATATTTTGCTGCACATTTGACAGCTAAAATCTTTGTTTACACCTGCAGTCTCACCCCGAATCCACAGTGGCCGCATTCAGGAATTCAGATAGCTAAATTTTTTGAGCCTGTGATTATTCGGCTGTCATAAAATATTTGAAAAATCAGTACTTTTGGTTAAAGCTAGAACTATAATGCTCGGAGGGGCACTTAAGTGGTCGGAAGAAAACAAGCGAATACACGGAAAGCATTTGACGCGACTATAATTGCGAAGTGGAGCGTTTCGTCAAGTTTCGTTCAACTTTGGTTACGAGGTGCGCTCCCGAGCGTTTGGTGAAATAGGAATGCCAAAAAGAGAAAGATGATAGTTACATTATGGGTGTGTTCCCCTTTTTTCGGTACGGAAAGCTACTTTTCGTTGGTTTTTGACATTAGCTTCAGTGGCCTTCCGACTATTATAGTTCTACCTTAACGTTTCTTTCTGAATTTTCAGATAAGAAAATAGATCTGTGCCTACGTTCTGTAACTCTTGCATCGAGAAATTTCTCGCATGGAACACGTGAATCAAAACAAATATGACGTGAATTGGCATTAACATTGTTTTCTCACATTCGCCTGGTTCTGTAACTAGATTTTCTCGTCTTGAAACTTTTCGGAATAAAATTTCTGTGAGAGCCTGGAACAATATGAGTAAAACTGTGAGAGCCTGGAAAAATGTGAGTTAAACTGTTTCTGTAAGAAAAAAGTCGAGATAATTTCTCGATTTACCTGCTAAAATTACTCGACAATCAAAGAGCGTGTGAGAAGAAAATTAAAGCGATTAAAAGTATAGAAATGGTAAATATTTTGTATTTGTAATTTGTATTATTTCAAATCAAAAACAAAAGAACACTCTCCCTTTGGATTTAGCAAAGAGGGTAGTTTGGAAATGTAAATGTAAGCGTTAAAAACAAATATAGAAATACCTACTTATCAATCATTTTCTTTTTTAGTTCAACTTAACCCCGAGGCCACACGAGCAAGTACTTGCAAGCAAGTTGGCTACATACACTGCCTGTCAAATTCGTAATTTGCATTCCACTTGCCTCCCACTTGCTTTCCACTTGCATTCCACTTGCTTGTCTCCCAACTTGCTTCTCAACTTGCTTCACTACTGGCTTCAAAACTTGCATGCCAGTTGATAAGCAAGTTGCTTGGGTTTGTTTGTGTTAGTAAACAAATTGTATGTATTGCAACTTGCTTGCAAGTACTTGCTCGTGTGGCCTCGGGGTAAGTGAGGTGCGCTTGAGAACTCTCCTCACTTCAGAAGTAAAATTGAATGAAAGTAGATATGTACGTAACAGACCCTAAATAGGGGCGATCATACCTATTAGACCAAGAGCCGACAGCAAATTTTGGGAGTGGAGGTATAACCAAAATCAGAGTATGAGGGATTATAGGTACATGTATCGTGATATGGAATATGAAAGTCTGGCAGTTTTTTTTTCTCAGCCTTTGGTGGGGGTTTAAAACCCACTTGGTTTTCTATTTATATGGTAGTGTCATTAACACTTCAATTTACTTTTAAAAAATAGGAAATCATGCTCTGTCATTTTCCCTAAGTCCCAACACTTTTATCTTTGTGATCCGATAAATAGGACCCATGATTTAACCTTTTTAAGCAAACCTTATTAGCGTTTTTGTCGAGACTTTATTTGTTGATTTTTTGATTTGCTGAAAATCTTCAAAAAAGGGATGATAAGGTTCACGTAAAATCGTTATATCTTGAGTTCTATTAATCGGACCGTCAAGATTGTGGTGTTTATGCTTAGAAAAAATGACAGGGAATCATATCCGATTTTTCAAAAATGAATTAAAGAGGTTATAACCCTGAAAATAAATCAGGGGATCTAGCACTTTTTAGCCCCTCACCCCTCCCAAAGGCTGAAAACAAAACCTGCCAGACTTTGGTATTTGATATCATGATACATGTACCTATAATCCCTCATACTCCGATTTTGGTTATACCTCCACTCCCAAAATTTGCTGTGGGCTCTTAGACTATATAATTCACTTAAGTGAAATTAGTAATTTTGTCCATTTTGTGCTTCAGTATTGTCAGTTTCACTTAAGTGAGGTTTACCTAAGATTTTTCATTTTCATTTAAGTTCACTTAAGTGAGGTGCACTTGAGAGCCCTCATAACATCTGAGGCAAGAGTAAATTCAACTAGACCAAAAGTATCGAATCAAAATTATGGGAACGTCATTATATAGATAATGACATGATATGCATGCATAGATATATCCATATACCTATATTATCAATGTGTTTAGATTGATATTGTTTCAATTAATGCATTAATAACCCTCAAAAAAAAAAAACAATATTGTAGTGTAGTTTTATTGAGTTCCACTTGAAATAAGAAAACTTTGTATTTAAAGTATTGCCTTTTTAATATTTTATTGAATTTTGAAATGTTTTACAAAGAATATTTAAACTTATAAAAAAACTTCGGAGAATCACCCTGTTTCATCAAACCCTCGGAAATAGCCAGGGGTTGTAATGTAACAAACTGAATCTTAAGAAACGCCACAAAAGTAACTTCCAAGCACAGTACACATATCTAAGGTATTATCTTGCGCATGTGGTCCGAAATGAGAACTGTCAAAGAAATTCAAGATGGCAGCCTTACGTGACCTCTTCCACTGTATTACAACAACAACGAAGAAAACAAACACAAAAGGATAATTTAAATAACACTAAAAAAATGTTAATAAACACTAAAAAGCTTGAAACAATTGTGTTTGTGAATAAATAAGTTACAAATGAACACATAAAACACAACAAATTTTGATGTTTAACTAGTCGGGGTCACGTAGAGTCGCCATTTTTCACTGATTTTGATGGATGCGCAGAACTGAACAAAAATGAAAACGCTAATGATATTACCTTCAATATGTGTACTGTGACTTCCAAGGTAAAAGCCACAGAGTTCTTACCTTTGTGACTGTCTCCGCCCGCAGCTGAGAAATGAATGAATTTATTGATTACAAGATTTACAAGATTTTTTTATTGAACCATAAGTATTTACAATTTGCTTAATGTTAGCTATCTTAAAGTATACATTGATTATTACATAAAATATGTTGGCACAATAGGGGGCCTAACTGTTTACATTGAGATTTTTTTTTCAAAATTTATATTTAATTGTCATTTATGTTTATTTATATTCTTAATCTATTGGCTGCTTTTATGAATTTATTGAATTCCAGCGCCTCCTTTTATAGTACAATTTCCATAGAAATAAGGAGATTATTTAGGTACATTATAAATTATTGAGATACATTATTTGAAACGAGAATACTAAAGTACTTTTCAAAAGTTATGTCATAAGGACGATTTATTGGGTACAAAATAATTTTAAAAGAAAATAAAGGGATTAAAAATAGTTTTAAAAGAAACAAACAAAAATAATACTGAGGGTTACAATATACTGGTGATAGCAGGCCTTATGACTGCTCAGAAAAAAAATATAAAAAAATATTTGTTTTGTATAATATATATATATGATTAAGAATGTCACAGTATACGCCGCTGGAGTATGCATGTTGGGGAAAATTTCCAGTGACAAACACCAAGATACTATTATGTACACAAGAAACACAGAGATTGAAGAAGACCGAAAAGACGAGCAGTTGAAATTAAGACGCGACGCGATACAGTCCACTTTGACGTGAAAGACAAATTCATTTCTAAAAACTTAAAACTTTTATTACTAAGCCCACTACCTGCATAAACCCTACTACCTATCTTTGAAAAATAAAATCGAAGTTAAACTTTAATACGGTTGTTGTGGTGTTGTTATTTATTGACATTATTATTTTGAGAACAAATTTTAGATTACATTCGTGCGTGATCCTTCGAGCCAAATAGAATCAACCCTCTGGACGTGGTTAGTGTTGTTCCTTAAAATAATATTTAAAAAACCTGTGAAATGTCGGTGACGCCGTTACGTAAAAGCGAACGCAAAAATAAAGGCCGCTTGCCGGTACACCTTAGAGACCATGATCTCAGTAAAAAAACAACCCCTGCCATTCGCAAAAGATCGTCGTCGTTGGTTACGTGCATTGGTTTCAACGGCAACGAGGAATCGACAAAAAGTTCTCATGACGCCGCCTTTGCAGCTGCCAAAGGAAGGCCATCAACATCACAAGGATTACTACAGAATCATACCAATGCAATTGGCTTGTACGACAGACAAGCAGATGCAGACGACGACGGTATGTATGGTGATATATGCACAAGTGATGATGACCGGTGCCAGACACAAATCTTTGAAGGTGGTAAATCAGGGGAACGACGACAACAACAGTTACCCACACATAGAAACTACTCCTTGGAAGTATATAACCAATGGAAGACACCAAAAGAAACGACAACACAAAAAAGGACAGCCTGCTTCAGCATGAACGATGTGGATACCGTGCGAGAGAGACGACGACAACATGACTTGGAAATTGACTTCCAAAGAATTGACAACTGGCGAAAGTCCACAATGTTCCAAGCAGATAAAAAAAGTTTCAATTCCGATTCCAGAATATTTGAATTGGAAAATAAAGTAAAAAAATTAACTGACGAATTAAAAAAAGTAAACACACGAAATAATTTGCCTAAACCTACACATAATTATATTCAAGAAGATTCCGAATCAGAAGATGAAACCCGACCATCTTATTTGGATTTGATGACAACATTTATGGCCAGACAATCCAAGATGGATTTGCCAAAATTCGACGGCAACAATCCAGAGAACTGGCCTTTATTCAAAAATGAATATACCCGAACCACCAAAACAGGCAAATTCACTTCTGGTGAAAATGTGAGCAGACTCAGGAATGCTTTAAAAGACAAAGCATTTGAGACAGTAAGTTCCTTACTGATTCTGCCCAACAGTGCAGAAAAAGTGATGACTATTTTGGAACGCAAGTATGGGCGTCCAGATATAATAATAAAATCCCTTATTTCCAAGACCAAACTCATTGACTCTCCCAAAGAAGATAATCCGTCATCTGTCGTCAATTTTGCAACTGCTGTTGAAAACTTGACCGTCATGATTGAGTTGTTAGACAGACCAGAGTATCTGGCGAATCCTCAACTTATCGAAGAGCTCGAAAGAAAACTACCACCTATGCTCCACATACTCTGGTCTGACACAATTTATGAAAAAGAAAGATATAATCTGCGTGATTTTTCAAACTGGCTAGATCGAAAATCCCACGCAGCTTCGCTTCGGATTTTTGCAGACACATCAGTAGCAGCAGGAGCAAAACCAAAACGACGGATTGGACGAGTCAACACCGTGACCATCAAGAATGACAACGAAAAGAAATGTTGTATCTGCTCTTCAAATTGCAAAAATGTCCCAAGCTGCAAGAAGTTTCAAGAGATGAATATTGACGACCGATGGAAATCTGTGACAAGAGCAGCACTTTGCTTTTCATGTCTGAAGAAAAATCACACTACATCTGAATGCCGCCAAAAGACACAATGCAAGGTGAGTAATTGTAAACGACATCACAATTCTTTGTTACATGCAGACAGGAAAGCACCTCAGAGTGACGTGAACATCAGAAACGCTACTGAATTATGTGCCCATAGCTCGGCAACAGACATCTCAACCAAACTTCGTATTTTGCCGATCTACTTAAAACATGATGACGTATCGGTTAAGACACTGGCTATACTCGATCCAGGAGCAACCTTGACGCTCATAAGAAGTGATATAGCTGATATTTTGAAAGTAAAGGGAGTCTCCTCACCACTTTCAATTAAATGGTTTAATGGTGACTTAGCTGAGGAAGCTGACTCAATTTGCTTTTCGACAACGATCCAAGGAACTCATGACGGATCAAAATCTTATCAACTCAGAGACGTGAGGACAGTTAAGAAACTTCCACTTGTTCACCAATCCATTGACAGGGAAGCGCTTGTAAAGAAATGGCCTTATCTACAAAAAATTGAATTTGAAAGCTTCAGTGGACAGCCAACAGTTCTCATTGGAGAAAATAATGGTCTTTTGACATCCACTCTCCAATTGATTCACGACAAGTGGAATTCCCCAATTGCAAGCAAGACATGGCTGGGCTGGACAATTAGCGGAAATGATGGCACAATACGACACCCAATGAACCAAGTCTTCAGTGCAAATCTCATTGCAAAGGTCGAAGACGACGAACTTCACAATTTAGTTAAATCTTTTTGGGTTCTGGACAATGCAGCGACTGCTAATGACGACAGCAAGATTTCCCGTGAAGATCAACGAGCATTGCAGATTTTAGAAAACACGACACGAAGAATTTCCGAAAACCGTTGGGAGTCTGGTCTCTTGTGGAAGCAAGACGATTGGCCACTACCCAAAGGCAGTAAGACAATGGCTGCTAAACGACTTCTGTTGCTGGAAAAACGGTTGGATAAGGATGACGTTCTTAGATCTGCATATAAAAACATCATTGACGACTATCTCGAGAAAGGCTATCTAAGAGAACTACCGATTTCAGATCATCGTAGTGGTCAACAATTCTACCTGCCACACTTTCCCGTGTTAAATCCAAATAAACCGGGCAAAGTAAGAATTGTTTTTGATGCCGCAGCGAAATGTAATGGAATCGCTCTGAACGATGTGCTCCTTCAAGGACCAGACCTACTAAAATCATTGCCAGGCGTATTGCTTCGATTTCGACAAGGATCCATTGGCTTCATCGCGGACATTAAAGAGATGTTCCACCGTGTTAAAATTCGTGAAGAAGACAGCTATAGTCAACTTATTTTGTGGCGTGGAGACGACCGAGAAACTTATCCGAAGACTTATGAGATGACTGCGATGACATTCGGTGCAACATGTTCACCATGCACTGCCATATACGTAAAAGATCGCAATGCTGAACATTTCATTGACAAACATCCAGAAGCCGTTAAAGCAATAAAGAAGAATCATTACATGGACGACTATTTGGGTACTGCAAGAGATGTAAAAGAAGCTTCATCCCTAATCAACGACATTATCAAGATTCACAGTCATGGTGGCTTTGAGTTGCGGAATTGGTATTCATCATCATCGGTGATCCTGAGGTCTATTCCTACACATTTGCTGCCTGCAGATCCAAACCGAAAAATTGAATTCGACAAAAAAGTTCAAAGCAGCCGAGTCTTGGGGATCACATGGGACACCGAAAAGGATGTCTTCACCTTTAGTACTTACTTCTGCAAAATTGACCCGAATCTATTGAATGCGACCAGAATGCCTACAAAACGCGAATGCTTGAAGATCATCATGTCAGTTTTTGACCCAATGGGCTTTATTGCTCATTTTGTTGTAGTTGGAAAGATTTTATCACAAAAAATCTGGAAGACTGCAACTGATTGGGATGACGAGCTACCGGACGAACTACACAACCTTTGGAAAGATTGGTTAACAGATTTGAAAAACATTTCTATTGCCAAAATCCCTAGATGCTATTCCAACATGTTCTTAGATGCGGATCACGTAGAACTTCATTGTTTTGTAGACGCTAGTGAAGAAGCATATTCAGCTGTGACATACGTAAGAATATTTAACAAAAATTTAATTAATGTTTCTTTCGTTGCAGCAAAAGCCAAAGTAAGACCCCTTAAACCAAATATGACCATACCTCGACTAGAACTGCAAGCTGCAGTCCTCGGTAGTCGATTAGTAAGAAACATCAAACAAGAGCATGAACGAAAATTTACCCGTACTGTTTTCTGGACCGATTCTGCGACTGTGTGGTATTGGATACAGTCAGAGGCTAGACGATATAAACAGTTCGTGGCAAATCGACTATGCGAAATATCAGAGCTGACAAATGTGAAAGACTGGCGATGGCTACCGACAAAACTTAACGTAGCGGACGATGCAACCCGAAGCGGCTTTAAAGAATTCCATGAAGATTGTAGGTGGTTCCAAGGACCCGAATTTTTATATGGCACCGAAACAAATTGGCCAGTAAATAAACTTATACAACCTTCAACTGTGGAAGAACTGCAATTCATGGGAATAGTTTCCGAAAAGTCATCGATTCCCCCATATGAGCTACCAGATGTGACGAAATTTTCCAATTGGTCCAGACTAATTCGAGCAACTGCCTGGATGTTGCGATACGTTCGGAATTGTAACCGAAAACAGCAAAGACTTCAAGGAGAACTGACCGTAAAAGAAGTTTGTGACGCGGAACTCCTTTGGATAAGACAATCCCAACGTAAAACATTTGGAAAAGAATATAGAAGACTACTCGCAAACCAAACCCTGGATAAAAACAGCAATTTGTATTTACTTTCACCAAAGCTTTCAAACAATGGGACGATTGTGCTAGATGGAAGGCTTCGAAAACTTGACGAAGAAGAAAGCTGTTATAAATTTCCTTTTATTTTGCACGGACATGACGCATATACAAGACTTCTTGTACGATACCATCATTTAAAAGCCAATCATATCGGCCACGAACGAGTATTGAACGAGTTACACCAGAAGTACTGGATTATCAAAGTCCGACCAACGTTGAAATCTATCAGAAGAGAATGTAACAGATGTAAGCTGCTAAATTCGAAACCCGGTACGACATTGATGGGACAACTTCCTTCAGCCAGGGTGACATCAGGAATGCCACCGTTCTGCTTCACCGGAATAGACTATTTTGGTCCCATTATGGTCAAAGTCGGACGTCGCCACGAAAAAAGGTATGGTGTTCTTTTCACTTGTCTGACGGTCCGTGCCATTCATCTGGAGATAGCCACTAATCTCTCCACCGATGTGTTCATCATGGCACTGCGGCGGTTTATATCTCGAAGAGGATGTCCCCAAGAATTATTCTCCGACAATGGAACCAATTTCCGTGGAGCAGACAAAGAGCTACAAACAAACTTAAAAGAACTAAATCAAGACCAGATAAGACAATTTATGACAACTCACCAAATCAAGTGGAATTTTATACCACCAGCATCGCCTCATATGGGCGGTTGCTGGGAGCGCCTGATGCGCTCTGTTAAGACAACACTTAAGATCATCCTTATCGAATATTATCCAACCGATGAACTTCTATACACACTTATGACAGAAATAGAAGCGATTATAAATTCCATACCACTGATTGACGTGCCCACGGACCCAGATGAACCAGAAGCGCTTACACCAAACCACTTCCTTCTGGGACGATCATCTATTTCAGCTCCAATTGGTGTTTTCGCAAAAATCGACCTTCTCCTTCGAAAACATTGGAGGGCTTCGCAGCATCTGGCAGACAACTTTTGGCGAAGATGGAGGCAAGAATACCTACCAACTCTCAACAGACGTACCAATGGCTTCAAAAAGGTAAAGGAGTCAAAGTTGGAGATATGGTATTCATCGTAGACAGCAATGCAGTTCGTTTATCCTGGCCAAAAGGTGTGGTGACGCAAGTTTTTCCTGGTGAAGATGGAGTGGTGCGAGTCGTTGAAGTTCGAACAGCTACAGGACTATATCGACGACCAATAACAAAAGTGTGTGTCTTCAATTTTAATCAGGATGGTATTGAAGAATCTCCTGACTCCAATACCGCCGGGGAGGATGTTGGGGAAAATTTCCAGTGACAAACACCAAGATACTATTATGTACACAAGAAACACAGAGATTGAAGAAGACCGAAAAGACGAGCAGTTGAAATTAAGACGCGACGCGATACAGTCCACTTTGACGTGAAAGACAAATTCATTTCTAAAAACTTAAAACTTTTATTACTAAGCCCACTACCTGCATAAACCCTACTACCTATCTTTGAAAAATAAAATCGAAGTTAAACTTTAATACGGTTGTTGTGGTGTTGTTATTTATTGACATTATTATTTTGGGAACAAATTTTAGATTACAATGCAAATATGCATTTAATATACGGGGAATGCAGAGGAAGCGCTAACGCAGCTGCAGCACTCTATAGAGAGCGATATCCAAATCCAAATGCGCGACATCCGGACTAACGAGTGTTCATCAGAGTCCACCAATGTTTTTCAGAAGGACGAATGCCTGGTAATGGACGTGTTCAAGACGCTGTGATGAAAATAAATTAGCGCCAATATGCTCGTTTTATTGAGAGGTCCTTCATTAGAAGATGCAGAGCCTGGGGGGAATGGGGGACAGTTTGAACACTTGATATAAATTTATTTAAAAATACAAATAAATTAGAATTTTTAATACAGTTGTTTTTATTTATCGCATTTCCCATACCTAAATCAAAACCTTTTTGAAAGTGCATACCTACTATTATTTTAGTTAGTGAATTTAGCACTCATAATAGTGACACTGGTATATCTATTGACTTCCTTACAACTCATTTTTTGTTGTCATCAAACTTTGATGAAAATAAATATTTAATCATTTTTTTACTAAAAAATTAATTAAAAAAATTATTAAAAAAAAAATCCAGCAACTAGTGTTAAATGTTACTGCCTTTATTTAAGAACGGTTATTTTTAAATGCAATAAAAATTAAAAAAACAATATGAGTCATTCATTCGTCGTCGTAGTACTTAACTCTGTAACTTAATTTCATCCGATAAAATGTTCAAAAACTACTTTTGTAGATTTTATGCCAATTTTATTGGTTATAGTTGTAGACACAAACATGTGTTATACCATTTTGGAAAGTACATTAAACAGGCCAATTTTTATCAAATTTGCCACTTATGTTCTTATACATTTTTTTCCCTGTATTATTTTTCAAACTTTGGTGAAAAAAAAGTATTGAATTATTTTTGAATAAAAAAACAATTTAAAAAAATTATAACACCAAAAATGCATCAGCTGGTGTTAAAATTTACTACCCATCATTTAGAACGGTTATTCAAGAATATTATAAAAATACAAAAATAATAAGAATCCTTTAGGGGTGGCCGTTGTAATCAGGTATTTTAGGAGACCCTGAATTTTTTTACATTTTTCGAAAATAAATTATACCATGGAGACCACAAGAAAAATATTTTTTTTATATTTTTTTTCTGAGCAGTCATAAGGCCTTCTATCACCATTTGCAGTATTATCCACTCATTACGGGACACCCTGTATAATATATATTAATACGTAAACACTTTTCTATATCTCCCTTTTAAACTGACTTAATGGCAATTTATTTTCATATTTTTTTATTTGAAAGGTATAGCCAATCGCTCGGGCAGAATCTAGTTTTTATATTTATATGTTGCCGTTTAGACATTAATAGAGTCAGGTCGAATTTCGACTACTTGGCGATACGTGCTTATATAAATGCGTATTTACTTATTGCATTAAGGCGGCAGACCTACATAAGACATTTGATAAAAATACAAATATTTTTAAATATTTGAATTTTAACTGCCAATAACATAGTTTCCGGTAGATATTCCAATGGAAAGACAAATCAATAGAGATGTTTCTCACATTGAGATACAGACACAGTTTATTTTTAAAAGTCGAGAAACGTTGGGATTTTATGTTCCATGTTTTCTCGATGCGAGAAGTTCTCGCCTAAGTTACAGAACGTAGGCACTTACTTACTTACTTACTTACTTAAGGTGGCGCTACAGTCCGGGGTGGACCAGGGCCTCAACCAACAAGCTTCATCCATCCGGCTCGGTTTCTAGCTAGCTGTCTCCAGTTTCGCACGCCAAGTTGGTTGAGGTCCTCTTCCAATTGCGTGCGCCACCTTTTACGCTGTCCACCTCTACTGCGTTGTCCCACGGGGTTGGATTCAAAGACTTTCCGGGCCGGAGCATTGGTGTCCATTCGCTCTAGATGACCCAGCCATCTCAGTCGTTGGCTTTTCACTTTTGTGGCTAGGTCGGTGTCGCTGTACAGCCCATACAGTTCGTTGTTGTATCTTCTTCTCCATTCCCCATCTATGCAGACGGGACCAAAAATCACCCGGAGAATTTTCCTCTCAAAAACAGCTTTGCTTCTCAATTGCCTTCTTAGCCCGAAGAAACAGCGATTGGCAAGAGTAATCCTCGTTTGATCTCAGCACTGGTATCGTTCGCTGAGTTTATAGGGGATCCTATACTCTATCCAACAAAAATTGTCAGTACAGGGAAGATAGGACGATTGCCTCTCAGTCTGGTTTGCATTGGCTTGCATACATCTGTCTCAAGCTAAAGCTCCCATAGGGTTTCATACTTTGAATTAAAAATTGCTACAAATCGAAGAACAATGTGCATATGGACCATGAATACCATTTCAAACATATTAAAAAAAGATCAATTTGTCTTTTTTTCCTACACCACACCCTTTTAAATGAATTTGATCACGTAAGGCTAGGACCGCACTTGCGATTTCTATCGCGCGACTGTTTAGTCGCCAGAAATAGAACACATGAATTTGAATAAGAATGAACGCACATGCGATCTAGAAATCGCGACGATTAAAAGTCGAAAATTTGTTCCATTTTTCTGGCGATGCGATTGTCGAAAGTTAAAATGAAACAAACGGACTTAGATGGTTGTGCTCACACTTGCGATTTAAAAAAGCGCGACTAAAAAATCGTAGTCGCAAGTAGACAAAATTATACACGCACTTGTGATCTTTAATCGTACGATTATTTAGCCGCAAGAAATGAGACACATGGTTTTAAATGTGAGTGCACACATACGCGACTTTAAAATCGCAGCGATTACAAAAATGGAACCAGATCTATTTTTTTGAGCGTTTTTTCTGTCGCAAAATTAAATAGACGCATGTGCGTGCATTCATATTAAAAGCCTTATGTTCTATTTCTTGCGACTAAAAAATCGCGCGATAGATAGTCGCAAGTGAGTGCATGGCAATTATTTGTTGCGAGACCGATTTTTTAATCGCAACGACTGAGAATCGCAAGTGCGGTCCTAGCCTAACGCTTTGTGAACGTTTCAAAACTTAGCACACATAACTTTTTTTGTACAAATTTTAACTGCATTTTATAGGTGTATTCAGAAATACAAACAAATAGTAAGTAGACAATCAAAACGAAAACACTGTTGGTTCTCACCCTTATAAATTTTGTTCTCAAAAGCTTCAAAACCGAAAGTTCTTTCATAAAAACCATTGAAAAAGCTCTGTTGTATTGTTGCCACTTGGCAAAGGCAACTCTGTTGGAATGACAACGGTCATGTTGTAGCGTAGAGAATGTTTCAAAGAATTACAACAACAATTCATGTATGTTTATCAGTGGCTTAGTGTCTTTTTCAGTGGCAGATTTGTTATTTTAGTTTTGTGATGGTATACACAGGCACCACTGTTTTGAAAAAAGCTCTCCCTTAAGCCCTGTACTGACAATTTTTGCTGGACAGACTATAGGTAGACAAAGTCTCTGACCACCTCAAAATTATAGCTGTCTATAGTGACGTTCTGTCCTAGACGTCGGTGTTGGGTGTCCTTTCTTGTTGACAGCATATATTTCGTTTTGCTTTCATTCACCGTTAAACCCATCTTCTTGGCTTCCTTCTCAATAGTCAATACTCACAAAAGCACCACTGACATCACGCTTTGTTCGTCCGATTATGTCAATGTCGTCAGCGTAAGCAAGTAATTGGACGGACTTTTGAAAGATTGTGCCTCTAGTGTTGACGTGAGAATTTTGCACTATTCTTTCAAGAACGATGTTGAAGAAGTCGCATGACAGCGCGTCGCCTTGCCTAAAACCTTTTTTGACATCAAAGGTGTCGGTGAGGTCTTTGCCGACCTTGATGGAGCAGCGTGCATTCTCCATCGTCATCCTGCACAAACAGACGAGTTTGGCAGGGATGCCAAAACTAGACATTGCTCTATATAGCTCGTCTCTATAGATGCTGTCATACGCAGCCTTGAAATCAATGAAAAGGTGGTGGGTATCGATTTGAAACTCCGGATAGGTTTTCTCCAAGATCTGCCGTAGTGCGAATATTTGGTCGATAGTGGACTTCCCTGGCCTAAAGCCACACTGATATGGACCTATCAGGTTGTTGACGAATGGCTTCAGGCCATCACAAAGTTCGGCAGAGAAGATCTTGTAGGCGATATTGAGAAGACTGATGCCTCTGTAGTTGGTGCAGTCCAGAGGATCGCCTTTTTTGAGGATCGGGCAAACAATGCTGAGGTTCCATTCATCGGGCATGCTTTCCTCCGACCATATTTTACAGATGAGCTGGTGCATACTCCTAACCAATTCATCGCCAGCCGCTTTGAATAGTTCAGCCACAAGGCCATCAGCTCCAGCAGCTTTATTGGACTTATGTTTAGATATACATAGCTATCCTTACTTCGTCGAGATCGGGTGGACGGAATTGTTGGCCTATGTCGTCCAGGTTGAATGGTGCAATCTGCATGGTAGCGGAATTCGGTTCGTCATCGCCGTTATACAATTTGCAGAAATGATTTTTCCATATCCTCAGCACCGACTGCGATTCTACTACGATGTTCCCCTGATCGTCCTTGCAGGCTTCGGTCCGGGCCTTGTAACCCTGGGAGGTTCTCTTTACCTTTTGGCAAAACTTCCTAACTTCATTCCTGCAATAGCATCCCTCTATTTCCTCGATCGCACTCTTCTCATGCTCTTTCTTTTCCTTCTTAGAAGCTTGTGCTCCTCTCTCCTCTTCTGCTCGTAGATCTCGCGAGCAGCTCTGGTCCTTCTATGCAGCCGCTTTGTATGCCTGTTGTTTGGCTGCATGTACTTGTCGGCATTCTTCGTCGAACCAGGGGTTTCGCTGTGGTGGTCGAGCAAATCCCAGCACGTCAGAGGCGGCATCTCTGATGGTTTCCTGGCAATTCTTCCACTGGTTCTCGATGCTTACAGTTGGTGGCATAGGACTATTTAAGAGGGTGCGAGAGACTCGATCGGAAAAGGACCTGGCGATTTCTTGCGACTGTAGCCGTCCGACGTTAAACTTCCTTACAGTATTTCCCTGCTTTGGCTTTGGTCTGGATATCCGTAGCATTACCTTGGCTACAACGAGGTAGTGGTCCGAGTCAACGTTGGCTCCTCGGAACGTTCGGACATCCTTGATACTAGAGGAGTGCCTTGCGTCGATCGCAATGTTGCCAATCTGGTTAGCGGTTGATTGACCAGGAATTCGCCATGTCCCCTTGTGTATATCGAGATGCGGGAACTGCGTACTAGCTACCACAACATTTCGCCCCGCAGCAAAGTCGATTAGCCTGAGTCCGTTATCGGAGGAGGTGTCGTGTAGGCTATATCTTCCGATTGTGCCACCAAAGACGTCTTCTTTTCCTAGCTTGGCATTAAAATCACCCAAGACAATTTTAATGTCATAGCTAGGGCATTGTCTTATCCAGGAGCTCGTAGAACTCATCCTTGGTGTCGTCATCTTTCTCCTCTGTGGGGGCATGCGCGCATATGAGGTTAATGTTGGCGAATTTAGCCTTGATGCGAATTGTCGTGAGGCGCTCGTTCACATAGTTGAAACTCAAGACTTCTTGCCTAAGTCTGCCTCTAATGACGAATCCACATCCAAAGAGACGCTGCCCTTGTGGTCGGTAACAGTCACCGTAGTAGATATCGCAGTCTTTCAGTTTTCTCTTGCCCGGCCCATCCCATCGCACTTCTTGGATGGCGGTGATATCTGCTTTGTAGCAGTCTAGGGCCTCCGCTAAATGTTCGGATGCTCGTGGTCTATAGAGAAACAGAACATTCCACGTGCAGATCCGAAGTTCGTTGTCCTTATTTCGTTTGTCAACAGTAAATCCGTCCGTATCCGAGGCTTGTTGTTGCTTCGCAACTTAAAAAGCTTTACGTGGCCGGGAAGTCACCCCGACGGCTCGACCCCCAACCTGGAGGACCACACCTTTACAATATAACTCCAAGGGCGGGGAGCCGGATTAACCGCTCCTTATAGGCCTCAGCTCCGAATATGTCGTAGTAGCCCGTATAAGGTGTTCACTAAGTAGTTCAACTTAACTGGAACTGTAGACGCCACCGTTGATTTTATCTTTAGAATTCTTCCGCTGCCGCCTGGATGAAGGAGTAGTGCCTAAGTGGGAACACTCCTCCCCCCTCTCTCGTTTGCTGCCCCCTTAAACCGTCCACAGGGATTGGAACCCCATCTTCAGTTAAAGGTACTAGGCACCCGTTGTTCACCGCGGGGAGAACGTAGGCACTGTTTTGTACAAATTCGTACGACGCACGTAGAGGTATTTGCTTCGAGAAACTGCTCATAAATCAGAGTTTAGGGTTTTTTTTTCCTGACTGCAGTTTGTACCCATGTAATAATTTGACATAAGGCGTGTTTGTTTATCATCGGGATCTGGATTTACTTTTAACACGTTACAAAAACAATTTTTAGAAAATTTCCCATTATTTTGTTTTTGTATTACGTGTAAAACTTAATCCAGATCCCGATGATTAAAACACGCCTAATGTTTGTTCGGGTACTTTCTGGGCTAAATTGGGCAGTCTGTCATATTTTGAAGAGGTGCAATTCTCTAACAGAAAAGTAAAACTGTGCAAAAGCAAACGATCGCATAGAACCAATAATTTCTACCACTACAATACAAATAAAATGCACGACTGGATCGCACGTACTTGCTCTTATGTTCAAGTTGCTTGGAACTTAAGATCTTTTAAAATATGCAAGTCATTACCTACAGAACAAAAATATAAAAAATATAAACAAAATAATATAGAAAAATATATGAAAAGCATTTCAATCGTTCTTTAAATTGTGTAAACAACTATTAAAATAGCTTAGCGCTCAAAACCAAGTATGCCATTTTATTACTTGAATTGAAAAAAAAAAATATATGCAAAAAAAAAAATTAAAAATCGTTGGAGCGGTTTCTTAAAAACTAATTTTTTATATGCATATATTAAATTTTAGTTATATTTTTAAAACAAAATTTTGGGATGCCAGTTTTCAGTATTTATCTATATTCATTCACGAAATCATTTTCAAAACAATTCATCAAACCGTTTTCAAAATATTGAATTTTCAAAAAAAAAAATTAATATTTTTTAAAAAATCCAAAATTTACTTTTTTTCAAAACTTTGATATGCAACATTATATTGACATTTTGGCTTTTGTATAAAAAATTTGATTGAAATAGGTTGAGCCGTTAAAGAGAAACAGGTAGCGGAATTCGGTTCGTCATCGCCGTTATACAATTTGCAGAAATGATTTTTCCATATCCTCAGCACCGACTGCGATTCTACTACGATGTTCCCCTGATCGTCCTTGCAGGCTTCGGTCCGGGCCTTGTAACCCTGGGAGGTTCTCTTTACCTTTTGGCAAAACTTCCTAACTTCATTCCTGCAATAGCATCCCTCTATTTCCTCGATCGCACTCTTCTCATGCTCTTCCTTTTCCTTCTTAGAAGCTTGTGCTCCTCTCTCCTCTTCTGCTCGTAGATCTCGCGAGCAGCTCTGGTCCTTCTATGCAGCCGCTTTGTATGCCTGTTGTTTGGCTGCATGTACTTGTCGGCATTCTTCGTCGAACCAGGGGTTTCGCTGTGGTGGTCGAGCAAATCCCAGCACGTCAGAGGCGGCATCTCTGATGGTTTCCTGGCAATTCTTCCACTGGTTCTCGATGCTTACAGTTGGTGGCATAGGACTATTTAAGAGGGTGCGAGAGACTCGATCGGAAAAGGACCTGGCGATTTCTTGCGACTGTAGCCGTCCGACGTTAAACTTCCTTACAGTATTTCCCTGCTTTGGCTTTGGTCTGGATATCCGTAGCATTACCTTGGCTACAACGAGGTAGTGGTCCGAGTCAACGTTGGCTCCTCGGAACGTTCGGACATCCTTGATACTAGAGGAGTGCCTTGCGTCGATCGCAATGTGGTCAATCTGGTGAGCGGTTGATTGACCAGGAATTCGCCATGTCCCCTTGTGTATATCGAGATGCGGGAACTGCGTACTAGCTACCACAACATTTCGCCCCGCAGCAAAGTCGATTAGCCTGAGTCCGTTATCGGAGGAGGTGTCGTGTAGGCTATATCTTCCGATTGTGCCACCAAAGACGTCTTCTTTTCCTAGCTTGGCATTAAAATCACCCAAGACAATTTTAATGTCATAGCTAGGGCATTGTCTTATCCAGGAGCTCGTAGAACTCATCCTTGGTGTCGTCATCTTTCTCCTCTGTGGGGGCATGCGCGCATATGAGGTTAATGTTGGCGAATTTAGCCTTGATGCGAATTGTCGTGAGGCGCTCGTTCACATAGTTGAAACTCAAGACTTCTTGCCTAAGTCTGCCTCTAATGACGAATCCACATCCAAAGAGACGCTGCCCTTGTGGTCGGTAACAGTCACCGTAGTAGATATCGCAGTCTTTCAGTTTTCTCTTGCCCGGCGCATCCCATCGCACTTCTTGGATGGCGGTGATATCTGCTTTGTAGCAGTCTAGGGCCTCCGCTAAATGTTCGGATGCTCGTGGTCTATAGAGAAACAGAACATTCCACGTGCAGATCCGAAGTTCGTTGTCCTTATTTCGTTTGTCAACAGTAAATCCGTCCGTATCCGAGGCTTGTTGTTGCTTCGCAACTAAAAAAGCTTTACGTGGCCGGGAAGTCACCCCGACGGCTCGACCCCCAACCTGGAGGACCACACCTTTACAATATAACTCCAAGGGCGGGGAGCCGGATTAACCGCTCCTTATAGGCCTCAGCTCCGAATATGTCGTAGTAGCCCGTATAAGGTGTTCACTAAGTAGTTCAACTTAACTGGAACTGTAGACGCCACCGTTGATTTTATCTTTAGAATTCTTCCGCTGCCGCCTGGATGAAGGAGTAGTGCCTAAGTGGGAACACTCCTCCCCCCTCTCTCGTTTGCTGCCCCCTTAAACCGTCCACAGGGATTGGAACCCCATCTTCAGTTAAAGGTACTAGGCACCCGTTGTTCACCGCGGGGAGAACGTAGGCACTGTTTTGTACAAATTCGTACGACGCACGTAGAGGTATTTGCTTCGAGAAACTGCTCATAAATCAGAGCTTAGGGGTTTTTTTTTTTCCTGACTGCAGTTTGTACCCATGTAATAATTTGACATAAGGCGTGTTTGTTTATCATCGGGATCTGGATTTACTTTTAACACGTTACAAAAACAATTTTTAGAAAATTTCCCATTATTTTGTTTTTGTATTACGTGTAAAACTTAATCCAGATCCCGATGATTAAAACACGCCTAATGTTTGTTCGGGTACTTTCTGGGCTAAATTGGGCAGTCTGTCATATTTTGAAGAGGTGCAATTCTCTAACAGAAAAGTAAAACTGTGCAAAAGCAAACGATCGCATAGAACCAATAATTTCTACCACTACAATACAAATAAAATGCACGACTGGATCGCACGTACTTGCTCTTATGTTCAAGTTGCTTGGAACTTAAGATCTTTTAAAATATGCAAGTCATTACCTACAGAACAAAAATATAAAAAATATAAAAAAAAATATAAAAAAAATAATATAGAAAAATATATGAAAAGCATTTCAATCGTTCTTTAAATTGTGTAAACAACTATTAAAATAGCTTAGCGCTCAAAACCAAGTATGCCATTTTAGTACTTGAATTGAAAAAAAAAATATATGCAAAAAAAAAAATTAAAAATCGTTGGAGCGGTTTCTTAAAAACTAATTTTTTATATGCATATATTAAATTTTAGTTATATTTTTAAAACAAAATTTTGGGATGCCAGTTTTCAGTATTTATCTATATTCATTCACGAAATCATTTTCAAAACAATTCATCAAACCGTTTTCAAAATATTGAATTTTCAAAAAAAAAATTAATATTTTTTAAAAAATCCAAAATTTACTTTTTTTCAAAACTTTGATATGCAACATTATATTGACATTTTGGCTTTTGTATAAAAAATTTGATTGAAATAGGTTGAGCCGTTAAAGAGAAACTAGAAAATCAAAAAAAACGTTATGTGGCAGGTAACGTTAATAACAGTTTTCGGAAATTTTGTTGTTTTTTTTTCTTAACGGTTGTATGGCAAGTACCGTTATTTTTGGAGCTAAAACAAATTTCAATTTCCCCTCTGGAGTTACAAAAAAAAACTTAAGTTCAAAATTTGAAGAAAATCGCTTCAGTGGTCTAGGCTGTAGGTTGAGGTACAACCAGACAGACAGACAAAATTGTGCCACCCACCTTTTTCGTGTTCTCTATCATCGTTACGTCATGTTTGATTGTTATCTCAAAATTTTTTTCACGAATCCAAAACTTGCCCTATCAGGTACTATAGGATGTAAAAAGGACGAACAGATAAGAAAAAATCACTTTTAACAAGAAGAAAAAACAAAACTAAAAGTAAACAATAGCCAT
Organism: Dasysyrphus tricinctus; assembly: GCA_963921185.1. NCBI lineage: Eukaryota > Metazoa > Arthropoda > Insecta > Diptera > Syrphidae > Dasysyrphus > Dasysyrphus tricinctus. Next base: position 125,855,689 of record OY992532.1, read on the forward strand.
TTTGTTTATGTGTTGTTATTCTCAACCCGCAGAACACAGTACTTACAGTGACGAGCAAAAATGGACAGATGTTTACTTTTATGTGAAGAAGTTGGTGCGGGTCTGCTAGGAAAAAATTGTATTTTTATAATTTTTTGTATTCAATCAAATCTTGTTTTCTTCTATTAAATTAAAAAAAAAAATATTACAATACACAGACAAAAAATTTAAATGAATTTTTGTACTTGACCACTTTTGCTCGTTTCGGGATTATGGCGTGGGGACGTTTTTCTTGAAGTTCTATCGGACAGTTAATAAAGATCGAGTGAATAATGAATAAAGAAAAATATTTTGACTTCTTGCGTTATAATTTTTCAACATTTTTGGCAAAAAGTGGCTACAGAGAGTCTAAACTCATTTTCCAATAAGACGGTGACCCTGTAAATACCTCCAAAATTGTCAAGGAATGGTTCGAGAATCATGAATTTCAGACGATGGCATGGCCCTGATGGCAATCCAACTGAGAATCTCTGGTCAATTATTGTGCAGTCAAGGTTATGACAGTAAGAAATTCATCCATCCCACACTAATGAGCTAAGGGGTCGCATTTAACTGGAGGGGAGCCGAATTTCCGACCAATTACCTTGCAATTTGGTAGAGAGCATGCCTACACGGTGTTTGCAAGTGATAAAGAACAAAGGTTTATGGAATCAATAATGTGAACAAAACTTTATCCCGAAACGGGCAAAAGTGGCCAATTCCAAAAATTCATTTAAGATTTTTTTCAGTGTATTGTAAGATTTTGTTTTTTAATTTAATTCAATAAAATAATAAGGGTATTCATGCAACAGTGCAAAGTCGTCGTAAACGTGGTAAAGTTTTAAACTTCGTAAATATGTCAAATTTTCCATACAAATTGTGACACAATTACGAAGTTTTATGGGGTTTTCTTTTGGTAACAAAAATTGATTTTTTTCCCCTTCAGATTTGTCAAAACAAAGAATTTGGCAATTAAAGCCTTCCAATGGGCAAAAAAAACAATTTTTTTTTTATCGAAAATCAATTTTGCAGATCTGGATTTTTCGGCAGATTTACCCATCTTTTACTAACACCATTACACACCAGAAGAATTCAAAGCCATCAGTTTGACATGTCTGAATCGCTATAGCTTCACAGACACAAATTTTACACCAAAACAATTAAAAAGAAAAATCAATCTGAATTCGTATACCATTCGCGACGAAAAAAATCAATTTTTGGATCAAAATCTGAATTTACCAAAAGAAAACCCCATTAAACGTTTACGTTTACGACGACTTTACGCTGTTGGATGAATTGAATACCCATAATATTTGATTTAATACACAAAATTATAAAATTAAATTTTTTCCTCTCGGCTTACAATACTAAGTTCGCACCAACTTTTAAAAATTAGTAAAAATATTTGTCCACTATTGCTCGTCACTGTACATTTCTGCCCAAACAAATTCCTTGGGCAGAATTTGGCAAAAATTTTCAGGAAAGGAATGTTTTACTCTTTCGTCAGCGTTCTCTTCTGTGAAAAACACAGCTTTGAGCTAGAACTATAATGCTCGGAGGGGCACCTAAGTGGTCGGAAGAAAACAAGCGAATACACGGAAAGCATATGACGCGACTATAATTGCGAAGTGGAGTGTTTCGTTCAACTTTGGTACTAAGTAAAGTAAAACTGACATTTGGTGAAATAGGAATGCCAAAAAGAGAAAGATGATAAATACATTATGGGTGTGTTCCCCTTTTTTCGGTACGGAAAAACTTTTCGTTGGTTTTTGACACTAGCTTCAGTGCCCTTCCGACTATTATAGTTCTACCTTTGGGCTAAATTTGGTAGATTTGGGTAGAATTTGGCTGTTTTGTGTGAGTACGCGAACAGACCTATAGTGTTTTTCATTTTGCATGCACACACAGTACACAAACAGAAGGTATTATCTTGCGCAGGTTTTCAAAAATGAGAACTATCGGAAGGAATTAAAGATGGCCGTAATCGTGATGCCGTCCGCCGTATTACAACAACTACAAACACGAAAAAATAATTTAAATAACACTAAAAAACTATTTTTTACTCTCAAAATAGTAAAACACTAAATAGCTCGAAAAAATCTTTTATTTATTTATTTCATCAATTGATACCAAAGATCTTCTGATTACAAAAATTTAACAAAATAATACAAATAATGATAAATATAGGGTTTGCAAACAAATTTACAATTCAATTACATTAATGAACAGATTATAAAAAATTTTAATAATCAATTACATAATTGAAGAACTTTCCTCTTAAAGCAATCTCTATTCATAGAAAGGTCAATCTCATGACATACCATATTAAACAATTTTAAAGAACGCGTGATTGGTTCATTTAACCCGTAGTTGGTTCTATGAGTACTAGTATAAAATAGCTCATTTCTACTTCGAAGAACTCGTATTGGGACATAAAAGGACATTAATGAAAGCAATTCGATAGAGGTTATTCGATTATCGAAAATATCTTTAACAAACAAAATGCATTGGGTTTGCCTGCACACACACATAACACACAACAAATTTCAGTCACACATCACGATACCCGCCATTTTCCACTGATTTTGACATATGCGCAGAACTGAACAAAAATGAAAACGCTAATGATATTACCCAGAGAATATGAATTACCAAGAAGCCAATCCTCGGCTGTCATCCGGCTTTGCCTACAAACTGAAACACGCACACATAGACAGTTGGGCTAAATCCACCACTAGGTTTTTGCACACATCGACAGCTGGGCTAAATCCACCACTCATTTATTCGCACACATAGACAGTTGGGGTAAATCCACCACGAATATGTCAGTTATTTTTGAAAATTTTCAGTTATTTTCAAAATCTCATGGACTTGTTCAAAAAGTATTAAAAGGGAGAAATTAATTATCAAGTGCTTACCGGACCTTATGAGTGTGTTTATTTATTTATTTGGAAAACTCATTAAGTGTTTTTTTCATTCAACGGAATGTTCTGCATAAACCATTCTATTGTTTATTTAGTCATTCCGCAACATTTGGAATACTTTCTTTCTATTTTTTTCATCAAGACTGTGATTATAATTCAATTTATTGAAAACAGTTTTGTTTCTTCATCCATGTTTTTTTTCAAGAGCGAAGGTATTGAATAGAAGAAGAAGAAAGTAATAATTACCACTATTAGTGAATTCGGCGAATGAGCTTTTGCCACGATCCAACTCATTTCCGAGATTTTAGCTATTAGTGAATTCGAGATAGAAAATTGAACGACTGTCGGTAACATTATCTGCACCACCGACATTTTGTTCAACAAATTTGATATTAGTGCAACCGCAAACCATTCGCTATCCATACAAACTTTCCAATTTTATATCCGCGCCAATTTTGTCGCGAATCTGCTTTTGATTTTCTTTATTTGCCAGGAAATCATAGTGAATAACACATAAATGTAAATTTAAGGCCTAACTACATTCATTTCACTTTTGTACAAAAGTGCAAAAGTGAAAAATACAAATATATGCTAGCGACACCTTCCTGCGAAAAAGAGTATGAAATTTGAGTTGAGCTGAATGCATTCAAACACGGAATAGGCTAGTTCAGTAACTATTATCGATGTGAGGGACATCTATGGGTCAGTTTCTTAACTGTTTATTTAGATGTAGTTGTGTTTCACTTTTCTGCTAAAGTAAAAGTTAGAAACGCACTAACTGCCAGCTAGTAAAAGTTAGAAACGCTCTAACTGGCAGCTCTACATTTTACGATCAATATTAATTGACAATAATTATTGAAGACATTATCTGTCAAAAAACATTGATGCAATATTGCCACCACAATCCGACAGAACCATATCAAGCATACAACGAAAACGAAAGATATAAAAAGAGACTAGAAGAATAAGAAAGAAGCAGAGAGGACACAATTTATAAGAAACGGTAAAAGCAAGACTTAATTTTTTAGTTGTCTCCTTTTGAGAACAAATATTTTATACGTTTGAAACTTAAATATATAATAGACTATTTAAAAAAGCGTTTTGTTATTTGTAAGGAAAAGTAATTCCAACAGCCAACAAATGACATTTACATTGAAGAAAACCAAATCGATTTTGTTTCTAATCAATGTCGTCAATGTTCATTGACAATGACATTGAAGAGCATACGAACGATCAATACTCAGCGAAAAATGACCTTCTCAGTGAATATTGACAATAAACATTGATTGTGTGTAGGGCTCTTCAAGTGAAAAAATTGAATTCAGCACAACAAAAATTTGCTGAACGCTTTCACTTCACTTACTTACTTATTTACCCTGAGGCCACACGAGCAAGTACTTGCAAGCAAGTTGGCTACATACACTGCCTGTCAAATTCGTAATTTGCATTCCACTTGCCTCCCACTTGCTTTCCACTTGCATTTCACTTGCTTGTCTACTAACTTGCTTCTCAACTTGCTTCACTACTGGCTTCAAAACTTGCATGCCAGTTGATAAGCAAGTTGCTTGGGTTTGTTTATGTTAGTAAACAAATGTGTATGTATTGCAACTTGCTTGCAAGTACTTGCTCGTACGTGTGGCCTCGGGGTTACTTAAATTATATTTAAATTTTTTTTTCAGACAACTCCTAAAGATAAAAACAATGGCCCTGAGTAGTAGATCTCAATCTAGATATAGTCGACTTTAGAAAAAACATCCGTAGAAATAAAACACAAATTTCACTTCTAAATGGTCAGATTACATCATTTTAAACTAAGCTTGAGGTTCTTCTTAGCATTTAGTGGTAAAATGTTTGTGTTTTTTTCTACGAATGTCAACTGTTAAAGCCGACTTTAGACTAGATTCAGATCTTTTTCTCAGGGCCAATCTTTCTAGCTGTAAATTTCCTCTTAATGGAATTTTTAAATCCGCTAAGGTAAATTTTTTCAGGGTTCAAAGAGATTGTCAATAGATAATTTACTTAGGACAAGCAGTCTTATTCATTAGATTCCACTAAACAGATGAATAGTTATGTATTGAATAAGGACTTATATAGCCACTATTCAGTGTTACACCAATTCTAATTCATAAAACATTTTCCTACCCACTATAGTTATGCAACGGTTGTGTCAAATAAAGTACCAAAAAAGGAAAATCTATTACATTTTACTTGCACATCTCTTAGCAAATATCAGCTGTTTGTGAAAAATCAATACAAAAAAAATACTGCCAGTTCGGGTCTTTTCAATTTCAGTGTTAATAATAGGTCTGATCCTTTACTTTGGGTTTCTGTGATTTTTAGTCCAAACTTGTGTCAAAAATTTTTTTTATATGAACTTTGACACAAGTTTGGACTAAAATGCGCAGAAATGCACAGAAAATCACAGAAATTCAAAGTAAAGGAACAGACCTAATTATAATTTATTATTTATCGATACTTTTGGGTTTGTTTGTTATTTACCAAAGGAAATTTTACTGTGTTAGCAGAAATAATAATAAAACATGCCTATTAATGTAATGCATATTAAAACTAATCAATAGCCGTGCTTTTTTAACATAATCATAATACAGTCAATGCAGGATATAAAAACAAAACAGAACAGAAATATTAAAAAGTGTGACCTCACCACTAGGGACAACATTTCAAACGCATCCCTAAGTTCCGAGGTGAATTCCAAAACGTCACTTTTCATTTATATTTTTTTTGTTGACATTTAAAGTTGAACTGAAATTTTTTTAGTAAATAATTTTAAAAGTTTTCATTTTTATGCTATTGAAATAGCACATAAGCGCCTGCTGGCGACTTAACATACCCTAAGCGGGGCGACGGAGTCGCTTGATCGAGACAGAGGACCCAAGAAGGGAGTTAAAATCCTTGGAACCCCCGAAAAAACGTCCGACTAGGGTATTGGAAGGACGAATTCATTGGCTTTTTCGTTCGCAATCAGGAGCGCAAAGCCCCGGAAATCAATCGGGGCTATTTTGCGCGGGTCAAGGGCGTCGAAATGTGTGTAGAAAAGTTCCTCAAGGTCAGTTTTTTTTAGCAAGCAATACGACTGTTGCGTGTTTGTTGAATAGCAGAAGTCCAAAGTCCTTGAACTTTTCCTTCTATCATTCTTTTTATTGCCCACCCCTCTCTCTCACTCTGATTCTATTTCTAGAAAACAAACGGTAATTTCCAGATAATAAATCTTGGTTGTGGCTTCGACACAATGTACTTGCGTCTGCGGGACACTGCGCATCAGGTGAAGAATTTCATTGAACTGGACTTTCCCACTGTCACTGCCAGGAAGTGCTACACCATTAAGCGCAACAAGGTTCTCTTATCGAAGATCCACGACGAGGATGGCGATGTCAAGTTAAGTCCGACAGATTTGCATGGGCCTAGCTATCATCTGATGGGTGTCGATCTGAGGAACATCGATGAGGTCGATCATAAATTGCAGCAGACGAAATCGATTACACATTGCCAACAATTTTCCTTGCCGAATGCGTCCTTGTGTATAACGAGGCACAGAATTGCAGGAATCTGCTTAAGTGGATTGCCAAAAAATTTCAAACTGCTATTCTGTGTTGAATCATGCCTCTCACTAGACACACAAACATCACGATTCATAGACTGTGGCTGGACTTTTAGCCGTGCCTGGGATATGGTTCAAGTCTAGCATCACGCCCAGTGAGCGACATCGAATCGAAAGACTCGAAATGTTAGACGAAGGTTAATTGCTATTGCAACTATTTCAACACTATTGCCTTGTGGTGGCATGGATTGGTGAACTCTTCCAGGACATCGAAATTACGTAAGTTAGTGCCATGAAATTATCTTCAGTCAAATTAAGTTTCAAAAGTTGAAAAACAAATGTCCACCTTGAACATCGACTAAAGCGGATGGAAGTTCATTTCCATTACTCGTCAGTCGTCAGGCGAAGGACTTAATTTTATTTTTGCAGAAACTTCCAAACAATTTAAATAAAAAAACTTTACAAACATTTATGTCAAAAGCGAATTTTGTAGTCAAGACGAGCTATCATGGAAGAATAAGAAGTGTTGAGCAGCTTTGAAGATATTTTTTTGTTTTCAAAATTTGATTTCACTAACGGCCCTATTATTGACACGATTCAAAACTAGTTTTAATGTAAAACTAGTTCTATATGGGTTTCGAGTTTTAGGTTTTGAACATATTGGTATTATTCAAACAAAAATTGGCATCTAAAACTCTGATTTCGAGTTTAGATTGACATCTAAAACTCGAAATCAGAGTTTTAGATGCAAATTTTTGTTTGAATAATACCAATATGTTCAAAACCTGAGACTCAAAACCCATATAGTAGTTTTACATTAAAACTAGTTTTGAATCGTGTCAATAATAGGGCTGTAAGTACATTCTTGCACAATTCTAATTTATCTTAACATAATTATGTACTCCGTATTTTTTTTTTTATTTCTTTGAAAGAAAACTCCTTAGATGTAAAACGATCATGGAAAATTGCAAAAAAAATTGTGTGGCAGGTACCTTTATTTTTTGTTCTAAAAAGATGAACAAAAACCTGTGGGCAGAATCTTCAAAAACTACTACCACTACGTACCAAGTTTAAGGAAATTCGATCTCACCGTTTAAGCTGTAGACCAACAGACACAGACAGACATAATTGTGCCACCCATTCTTTTCGTGTTCCTATCATCGTAATGCCATTTTTGACTGTTATCTCGACTTTTTTTTTTGCACGAGTCCAAAACTTGCCCTACACATGCCTACCACATTCTACCAATGGCTTAAATTTCAATGCATTTATGCATATAAAAGGCGTTTTTCATACGAGTACATAAAATAATTTGCAAGAGGGTGCAGGTTGCATCGAAAGAAGGAAAAAAACAACATCATCACATAGTTATTTTTAAAGCCAGAAAGCCATCCTTTAGTTTTCTTTTTAAATTAATAGTTTTTGAAAAATTAATCTGCAAAAATTCAAATTTTGAAAACATAATAAAAAAAGTTGTCCAAACTGATTTTTTTTTTTATGTTTTTTTATGTTTAAAGTATACTATTTTGTCTTTAATATTCAATTTTTTTTTTGTAAATTTTTGTTCAAACACGAAACACCAGATGGTTCTATGACTTTTATTTTTCTAGATATAAAAAAAGAACTATACTAACTTACTCATAAGTACAAGGAGAAACTGAGTTGATAAATGATCAGCACAAACCCTAATTAATGAAATAAAAAAATGTTTTTCAAATGCGTTTTTCTTTCATATTATTTACTATAATTCTGTCACCGGAAATGACCTATAATTAACTTTTCGTAGGTACATGCATATATTAAATATGCAACTATAACATTCTTTTACTTTGTTAACAGGAAGAAAATGATGGGGTTATACTTAAGAATTAGATTTATTTGGTTTTTAATAAAATGCAATTTCTTTACAAGGATTCACAAAACTTAATTTTTAAAAACATTTTTATGTTAACAAAAACCAAAGAAACAACACTCTATACATTTGTTCACAATATTAATGGATTTTTTTGTTTTGAATTGGAGGAAGGGCTAAGTTCGGTTTTGCACTTTTTGGGGTATTTTAATTGTGAGTTGTTGTTTTCTGATTTTCATGTTTATGATTTCGTTTTCTATTTCGTGGAGAGCTTGATAGTTTTATAGGAAGAAGGTAGTTGCGCGACTATTCAATTTGAATCAATTTATGGAAACATGGCCAGCACATAAGGCACTTGTAATCTATCTATATAAGTTGATATCTCTCAGCTTGCTAAAGTGGAAATCTCTTCTTTTTTTTCATCTGGAATAATAAACGAAAAGAGAATATACCTATGTAGTAAAAAAGTTGATGTAAATGGCAAGCAAAATTGAAATAATTTTGTATACCTGCTTACATTTTTAAGTAGGCAATTGACAAACGCAAAAAAATGCCTTATCCAATTGTTCGACATCGTTCTTTGGCAATGATATGACTTGTGGTAAATGGATGCAAATTTTGGTTTCAAGATTTCGCCTTTGCATTATGAGACTTAATTTGTTCGCTTTTCCCTGCAGTGATTTTTGGTAGGTATATCCTCCAGAAGACGATTTTTGTAGTTTCTCAATCGATTTACGAATATTTCCATTTTTGCAAGTCGATTCTTTGCATCACTGCATTCTATATGGTTTATATAACATTCGCCCGCCAGAGATCAGCTATAGCAATGTTAAATGCAACATGTTTTTGAATCTCTTGCAAAGACTTAGCTCGACATGGGGCGTTGTTCTTTTCAGATGCCACTGACATCAATTGCAACCAAATCGATTGCACCGACAACTGGCTTTGTTGGACCTTCTTTTGGGGTCGATGGTGATAAGCTGCAGAGATTTTGTTGGATAGGTTTTACTTCTTGGAAAAACACAAACTAATAATCGGATCCACCGAAATTGCACAAGCAATTCACAAATCAAAATTGGATTGCAGATGGCAAGAAATTATAAATTAGATATTTCATAACCATAATATTGGTTCTTTGAATCCAGCGCATGTATTATTGTTTGTAACGACACAATTATATCGATAAAATTACTAATAAATACAAAATATTAATAAAAACACCGAGGCAGACGCACAAAAATTCTGTTTGGAAGTGAAAAAAATCGAACTGTCAAAACAAATGAAAGTCACCGCATTAAATTGTTGTTGCAATTCACATCTATTCATCGACACGAAGTGAAATTACAAATACAACAATGTAAACAAATGGGTTTTGGGGGGTGAAACGTACGAAAGATTGGCTTCTTGGTAATTCATATTCTCTGATATTACCTTTAATATGTGTACTGTGGCATGCACACACTTTGCCACAGCATCCGTTGAAAGTCATCGATTGTAAGCTTGCGTTGTGGATCAGTTGATTTGTGTAAAAAATATTTAAACTAAATAATTGAATTTTTTTTTCAATATTGTGTACAAAGTTTTTTCTGCCATATAACGTTCCTGGTGTGTGCTTTATTATAAAGCATCATTAATAGTCTAGTCAAAATAGACATTTGACCTAGCCAAAACTCCGATAAGGCTGAAAATTGGTATAGACCTTCCTTTAGACATAACAAATCAGCTGTGAAAAGTCCTTGTCAATCCCACTCGAGCATAAAAAGTTATTGATGGTCAAGTGTCGAAAAAAATGGTTTTTCACTTATAACTTTCAAACGGTAAATGCTATTGTAAAGTGGTATGAGTAAATTTTGTATATCCGGTTTAGGAAATAGAGCTGTTTTAAAAATGGTAAAGTGACGAAAATATTGGTTTTTCGGGTATAACTCCTTAACGGTAAATAATTTCGGAAAGTGTTTCAAGTAACGTTATTTGTAGACCATTTGACTTTTTACGCGAAAATATAAAAAAAAAATCGAAAAATGTACCGGTAAAAAGATATAATTATTTATAAAGACCTTGGTCAAAAGCCAAAAATGACGGTTTTCTGATTATTACTCGTAAATGACGAAGTTGTTCAAAATTAATGTATGTTCAATTTGTAGACGTTAAAATATTCTGCTCAAAAGGTCGCTACACTTGGTCGGTTACAAGATATTGCGATTTCAATATGGCCAAATATCAAAAATATAGAATTTTCACGCATAACTCTTAAACGGTAAACGCTATCATAAAGTACTTTACGCAGAGTTTGTATCAAATGTGGTGCTCTACAAGATGTTTTTTTTTTTTTCAAAAATGTATCAATCAAAAGATATTAAGGGTATTCATGCAACAGCGTAAACTCGTCGTAATCATCGTAAAGTTGCAAACTTCGTAAATCTGTCTAATTTCCCATACAAATTGTGACAGAATTACGAAGTTTAAAAGTTTACAATGTTTACGACGACTTTACGCTGTTAAATGAATACCCTTATTATGTAGTTATTTTTAGAATTTGCTAAAAATTAAAAAATAACGGTTTTTAATTTTAAATGGCTAAGTCATTCAAAAAAATTTTAAGTTCAGTTTGTAAAAATTGAAATGTATGACCTATTGAAAAGTAAAATTTTGTCTCATACGAGTGATGGTCAAAAAATATTGCCAAAATGTCGAAAATAAAGGATTTTCATCTACAACTCCTAAACGGTGAATGTTATCGAAAAGTATTACTACAAGACAATTGGTTTACCCTAAATTATTAATAAGGGCTGTTCCTTTACTTTGAATTTCTGTGCATTTCTGCGATTTTAGTCCAAAGATCTGTCAAAAATCATATAAAACAGAAGTTTGGACCAAAAATCACAAAAACTCAAAGTAAAGGATCAGACCTAATTATAGGCCTAAAAATAGAAAACAATTATTTTTGGATGCAAAAACCATTTCCATGCAAATAATGCCTCGAGGTGAATATTTTTGTAAGTGTACACTGACCATTAGGGTGGTCCTGAGCACCATTTTTTTCTGTTCTTCTACATTTAAAACGTGTACCAAAAAAATTTCATGCTAATCGGATTGTATTAACACGTGCCGCAATGAGTTTGAAAATTTGAATTTTCATAAAATCGACCAAAACCGGGTTCTATTAAAAATTTAATTTGCAGAATTAATAAAGTGCACTTTCACATCGGTTACCTACTCTTGCTTCAAAATAAAAAAAATAAAAGGCCCGACTGGGTCGCACGTTCTTGCTCAAAAAGTTCAATTTGCTTGGAAACTAAGAATTTTTAAAAATATTCGAGTAATTATACAAACATTTTTAAAATTATTATCGAAATCTTTTGAGCTGTTTTTAAGATAGATAAGGTTTTTCATAACGGTTGTGTAGCAGGTACCGTTATTTTTGGAGCTAAAACAGTATTTAAAGAATCCCTAACTCTCACAGGGGCTTCAACTTTAAGCTCAATGCGGCACGTGTTAACGTGATTTAAAAAAATAAAAAAAATAGGGTAGTGTTTTAAGATGTCAATGAACAAAAAAAACGGGTGCTCAAAAGTTTTTAAAATAAGGACCACCCTACTGACCATGCAAACTAATTTTTATTCACCTTACTTTTTTTCGGTTGCAAAACAATTACCGGTCAATTGATTTGGACATGCAAAAATATTTGCATTGATTTTTTTTCGCGCTTGGGAAATGTAAACTAGTTCCCGTGTGCAAAAAAAATCTATGCAAATATTCTCGTATGTGAAAAATAATTGAGGTGAAATGCAAAATTAATTGTTTGTATGATTGGTTTACAGTTTTGTGGCTTGGGATTAATGCGGCCTACTACAGCGAAATTCTTTCAGAAGTTCATTACGAAAATTCCTACTAATTGACAGAGCAGTTGTTTACCCACTAAAGAATACTGCATTCATTTTCTTGAGTTATCTCGGTTACCTTTGTTTTTTTTTTGATGATGCTCATAGAATCGTTTTTAGTTCTTATAACGACCTATAAAATGGGCCTTTAATCGATATCATCAGCCAGGAATTGTGTGAATTATCTAATTCATAAATTCTCATTTTATGAGTCAAGAGAAAAAAATAAGTATATTTTTTCGAAAATGTTTAATTTTGTCTATAGTAATGATATATGTAATATGTTCATTTAACATATACCATACGTGGAGTTGCATCCACGACATAGAAGGTTAAAGGGCAGCTGAGAAGGTCAGGGCACCGACGTAACTTGTTGTTAAAAACTGAGTTATATATTTTCACCCCAAGTGTAACGAAAAAAGAATTCTTTTTAGCACACTTTTTTTTTAAATAATTTGTTCATACCTTTCTTTTGGTAGTGGTTCTGATGGATTTGGGTCTGACGGAGGAGGTTCTGGAGCTGGATTTAGAACTGGTACAGATGAAAACCTCCAGAGCCTTCTCCGTCAGATCCTCCTTTATCCGACCCACCACTAAAAAAAAAACAAAAAAACAAAAATTCGGGCTACAGTGTCTGTTTTGGAAATTTATAAGTAAGTAGTTCGGTTTAGCCAGAGAGAGGGAATACTATAGAATTTATATATAATGGTTTAGCGATGGATGCAGCAAAAAAATCGAAAAGTCAACAAAGATTACTTTGTATAGTTCGTGGCGAAAATTTATCAAAAGTATTTGACAGTAGTTGTTTGTCCAAATGTTAAATATTTTTGATAAATTGAGACCATTTGAGTATGCTGTTGAACTGCCTGACATTTAAAAAATTCACAGTTCAAAGTGGAAAACGGGTTTTTAAACTGTCTGGCAGGGGAAGCTATGAACTAAATAATGATCTCGGATTCCGTGATCTGGGATCAGAGGAGCATTACCTAGGGAGGGGTGAAAACCAATTATGGTTAACACAAGCTCTCGAAGTTTCATTCATATCTTTCGATGCACCGTTTGATAAAATACTTAAGTCCCGGTTATGGACGGCAAGAATTTGATTTCTTGATTAAGTTTTACTCAAGCTTTCAACTCCTGTGGGTACTTCTTTTTTTGCTATCTTTTACAACCAAAATCTACATTTTATGTTTTAATTTTTCTGAAATGAATTCGTTTAAGGTTTAAGCTTTAATGTTGATATAAGATTTTCCATGAATACAAAAATATATTTCAATTTAATATATATATTTGTATACTTCAGCAACTTTTCCAGTCCTCACTTCATCCATTTTCAATCACTTGAAATTATTTAAAACAAGAGCAAGAACCTTGTATCTGCATTTTGTATATGAAAACATACGAGATAAACTCGTATGTAGCAAAGACAGTTAGATCATGTATTGTATTATGTTTAAATAATATTTAACATTGGCATTCACTAAGCACTGTAAAATGTAAATTAAAAAACCTTGAAATTTCGATATTGTGTTTAATTGTAAGAAACCAAACGTTTTTTTCGATTCCTGACAAATTATGTTATTGTAGATACGAGGTTTAGGCTGAAATGGGACGAAGTACAATTCTCTTGCAGATTCCTCACTACGAAATAAAACCAGAAGAAACTATATCTGGAGCTGATATACACGATAATACCGTGATAAGGAAAATCGCAAAATTCGCTATTCATAATGAGGGCCCTAAAGTGTACTTTACAATGCGCCCTACCAATAACCAAATTTAGAGACAACTTTAATATTTAAGGAAAATGAACCTTAATGGTATCGACTAAACAAGTTTTCTCTTAGTGTTTCGCTATTCATAATGAGGGCCTACCTCTTTTTATCATTTTTTCAATTATTCTGTTAAAACCAATCAATAAATTTGAAATCTAGTTGAATTTTTTTTTTCGTTATACCAGGAAAACCGCATGCAATACCTTCGGTCTACACTTGGAATGAAAATATATAACTCAGTTTTCAACAAGTAACGTCGGTGCCCTGACCTTCCCGGTTGCCCTACGACCTTCTTTGTGGTGGATGCAACTCCACGTATGATATATGTTAAATTTATATCATTACTTTGGACAAAATTTTAACTAACATCTTCATCGGATAAACATTTTCGAAAAAAAATATACTTATTTTTTATCTTGACTCATAAAGTGAGAACTTATGAATTGGATAATTCACACAATTCGTGGCTGATTATTTCGATTAAAGGCTCATTTTATAGTTTGTTATAAGAACTAAAAATGATTCTAAGAGCATCATCCAAAAAAATCAAAGGTAACCAGGATTACTCAAGAAAAGTCCTACCACCCTCAAAAACACAACCCATAGAGGAACATTCGCCCGTTATAACTCAAAGATTAAACAACCTACAGAGGTCGAACTTATTTTATAGGTAATTTTATTCTCTACAAAGTTCAAGTTGGACGTTTTGCCGTGAAATGAAATGCGAGCGAGCTATTGCAAAAAAACAAAACCAATCTCTTTTTCAAGATGGCGGCTCTTCTGTAACCCCAAAAACTCGTTTTTATGATAAGAAGGCGTACCCAGATTCCATAAACAAAATTTTGTCCATCGAAATATGCGATTTCATGCCCTTTTTTGACTAATTTGACTGAGCTACCTACAAAATCGAAACTTTAAATGAAAACCCACGGGTTCTTGTAAGCAATTTTATTCGAACTCGATAATAACGTCTATTCTTTATTTTTGTGACATTTCATGTGGGAGTATAAACCTGCATTCTGTGCAAAAAGTTTGTTGCACACTTTGCAAATGTACTGCTTAATATTCATATGTAATTTTTTGTGCTGACTTAAATTCTTTTTGCAATGAAATTTTTTTGGGCAAGCATCGCAAACGAATTTTGCTTCAGTTGAGTGGCACGCCATATGTTTCATGAGAGTTTCTTTATGCATGAACGCCTTCTCACATTGTTTACACTCGTGGGTTCGTTGACCTGAGTGGCTTATCATATGCCTTTTATAAGAACATTGAGTAGCGAATGCTTTCTCACAAAATTTACAAATGTATGGTGTTTCACCTGTATGTTCTCTCATATGAACTTTAAGCGCTCCAAGCGAAACAAACCCCTTATCACATTCTTTACATTTGTAAGGTCGATTTCCTGTGTGTAAATACCGATGTGCTTTAAGACTGTTGGAATGAGAAAAACCAGCATCACAAAAATCACATTTGTAGGGGCGAGTTCCGGAATGGATAACCAAATGAGATCTTAGATTAGACCTGTCTTTAAAACACTTGCCACATTCTTCGCATTGATACCGAGTGCCGGTATCATGATTTGATTGAATGTGAGCTTCTAAAGCAATTTTATCGCGGGCTATGTGCTGACAGTAAGAACACATGTAAACTTTCTTGTTGCGGTTAGGGTTTTTGGTTGGATTTTTTGACGCAGGTACTGAATCTTCAATGTACCCGCTTTTTAAACCTTTATTCGTTAGATTGTTCCCGCTTTTTAAACCTTTATTCGTTAGATTGTTTGTTTTAGTTACATTCTCTTCCGAAAAATAAGACTCACTGCTTTCGTTAATTTTACAATCTTTGGTATTGCTTTGTATCTTGTTAATATGAATTGGTATTATTTCTTCTATTCCATAACTGGGACGGGGAGATTGGTTAATTATAACAAGATCCTGTACTTCATTATTGAGGTGCTCTCCTATCTCAGCATCTCCATTCAATTTATGCTGATTTCTTTCCTTGCAATTCTTTTCTTCTATATCATCAACTTGGTCATTAAATTTTTCATCTGCATCCGATTCTTCGTTAGAGTGTAAATCCAAAGGATTGTGATAGTAAGTGTTCTGAATATTTCCAGCATCTGTAAAGTGAAGGCCTTTAATGTGGTCTTGAAAAACGATAATGCTATGGAAACGTTCATCGCAGAATGTGCACAGAAAACAAAATTTTGTATTAGCCAGTAAAATAATTTCTCCACATTT
Organism: Dasysyrphus tricinctus; assembly: GCA_963921185.1. Taxonomy (NCBI): domain Eukaryota; kingdom Metazoa; phylum Arthropoda; class Insecta; order Diptera; family Syrphidae; genus Dasysyrphus; species Dasysyrphus tricinctus. Next base: position 125,871,938 of record OY992532.1, read on the forward strand.
CCTCATTTCCATGAAATCCTGCTCATCCAGCCTGCTTTCCTCATGTAAAAAGGATTCGTCATTGAAAATAGTTCTCTGTGAAAACTCAGTCATTTTATTGAATAATATCAAAAAAAACTATAATTTTGCAAAGAAATCAATATTTGGACCAGAGAATATCAAATAAAGAAGCCAATCCTTCGTACGTTTCACCCCCCAAAACCCATTTGTTTACATTTTTGTATTTGTAATTTCATTTCGTGTCGAAGAAATAGATGTGAATTGCAACAACAACAAGACCTGTGCTGAATGACTAGTTGATTCCATGGTATAAAAAAATACCATGAGTTCATTCTATGTACATATATGCGTTTTGCACTGCTTTTCACTAAATTGGGCTTTTCCAAAAACTATCTTTGTCTATTCTCTTTCTAATTTTGACAGTTCACAACAACAAAAAAAAGACGTGTGAAATCGAATTGAGCGAGAATGTAAACAAATTCACAATTCGCCCCTTTGACTTTGACAGTTAGAAGTTAGTTTGTTTACGTTTTAGCTCAGTTCAGACCAGCTGTTTCATTTTTTTTGTTTTGCTTGTTTCAGACTGACGTCTGGTGGAAATTCAGAATACTTAGCAAATCTAATAGTGCCCTTTCACACGAGGAAACTGACTATTCAAACATTGAACGCGCCCAATGGATAGCCTATCTAGGATAGCTTTCTATCCATGCATGTGTTTGAACGCAAATCAGCTGTTGTTGACATTTCTCATAGGATAGCTTTGTATCTTAAAATTTTTAGGATAGCTTGGGATCTCTTTTCTGCCAACAGCTGTTTCGTCATCAGCTGTGTTTTAACAAGGGATTACAACAACACAAACCTATCCAGATCGCCTTAGTTCGGAGTTTCAACGTGGCCAATGACTTCTTTATTTCATATTCTCTGATTAGGGGGTTTACATGGACCAACATGCTCGACAGCATGGGAGTTGTCGAGCCATGCTCGATCATTTAAACGCGAAAGCAACTGCTGGACCAACATGCTCGACGGATTTCAAAATTTTTTGAAAACTTGCTGGCTCTTCCAACCAGCCAACTTGTGTAAACAGATGCTCGACAACATCGGTATAATGTTATTGCATTATTTAGCCACGGTGACGGGAAAAAATGGCAACAGTAACAAATAATGAGTTGTGGAGACAGTTTTTCGTATTTTAAGAGACTTTAGAGAGGTTTGGGAAATAAAAAGCGAATTTTATAAAAAAAAATTTGCAAGCCATACTGGGTGCGTTTGTTCCAAAAAATGAAAAATAATGATGCTCGACAACATCAGTATCCATGTAAACGCAAAGTTGGGTGTACAGTTATTTTTTCCATCGAGCCATGTTGTCGAGCATGTTGGTCTATGTAAACCCCCCTATTTGGACAGTTAAGTGGATGGCTGAATTCAGCAATATACAATGGCTGCATTCATGAGAAGTTCTGAAAATTCAGAAATTATTTCGATGACCTCGAGGTCACATGGGCAGTACTGGCAGGACCCCTATTACACGATGATTCTTTGCGTCTGACTCTTTTCGAATTTTCACGAATGTGAAGGAGAAAAAGCATCGGATTTCACCTTCGCACTCATTGCATTTTGACAAGAGTCAGACGCAAAGAATCATCGTGTAATAGGGGTCCAAGCAAGTTTGCTAGACGTTTTCACCACCTGACCCGGAGGCCACAAGAGCGAGTACTCGCTAGCGAGTTGGCTACATACATTGTGCCTGCTTAAACGTGAAGAACGAAAGTGGTCAGATGTGAAGAAAATTATTCTGCAGATTTTGTTCTCCTCTTTGTGTTTTTCGTATTTTCATAATGAAAGACACGATTTGATTGGTCGGATTGGATAGGAAAAGCAACACAAAAGAACGTCAATTTTCTACACCGAATATTTTCAAATATTTTAAAATATTTCATCCCCTTCCCTCTTCTGCAAGTTCCCCCGCTCACCATCGTAAATCGCAGAAAATGCTTCAATTTCTTCACGTGTGATCAGGGACATTAATTGTCAAATCACTCGCCACTCGCTTCTCAACTGGCTTTGAAAAAGGCAAGCCAGTTGACTAGCGAGTTGGAAAAGTTTCGATGTATTTCGTTCGTTCCCTTTCACACGAGGAAACTGAGTTGCCAGCAACTTTTAGTTGCTTGGTGAGAAGGGCAGGAGGAAAGAGGGGCGAACAGAATCTCCCCGTCGAGGATTTGAGGAGATTTTTTGACATTTCTTTTCACATCTAGGTTAAGAGGTGTGTTCAATCAATAGACTTTCAAAGGAAATTTCAAAAATTGCCTGGAGATTTGTTCCCTCATGTAAAAGGTACGAGAGATTTTTAAGGAGATTAAAAGAGAAAGTCAAAAAAATCTCCAGCAACTTGTTTCTTCGTGTGAAAGGGGACTGCTTTTCAGTAAAAAAATTCTTCAAGGTGAGAAAAAAAAATATTTTCGACAAAGAAAAAATGGTGTAAAATTTTTTTTATTCGTCGTAAGTTTACAGTTTCCAAAAAAAACTCTAGCGTGTACCTATGTTCTGCTCTCGCATCGATAAAATCAGTCGAGAAACGTTGAAAAATGGAACAAAACTCATGCATTTTGTTTCAGTTTTCATCGTTTGCCCTCCAAAAGTACTTGAGAGTGCTAGGACGCCATATGGCCCTAGGCTAAATGATAGGAAAATCCCTATGCACACCTCCGCGTGGTGGAGGGTGGGTAACGCTTACGTGCAGGGGGACCGAATGGATGCCAGGATAAGCAGACAACCCAGCTTTGCTGGTCAGGGCACAAACTTGTCCTTGGGATGGTTAAAAGCCCCCTTAAGACGGATGAACTGCAGGTGGCGGTCAACGGCATGATAGTCTGGTGGCGGAGGAGCGTTTTTTTTTTTTTTTTTTTTTTTTTTTTTAAAGGCCAACGGCAGCAGCAGGTAGCGTCTGTAACCCATATTGGGCGGCTACAAAAGGCGTCTGTTTTCCCATAGTGGGCGGCCTCGAGCAGTTATGTGTTTGACCATACAAAAGGCGGGTGTGCCTGTCAAATCTGAGCTTATGTATGTCATTAATCGTATCTCGGAAAACACCATGGTGGAAGGATATATGCTATTACATGAAATATGACAACAATTAGAAATGAGTCCCCAAGAGGTAACCATTTTATGGAGAATCCTTCTGCAGCTTCGGCTGCTGTAAACCGCACATCCCAACTAACAAAATTGCTTCGCATTTCAGACATTATAGTGTTATTTGTTTCTATAGCGCGCCTATTACCCTCTGATGTGAAGTAAATACCTTATTGGAGTATTACTGCTTCCTTGAAAGTTTTTTGGTGCAAATTTTATCAGGTTGATAGAAGCGATATACCAATGTTTCTATAATCTCTCTATATTGCTTTTATGAAATGACGACGGAGCTTTTGTTCTATAGTCATCCTGTAAAATTATTATACAATCTCTATGTTAGTCTCTGTTACTTGCTAAGTTCAGCCACAAACCATTTCTGCTGTACTAGTAAAAACACAAACCACTTCTGGTATACTAAAGAGTATACACACAAAGCAGCAGTGTGGAGAAAGTGAATACATTTTTTTTGATCGTAATTATATTCTTCCATGGCCGAGCGGTTAGCGTGGTGGACTTTCAGTGCGAGAGGACCATGGTTCGAATCTCACAGAAACTTTGTAAGTTTATAACTTAAATAATATCTAATAAATTCTAAGATTGTATTTCAGATAAAAACTTTCAAATAAAATATCAGAAAATTAATAAAATAAAATAAAACTATAAATAAATAAGTATAAATCAATTGTGAAATATTTTTTTTTAATTTTTCCACCTTCTTCTATAAGACCTCTAAATTGAGTCCAGTAAGTGCTTTCCAGGGCAACTGAATTTAGTCCATAAAGGTCCACTAGGAGCTTAAAAAGTGCGCCCTTTCAATTCTATGGACTATTTTATAATGTTTATATGATTGCAAGAGATGATTGTGGGAAGCTTCTTTGGATGATTATAGGGGCAAAATTGTTAGTTGGGATCGGATTTGGGGGTGCGGCATCTTTCGTGTACCAGCGTCAATCAAGACGCTATAACAATAAATGAATCGTTAACAAATAGAAGAAGTCTTTTAAGAGGAGCAAATGATACTTTTGGCTACCGCATACGTACGAAAATCGGAGCATGGAACGTTCGATCCTTGTACGGCGAAGGTAGATACGAGCAGGTTGAGCGTGAAATGCTTCACCTTAAGATCAGTATCCTGGGCATCAGTGAAACTAGGTGGAGAGGAAGAGCCGAATACAGAGCTGACTCTGGGCAAACGAGAATGCTGTATTCCGGGGAGGATGAAAGAGAGGGTGGCCAAAGGCTGCATGGTGTCGGAATTATGTTGAACGAAGAAGCAAGGCGTAGTCTTATATCCTGGGCGCCCATTTCTGCAAGAATAATGACAGCAAGGTTCCGTTCAAAAATTCGCAACGTCACAATAATTCAGTGCTACGCCCCCACAAATGAAGCGACCGAGGAAGACAAAACCGCTTTCTACACTCATCTTAACTCAGTTTACAGTGGTGTTCCAAGAGCCGACATCATAATTGTCATGGGAGATCTCAATGCCCAAGTCGGATCAGACAACTACGCTCTGGAACGCGTCATGGGGAAAAATGGCTTGGGGTCACGAAATGAAAATGGCGATTTGCTGGTCGATTTTTGTAACGCTAATCGTCTTGTACTGGGTGGAACTGTGTTTAAACATAAGACTTGCAACAAAATCACCTGGGTACATCCGGATGGTCAAACTGAAAACCAAATTGACCACATCATGATTCAGCAGCGATGGAGGAAGTCAATGTGCGATGTTCGGAGCATAAGAAATGCCGACATTGGAAGCGACCATCATTTGGTTCTCATGAGTCTCAAGCTACGAACGGCAGCTGTACAACGTCAATCACAGGGTGCAGCAAGGAAGTCGAAGTTCAATACAAATGCTTTAAGTGATCCCAACATATGTCGTAACTATGTCACCAACCTTAACGACAGAGCTTCGTCATTAAACGGAATACAACATTCAACAATTGATGAGATGTGGGGTGATATAAAAAGTGTTTTTATGGATGCTGGATCCGAAACTGTACCCAAGCAGTCGAGAGTTAGAGACTCTTGGATATCCCAAGACACCTGGGATAAAATCGAGCTTCGCAAATCGTTGAAGATGCAAATAAATGCCGAAGCAGATGCTCAACGAAAGACTGAATTGCGAAGAGAGTATCGCTTAGCACATAAGATGGTCTATCGCTGTGTGAGACGAGACAAGAGGGTGAGGTTAGACGGTCTCGCAGAAAATGCGGAAAACGCTGCAAGAAGAGGAGACATGAGGGAATTGTACCAAATATCCAAGGAAAATGTCGGAAAGAAAACCAACACCAATCATCCTGTAATGGATGTGGATGGTACACTTTTGGTATCAATCGAGGATCAGCTGCACAGGTGGAAGGAGCACTTTTGTGCCTTGCTTAATGAGGATTCTGTCGAGCAGAGTGCTGAAGTGCCCCAGCTTAACGAGATGCGTAGATCATATAGGGGTATTGACATCGAGCCCCCTACAGTACTGGAAATTCAATCTTCGATAAATCTTCTCAAAAACAACAAAGCAGCTGGACTTGATGGTATACCAGCCGAGTTCCTGAAAGCTACCCTGTCAGAACGGCTAGTATTCTACACCCGTTGATACAAGCTGTGTGGGAAAATGAAATCTATCCCAGCGACTGGAAGGATGGTGTAATTGTTAAGTTTTCAAAGAAAGGTGATCTTAAGAATTGCAACAATTGGCGAGGTATTACAGTTTTGTCCGTTTTTCCAAAATTAATGGCAACCATCATTCTGGAGCGGATAAAGGTTAGAATCGAGTCTACACTCAAGAAGCATCAAGCTGGTTTCCGCAGTGGGCGGTCTTGTGTCGACCATATCAACACTCTGCGTATCGTTCTTGAGCAGTCTGCGGAGTTTCAATCACCGCTTTACCTCATGTTTGTGGATTTTGAGAAGGCCTTTGACGGAGTCAACCGTGAATGTATATGGAGATCACTTCTTGGTAGAGGAATTCCCCCAAAAATTGTTGCCATTATAAGAGAGTCCTATGACAACGCAAGATGCTTTGTTTTACACAATGGGCAGCTATCCGACTCTTTCGAAGTGCGGCAGGGTGTGAGACAGGGAGATGTTCTATCGCCAATTCTCTTTCTACTGGCGATTGACGATGTCTTGACGGCCAGCGTTGGAACATCAGAGAGGCAGGGCATTCAATGGAGACCGTTTGAAAGGCTTAGCCACTTAGACTATGCCGATGATATATGTCTCTTGGCAAATAACATCAGCGGGCTGAACGGGATGTGTCAAGCTCTGAAGGTAAAAGGAGAGGCGAGTGGTCTGAAAATAAATAGCAAAAAGACAAAAATAATGCTCACAGGCCGCTCCACACATCAGCGTATTTTAATACAGGAGACGCCAGTTGAAGAGGTTGAACAATTTAACTACCTTGGAAGTATTGTTTCAGCAAATGGTGGTACTGATCTGGACGTTCAAAGTAGAATAAATAAAGCTCGCGCAGCCTTCGGTTCTCTCTCCCAAATTTGGAAATTATGTCAAATCTCCTTGCGCACAAAGTTGAGATTCTTCGAATCCAATGTCAAATCCGTGCTGTTATATGCTTGCGAAACCTGGAAAGTCACGACTACCATCTCAAAGAAATTGCAGGCTTTTGTGAACCTTTGTCTACGCCATATTCTAAAAATTCGCTGGCCACAAATTATATCAAACGAGGAATTGTGGCGCAGGACAAGCCAGGAGCGGCTGGACGTTGACATAAGAAAGTGTAAATGGCAATGGATTGGTCACACACTGAGGAAGCCAAACGATGAAATTGCAAAGCAGTCATTTGAATGGAATCCTCAGGGTGCACGGTGGGTTGGAAGACCAAGAACAACATGGAAATCAACAGTTCTAGCAGAAGCAGACTCCCAGAGAAAGACGTGGCCACAGTTAAAATATCTATCTGCAGACCGAGAAGGATGGAAACGATTTGTTGGCGCCCTATGCCCCAACCGGGGTTACAGGACTTGATGATGATTTCATCGTTTCTCGACCAGTTTTTTCGATGCGAGAGTTATGTCGTTTTCGATTGGATTTTCTGACTGTTCTACTCCTTTTTAATTCCAATAGAATATGAAAACATCGTGTTATCAAATTTACACACACACTACTGAATGACGCCATATTATAAAATGACTTCTTCAAGCATTCATCACTTTTGACAAGTAGTGCGACGAAAAACTGTATGTGTATGCGTGTGTTCCAAATCTACTCCTTCAAATCGGGAACAAAAAAATACTCCGAAAACAGTACTCCGAACAGCCAATTGGACTTTTCCAAAAACTATCTTTGTCTTTTCTCTTTCTAATTTTGACAGTTCAAAACAACAAAAACAAAACGTGTGAAACCAAACTTGATAAAAAGTAAACATATGCTCTTTTCAGTGCAAGGTGGATTTTTAATATTTTCTGTGATGTTTTATAAAAAATAAGCTTAATAAGTTATTGAAATTGATTTATTGTTAAATTGGCGTTATAACCACAGTTTTATACGTTTTTATTGGAAAACAAACAAGCATTGTATTGTTAAAATATTTGGCAAAATCGAAAGTAAAACAGTAGGTAATGAGGCATTTTCACAAAAAAACTTTCTCCGACGATATTTAAAATGTTTTATTTTTATTCGGTAGCAATAGTTTTAAGAAAAACTTTTTAGAATTAAATTTTTCCCCAAATAAATACGAAAACATGCACAAGAAGTTAGTAAGTATATTTTATTCTAAGATACACAAAAATTCACTGTTCGTGCTTTTGACAGGGTTTGTTTACTTTTTATTGAGTTTCGACCAGCTGTTTTCTTTTTTTTTTTCTTGTTTTACACTGACGTCTGGTGGATATTCCGAATCGAAAGCTTTTGGAGTAGCAGAGTGAAAATGGAGTAGAAAAGGCGTACTCCTAACGTCCAATCGAAAACGACATTACAGAACGTTGGCACTGATTCACAATGCCCCTGCTCACACGTGAAGAAATTCAAGCATATTCTGCGATTTGTGATGGTGAGCGGGGTTACTTGCAGAAGAGGGAGGGGGATGAAATATTTTAAAATATTTGAAAATATTTGGTGTAGAAAATTGACGTTCTCTTTTGTATTGCTTCTCCTATCCAATCCAACCAATCAAATCGTGTCTTTCATTATGAAAATATGAAAAACACAAAGAGGAGAACAAAATCTGCAGAATAATTGTATTCACATCTGAACACTTTCGTTCTTCACGTGTAAGCAGGCACAAAGCGACTAGAAAACGAGACGTGATTCGCTGTCATCTTTTTCTAGTTATAAAATCGTTTCCCAATTCATATTGCGGTGAGATTTCTTACAACGAGAACTTTTTTCTGTAAAGACAACAGATTATAAATTACTTTATCTTTTAATTTCAAGTTATCGTATTTTTTCTTTAAAAAATACTTCCATTATGTAAATAGCTCTTCAAAAAAGAAAATATTCGTCTCGTCGCGTCCTCGTCTCGTCACATTGTGAATCAGCTATTTCACTTACCCTGAGGCCACACGAGCCAGTATTGGCTTGCCAGTAGCAATATACTCATATTTTTTTACTAACACATACAAACCTGAGCAACTGGCTTGTCTTTTTCGTAGCCATTCCGTAGCATGTTTAGAAAAATAGTCTTAAGTCTACTCACATTTTTTTTCACAAAATATTATCGGGAGTCCATGCCCATTCCCTAAGAACTCAAAGTTTTATAAATTTGATAAGCGATCTAAAAATGTTTGAAGATGAATAAAGCCGGAACCACACTTGTCTCGTCTGTTGTGTTTTGGATTTCCGTTCTACAAGAAAGCCAAAAAATGGCGAATTAGTTGATAGGGAATTTTACGAATCTGTCAATTTCAAGAGTGACAGCTTCCATTGAGGCGGAAGTATCAAATTCCAAAGTGCAAAGCAAAAAAAAAAAACAATTGTTCAGTTTATATTTCATGAGCGCTCACTGAGCTGACGGAGCAAACAAAAAATTTTTAAAATCAAGTTTTTTTGTTTGAAAATTTTTTTAAATTAATTTTTTTTATTTTTTTATTTAATGTACTTTTTATTTCATTTCAATTCAAAAAAGTATCTAACTAATGCCAAACTGTGAAAAAAAAATCCACTGGAATTGCGGTTTTCTTGTCATTTTGATGACAACTTCGCATTGTTTAGGAACACCACAATTTGTTCCTTTACCTGGTTTGTAAGACTTTGAAGTTTTGGTGAGGAAAAACGGTTCGATGAATCAATTTGAAAATTTACAAGAATATTGATGATTTAAAAGTCTATAAATTTGCATACCAACGCAAGCCATGCAATCAATATTTGCAACGAAAAAAAAAGATTTACGAAAAGACCACAAAACGTCGGTTCTTAGTACTTTTTTTAAACTAACGGTGAACGGTAAAAAAAAATAATTTCTACAAAATCATAAAAAAAATCTTGTAAAACGCTTTTTCAAATTTCCAAAACTGTCTTTGAAATTTTTATAACATCATTACTTGCTGAGATATTGGTAATCAAGGCTAAAAGTATCTTTTTTCATTCAAAGTCAGATAAACCATGTCAAAAAAAATCGTACGACAACAACAAAACAACTGAATTGCAGCTGAATAAACAAGGTATCTGATCATGACATTAAATTGACTCAAAAAAAATTATCCATAGAAATGAGGACCTTCAAAAAAAAATAATTTAGTTGTCTCGTCTCATTTTTTGCAATAACGCAATAACGGTACTTCAAAAAAATTTGTTTGCAAACAAATCTCGAAACAAAAAACATAAAGCTGTAAAATGCTTTTTATTTCAACTCAATGCGACCACTCATCACAAAGATACAGCTCTTCAAAAAACGCTAACAAAAATTGAAAAAAAATTTGTTCCTTTAATATTGTTGACTAGTGTACTGTGTACATTATGTGCATATGATAATAAAATAAGATTTTACAACCAATAAAAGGGGAGTTGTTTTTATCTATGTTGTTGTTTTTTTATTTCATTTCCTATCCATGAATAGGAATTCTTGAGAAAGCACACATACTCATCCGAAACTGGAAATTTACCAACACATTTACCTAGTCACTGCGGAAATATCTGGCAAGTAATCTGACATTTCATTTCACTCGCTCACTCACTTTTGCTAACTGAATCGATTTTCGACGAAAAGTGACTCATCTCACTCACTCCCTGCGGTTCCGAATTAGCTGAATCTCGGCACAGACTTCAATGAAACTGATCTGAAACTCCAAAAACAAATGCCAAACGCAATTTTTTTCGGAAAAAAATTTGTACCACAGCAGACAGCACACATATTAAAGCTAGAACTATAATGCTCGGAGGGGCACTTAAGTGGTCGGAAGAAAACAAGCGAATACACGGAAAGCATATGACGGTGACTATAATTGCGGAGTGGAGCGTTTCGTTCAACTTTGGTTACGGAAGTGAGGTGCGCTCCGGAGCGCACCTCACTTAAGTAAAACTGACATTTGGTGAAATAGGAGTGCCAAAAAGAGATGGATGATAATTACATTATGGGTGTGTTCCCCTTTTTTCGGTACGGAAAGCTACTTTTCGTTGGTTTTTGACATTAGCTTCAGTGCCCTTCCGACTATTATAGTTCTACCTTAAAGGTAATAGGTTTGTTTGGTTACTTTTGTAGCACGAAGTTCGAAAACTGGGGAAAATTCTTTCATAGAGGGGAAAACTTGCTACTAAGTTAACAAACGCGTTAAACCAATTTTGTATCACTTTTGTGTACGAAACATCAAACGTGACTCAAACCATCAAACACTACAGACAATTCTTAAGACACACACAAACAAAAATACTCACAGACGAGGATTTGACAGTTTCTTACTTCCTGCACACAGAAATTTGTGTAGCAGAAATTCGCAAGAGTTTTCATGGAGGGGAAATTTCTTGCTCTCTCATTTTGCTCTCTCGTTGCTACACGTTTGAGTTAACAAACAGGAATTTGTTTAATGTAGTACGACGTGCGTCGTACGAATTCGTACGAAATTTCAGTAACCAAACAGACCTATTATCTTTAGAGTTTTGATTTTTGTTTCTTCTGCGCATAATCAAAATTTGTGTCAAATGTCAATATTTGTTGTTGATTTTACGTGTATTTAAGTCATCACGTTCCCAGCCATTTTTATTTCTGACAATTTCAATATTTTAATCTCAATTACGAAATAAATGAACTAGAACATGCTTTATCTACTATTACAATTCATACAAGACAGAAAAGGGGATTAGTTAACGTAAGAGGACGACCAATAAACTGGTAATTTGGAAATATGGACGATGAGGATAAAGAATTTGTAGAGAAACACTTGAAAAACTTAGATGTCAACCAACGTGAAATAATAACAAATATGAATAAACAAATAAGAATTAATGTTCATGTTGGATTTGGTCTCCAAGTTGTGTTAGTTTAATATATGGAATAAAATAAAAGAATATATTATAATTTTTTTATTATAATTTTATTATTTTAAAAAAATTTTTAAAATAACAGTCACAACTTATAATTTGTAATTTGGCGACGCGTTTCGAAATTAAAATTTCATCTTCAGGCGCAAATTTTGTTAGGTGTTTTTCTTTTGTGGGCTTCAAAAAAGAAAAACACCTAACAAAATTTGCGCCTGAAGATGAAATTTTAATTTCGAAACGCGTCGCCAAATTACAAATTATAAGTTGTGACTGTTATTTTAAAAATTTTTTTAAAATAATAAAATTATAATAAAAAAATTATAATATATTCTTTTATTTTATTCCATATATTAAAGAATTAATGACTTACAAACCTATCTAACGAGTATAATGTCGTTTTTCATTGTTGAAAAGATTTGATCTTTTTGCGAAAAGATTTGCATTTATTCTACTTTTTCATGTTGTATTCAAAAAAAGATGAGATCTGAAGATGCGATCTTTCTTCTTGTTTGGGAGATTTGATCTGCATTCACTAATACATGCAAACACTTTCCTGTCAAACAGCAAATCGCAGTTGGGCAATTTTTTTGTTTTGCATTATTTTTGTACGACGACGACGTACGTGAAGTTTATGTGTATGCATGTATGACCTTATATTAACCTTAATGAAATAAAAGAACAAATTGTGAAGAAAATTCAAACTATGATTTTATAATTTATATTTTTTTACTTAAATTAATTATTACATACGTATTTATAAACGATTATTGATCAAAAATCGATGAGACTAGATTCCTAAGGGGGAGAGAGTCATATTCAATGATATTGCATTAGTCATATCCGATGATAATACAATACCATCGGAAATAACTACAGTAGATGACGGATATAAGAAAATCTCATATAAGAAAAACTCGCTTATAAGACAGACATTTTAAAACACCATGCACATTCCCATAAAGTTACGTGTAAAATGAATCTTATATAAGAAAACTGTTTATAAGAAAAACACTGATATAAGCAACTTATTCCGCTAAAAAATTTCTCTCACTGCATAGAAAATTAAACGTATTTAAGAAATCACCCCGTGATAATATGATTTTGAAAGAAATTCATAATTTAATGTTTGTTTTTGGTATGTTTGAGCGATAATTATGAATAAGTGCCAATACAAGATACACTCAATTTTGGATTCAATGCTTTGGATATTTTTTTCAAATTATATAGTGATATTTAAAGGAAATTTTCTTTTTTATAATGCATTTATCCGATAACAGAAGGTTTTCTTTCTAATATACAATCTTTTATATAAGAAAACACGGATATAAGAAAGGAATTCTTTGCATTTTTTAACTTTCTTATATCCGTCATCTACTGTATAACTAAAAACAATACTTTTGCGCATTGAATACAATGTTGCAATATTGAATTACAATCTTATCTTAATGTTGCCTTTTGCAACATTGCATTTATATATCATATTCATAATACTTTTGCGCATTGAGGGATCGAGCAGAAGAAGAAAAGAAAAAAGGGAAGCAGGTCATAACAAGATATGGGAAACTGATAGTAAATGGGGTGACATGGGTTTGGGATGAAAAAAGGAGAAACAAATGCAGAGTGAAAGTAGGAATATCAAAAAACAAGAAGGGGAAGGAGGAATAGAAGAGAAACCAGAGTCAAAAAATTGATAAGGGAAGAAGAAGAAGGAGATAAAACAAGTAGAAAAGAGTCAGAGGATAGATGGAAGATAGGCTTCTGGATAGCGGGGCTAGCGAATAAAGAAAAAGAGTTCTGGGAAGGGATCAAAGAATGGGAAGTTGTAGTGATGATAGAAACGTGGGTAGAGGAAAAGAATTGGGAAAAATGGAAAATAAAACTGCCAAAGGGGTATAAATGGACAAGGCAGGGAGCAAAAAAGAAGAACAAGAAGGGAAGAGCTATGGGGGATGATAATAGGAGTTAGAGACGAAATGGCAATAGAGGGTGATGAGATTCAGGAACAGGAAGAAGGATTAATGAGCAGGAAAGTTAAAGCAGGTACGGATGAATGGGTTATAGTAGTAACGTACGTAAATGGTGACATTGATAAGAAGTTGGAAAGCTTAAGAAGATGGATGGAGAGGCAGTCAGAGGAAGAAAGAGTGATAGAGACTTCAACGCGAGAACAGGATTGGAGGGTGGGAGAGTGAGGGATACGGAAGACGAAAAGAGTGGAGTGGGAGGAGATCGAAAGATAAAAAAGTGAACGCCGAAGCAAAGAAACTAATGCAGATGATAGGAAAATTAGGGTGGGAAATTTTTAACGGGAATATAGAGGGGGATGAGGAGGGAGAGTTCACGTATACAGGAAGTAGAGGGGAGACAGTAATAGATTATGTACTAGGTGACGGAACGACGAGAAGAAGAGTAGAAAGGATGGAAGTAACAGATAGAGTAGAATCGGATAATCACCCATTGGTGATCACAATAAAAAGAGGAAGAAGAGAAAGAGGGATAAAGCAAATGAAGTAAAACGAATAAAAACGGGAAGGTGGTCGGAGGAGCTGAAACGGGAATTCGAGAGAAGAATGTGGAGACTGAGCTTGGAGGAGGGAGCAGAGGATTCAGAAAGCAGATAGCAGATTTTCCAAACTATCTATTCCAATAGAAAATTTAATTTTGAACAAAAAGTATTATACGTAAAATTGTCAAATTCGGCTTAGTTTTCAAGTTAAACCAAAAATATGGAAAAGTGGCCAGTGTGACCATTCTCTCAGAAACGCATGGGTGAAATTAGTAGCATTTTCGGTTTTAAGCATGCTTATGGGCCAAACAAACATATTCAATAATAAAAACCCTTGCACGTAATTGTTCCTTTATACCCCTCATTTTCCGGTCTAATCAATAGGCTATCAGGGAAAGAGTAGCGGAGGTCTACGAAGAAACAACGAGTAGAGTGAAATCGGGGGAAACAGTTTAGACTGGAAAGGGGGCAAGGCAAGGGTGCCCGATGAGCCCAATACTGTTCAACTTGTTGACGGCGGATATAGAAGAAGAACTGGGCAAAGGGAGCTGGGGAGGGGTAAAAGTGAGAGGAAAAAGAATTTGCTCGCTGGCATACGCAGACGATGTGGTGGTAATGGCGAAAAATGAAGAAGAGATGCAAAGCATGATAAGAAGACTGGAGAAGTACTTCGAGAGGAAAAGACTGGAAGTAAATGTGGGAAAGACGAAAGTGATGAGGTTTAGGAAAGGAGGAGGGAGGAACACAACTGTAGACTGGAGATGGAGGGGAAAGAAGATCGAAGAAGTAAAAGAATTTAAATACCCAGGGTATGTGTTCAAAATGAATGGAGGGCAGGAAGCACATATAAAGGACAGAATAAAAAAGGCAGCAGCGGCCATGAAGGAAGCATGGGGGATTGGAAGGAGGAAATTCGAGAAGGATTGGGAGAGGAAGATGTGGCTTTTCGACGCTCTGGTGTGGACGGTGATGGGATATAGGGCGGAAGTATGGGGATGGGAAGAGAGACAAGAAATGGAAAGGTTCAAGAAAGGTACCTCAAGTGGACTCTAAGGGTAGAATTGCAAACTCCAGGGTACATGGTAAGAGGGGAAACAAAACGAGATAAGATAATGATTAGAGCACGAAAAAGGGCATAAAATTATGAACAGAAATTAACAGATGGAAAAGGAAGCGAAATAGCAAGGGAATGTTTAGAGGAGATGAAAGAGAGACAGAGAGATGGACGGGGAAGAGGGTCACTATGGGAACAAGAGAGAGAAAAAATAAAGGGAAGAGAAGACTGTGTGAATGGATACGAGGGAGTAGAAAGAGAAGACAAGAGAGAGCAAGAGAAGGAAAGAAGTGAACGAATAGGAGAATCCAGTTACAACAGGTGTTATAAAGAAGCAATGTGACAGAAGGGATTCCACAATATTTAAAAATGGGTTGGAAGACAGAAAGAACAAGGAGAATTGGAAGAGTCAGGCGAGGGAATAAGGTGAAAGAAAGATGGTACTGGAAACGGGAAGAGGAGAGAATGTGCAGAAAAAAAAACCGAATGAACTGCAACGTATCGTCTTCCAGTGGCGTATAGTTTTATATAGTCTCGTTCACACGGTTTAAACCCACGTTGGGTATTTGTTCGTTGGCATCGAATGAGCTTTAGTGGAGAGAAAAGCCGATGTACACAAAAAACAATTAATCGACCGATATGGTTAGTTTAAAAAAATTATAACTCCGGTGATACTCATTGGATCTTGTAGGTTAAGGTCTTAAAATAAAGAAGAGGAATGAGACAATAAATATGCGTTTTTAGTTTTTCAAAATTATAAAAATGTTCATCAACATTTGAATTTAGAATAAAATAAAAGGAATTGAATTGGGCTTTATTCACCCCTTTAGTATGAAAATTTTGCACAATATAGTCCGTTATGTCAGCTTTCTTTAAAGACCTTAACCTTGAAGATACAATCAGTAGAACGGGAGCTATAATTTTTTAAAGCCATCCATATCAAATTTTAATAAAAAAAATTCCATGTAGATAACGGGATCTTCTCGCTGGTGGATTGGTCGTGGACAATGGTCCAAGCAGGTAATTTCAATGCAATTGTTTTGATTAATTAAAATCAAGATTGTCTCGCTTATATACTAGGGATCATGACGTTATCTCGAATGACAAAAATCTCGAATGCAAAAAATCTCGAAATAAGAAAATTAAAATCTCGAATGCAAAAATCTCGAAAGCACAACAATCTAGAATGAACAAAAATCACGAAAGACATAATCTCGAAAAAATCTCGAAAAATAAAAACAAATTCGAGATTTTTTTTTTACTTATTTCAAAAGTTAAGTCTCTGATAACACGTTTTTTATTTTCAGTTTATCAAATTATTGACTTTTCTGGACAAAAAAAGTAAAAAAAATCTAACAAATGGAATGCAACAGATATATTTCATTACAAGACAACATGAAAAATATATCAAAAAATAAATAAAAATATAAGCTATATAGAATTCAAAACTAATAGCAGTGGTTCCAGGCATGCCAACAGTCTGACATTATCACAGAGTGTCGAGTTTTTTCGGCTTTAAGTTTGTCAGTGGCACATTTTTAGATAAACTTTGTTTTGAGTGCGACAGTGCAAAAGTATACAGTTGTCCAAGAAAATTGTTCCCCTAGATGCCTACCTGGCGATGGAACACAACCTAAACGGTGCAACGGGGTTTCCTGGGCGGAACAAAGAACCCAAGAAGAGAATTAAAAACCTTTGAACCCGAGAACCAGGCTGCTCAGGGTACTTTTGCTCCACCTCAGTCAGTCGTACTCTTATACCAGTCAGCGAGTCACAGCCTAAACAAAAAAAAAGTCTTAAAAAATATAAAAAAACAGAATCAATAAACTTACTTAAAAAAACAAAACCTTAAGTTGGTATAAATATGTCATTCTTAAATTTCCAGCTGTTTGCAAGGCTCAAAATTGTAACTTCTTTTAGATAGATAGACATTCTAAGTCTAGAATTAATATTAATTTTTGAGACAATGGTTATAATTCGCGCGCGCGAATTATAACCATTGTCTCAAAAATTAATATTTATTCTAGATTTTTTGCATTCGAGATTTTTTTTTCTAGATTTTTGTAATTCGAGATTATGCTTTCTAGATTTTTGTTTTCGAGATTTTATTAGTTCTAGATTTTATTTTTCTAGATTTGTACTTTAGAGATTTTTGCTTTCTCGATTATGGTTTTCTAGATATCGTGGTAGACCCTATATACTACGTAGGATAATGAATAAGGTATCAAAATAACCGTAATTCCATATTGTGACGTTTAAAAACAACAAGAAAATTCATCAATGCACTAAAATTTTAATTTTCTTATTTCGAGATTTTTTGCATTCGAGATTTTTGTCATTCGAGATAACGTCATGATCCCGATTGGTATAAGGTGCACCAAAAAGCAAGAGCGAGTTGGTTTGGCTAAGACAAGAAAAAAATCGTATGGGAGGGGGGGTCTATTTCCCCCGTTTAGGCAGGAGGGGCAATTTTCTAAAAAATTGACTTAGACAGAAAAAACAAATATTTAAAAAACAACAGCACAATTTATAATACCATGCTATACCATTTTTGGAAAGCCAGAAACCTCTTTTGATCTTCATTTTAAATTAAGTTGTGTTAGTGAAAAGTTTTTGAAAAATTAATTTTCAAACTCGGGTGGCAATGGTGCAGTGGATGTAGTGCTTGACTGCTAACTTAGAGGTGTGGGTTCGAGCCCCATTCTAGGCAGCATTCTTTTCTATATTCTCCCAGCTTAACTGGACGCCACCCGTGAAATTTAATGAGATAATAAACACCTTGATCTCAATCCACTGTGCCAAATCTTTCCTATCCTCCTACTATTTCTAACTTACTTACTTACTTAAGGTGGCGCTACAGTCCGGGGTGGACCAGGGCCTCAACCAACAAGCTTCTTCCAGCCGGCTCGGTTTCTAGCTAGCTGTCTCCAGTTTCGCACGCCAAGTTGGTTGAGGTCCTCTTCCACTTGCGTGCGCCACCTTTTACGCTGTCCACCTCTACTGCGTTGTCCCACGGGGTTGGATTCAAAGACTTTCCGGGCCGGAGCATTGGTGTCCATTCGCTCTAGATGACCCAGCCATCTCAGTCGTTGGCTTTTCACTTTTGTGGCTAGGTCGGTGTCGCTGTACAGCCCATACAGTTCGTTGTTGTATCTTCTTCTCCATTCCCCATCTATGCAGACGGGACCAAAAATCACTCGGAGAATTTTCCTCTCAAAACAGCCTAACGCGTTCTCATCCACTGTTAGCAGTGTCCATGCCTCTGCACCATACATCAGGACCGGGATGATAAGCGTCTTATACAGGGACAGTTTAGTTGCTCGAGAGAGGGCTTTGCTTCTCAATTGCCTTCTTAGCCCAAAGAAACAGCGATTGGCAAGAGTAATTCTTCGTTTGATCTCAGCGCTGGTGTCGTTCGCTGAGTTTATAGCGGATCCTAGGTAGACAAAGTCTCTGACTACCTCAAAATTATAGCTGTCTATAGTGACGTTCTGTCCGAGACGTCGGTGTTGGGTGTCCTTTCTTGTGGACAGCATATATTTTGTTTTGCTTTAATTCACCGTTAAACCCATCTTCTTGGCTTCCTTCTCAATGCTCACAAAAGCACCACTGACATCACGCTTTGTTCGTCCGATTATGTCAATGTCGTCAGCGTAAGCGAGTAATTGGACGGACTTTTGAAAGATTGTGCCTCTGGTGTTGACGTGAGAGTTTTGCACTATTCTCAAGAACGATGTTGAAGAAGTCGCATGACAGCGCGTCGCCTTGCCTAAAACCTTTTTTGACATCAAAGGTGTCGGTGAGGTCTTTGCCGACCTTGATGGAGCAGCGTGCATTCTCCATCGTCATCCTGCACAAACGGACGAGTTTGGCAGGGATGCCAAAACTAGACATTGCTCTATATAGCTCGTCTCTATAGATGCTGTCATACGCGGCCTTGAAATCGATAAAAAGGTGGTGGGTATCGATTTGGAACTCCTGGGTTTTCTCCAAGATCTGCCGTAATGCGAATATTTGGTCGATGGTGGACTTCCCTGGCCTAAAGCCACACTGATATGGACCTATCAGGTTGTTGACGAATGGCTTCAGGCGTTCACAAAGTACGGCAGAGAAGATCTTGTAGGCGATATTAAGAAGACTGATGCCTCTGTAGTTGGTGCAGTCCAGAGGATCGCCTTTCTTGAGGATCGGGCAAACAATACTGAGGTTCCATTCATCGGGCATGCTTTCTTCCGACCATATTTTACAGATGAGCTGGTGCATACTCCTAACCAATTCATCGCCAGCCGCTTTGAATAGCTCAGCCGCAAGGCCATCAGCTCCAGCAGCTTTATTGGACTTAAGTTTAGATATGGCTATCCTCACTTCGTCAAGATCGGGTGGACGGAATTGTTGGCCTACGTCGTCCAGGTTGAATGGTGCAATTTGCATGGTAGCGGAATTCGGTTCGTCATCGCCGTTATACAATTTGCAGAAATGATTTTTCCATATCCTCAGCACCGACTGCGTTTCCCCCACGATGTTCCCCTGATCGTCCTTGCAGGCTTCGGTTCGGGGTTTGTAACCTTGGGAGGGTCTTTTTACTTTTTGGTAAAACTTCCGAACTTCATTCCTGCAGTGGCATCCCTCTAATTCCTCGATGGCGCGCTTCTCATGCTCTTTCTTTTTCTTTCTGAGAAGCTTGTGTTCCTCTTTCCTCTTCTGCTCGTAGAGCTCGCGAGCAGCTCTGGTCCTTCTATGCAGCGCCGCTTTGTATGCCTGTTGTTTGGCTGCATGTACTTGCCGGCATTCCTCGTCGAACCAGGGGTTTCGCTGTGGTGGTCGTGCGAAGCCCAGCACGTCAGAGGCGGCATCTCTGATGGCTTCCTGGCAGTTTTTCCACTGGTTCTCGATGTTTGCAGTTGGCGGCAAAGGACTAGTTAAGAGGGCGCGAGAGACTCTAACTAACTCTATTTCTAACTAGTGCCGTGCAATTCAGGTTGCATTTGAAAGACCTTAGGTGTTTTGGCTGAAAAGCCTTTTAGTTCTTTTTAATTTATTTAATAAAAATACTTGTAAAAAAAGGAAAATAATACACGACACTTGGAATTTTAAGTAAAACACACTTTATTTTGTTGGCGGTAGATGACAAGAATGACAATTCTATTGTTTGACAGCTGGTTGACACATTTGGAACGGTTATGGATGGGCGACCAATGGGGACTTCAGATGGGCGTTCACACTGTAGTTTTCATTACTGTCGCAAACACCATGTTCACACTGGGTGTGTTGAACATTCTCCCCGGGCGAAAGCGAATTGCTGGATTTTACCATCGGAATTGTTGCTGACTATTAAAAACAATAAACTCTTTGATGGCCTTTCGTGTCATGGTTAAACATGAAATGAAACAATTCATTAATATTTATGAAATAAATAAGTTTAATAAAGAAAATGAAAATAGTTTGTCGAGGCGAACTGTCGCAGGTCGAGATAAATCGCCGCATTATCGATACAGATTTGTTATCGATATTTTGAATTTGCAAAATAGCTCATGTAATGCCTACTCGTTGTTTCCATTGATAATTCGTTGTTTCCATTGATAAACATCGAGTAATGATGAAGAAGGAGGCAAACAACAACAAATTGCATTGGCTAAGTTGTGAATGAAAAAAAATACGTCATCCATTGATTAAGTGCGCTAGTTTGTAAAATTTTAAAGTGTGTTAATTTAGTAAAGTATAATGAAATTGTGATGGAAAATCAAGTGGTTGGTGATGAAAATGATCCAGGTAAGTTTATTATAATAAAATATATTATCAATTCATCATAAAACTCGATTTAAATTTCGCATTTGACATGGATGTAGTTGCCTGTAGTCGAAGGCATACATTTCCATCGGAGTCCGACTAACGTCCGTTTTATCCACTCCGTTTTAATTTCCTCAGTAGAATATGCTTGTTGATGATATTTTATTAAGATTTGATATAATTTTAGAAAAAAAATAGTATTATTTTATGAATTAATATTAAGTTGAAATTTCATTAAATCTTATCCATTCTTATATGAATTAAAAGATGTATAAATTAAATGAAATTAGATTAAATGAAGTAGTTTGAAGTGTTTAATTGTGTTTTCCGTTGAAAGTGGGTGAAATTAAATTTAAATTCGTAGAATTATTGTATATTTTCATAATTTATTTGGAAAATAATTGCATATGTGCATTGTGATTGCGAGAGAGCTTTAAGATATTAATGCCTTCGCATTGCTATGGCAACATGATGCATATATGATGTGATGTGATGTGTGTATGTGTGTGTGTGTGTGTGTGTGTGTGTGTGTGTGTGTGTGTGTGTGTGTGTGTGTGTGTGTGTGTGTGGGTGTGTGTGGGTGTGTGTGTATGTGTGTGTGTGTGTTTCAGGCTTGATTTGTATGTTGATTGTTGTTAATTGGTAAAGGACATAGCTTCGTAACAGGTCGTTTGAATTCACCATGCGCAGTTTTCAGCTTTACCACTCTGGTGGTGTCATCCTTTCCGGGGAAAGTTTCTAGGATTCGTCCTAAATTCCATTTTGTCGGTGGGAGTCTCTCATCTTTGATCAAAACCAGGTCTCCGATTTGAAGTTGAGGTTGAGGTTTCAGCCATTTTGGTCGTTGTTGCAGACGGGCCAAGTATTCAGATTGCCAGTGATGCCAAAAGGTTTGTAAACTGAATTGGATTGCTTTCCATCGATCAACATAATTCGTCTTCCCGATTGTGAGATCTGGTTCTGGTACGGTAAACATTTCTGCTCCGATTAAAAAATGTGCTGGAGTCAAAGCATTGAAGTCTTCAGGATTCTCTGTTAAGGGACATAGAGGCCTCGAATTTAAACACGCTTCAATTTGTGTTAAAAGCGTGGTGAGTTCCTCGAAGGTTAATACCCCATTTCCAACAACTCGTTTAAAGTGGTGTTTAACACTCTTCACGCCGGCTTCCCATAATCCTCCGAAGTGGGGAGAAGCAGGAGGAATGAAATTCCACTTTGTTCCTTGTGACGCCAAAACTTCAGCAACGCCCTTCCAATCATGGGTAGCATCCTTCAAACGTCGGTACAACTCCATTTCAGCTCCTATAAAATTTGTACCGCAATCACTGTAGATCTGGCTGCAGACTCCTCGCCGTGATGTAAACCGCCGAAACGCTGCCAGAAAAGCTTGAGTCGTAAGATCACTTACCGCTTCAAGATGAATCGCCTTTGTTGCTAGGCAAACGAAAATGGCTAAATAGCCTTTGTAACTTTTTGCTCCGCGACCTTTCCAAGCCCGAATACTAATCGGTCCAGCATAGTCAACTCCAGTATGTGAGAATGGCCTGGATGCAGTCACTCTGGGCGCTGGTAATTCTCCCATTAGTTGATAAGCTGGTTTAGTCCTGTGCCGATAACATATAGTGCATTTGTGAATGTAATGTTTTACTGCTCGCTTCGTCTGAAAAATCCAATATTTTTTCCGAAGATAACCCATCATTAACTGAATGCCTCCATGCAGGGTTTTTTCATGTGCTTCGTGAAGAATCAGCTTGGTGAAGTGATGATTTGGAACCAGGATTATTGGATGCTGTTGATCATATGGCAAATTTGCATTCTTCAGTCTTCCACCAACTCGAATGATTCCGTCCGAATCAACAAATGGATTTAGAGATGCCATGCCTCTGGACTTCAGAATGCCATCAGGGAACATTTCCAGCTGAGATAATTTTACCAAAACCTTTGCTGCATCGCCAAGCTCCTTTGGTGAAATCGGTCCAAATTTCCAGTTGGGTATGTATTTTTTCGAATTGTTGGTGAAACGTAAAATCATGGCGACAATACGTATTAATTTGTTTATTTCAGACGATCCATACATAAGTTCATTGATTGGGGGTAAAACCTTTCCGATGTGATGCACTTGTATTACTGGCTGCGTTGGATACTGAAAATCCCATGCATCGCGCAAAAATTCAGGTCCTATCCACCATAACGGATTATCAAGTAAAGCTGATGGAAGAACACCTCTAGAAACCAGGTCTGCTGGATTTTGCTGAGTTGGAATATGATTCCAAATTTTGACGGGAGTCAATCGCTGTATTTCTCCAACTCTGTTTCGCACAAATGTTTCCCATTTGTTTGGTGAGGCTCGAATCCACGAAAGCGTAATGGTTGAGTCAGTCCATGCAAACTGCTTGATGTTCTGGTTTCCAAATACTTGAGTGGCATGGTCCAGAAGTTTGGCCAACGTAACAGCACCGCAAAGTTCCAGACGAGGAAGACTAACAGGCTGTACAGGAGCAACTTTAGATTTAGCGATGAGAAGATGCATTTTTGCTTGGCCTGTTTCATCTTCAACCCGTAAATACACTGCTGCTCCATAGGCTTTCTCCGATGCGTCACTGAAACCATGAAGCTCAACTCGAGTGAAATCGCCGATGGTTTGAACCCACCTTGGAAACTGAATTTTGTTGATGGCTTGCAGATCTTCGTAGAAGACATTCCATTGTTCCAACAGTGATGATTCAATTGGTTCATCCCATGACAACTTCTTCACCCACAGTTGCTGCATGAACATCTTCGCCTTCACAATACATGGAGCAATCCAACCCATCGGATCAAAAAGACGTGCTGTCGTAGATAGAATGAATCGTTTTGTCGGTTGTGGATCAGGAAGTGCGTTGTAGCAGAAAGAAAATTTATCAACAGAAGGAAGCCAGTGGACACCGAGTGTCTTAACTCGGTCCGTATCTTCTGACGGCATTGAGAATGATGATTCCCGTTCTCCTGTTGGAATGCCCGAAAGTAGTTCGTCAGAATTGGATGTCCATTTTCGTAAGTTGAATCCAGCTGTCTCTAATGTTGTTTTAATTTGTTGCATTTTCTCCTTAGCCTCTGCAATGGTATTTCCTCCAGATATCAAATCGTCTACATACATCTCTTCACGGATCATGGTTGAAGCAAGTTGATTCTTCGAATTGTCTTCTGCGCTAACTTCAGTAACGTTCGGATCGCAAGATATGGAGCGGCTGCTGTTCCGAAGGTAACCGTGTTAAGTCTGTAAACTTTAACAGGCTCTTCAGAATTTTTTCTCCACAGAATCAGCTGATAATTTTTATCTTGTTCCGCTATCAAGATCTGGCGATACATTTTTTCGATGTCGGCAGTGAAGGTGTATTTATACAACCTCCAACGAAGAATAATGTCGCAGATATTTTGTTGAAGTGCTGGACCTACCAACATAGCATCGTTCAAAGAAACGCCACTTGATGTTTTGAAGGATGCGTCAAACACCACCCTCAATTTTGTGGTTGAACTGCTTTCTTTGATGACAGCATGATGTGGCAGGAAATAATGCAGATTTTCTGGGAACTGACTCTTATCGACTTCGCTCATATGACCAAGTTGGATATATTCTTCGATGCAGGCCGAATACTGGTCTCGAAGTTGCTGGTTTGCATCAAGACGTCGCTCTAAACCATGGAATCGCCTCAAAGCACCTTGATATGAATCGCCAAAAACCGGAGGAACGTTTCCTTTGAACGGCAATGCTACTTGATAGCGTCCATCAATTGTTCGTTCAGTGTTGGCGATGAAATGATTTTCACATTCAATGTCTTCGACTTTTTGGAATGGCTTGAACGGCGTTTCTTCTAGTTCCCAAAATTTTCGAAGTTGGGTTTCGACATCTACTGTTTGCATGAAACTTCTGACTTGATTGGATTCGGATACGATTGGGGCCTTTCCGAATAAGATCCATCCCAATGTTGTCTTCTGCATGACTGGCATCAATTGATCGGCTGGTGGAATCAACTCGGGCAACAAAAGCTCGGGAAGGACATCACTACCAAGCAAAATATCAATTTTGGACGATTTGAAGAATTCTGGATCGGCAAGCACATAATCGTTGAGATGAGTCCAATTCTCAACGTGAAGGGTCCGGGCCGGCAGATGCCCAGACAGTGACTTTAAGATGTAGGCTTGCGCTGTTGTTGCAAAAGTGGAATGCTGCGAAGCAAAAGTGATATCTACCACTCTTAAACATGTGCCACTGCTGACCAAACCCAACCCGGACACCCCCGTATGAGTTGTTCGAGATTTAAGTTGGAGTAATTGGGCAGCATGTTCTGTAATGAACGACGCTTCAGAACCAGTATCTAACAATGCTCGCAACGTCAACCACTCTCCCAACGAAGACTTCACTTTAACAAGGGCTGTTGCTAGTAAAACTTGAGAGTTCTTAGTTGGACTGCTATGATGAGAATGGTGAGAAGTTAAATTGCTAGAACCCGATGGTTTATTGGCAGTATGGAATGAAGGCGCCTCTGCGTTCAAAGCTGTACTTTGCGAATTTTGGCTGCTACTCTGTTGCTGTACTGGGTTGTTTTGCTGACTACTATTTGTTGACTGGACTTGCTGAAAGGAGTTATTATTTTGCTGTACGCGTGAAGGTTGTTGGTTTGGCTGGAAAGAAGTATTATTTACATGTAATAAGGTATGATGTGGTTGTTGACAATGATAGCACCTACGACTAGTTGGACAACTATCAGTAACATGATTATACCCTAAACAGTTTCGACACAAACCCAATTTGTTTATAACCTGACTACGCTCGCTAACACTCATTTTCAAAAATTTACTGCATCTTCTAACCGCATGTTTATTTTTCTGACATATTTTACAGGAAAGCTTTGTTTTATCAGACTGCGCATGTGCAATGAACGAGTTTTTGTGTGAAGAGTCCCGCGATGGCTTGGATGTACCTTGACTGTGCTGCTGGTCGACCGCTTCAAGAGTCCGGAACCTTGTCTCTAGAAAGGACGTAAATTCCTTGAAAGTCGGCAACTTCTTTGGGTCCTCTCTATCATTCAGCTTCTCTTCCCACATTTGCTGCGTTCTGCTGGGTAACTTTCGCACTAGAAGAAAAATTAGCACTGGATCTAAATGTTCTACTTCTATTTTCAGATTCGCAAGACTGTGGATTACTTGGGTCGAAGTGTACAGCAGATCCTTAATCGACTCCGAGCGCTCTTGTGCCAACGACGGCAAATTGAATAATGAACTCAACTGGATGTTGACGAGGACGCGAGGGTGATCATAACGGTCTTGCAACAGAGACCAAGCTTTGGCATAGTTGTGGCCTTGTATCTTCAGCGTGAAGAGCAGCTTCTCAGCATCGCCTGTTAGACTCGTCTTCAAATAGTGCATCTTTTGGATATCCGTAAGGGATAATTTATTATGCACCAGCGTTATAAAAAGATCATGAAAATTTGGCCAGGATTCATAGTTGCCGTCGAACACAGGTATTTTGATTGATGGTAAGTGAATTTCCTCACTCTTATGCTCACTTTCCTTCGCAGGGACTCCGCTGGACGGCTGGCTGCTGCTGCCACCAAGACTTGCCAGCGCATCCAGAAGCCTTGCTCGGAAGTCGCAATAATCCTCTCTGAAGCTTTCGTAAATGGATTCTGCTTCTACCTGCTTCTTGGCAACATCATCATCGGCTGCTAAAAACTCCTCATACACACTTGATACTGACTCCCACAAATCCTCAAGCAATTTCAATCGAGCTTGCACATAATTGGCGCTAATTGCCTTGCCTTTTTTGCTAAAATTTTCTATATCCTTTTTTAATTGTTTATATTTTGCCGACAAGTTTTTAGTAGCCATTTTGTATTTATTTATTTGAAAGAAAATATCTTAATAATAGTAAGGAAAATTGTCACTTACTCAATTAAAATGGCGTCCGAAAATTTCCTCGTGTTGTCTTGGTTATGTCTAAATCCCACGTTGCACACACTTTTTTAATCCAAGGACAGTAACTTAATCCTTTTTTAAAATTCCTTATAATTTTCAGGGCTCGAAGGACCAATGTTTTGGCTGAAAAGCCTTTTAGTTCTTTTTAATTTATTTAATAAAAATACTTGTAAAAAAAGGAAAATAATACACGACACTTGGAATTTTAAGTAAAACACACTTTATTTTGTTGGCGGTAGATGACAAGAATGACAATTCTATTGTTTGACAGCTGGTTGACACATTTGGAACGGTTATGGATGGGCGACCAATGGGGACTTCAGATGGGCGTTCACACTGTAGTTTTCATTACTGTCGCAAACACCATGTTCACACTGGGTGTGTTGAACATTAGGTCTTACAGGCATATAGTTAATATTAAAAAAAAAAAAATAATTTTTTTCAAAATTTTATGTAATGAAGTATAATTTTTACTTTCAAAATTCTCTTATTGATTTTCAATAAAAAAACAGAAAACCGGATGTTAAAATGTATCTTAGGTTTTGAGAAATAAAAAAGAAATGAAGAGTACTTTTTTCCAAGGAAAACACTTTTTAGTTTTCCCAAGTTTGATCTGCTCAAGCCAATTATTAAGTTAGCGGATTACTCCTTTTTTATTTTGTATTGCTTACCATTTAGTTTTGAGCAAATAATACAAAAAATAAACTGGATTAATTAGATTTCACCTTTTTTTATTGAGGCATGTGTTCAAATTAACTAAATTGACCTGCACGTCTACCTGTTACCCAAATAAAAAGGATTACCTATACCAAATAAAAAAAAAAACAAATATGTTTTACCTAACCACAAATAAATATGGAAGGACATTCTGTTTGAAACTTATTTCTAAATTGCGCATCAAATCGTTAATACAAAACGATGGCAAGTTACTCTCGGGAAGAATTGACAGATATGCACTATTGCTACAGTTTAGCGGATGGTTCCAGTCGGGAAGCACAGAGATTGTACGCTGAAAGGTTCCCCAATAGGAGATGTCCCCACTATTTACTTTTTGCAAGACTTCACAACCGTCTTCGGGAACGTGGAGTGCTGGAGACTCGAAGGAGTGAAAGGTCATCTGGTGGATCAACAGACATAGAGGAACGGATTTTGGATTTGGTACGACGTAATCCCACCCTTAGCACCAGAAAAATAGCAACTATGCTTGGATTGCACCAAAGTAGGGTCTGGGCAGTGATTCATACCGATGACCTTCACCCATATCACTTTACCCCAGTGCAAGAGTTGACATTAAATGATAAAATTTTGAGGACTGAATTCTGTAGAACGCTATTACTGAGGGAAGAAACAGAACACAACTACTTTAAAAGGATAGTTTGGACAGATGAAGCGCTGTTTACCAGAGATGGAGTTACCAATTTCCGGAACTTGCATTGCTGGAGTCAGAACAATCCACATGTTAAAAAACAAAATAAATCGCAGCACCACTTTATCTGCAATGTGTGGCTTGGCATTGTGGGATGAACGGTAATTGCACCACGTTTTTTGAATACGGTTTTAAATGGAGAATCCTATCTGCAATTCCTAAGAACCCTTTGCCAGATTTACTTGAAGATGTCCCTTTGGCTATAATAGACAATTTAATATACCAACAGGATGGAGCTCCACCACACTTTAGCCTGGCTGTGAGAAACTGACTGAATAATCATTTCAGCGACCGATGGATAGGAAGGGGAGGTCCGACTGAATGGCCACCAAGATCACCAGATTTAACTCCTTTCGATTTTTACGCTTGGGGATTCATGAAGAACTATGTATATGAAGTTGAAATTTCTTCTTTGGAGCAACTTAAACAACGCATTGAAGTTGCTGGAGTCAAGTTGCAGGAGAATTTGGCGGACTTAAATTTATCTGCAGCCATAAGAAGAAGATATAATCTTTGCCTTCTAAATAGTGGGTATCATATCGAAAATGTCTTATAACATAATTTATTTTAATTAGAATAGGCTAAAATGTTACAGATACCAAAAATTAACTAGTTAATAAAGTTATTTTTTGTATTACTTGCTAATAAAACTAATGGTATTTATGCAAAGATAGAACAAAAAAAGTGTTTTTCTTGGAAAAAAGTACGTTTATTTTTTTTTTAATTTCTCAAAAACTAAGACACATTTTAACATCCGCTTTTCTGTTTTTTATTGAAAATTAATAAGAGCATTGAATTTTGAAAATAAAAATTATACTTAATTACATAAAATTTTTAAAAAAATTAGTTTCGAGTTTTTTTTTATTTTTTTTTTCAAAATGTCGAGTTTTAAAATTAATTTTTCAAAAACTGTTCGCTAACATATTTTAATTTAAAATGAAAATCAAAGAAGAGATTTCTGGCTTTCCAAAAAAGTATAGCATGGTATTGTAAATTGTACCGTTGTATTTAAATATTTTTTTCTGTTTTAAGTCAATTTTTTAGAAAATTGTCCCTCCTGCCTAAACGGAGGGAAATAGACCCCCCCTCCCATACGATCTTTTTCTTGTCTTAACCCAACCTACTCGCTCCAGCTTTTTGGTTGACCTTATACCAATCACCCTGTATAGTTTAGTTTAGTTTCGAACGTTGAAACCAACGGAACGGAGTTTTTTTTAAAGATAACGATAGCTTGGAATTCGGATGAGTTTTATTTTAAGATAACGATCACTTGGAATCCGGATAGAAGATATTCAATCAAAATATAACTCGTAATTGCTTGTGGGGTTGCCCATGTGCGCGCTCATCGGTCAACTTGTGACTGAACTGTTTTGTTGCAGTAGCAGTTGCATGAGCGCGACTAGCCTAAGAGGAAAACCTTTAAAATTCAATTTGATTTGTCATAAGGAGGCATTTTTTAATTATATTTACATATTATGTTTGTATATTAGGTTTTAATAATGGTCTTCGTCCATTTTCGACTGATTTAAGCACTCTTGAAAAATAGGCCAGGAAAAATGGGTTCCGAGGTTGAAAAAATTAATTCAGGAAATATTATAATTGGAGTCGACGCAGAATTTCAACCTCTATAACATATCCAAAGTCCCCCAAAATCCCCGCATTGGCTTTTTGTGTAGATGCATTTGAAGAGGTGCAGACGGGGAGAATTTGGAGGTATAACAAACTAAAATATTTGTTTGGGTAAAACCTAATCATATGATACATGCTTTAAGGGTAGTTTTTAACGCTGGATCTAATGAAATCAAATTCAAAATGATACAACCACCAAAAAAAAAGTTATAGTTTTTTATATGTAATGATGACATTTTCTCAGGTACAACAGGTAAAATATTACCGAAAACCCTTTGCAAATAAAAGTATGTTAATGAAACTTTGAATAAATGTTACATGTGTCATACGAACTAAGAATCAATAGAGTCCCTAAAAATATCCATGGTAAAAATGTGTTTTTTTAGAGGGAGGGGCAAGTGTAGAATGTTTACCATAACACCCACGAAAAAACTCTTACACTCATGAAACTCGCCAAAAATATTAAATTTGAGGATTAAAATAGTCCATAGAAATATCTTTGTTCTTATAGTGTTTTTGTGACGATTGAATTTCTTTATTTTCAAAGGGTTTTCGGTAATATTTTACATGTTGTACCTGAAAAAACCCATCATTATATATAAAGGACTTTAACTTTTTTTTTTGGTGGTTGTATCATTTTGAATTTGATTTCATTAGATTCAGCATTAAAAACTACTCTTAAAGCATGTTTCATATGATTAGGTTTTACCCAAATAAATATTTTAGTTTGTTAGACCTCCAAATTCTCCCCGTCTGCACCTCTTCAAATGCATCTACACAAAAAGCCAATGCGGGGATTTTGGGGGACTTTGGATATGTTATAGAGGTTGTAATTCTGCGTCGATTCCAATCTTAATATTTCATGAATTAATTTTTCAAGGTTCCCCATACGATTTGTGCTATTTTTCCTGGTCTTACGTTGTTACGCTTATTTTGTTAAAAAAAAAAAAGGAAAACTAAATTCGGAGAAAAAAAACTTTATTTTTGACTATTGTTTTTAGGCCATTTAGCCTTTACAATCTAAGAGTCGGTAGCAAATTTTGTGGGTGAACGCATAACCAAAATATGAGTATGAGGGTTTGTAGGTGCATGCATCTTGATATCGAATACAAAAATCTGGCAGGATTTTTTTGGCGCCCGTAGTGGGGATGAGAGATTGAGAATAGCGGTTTTTCCATTTATTGTGTCATGGGTAAAACCAGTTCAATTCATATATTAAAAATGATAAATTATGTTCGGTCATTTGTTCTTAGTCCGATCCGATTAAAAGATCTTGAGACATGTACCTACTTTTGGAGCGAACCTTATCGGCCTTATTTTGGAGACTTTTTTGTTGATTTATCATATTTCTCAAATCTCCAAATATTTTTCGATATTGTGCGCTTAAAATGGTTATATCTTGAGTATTTTCAATCGGATCGTTAAAAAATAAGTTCTCTGGACTAAGGGAATAGGACAGAGCATTATTTCCCATTTTAAAAAATGAATTGAATCGGTTGTACTCATGACACAACAAATGGAAAAACTGCTATTTTCAATCCCTCATCCTTACTACGGGCGCCAAAAAATCCTGCCATACTTTTGTATTCGTTATCAAGATGCATGCACCTACAAACCCTCATACTCATATTTTTGTTATACGTTCACCCACAAAATTTGTTGCTAGCTCTTAGTTTATTAATTATAATCTTTTTTATAATCACAATTTAATCCGTTATTATTTTAAACGCCTCATATATTGAAGAGCTAGAGCCATAAAGCTGTCTTTGATATCAAAAACATTTTAGTAGCGAATGCTTTATATTGCAAAGAAATTTTCCATTGAAAAAATGTGGGGAGTTGAACTGAATGCATATGATGTCCACAAGCTGGAAAACTTCAACGGCGATTTACTTGAATACACAAGGTCAGTTACTTTCTATTGTCTTATGTGGTTTTCCGTGGGTCACTTGTTTGTCACTCCAAATTTTCTATATTCTATAGGAATCAAACAAAAGAAGTGGAAAAAGAAGAGTGCTTTGAGTGACCAACTGGAAAATGACAAGATTAAATACTTCGAAGCAAGACAACTTTCGGAGGAGTACTTAAATGGTCGGAATTAACGAGCGAATAATACACTGAACCAAAAAGGTACGTAGAATCAAGCAAAATATTTATTGTCACAATAAACCGTTTCTTAAAATTCAACCAATAATCTCGTTTGTTGATACAATAAAATGTCGTTTATAGAATTGATAAACGATTGTTAATTTAACAAACCGTTTGTTATTTTCATTCAATTCGATTCAACCATTGCACATTAAACAATGAGTTTATAAAAACAATAAACCAGTCATTTATTGATATAATAAACTCGTTTATAGAAACAAATATTCATTTATTATTATCATTTAAGAAAGTAATAAACCTATTTATTAAACTGATAAATGCGTTTATAATGACAGTGAATAGAAATGCTTGGATTTAATAAACCGTTTATTAAAACAAACAACCGTTTATTATTTTGTTTTATAAATGCAATAAACCCGATTATTGAATTGATTAATGCGTTTGTAACGACAATAAACGGAATTTATTGATTTAATAAACGTGTTTATTAATACAAACAACCGTTTATTATTTAATTCTAAAATGCAATAAACCCGTTTGTTAAATTGATAAATGCGTTTATAACGACAGTGAACGGGAATTTATCGATTTAATAAACGTGTTTATTAATTCAAACAACCGTTTATCAAATTGACTAATGCGTTTGTAATGACGATAAACGGGAGTTCATTGATTTAATAAACGTGTTTATTAATTCAAACAACCGTTTATTAAATTGATGAATGCGTTTGTATCGATAATAAATGGGAATTTATTGATTTAATAAACGTGTTTATCAAAACAAGCAACCGTTTATTGAATGGATTAATGCGTTTGTTACGACAGTAAATGGGAATTTATTGATTTAATAAACATGTTTATTAAAACAAACAACCATTTATTAAATTGATAAATGCGTTTGTTACGACAGTAAACGGGAGTTCATTGATTTAATAAACGTGTTTATTAATACAAGCAACCATTTATTAAATTGATGAATGCGTTTGTTACGGCAATAAACGGGAATTTATTGATTTAATAAACGTGTTTATCAAAACAAGCAACCGTTTATTAAATTGATTAATGCGTTTGTTATGACAATAAACGGTAATTTATTGATTTAATAAACGTGTTTATTAAAACAAGCAACCATTTATTAAATTGATAAATGCGTTTGTTACGACAATAAACGGGAGTTCATTGATTTAATAAACGTGTTTATTAATACAAACAACCGTTTATTGACAACAAGAAACGGGAGTTTATTGATTTAATAAACGCGTTTATTAATACAAACAACCGTTTATTATTTTCGTTTATAAATTCAATAAACCCGTTTATTAAATTGATAAATGAATTTATTGATTTAACAAACCAGTTTATCAAATAAATGGATGCATTTAATAATTTGGTTTGTTAAATTAATAAACCCTTTATCAAAATGACAAACGGGCTTATTGAAATAAGCCTGCCTCCTTTTTGCTGATTTACACTACTGACAAAATGTCATTATTTCTGCAGAAATAATGGCGTTTTGTCAGTCCCATAAATCAAACATAATGTTGTACTAACACAATTGACAGAAATCCATTATATCTGCGATATATTAGCCATTCATTGTCATAAACTTGATTTATGACAAAAATATGGAATTATAATGGCAGACATTACGGCGATTTGTCCATCGTGTACGTTCAGCATTAGATTCACCGGAAGCCTACAAAAGAAATCGCATTATTAGTATTGTTAAAATTAAAGGGGATTCAAAACTTCCAGTTACAAACCTGTTTACAGTACCAAAGAGTCATCTTATCTTGCTTCTCAAACTGAAACCATATCTCTGCTCAAAATATAAACTTTATGCTGAAAATCGAGAAGTCAGAACTGAAAAAGAGATTAACTTGTTTGTTTTGCTTTTAACATTTTATTTTGTATCAAATTTGCGTAAGATTGTTTTTATCTCGTTTGATTTTATAATAGAATTGTTTTTATGTCGTTAAGGAACATAGTAAGTTTTTATACGTAATACTTTTTTTAGTATTTCGTTTCTTTAAAACCCCAAAATGAGGAACAGGCTAATGTGTATTGAAGATTGAAGAGATACAAAATTTTAAAATAAATTATTATATATGCATTGATTTTATCTCGCTCAGCAAGATATGAGTTTTTGTACAAATTTCTTTTTTATTTTTTTTAAAATATCTTGTTTCTATAAAACCCCAAAATGAGGAACAAGCTAAGGGATATTGAAGATTGAATAGATAAAAGATCTTAAAACAAATGTCTACTGCTCTTAAAAAGCTTTTAAATACAAACTTTACCCCATCAAAATACAGGAAAACATCATTAAAGTCCAGTATTGAACTGCCATGCACAACGATGAAGGGTTGAACATTTTCAGACTTTTCGTTTAAGTATCCGATATGGTCCTCAATCTCCTGGATTGTTGAACCGACCCAAACAAATGCATTTTGTGAGTCTTTGATACTAAATCGTGTCATGCTTTTCCTTCCTTCATTGCTCTTCCTTGCAACTTTTTGATATGGAACGAAATATCCGTGTAGCGCCCACAATATAGCTGCATCGTCGCAATCTGGTAATATAAAAACTTTATTGAAGTTTCAAATTAAATTGATTTTTCATATAATCAAGAAAATTTAAAATGTAATAAAAATAAACAGAAATTTGGTGTTCAGTGTGACCTTGGGCCAAATTTCTGTGTTTCGATTAAACCCCAAAATAAAGAATAACCAGGTGGCTAGTGATAGATAGAACAGAAAAAAACTTCAAGCAAATCTTAAAAAACTTTTAAATAAAAACTTTACTGCGTCAAAATATTGGGATATAATATTTGAAAATCATGATGAAAACCAAATTGCTAACAATATATTTTTACATTGACATGCAAATATAAAAACATATTTAGTTACCGACAACTTACTATTGGCGGTTCTGCTTGTATCTGTTTGATTTGATGACAATTGTGTCAAAACTTCGAGAGTACTTTTATCCTTCACATGGTTATCAGTCAGAAGAAACTTTAAAATCTGCTGTTTAAGTTGCTCCCAATTATCCAAAAATGAATCGGCATTTTTATATAAGTAGCTAAAGTCCATGTCAATCTAATGAATTAATGTATTTTTTTTATAACTATTTTAACGGCATCCAACAAATTTCAAACTTACGAAACGATAGCCAGTAGGACATTTATAGTTTGGCCACTTGAATAGTATTTGAGAAGTAGAGGAAGAGTTCTTAATATCTAAAAGCCTTGTATTTGTACACGCTTTCCAGCATCGGTCTAATGCTTCCCCCGATAATTTGTCATATTTCAAGGATCTAATAGTTTGCTCCGAATCTTCTTCGGGAACTAAAAATTAGAATTCGTTATCAATGCAATTATCTATGAAAAGTGTGTTCATCATAATGAAAGCTGTTCAATTTGGAGTAAGAGAATGACAAAAAAAAACGTTTTTAGTTGTAAAAATGTTCATGCAGGGAATCCCGAAAGAAATGGTCATCTTATAAAAGAGTTACTTGTACATACCAAACCTAAATAGTAAGTAATCGAGACTGGGAAATATATTTTTGGTTCCTTAGAAAAGCTATTATGGTTTTGTACCCATCTGATAATCCAAGATCAAGCCTTAGAAAAAACAGTTTGTTTTAAAAACACTGATTGTTCTTAAAACAATGATTGTTTTTAAAACAATATTATAGCTGTTTATTATCTGTGAACTAAATAAGTTTTGACCATTACTTTTGTGACACCTATCATATCAAAACAAATCTAACGAAGAATTGAAATGCACACCCCTGTTCTGACTTCCAGTCAGATTCAAATCCGTACGAATCTAAACGAAGGTCAGAATTGGGGTGGCTGTCTTACTCAAAATTGAACAAACCTAGATCCAAACTGTAATCTGTTGTTTCGGTCTTGCTTGTTGAAGGCTTTAAAGTTTTCTCCATCGTCGTCTTATTTGAGAATTTCAAGTTGCAGAATTTATTATAAATTTTTCCTCTTTTACCAGTGCGATAATATACCTTATAATATTTAATTGACATTAAAAATAAGAGAAAGTAACAGAATAGAAATAAACAGTTTACCAATTGCTCAGAAGGAAATCTTTCCATTATTTCTTTTTCAATGGCGTAACTTGAATGTAAATCTAAATGAATTTTGTTGTGATCAAAATAACTAGCAATTGCTGTAATCAATTGTGTTCTTTGCTGATTGTTGAATTTTTTATTTTGTTCATAAATTTCAACCAGTGAACTACTTTTTAAGTTACTGTTCAAAATTGTTGCTAGGGAAATTGAAGAGGCAGATTCGAAAGCACTTGTTGGCGAACTTGGACAGCTGCGTGTATTCGATCTTGTTGAAAGGTGATAAGGTGAGGATGCTTCTGATAAACAAGTAGTGATATTACGAAATGGACCACATTCCGAGTTGGAATACATGAAAAGGGGCATTCCAATCAACTCTCGCCATTCTCTTAGCTTTGATTCGAACATAATTAAGGTTCGGTATTTGAAGGGCTTTAGAATTTGAGCAAGGTGGTGACACTCCAAATTTTTCAAAACTTCAATATCTATTTCTTGAGCTAAAATTGAATTTTAAATAATTTGTATTGTCAACAAGTTTTCAATAAATTTTTTTCCTTGTTTTTTTTTTTAATTCTAAAATAGTAAAGGTTCTCTTACCACTTCATAAATTTTATAAAGTTTTAAATTAAATTATTACTTATGGATGTATTGTTCTTATCTCGAAGCTTAGACTTGAATGACTTAGAAATTTGTTCTTGAAAAAGACTTAGAAAAATTTTCGAGAAAAAGACTTAGTAAAAAAGACTTAGAAAAATGTTCGAGAAAATGACTTAGAAATTTTTTCTTAAAAAAGACAGAAAAATTTTCGAGAAAAAGGCTTAGTAAAAAAGACTTAGAAAAATTTTCGAGAAAATGACAGAAATTTTTTATTAAAAAAGACTTAGAAAAATTTTCGAGAAAAAGACTTAGTAAAAAAGACTTAGAAAAATTTTCGAGAAAATGACAGAAATTTTTTATTAAAAAAGACTTAGAAAAATTTTCGAGAAAAAGACTTAGTAAAAAAGACTTAGAAAAATTTTCGAGAAAAAGGCTTAGTAAAAAAGACTTAGAAAAATTTTCGAGAAAATGACAGAATTTTTTTATTAAAAAAGACTTAGAAAAATTTTCGAGAAAATGACTCAGTAAAAAAGACTTAGAAAAATGTTCGAGAAAATGACGTAGTAAAAAAGACTTAGAAAAATTTTCGAGAAAATGACTTACAAATTTTTTCTCATAAAAGAACAATTTTCGAGAAAATGAGATATTTTTCTTAAAAAAGACTTAGAAAAATTTTCGATAAAATGACAGTTTTTCTTAAAAAAGACTCAGAAAAATTTTCGAGAAAATGACAAACATTTTTTCTTAAAAAGACTTAGAAAATTTTTCGAGAAAATGAGACATTTTTTCTTAAACAAGACTTAGAAAAATTTTCGAGAAAAAGATTAA
This sequence comes from Dasysyrphus tricinctus, assembly GCA_963921185.1. Lineage (NCBI taxonomy): Eukaryota > Metazoa > Arthropoda > Insecta > Diptera > Syrphidae > Dasysyrphus > Dasysyrphus tricinctus. Next base: position 125,909,483 of record OY992532.1, read on the forward strand.
GTGAAAAAGACTTAAAAAAATGTTCGAGAAAATGACGTAGTAAAAAAGACAGAAAAATTTTCGAGAAAATGACAAAGTTTTTTCCCATAAAAGAACAATTTTCGAGAAAATCACAGAAATTTTTTCTTTAAAAAGACTTAGAAAAATTTTCGAAAAAATGACAAAGTTTTTCTTAAAAAAGACGGTAAACTTTTCGAGAAAAAGTCTTAGTAAAAAAGACTTCGAAAAATTTTCAAGAAAAACACTTAGGAAATTCTATTTTAAAAACAACTTAGGAAAATTTTCGAGAATGACTTGGAAATTTTTGCTAAAAAAAGACTAAACAATTTTGGAGAAAAAGAAAAATGTTTGCCCGCAAAAAACTTTTTAGTATTTTTTCGAAAAAAAGGAAGAAAAATGATTGATATCAAGGCAAAAAATGTTTCCAAAAAAGACTTAGAAAATTTGTTTGCAAAACATTGATGAAAATAAATTAATTATTAAAAAATTAATTTAAACTTACTTTTGAAATGCTCAAGTAATTCTAATAGGCCCCATTTTGCCAGTAAATCCTTTATTTCCTTGCATGGATCTATGTTAACATTCGTTGGTATCGTTTTGTCGCCCAAAAATGTTTGAAATTCTGCTTCTGAAAATGTCGGAATGCTTTCCCTTTCATCAGTTGATTCAACCTGCACTTCACTGAGCTGTAGTTCATCAACCTCCACGTCATCTACCTCTAATTCATCGACCTCTAGTTCATCGACCTCTACTTCATTGACTTCTAGTGCATCGACCTCTGCTTCATCGACCTCTACTTCATCGACTAATACTTCCTCCAACCCATTTTCACACACAGATATATCAAGCGTTGCCATTTTTAGTTTTAAATTCTGTTTTCGTATAGACAACTATTATTAATTTATTAAAAACATTAAAAAATTACAAGACATTCAAAATATTAAAATAATTTACAAAAAATATTACATATATCTTCTAGACAACTAAAACTAAAGCCCAGATCTCAAATCCGCAAAATGATTTTAGTTAGATAATTATTCTATTAAATATCAAAATATGAGTGGTTTTTGAATTGGTCAAGCATAATTAAATGTTAATATTTTGAAAACGAAAATATATTTAACAATTGTATGTGTACACAGAGTAAAATCAGACTTGCGGAATTGGGACCTAGATACCTATATACATTCTCTAATAATACTTTATCTTATGTTAGTAAAAAATTTGAGATGATTTTTTTGCCTATTGTGAAAAATAATACTCTTTAACTCTTAGTAAAGTTTTTCCGGTAGCCGTTTTTATCAAATTAGTTGGTGGGCCGACAATTTCATTGCCAAAAATTATAGAAAAAGCACCCAACTGTTTTTCGTCAACTTCAAATGATAATATACTTGGGTTGTACTGGATCCTATTTAGTTTTTGGCAAAACAAAAAAACTTGACTTTTTTTCAAAAGACCTATGTCAACTATAACGTATAACTCGATATCAGCTCTAGATCGCGCTATATAAAAACTTTGTTGGTATTTATAACCTTCGATTTTTGCTTTAGAGAAAAATTCTATATCTGTTTTAGAGACTCTTAGTATTTCTGATACTAAATTCGTAAAATCACTTTCGATTTTATGTTTGTCATATATTTCAAAGTAACAAATGCAATTATTATCAATATTTGATAAAAACTTGAATGCAGTCTTAAGTTGGTATTTTTTCGCTAAGGTCAAACAAATGTTCTTACGAGATGTGATAGCATGGGAATAAAGCTTAAATTGTTTGTGTTTAGCTTCAAATTTAAAACACCAAAAACTACGAACAGGCCCTGACTGTTTAATGACACTGGGATAATGAGTTAAATTATGATGCTTTGGTTTCAAGTTGTCATTAAAAAGACGAACATAATCTTTGTTGTGGTTTTCAATTTTTAATTTTAACATTGGGATGATTTCATCGCAAATTTCAAATGCAAGCAATAAATCAATTATTTCAATTAAATTAAGAAGGAATTGCCACACTTCATCATCATGTGGCACTAAATCTTCAATCATTAAGTGAAAAAAAGAAACAAATGTCATCATTTCTCGTGCAGTCATTTTTAGATGTTTACATTTTAATTGGCCGATTTTTATTTCACCTGAAATATTGTCAATCTCAATTGCACCATACTGAAATGTTCGTTTCCTTAAATTAAGAGTTTCCAGGTTAAAATATTTAGCTTTGTTAATGAAATATTCAATTATATGGCAAATGTCGTAATGACAAACTCCTTCAAAAACATCATGCATAAGATCCACGCAATAATTTTCTACGACATGAAACGATGGAATTTCATTAAGTTGTGAATAGTTTTGTATACCCGTTTCAGAAGGGTTGTTAAGAAGAAGATCTTCTTCGTAGTTTGAACGATTTCTCAACAAATCATTTCGTTCAATTGCCAACGACTGCGTTTCTATTTTTTTTACTTTACAAAACCTGCAAAAAGAGTTGCTTGAAAATGATTTATTAAAATCCAAAACAGTATTTAAGCCCAAATTATCCCCTAACACAAGACCTAAGATAAAATATACTTTTATTTTTATCTCGTTGCCTAAGCTTATCTCTACACCATCAACTTCAAGACTCTTTAGATCATTTATTAATGATTGAAAACATTTTTCGTTGCCAAATGTTTTGAGATCCTTTGTTTTAATAACTCCTGCTAAAAAAACACTATCCAACTTTGATTCTTTCCAAGGAAGACAAGGAAATGAATAGTAAATATTACATATCGAGTGAACACCTGCATGAGAGCTTAAAGGGTTATTAATTTCAAAGTCATCGGTATATAAAAAGTATGGAATTAGAACTTTTCCCGGATACTTTTCAATTTTTTTCTTCCAAAGCTCACCTTGAACAAAATTTGAAATTTTTTTTTCTTTACTTAATGTTTCCATATGAAGTTTCGTTTTATTTAAGATGTTTTCGACCTCAAAAAATTTTTTAAATTGAAATTTTAGAGGCATCAATATTCCTTTAGTGTTTTTCTCATCATACGCAAGACATCCGTTCTTAAAAACTGTACTGATTTCATTGTTTACCGAAAATTCATATAAACTGCCCAAAAAATTTTCTTTTTTAAGCCATTCAAATAGTTTATACTCGGTGTTGCAATAGTTAAAAGGGTTACGACACTTTGATAATAGACTGACAAATTCATTATGAACTTTCATGTTCGTTTTTGCCAATTTTTCGTTTGAAAATGATCTAAATAATTCAAGCATTGGATTTAAGATACATTTTTGTATATCCTCTTGAATTTCTAAAATATTTTTTCTTGAAAAACTATTATTATCATGCATTTTCAATACAAAACGCGTAGCAGAGGTGAACATATTATTAAGACTGTCTTCTATAGGTAATTCTTTGGTTTCAACGCTTTCTGCTTCATGAATATAACTTTCGCGTGATTCTGAGCTTTCCTCTAAACTATTAGATATTTGGTTTTTTTCGCAGAAATGATTTTGAGGTGCATCATTTTGTTTATCAAAATTATCTGTACTATTCACGTTGGGTATTGAACCTCCGTCATGTTTTCTGATTATATGTCTCTTAAAACTACTTATATTTTGAAACTCTTGTGAGCAACTACTTTCCCTACATTTAAAATTACTATAAGTACTCAGATCATGTGTTTTTTTTAGGTGTTGTATAAACAAGTTTACCGATGAAATTCTAACCTTACAGATAAAGCAAATCATTTTGTTAAATTTGACTACTCTTGTCTATAGTTTTTGTCTGAACTAAAAATAATTAAGTAATATATAAGTATTTTTTAATATAATATTATAACATTATTAAATAACTATCGATGCTGTAGAATATAGATAGGTTTTAATGTCAAACCTTATATCTTCTTGAATGGCTTCGGTTACATGAGAATCATAAGCTAAAAATAAAGAAACAAATGAAAAAAAATTGAATTGAAGCGTTTTTCCTAGTTCTCTTTACAATATTATTTGCAAAAATCATTCAAACATCTTAACTACTGAATATCTTGCTCTTCTATTAACATCTGCATTTTAGACAAAACTGCAAAAGTACACTGACACTTTTTTTCAAACAACACACATTGAAGCGTTAAGAAGATGAAGGTGCTAAGTGACATTTTTTGACATATCGTTTTTTCGTACAGATGAAGGCCCTATATTAAAACTTAAATTTCCATCTCATCTGCACTTCTCGATTCAAATTTAGCAAAGGATGAAAGTGTTATATATGCAACTCAACAAACTAACTGGAAAAATGTTTTGAGCGTGCTTAAGACCTTCATTTATATGCAAAAACAATTTTACTTAAACGTTTTATTTTACTTTATTATGTGCACGAAGGTGATATGTGAGCAATGGATACAATTACCCATTCATATTATATGAAATCTATAAGTTTCTCAGTTTCTAAAATCTAAATGAGCAAATTAATTTCATTCCAGTGGAGGTAGATCATATTTCTATTCCAATGCTAATTTAACAGGTGCTGATGAAAATTAAAGAGAAAAAACAGGTCAAAATAAATAAATCATAAGAGTTATATGGAGGGCTCATAGCTGAACCGAACCAAGTCAGAAAAATAAAATTCTAAAATAATAAGAGGATTAGTAAATAAACTGCCATTGATTCATGAATATTTTACTCATAAAAGGATAATCTAAGGTTTGTTCTTTAAATTAAATTTTAATTATTATTCTCTTATTTAAAAATGAAAAACTTGAATTGGAAAATATTCACAAAAATTTGCAAAATAAAAATTATGGCTTGGTTCGGTACAGCTGTGAGCCCTCCATATGTACATAGATGCCACATAAGACCTCTATGAGAAAAATAATTAAAAAATCACAGTAAAGTTCGTCGATAAAGATATTAACTACACAAAACCGTAAATAACTCGCAAGTCCTTTGTTTTCAACAAAGAAGAATATAAGTATTAAAAACACTTGAGTTATGTTACTTTTAAATTGGCCGTATATTATTTTTAAGGTTTTTACCAAAAATGTTATATATCAAAAGCTGATTACTCAAAACTTTGAAAATGTCACTTAGCGCCTTCATCTTCTAAACGCTTCATTTGTTTTTTTGACCCATTTCCGGTGGCTACCAGTTCTAGTTAACTTAGAAACTTGAAATGTTACATACAGTCTGCTCTTTGTGCAATTATAGGAAATCTTAAACAAATTTGGAAAAGCTTTTGGTGTTCCAGAAAATTCACATTGTGTTTTCGCAACGCTATCCTTCGTACTTCGAAGGTTTTAACAGCACATGAACATTTTTTTTACAAAAAAGTCCAAAAACAGGTCAATTAGATAGTTCAATTAACTCACAAATTCAATATTTAGATTATTTGAATTTATCATCAGTTAAGTTCCAAACGTCGTTAAATGTGACGTTGCGTCAACACTAACCGGAAATCGGTATAGTTAGCAATGAAAAATTTTATTTATTCAATAGTCTAAAACGCTTTTAAAATGACAAAATTAGAGAATTTTCAAAAAAAGACTACGACACTTTTGAACTTATAATTATTATTACTATTACTATTATTATTATTATCATTATTATTATTATTATTATTATTATTATTATTATTATTATTATTATTATTATTATTATTATTATTATCATTATTATAATTATTACTATTATTAATACAAAACTTAAATACTCGTAATATATATAAATTATAATGACTTACCTACGTTTTAAATGTTGATTTGACAGCTGCTGCAACACCTCGCTTGGACACCTCACTTTTCCATTTATAAAAATCTGTAAATTGTATAAAAGTACTTTAAGTTACTTGTATACAGATATTTGAACTTTAAGAGAGACCATGAGGAGCATAGCAAACTACTGGATTTTGTTCACTTTTCTAAAAACGACAAAAACTATACTATATCTAAAAAAAATATTTTCTTTAGATATAGTAGATAGCTATATGATACTTCAATTAATAGAATTATCTATTTCAAAAACAAAAAGTTCAATTTAATCAGCTAGGTCATCTTGTTCTCATGGTTTCATATCAATTAATAGTTCTATAATCTTTGTTTAAATTTGATTATTTATAACATTCTATGCTTTTGTTTAAATAAGTCCTACTTTTCAAAGGATAAGAATAGGATGATACTAAAGCAAATTCGGATGCAAGGCAGACTAAGTCTGATGAATGCATGTATATTAAAGTTTGTGAAAATTTTGTTTTAAAACGCAAGTAAAAGGAAAGTAAGCTTGGTAGGTATAACAGCAAACCACGCAAAAGAATGTTGAAAACTTTTACAGCTTGCTGCTATACGATTTCAAGAGAAAAAGACTTTTTTTCTTAAAAAAGACTCTAAAAATTTTTCGAGAGAAAGAAAAATTTAGTCAAAAAAAGGCTTAAAATTTTTTTCGAGAAAATCTGACCATCACGAATTGAAAGCCAGCAAAAATATTTTATATGTTAATGTAATATATAAAAAATATGATGACTTACGGACTAAAAAACGGCCTTTAGCAATAGACTTAGCTTGGATTCGATCTTGTTACTAGGTAGTTATATGTTTTCAGTGAAAAAAATGCCAGATTTCAGTGATTCAGCCAAAATCTTCACATCTTTGCATTAACTTTTGAGATTTCTCAGGAGCAATGATTTTGACAGCTGCTGCAACACCCCGCTGAGACACTACGCCTTTTCGTTAAAAAAATCTGTAAAAAGTTTTAAAAGTACTTTTAGTTACTTGTATATATTTTATCCTATCATATCGTTTAATAGTTTTCTATTCAGGTCTATTCTGCAAACATTTTTAATGTTAGTCATATCATTTTGCTTCAAAGGTGGCAAATGGTGACCAATATTAATTTGTGGAATTTTCATGACCGTAATATTTGTTTAAATTTGATTTTAATACCAATAATAACAATTTATACGCTTTTATTTAATTAAGACCTACATAGTTTCTTTTCAATGGATAAGAATAAGTAAGATACGAAGATAAATCCGGTATCAAAGCAGAAATTCTCTTACTTATTTCTTACGTAATTGGGTGGCAAAATTAATTTTTTTGGGTGGAGGTCTCCACTAGGATTAAATGAATCCTGTTAATTTTGTATTTAACTTTTTTATTTCACTTGTTCGGCTTTTTAATATTTTATTTCACTTGTTCTGGCTAGCTGGAGGATATGTTAGTGTCTGCTTGTTTTTTTTTTTGGATAAGAATATTGCCGTGTTAAGAAGGAAAAACGTAACTGACATTTTGGCTGTTTTTAGTTAGGGCCAGTTTTGACATCTTTGATATGTTTGCTATTTTATTCTTTAAAAATAAAAGCCCTAACTCGCTTTTGTAATGGTCTAAAACGCTGCAAAAAATGATGTTCGCTCAAAGAACCCTGCAATTTTTAAGAAAATTTGCCGTCTTAGCACTTATTTTAAGAAAAAAAGTGACTCCCATACAAGCATTTGTACATCTTAGAAATAATCTAAGCAAAAAAAAATTGATTTATTTGTAAATACGACAGAAAAACATTCATCAACAAAACAGAAAAGATAGAGATAAAAACAGAAAAACGCGATTATCTCGAAATGTCAAAAATGCAGATGCGTTTTTTCTTCTTAACACAGAAGAATAGTATACGAAATTAAATCCAGTATCAAAGCAAAATAAGTCTCATTTTATGTTAAGGTTTGTTGAAATTTTGTTTTAAAAATTAAGTAAAAGGAAAGTATCGGTTGAGTAGGTATAACAGCAAACCACGCAAAATAATGTTGAAAACATTTACAGCTTTGCTGCTATACCCTACCCCTTGATATTGTAAAAGATATAAAAATAATATTTGTAATAATCATACCAATCTATTGAAAAATGATTTTTTCAGCAAAGTACTCTTTCAATGGCCTACCTTCCTGTAATGATTTTGACTCATCAGTTAATTATTTTGAAAAAAAAAATTATTTTTGCATTCTAAAGCTCAATTGGTTAAACTTTTCTTAGCATAGAATAATGCTGATCCTTGTGAAACTTAACATGGTTGATCAATTTTATAAGCAAAAAAGTTTTAAATCACAAAATTTTAACCATTAATTTATGTACCTACCAAAACAGGTACATTTGATGATGAATATAAGAAAAACTCGTTTAAAACACAGACATTCTAAAACACCCTGCACATTCCCATAAAGTTGAATCTTATAACTTGTACCAGAAACTTATTCTGGTACAAAATTAGTCTCAATGCATATAAAATTAAACGGCTATAATGAATAATCCCGTGTTAAAGCGATTTTGGAAGAAATTAATTTAGTTTAATGTTTGCTTTTAGAATGAAATGTTATGAGCGATATTTTTTTATAAATTAAGGCAAATACAGGATACATTAATTTCAATCAATGCTTTGGAAACTTAATTTAAATGATTTAGTTATATTTGAAGGAAATTTACTTTCTTACTATGCATTTGACTAATAAAAGAAAATTTCTTTGTTATATACAATATTTCATAAAACACAGATATAAGAAAGGAATTCTTTGGATTTTTTGACTTTCTTATATCCGTCATCAACTGTATTTTTAAAAGGAAAATTTCAAATCTTTTTTACTTATTTATGTATAGGGTTCAACTTTCTTTTTATTGTCTTATTTATTCCAAACGAAGTTGATTAAATATTGTATTTTGTTCAAAATCTGTCTTTCCAAAAAAATGACTCAGAAATTTTTTCTTAAAAAAGACCTAGAAAAATTTTCGAGAAAAAGAGAGAGCAAATTTTTCATAAAAAAAGACTCTTTGCGAGATAAACACTAAGAAATATTAAGCCAAAAAAGACCAAGAATTTGTCAAAGAAACAAATTTAAAAATTTTGTCTTAAAAAAGAGGAAAGGAAGATTTTGTCACGAAAAATTTATAATGTGTTCGTAATATATACAAATTATAATAACTTACGCTTTAAATAACTTTGATGACTGCTGTGCAACACCTCGCTGGGATACCGTACTTTTCCGTTAAAAAATCTGTAAAAATGTTTAAAAATACTTTTAGTTACATGTAGGAACATATATGTTCTTTCAAATTTAAATGAGGCCATGAGAAGCAGAGCGATCTTATGATTTATTTGCATTGTTTTTTAAAAACGTGAAAAACTATTGTTGAATTTTTTGCAACTAGTAGCTACATATGGAGGACTCACAGCTGAACCGAACCAAGTCAAAAAAAAGAAAATTCGACGGTAATAAGAGGATTAGTAAATAAACTGCCATTAATTAATGAATATTTTACTCGTAAAAAGGACAAGTTTATTCTCTAAACTAAATTATTATTATAACTCTTTTATTTAAAAACGAAAAACTTGAGTTGAAAAATATTCACAAAAATTTGCAAAAAAAAAAAATTATGACTTGGTTCGGTACAGCTTCGAGCCCTCTACCTATATATATGATACTTCAATCAGTTAGATAGAATAATTATTCCAAAAACGCAATATTTTAATTTAATCAGCGAGATCATCTTGGTTCTCTTGGCTTCATATGGATTAGTAGTATTACTTTAAGGCCTATTCTGCAAACATTTTTAATTCACGTGAAGTCATTTTATTTCAAAGGAAAATTAAAATTTTGTCAACCCTGTTTCCGGTCGGAATAAATCCGTATGTATTCAAAAAATAATTTTTTATAAGCTCAGAACATTTATTTTTGTTTTTGAATTGGTAGGGATTTGACTCAAAACGAAAATCTGAAGGTTCTATTATAGTTATAAGTCAAATCCGTACGAACGAAAGTCAGAACAGAACAAAGGTGAATGTATTTTGTTCCAAGTCTGACCTTCATGCCCGTGCTTTACGATCCGAATTATAAAGAAGATTGATTTTCATATATTTTATGAAGTTTCTTTCCCACGAAAATAATACTGACCGTGGTGGATTGAAATAAAAGTCATAATAATGAATAAAAAACTTAGTGCGGTCACCAATAAAAACATTTTATCTTCGCGAGTCTTGGAAATGAACTTTTAGGTATATTTTTTCAATTTATTAACCTGATTAAAACTTTATAGTTTGATTTCACAATATCTCGGACCGAAAATATTTATAAAAATAGGTCGGCCGCCAGTAATACGCAACATGGAAGCGAAAGTGAATTTTTGTATAGGTATAACATAGAATATATAAATATATTAGTTTCATATAATGACTTAAAATGACTTACGTGATTGGGTACAAATTTAAATTTTGGAGGCAGGCCTCCAAGAGGATTAAATTAATCCTTTTAATTTTGTATTTAACTTTTTCATTTAACTTGTTCTCCATGGCTGGCGGCAGCGGTTGCTTCTTTTTGGTAACTAAATCGTTGTTCGTTGCAAATATTTTTAATTTACGTGAAGTTATTTTGTTTCAAAGGAAATTTTAACTTTTATCACCCCTGTTCCGATTTTCGGTTGGAATGAAATCCGTATGTATTCGAAAAAAATTGTTCGTAAGCTCAGATTTGTTTTTATTTCTTAGTGATTCAACTCAAGACGATTTGATTCCTATCAAAAGTCAGAACAGGGGTGAATGTATTTTGTTCCAAGTCTGGGGTGCCAGCAAGTAACTTGTTACAATCGAGTTTAATCGATACAATCGAGCATTCGCAGCATCTATTTTGGTTCAATCGAATGTCCTCAATTGCATCGTCAGATCCGACAGCACACAAACTTGAGATTGACGCTTGAAACAAAAGTTTTCACTCGAAGAAAATAGTTATCGTTGGCAGTGATTTTTTTAAGAAAAGCATGGACTGATATTTTGACCACTTTTATGAGTTTTCACGAATACTTAAAGCTGCCCAAGGGAGCAAAAACAGCAATTTGCCTTGGAAAAACTTGCGATTTGGAAAAAGGTAGGTTGTTTTTAATTAACAAAATTATCGAGTGCACAGGTTCGTAAGCAGCGGTTGATGGTGATCCAACAGCAAAATCTTTTGGAGTCGGACGCATTAATTTTGTTACCAATAAAAACAACAACGGCGACGATAAAAGCTAAATTAAATGTGATTTAAAGTTATATGAATTAATTTTATTTTGAAGAATACCAATTTGACATTTCACTTTATAGTTCACAATGACATTTTTAAGTGGAAGTCACAATGAAACTCGTTTCAAATTACATGCTACCAAAAATATTTTTTTTAATCGAATTATTAAGATTGATTTTCATATATTTTATGAAGTTTTTTTCCCACGGAAATTGTGGCGACCGTCGGCGTCGTGGATAGAAAAAAAAGTCATAATTATGATTAAAAACGCAATGCGCTCACGAATAAAAACATTTTATCTTCGCTAGACATGGCGGCCATTTTGATGGAGTCGTCTTTTCAGCACCGAGTTTCAAGTTTTGGAAATTAAGTTTGGAAAACTTTTTTTCAATTTTCAAGTTTTTTTCCCATGAAAATAATGCCAACCGTCGTGGGTAGTAAAAAAAGTCATAATTATGATTAAAAAACACAATGCGCTCACCAATAAAAACATTTTATCTTCGCCAGACATGGCGGCCATTTTGATGGAGTCGTCTTTTCAGCACAGAGTTTCAAGTTTTGGAAATTAACTTTGGAATAACTTTTTTTTTCAATTTAAAAACCTAATTAAATCTTCAAATGTGATTTCACAATATCTCTGACCGAAAATATTTGTAAAAATAGATAGGTACTTACATTAATTTTGTCGCCGGCCGCCATAGTATTACGCAGCACATGGCAGCGATATTGAATTTTTGCTTATATAGGTATAATTTAGAATAAATAAATATATTAAAATGACTTACGTGACTGGGTGGACAAATAAAAATTTTCGGTGGAGGCCTCCAACAGGATTAAATTAATCCTGTTAATTTTTCATTTAACTTTTTTCTTCACTTGTTCGGCTTTTTAATTTTTTTTGTTCACTCACTTGGTCTGGCTTGCTGGAAGATGTGGCGGCGGCTGCTTCTTTTTACTAACTGAATCGTTGTTCGTTGCTATGGCCAATTGCAAGTCGGCGTCATTTAACTTGGTTCGTTAAGTTCGTCAAAAAATGTTCCCTCTATACGAACATTGCTGAGCTCTGTTCACACCATGAATGAAAGAATACAAAAATACGGAATAGGGACGGGAAGTTTTTAAGTTAATTAAATTTGGTTTTATGTTGATTTTTTTCTTGTCTATCTATCAATTCAGTATTGTGTACTTTATGTTCTATTAATTAAAACAATAGCAAAAATAATAATACTTTCTACCACACTCTTGATTTTTTTTTGGATTATTGACGATTTAGATTATTTAAAACCATTTAATATCAATTTGAAAATATTTCCCAGTGAAAAATATCTTCTTTTAGGGCCAGTTTGTTCTCAGCTTATCATCTTTAATCAATGATTATTGTGACCGATAAAGCCGCAAAAGTGTTTTTAATCAACAACATTTGAGTCAATGAACCCATAGTTTGAGTTGTTAGTTATCGAAATCGTTAATCAGCCAATATTGGTTGATTATCTCCATTTAACCAGAGCCTTTGAAAAACTTATTACAATTTAACCCGATGTAAACAATCTGTTGTTGAGAAAATAATATCTTGTATTATTTCATTAATTTTTAACTAGCCACGAACTTGGCAATTTATAAAAGGTTTATTAAAATTAATTAACAAGATAATTACATAAATAAAAGGGTTTATTAAAATAATAAACAGTTTACTATAACAATAAACGATTAATGAATTTTAATAAACAAGATTATTATTACAAGTCAACAGTAAATTTGTAAGGCACGCTTCGTTACATTTTTGTAATAAATAATAAATACGTTTATTATGACAATAAACGATTAATTAATTTTAATAAACAAGATTATTATTACAAATCAACAGTAAATTTATAAAGCACGCTTCGTTAAATTTTTGCAATGAAGAAGAAATACGTTTATTATGACAATAAACGATTAATTAATTTTAACAAACAAGATTATTATTACAAATCTACAGCAAATTTTAGAAAACACGCTTCGTTAAATTTTTGAACAAACCGTGTTGGGAAGATTAAACAATTTATTGATACAATAAACAGTTTATTGTGGCAGTAAATGGGATTATAAAATCGATAAACATAAACAACAATTAACAATTATGCTGCGTTTTCATTTGGGCAAGTGAAAAAATTTAGTTGTTTCTTTGAAAATGAGCATGTTTTTTTTTCTAAACTATCGTTTTTGCAATACCAAGTATGATTTCCATTCGTTTTTTTGGTAATCACTAGAAACATTTACATAGTAAAAATATTTTCGGAGTTGGGAAAATTTTGTTAATTTTTGTGTTTCTCTGTTATTCATCTAATAAAAGCTATTATAATTATAATTTATTGCCTTACTTACTTACTTACCTTTTTTAAGCGACCGCCATGGGACGCACACTGCACAGCACAATTTATTTATTGTTTTTTGATTAACATTCTTTGTTATTTTCTTGTTCTTCAGAAAGTAAAACATTTTTAATCATCAAATTATTCACTCACAAAAAACACCTTCTGTTAAATTTTATGCTATGATGGTTTTTATTTAGGTGATGGCCAACTAAAATGATAAAAGTGTACTCGATATTTCTGTCACTCGGAATCGATAATAGGTGCATTGTTTCCAAAGGTCCATTCATGAATGAAAGAATACTAGATTACGCTGTAATATTTTTTCCACAACATTCCTGATAATTTTTCGATTACCTACTGACGATTTAGATAATTTAAACCCATTTAATATCGATTTTAAAATATTTCCTTGGAGAAAAAATGTATTTTAATAATAAACACACATTTTTCACAGCTAATCATCTTTAATCAAAGATTGTTATGACTGGTTAATCCGCGAATCTGCTTGTTAACCACAGTTTTATTTAATGAATCCATAGTTTGAGTTATTAATTATCGAAACCACTAATCAGCCAATATTGGTTGATTAGATCCATTTAACCAGAGCATGTGAAAAACTTATTACAGATTTAACCCAATGTGAACAACTTAGAATTAATGTTGTGGTAATGAAAGGGCAGTATGAGCAGTAGGATGTACTCCAAAATATAGGAAGGCAGGGATGATTGTAATTCAAGAAATTATGTTGAACAACAAAACTTTCGTTGTCGCTCCAAATTCTTTAATAAATTTTATCATTCAACATTATATTATGTATGTTATTGTTTTAAAAAGCAGACCTTCGTAATAATTTAATATTCTGTAACTACTCGTACATTTGAGTATGCAGAAAATGAATTTGTTATTAATTTATGTAAAGTAAGTGTATTTATTATAATTTTTCTAAGGAGAGAAAAAGTGTGAGTTCTGCCTTAATGAAACTTAGAAATCCAAACAAGGTTTTTTAAGAAACGATTTATCATATTTAATAAATTTGTTTTTGAATTCAGTAAATTGTTTATTAAAATCAATAAATTGTTTTTTAATTTAATAATTTGTTTATTAAAATCAGGAAATTGGTTTTTAATTCAATAACTTGTTTATTCAATCAGTCAGAAATCAGTCAGTAAATATATTTGAACCACGGATCAAAATTTGAACCACGTTTGTACAACAGTGATAATTTATGGGCTTTACAAAAATACACACAAAGTGGACCATACTTTGAGTTTGGTTAAATATGATCGGAGCTTAAAGTCAAATGATAAAGAATTCTCGTATTCTTTCATTCGATACATATAGAGACGTCAATACGTGGTGGCGGACAGGGAGTTAGAAATATAAGTGTTTTTTATTCACTGATACATATTTTTTCAAATATAATACAAACCTAAGCTATTTTTCAAAGCTAGTAGGTATGACAGCCGAAGTTTGGGATCGCTTTACATAGTTTGTTTGTATCTTGATGTATTATAATGTATATAATGCATAGATTTAGCTTCTTGTTTCTCTTTTGGTTTTTTTTGTTGCCTTCCAAAGAGTGTGCGGGCCAACGAAAGGTTGGTCAATTCTTTACTTTACTATTGGAAAGTAAGAACACGACAGTCAAATTAAGTTTGCAAACTTTTTCAAAGATCACTAGTCCGCACTCTGTTGGACCAAGCGGATAATATTTTGTATATATGTATCTCTACTTATTATTTTTTATTATTGGAGAATGACAAGTTAATTAATCCATGGACTATGAATGTTCTGGACTGAACTGGAACACTAAACACTTTGATTGTGGAAAATTCTTAATCCATGGATTAGTCAGTTTGAAAATAAGACTTAAAATTAAATTGTGGTAATGAAAGGGCAGTAGGAGCAGTAGTATGTAATCCAACAAATAGGAAGGCAAGGGTGACTGCAATACAAGAAACTATGTTGAACCGCTTATAGCGTTACAGCAAAACTTTCGTTTTCTCTCCAAATTCTTTGATAAATTTAATCATTCAACATTATATGATGTATGATATTATTTTAAAAAGCAGAACTACGTTAAAATTTAATATTATGTAGATACTAGCACATATGGGTACGCAGAAAATGAATTTGTTACTAATTTATGTAATGAAAGTATATTTAGTATAATTTTTCTACGGAGAGTAAAAGTGTGAGTTCTGCCTTAATGAAACTTAAAAAACCCAAACCAGGTTTTTAAAAACGATTTATCATATTTAATAAATTTGTTTTTGAATTCGATAAATTGTTTATTAAAATCAATTAATTGTTTTTTAGTTCTATAATCTGTTTATTTAAAACAGTAAATTGGTTTTTAATTCAATAACTTGTTTATTAAACACAATAACTAGTTTTTTTTAATTCAATAACTTGTTTTTTAAAAACAATAAATTGCTTTATAATCCAATAACCTGTTTATTAAAAACAATAAATTGTTTTTTAATTCAATAACTCGTTTAATAAAAACAATACATTTCTAAAAAAAAATCAATTTTGTATTAATTCAATTTGTAAAGGTTTCATTGATAATTGATTACATTGATTGTTGACATTATTTCTTTTGTAAGATGTTCATAATCGCATCATACAATTAAATAATAATAAATTTTAATAATTGAAATTCATTGTTTCAGTTAAAAAACTATAATATCCATATCAATTTTAGAATTAAGCTCATAATAATGTCGTTCGTTATCAAAACAATCAATTTCTAAAATTTTAATAACGAAAGTTAACTGGTTCAGTAAAGAAAAATTAAAAACAATAAAAGCAATACCATTTTAAGATTTAATAGCTAAAATTATTTATTGCATTTAAAAAATAAAAAAATAATAAATCGTTTGCAAATTTTAAAATTCGGCTTTTAATAATTGTCGTTCATTATCACAACAAACGGTTTATTAAATTTTAATAACTCAAATTTACTGTTTCAATAAAAAAAATAATTAAAACTATTAACCGCTTATCAATTTCGAAATTCAGCTCTTAATAAATATCGTTTATTGTCACAACAAACGATTTATTAAATTTAAATAGCTATAATGTATTGTTTCAATTTAAAAAAAATTAAAAACAATAACCCGTTTATCAATTTTAAAATTCAGCTCTTAATAAATTTCGTTTACTGTCACAACAAACGATTTATTAAATTTTTATAATTAAAATTTACTGTTTCATTAAAAAAAAATATAAAAACAATAAACCGTTTATCAATTTTAGAATTAAACTCTTAATAAATGTCGTTAATTATCACAACAAACGATTTATTAAATTTCAATAACTCAAATTTATTGTTTCAATCAAAAAAATAATTAAAACTATTATCAATTTCGAAATTCAGCTCTTAATAAATATCGTTTATTGTCACAACAAACGATTTATTAAATCTGAATAGCTAAACTTTATTGTTTCAATTTAAAAAAAAAAATTAAAAACAATAACTCGTTTATCAATTTTAAAATTCAGCTCTTAATAAATTTCGTTTACTGTCGCAACAAACGATTTATTAAATTTTAAAAACTAAAATTTATTGTTTCATCTAAAAAAATTATAAAAACAATAAGCCGTTTATCAATTTTAGAATTAAACTCCTAATAAATATCGTTTATTATCACAACAAACGATTTATTAAATTTTAATAACTAACATTTATTGTTTCAATAAAAAAAATAATTAAAACTATTAACCGTTTATCAATTTCGAAATTCAGCCCTTAATAAATGTCGTTTACTGTCACAACAAACGATTTATTAAATTTGAATAGCAAAAATTTATTGTTTCAATTTAAAAAAAAAAACTAAAAATAATAAACCGTTTATCAATTTTAAAATTCAGCTCTTAATAATAACGTTTATTATCACAACAAACGATTTATTAAATTTTTATAATTAAAATCTACTGTTTCATTTAAAAAAATTATAAAAACAATTAACCGTTTATCAATTTTAGAATTAAACTCTTAATAAATGTCATTTATTATCACAATAAACGATTTATTAAATTTTAATGACTCAAATTTATTGTTTCAATAAAAAAAAATAATTAAAACTATTAACCGTTTATCAATTTCGAAATTTAGCTCTTAATAAATGTCGTTTATTGTCACAACAAACGATTTATTAAATTTGAATAGCTAAAATTTATTGTTTCAAAAAAAAAAAAACATTAAAAACAATAACCTGTTTATCAATTTTAAAATTCAGCTCTTAATAAATTTCGTTTACTGTCGCAACAAACGATTTATTAAATTTTAAAAACTAAAATTTATTGCTTCATCTAAAAAAATTATAAAAACAATAAGCCGTTTATCAATTTTAGAATTAAACTCCTAATAAATATCGTTTATTATCACAACAAACGATTTATTAAATTTTAATAACTAACATTTATTGTTTCAATAAAAAAAATAATTAAAGCTATTAACCGTTTATCAATTTCGAAATTCAGCCCTTAATAAATGTCGTTTACTGTCACAACAAACGATTTATTAAATTTGAATAGCAAAAATTTATTGTTTCAATTTTAAAAAAAAAACTAAAAATAATAAACCGTTTATCAATTTTAAAATTCAGCTCTTAATAATAACGTTTACTATCACAACAAACGATTTATTAAATTTTTATAATTAAAATCTACTGTTTCATTTAAAAAAATTATAAAAACAATTAACCGTTTATCAATTTTAGAATTAAACTCTTAATAAATGTCATTTACTATCACAATAAACGATTTATTAAATTTTAATGACTCAAATTTATTGTTTCAATAAAAAAAAATAATTAAAACTATTAACCGTTTATCAATTTCGAAATTTAGCTCTTAATAAATGTCGTTTATTGTCACAACAAACGATTTATTAAATTTGAATAGCTAAAATTTATTGTTTCAAAAAAAAAAAACATTAAAAACAATAACCCGTTTATCAATTTTAAAATTCAGCTCTTAATAAATTTCGTTTATTGTCGCAACAAACGATTTATTAAATTTTAATAACTAAAATTTATTGTTTCATTTAAAAAAATTATAAAAACAATAAACCGGTTATCAATTTTAGAATTAAACTCTTAATAAATGTCGTTTATTATCACAACAAACGATTTATTAAATTTTAATAACTAAAATTTATTTTTTCAATAAAAAAAAAGAAATAAAACTATTAACCGTTTATCAATTTCAAAATTCAGCTCTTAATAAATGTCGTTTATTGTCACAACGAACGATTTATTAAATTTTAATAACTAAAATTTATTGTTTCAATTAAGAAAATTGAAAAAAACAATAAACCGTTTATCAATTTTAAAATTTAGCTCTCAATAAATTTCATTTATTATCACAATAAACGATTTATTAAATTCATTAAAAAAAGTTTATTGTGACAAGTAACAAGTTTATTGAAACAATAACTCATTGCTTATTTTGAAGAATTTTCAATCGCAAAACGGCTGTTTATTGTAACAATAAACGATTTGTTAATTTTAATAACCAAAATACCCCTATAAACGGTCAATAAACGGAATTGATAAACGGTGATTAAATTTTCAAGATTTTTTTAATAAACCGTTTATTGTTACAATAAAAAGTTTATTGTGACAATAAATATCCACTTAATAAACGCCGTTTGTTAAAATTCTGAAAATTTTTTGGTTCAGTGAAGCAGGGGG